>CM065484.1:23709522-24337654 GCA_032873175.1 Leptopilina drosophilae | reverse complement strand
GTAATCATTAAAAAAGTAAGTAACTGTATAGTAAATTTATTTTAATTTATAAAATGATAACAATTAAATAAGAATTTTCGAAATACTTTTCTTGTCTAGTAAACTAGCAAAATTATTTGCTTTTACAATAATCACAGATAAAAAATCGGTTATCGTCAGCACAAGCGTCGTGGGCCCAAAGCTGACACGATGTGCACTGAACCCACTCTTCTCCTGAAACGCTGTTTTTTTGGTTTGTAATTTCTCATTTCAATCGTTTAAAATCTACTATTTATCGATTTTAGATCAAAACAAATAAATAAGTTGATAAACACACGAACATACTGCAACTAAGTAACAAGTAACCGCGAAAACGAACCTACGCTGCATTATCCATCGCGCCCCGGGAAAAACTAGCCATTACGCCCCAGGGGTACTTGGCCAATATTTTGTAATTTTCTATCAATACAGAAAGTGTAAATGAAAAATCTCCAATTGGCCCTTAAAAACAAATGTATCAAGCTCAAAACCCAATTTGATTTTTATTTTTAAAACTATTTTTGAAAAAATGAGAACGAAAAAATGAAAATTTTGAAAAGTTACTTTCGTATGTCAAAAAAAGTTTTTCTACTATATTTCTTACAATAGTGAACAAATATTATTGAAACTTCGTACAAAGTTGCAGTATACCAAGTACAATAACTTGTCTATAGAACGAAATTATTTCGATTTACCAATTTTAAATAAATTACAATTATCCATTACGCCCCTTAGCCATTACGCCCCGGTCTCCCCTACTAACTTATTGTCACGTATTGACATATTTTCCATGTTGTTGTCTTCAAATCTAATTAAAAATTAATTAAAAAATTTTGTTATATTTATTATAATTATTTCAATTCGATTCGTCTTGATGCAAGGAATAAGATTTTAGATTTATTTTTCAAGAAATAATAACATTTTATTGTACAGCAACATGATTCTTAAGAAAAAATGAATTTTTATTAAAAATGCAAATTTTGTGTCTGTTATTGGTTTTAATTTTTTAAATTTAAATACAATAGGGGAGAATGGGGAGTTATGAAGCACGCTTTGTTTATGAGTTGTAACTTCAAAAAGAAATTTTTATTTCAAATTTTCTCCACTTGAATCTCTAGACGGTCTTCAAATATGCTTACTGGTTGAAGAATTTGCATGAAATAAAATAAAATCGACAATTTTTTTCAGTTGGACTAAAAAGCTGCTTTTTCAAGTTTTTAAAAATCATGGGGAGTTGTGAAGCACTACTAAAAATCGCTAAAAATTATATTTTTTGGTAAATATTCTTTATTGCGATTTTGCATAAATCGTTTTAAATTTCGAGAACCTAATCATTGCTGGGTATTATATGGGTGAACTTATCTTTTTGATTTGTTCGCGAATTTTGTAAGAATTCTGTAAAATGGAGCACACAAAAAAACTTTATAAACGAAAAATTGAACACATTGTCTTGAAAGATATGCAAAATATCTTCTATCGGAATGAATCCAATTACAAAACGAAGATATTAGGTGAAAAAATATTCAGAGTAAGTGACATCTATCAAAACAATTACTATGCGAGATCTATGGCCGTGCTTCACAACTCCCCATGCTTCATAACTCCCCATTCTCCCCTATATACTTTATATATACCAATCGATCCGTCTTGATGCAAAGAATAAAATTTTAGAAATAAGTGAGTAAGATTTTCTTATACAGCAACATAATTTTGCGGAAAGAACTCATTTTTTGAGAAAAATGCGAATTTTTCAGCTTTAATTGTGATTAACTCTATAAATTCTCATAGAATTTATTCTTTTTATATACTAATCGATTCGTCTTGATGCAAAGAATAAGATTTTATTATATATTAACTTCAATAACTAACTTAAAAAAAATTTTTTGAAAAAAAATTTTTTTTAGAAAAAAGTCAAAAAAAAATTTTTTTCTGAGAATTTTTTAAAGTCTATCAATCCAGTTCGAGATATTTTTATGATAAATATACCTGGTAAATTTTAGCCAAATTCGTTAAAACCTCTTCGAGTTATCGTGTTCACAAAAATCGGGATCCACACACACACATACATACATCCGGACAATTGTTCAGGGTCTTATATAACATAGTCCCATATAGAAGAAAATTTGTCAAAAGGATTTTTAAAAATTTTGTAAATTAAACGACTACAAAGCTTCCTCACGAGGAAGCAAAATTAATCGCGCTCAAATTAAAAATAAATTAATTTGTTTATAAAAAAATAATTTTTTTTCTAAAAAATTTTTTTAAATATTTTTTTTTTAAATGTTTTAAAAGTTGAAAACAAATCATAACTTTCTTTCTTTGACAACTTTCTTCGAAACTCAATACTTTCAAAGTTATAAGCTATTGAAAGTAGGTCTGCTTTTAAAAATCCAAAATTTCGAAAATTCATATCTCGAAAATTTTGGCAATTATGGAAAAATAAAAAAAATACGTATTTAATATTTTTCTATAAGGAACGAGAAAAAATTATGTTTAACCGATTCTAAAATGTCATAGAAAAATTTCACGTGAAATTGCTCATATATGTCATTTGACATAGAATTAATTCAACATATATTTTATTGAATATAAAATTCATTTAGCATAATTTCCATTTGACGTAAAAATACAATTGACTTGAATTTTTTTTCACATAAAAATCGCTTGACATATATTTCAATTCACATAAGTTTTATTTGATAGAAAATTAATTCGAGGTAGAATTTGTGTAGCATATACGTCATTTGACATAAATATACATTTTGTAAATTTTATTTTGTCATAAAATTCATTTTTCATAAACTTCACTTGTAATAAATTTCACTTGTCATAAATTTCATTTAATATAAATGTCATTTAATATAATTCTCATTTAACATAAATTTCATTTTCATAAAGTTCATTTGACATAAAAGACATTGAACATAATTTTCATTTGTCATAAATGTCATTTGACATAAATTAGATTGGACATAAAAGACATTCAACAAAATTCTCATTTGACATAAAAATTATTTTACACAAATTACATTTTACATAAAAATATCGGCGTGAATTTTAAAAGTAACCAATTAGATATTGTCTACTGCATTGTGATTCGCCAATTTTGAAATTCGGGCCTTTATTCTCATGTCAAATGATTTCTATGTAAAATGAAATGTGCAATAACTGAATTTTATGTTAAATGAGAACTATGCGTAATGACTTATCCGTCAAATGAAATTTATATCCAGTGAACTTTATGTCAAATGAGAATTATGTTAAATGAGATTTATACTAAATGAAATTTATATCAAGTAAATTTTATGTCAAATGAGAATTATGTTAAATGGCATTTACGATAAATAAAATTTATATAAATTTAAATTTACGTTAAATAATAATTATGTTAAAAGATATTCACGTCAAATGAAATTTATGTCAGGCTAATTTTATGTCTAATGATATATATGTCAAATGGATTTTGTGTCAAATGAGAATTACGTAAAATGACATTTATGACAAATGAAATTGATGTCAAAGGAATTTCATGTTAAATGAATTTTATAACAAATAAAATTTACGTTAAATGAACTTTATATGAAAAGAAATTTATGTTAAATGATTTTTATGTCAATAGAAATTTAGGTTACATAATTTTTATGTCAAATGGGAATTAAGTTATCTGAGTTTTATGTAACATAATGTTTCTGTTAAATAAATTCTATGACATATGATATTTATTTTAAATGGTTTCTGTGTGCAATGAAATTCATGTCAAATAATTTTCATATTATGTGAATTTTAAGTTAAGTAGTTTTATTTTAAATAACTATTTCGTCAAAAAAGATTTCGGGAATAAGCATGCGTCTCAAAATTCTTATTACAATTATTGAGAACGGTTACCTTTCCTTGAAAGAGTTCAATTATTTTTTTAATTAAATAACAATATTAACAATATATATATATAGAGTTTAACGACCAGTATTACTTTCCACCGCCACAGTTAGTTTTTAATTATTTTTTTTGTAACTGACGTGGTCAGAACACAATTTGTTATTAACATTTTATAAACAAATTATATAAAAACTATTAAAAATAATTTTTTTTAAAACAAACATTATTTTCCCACGTGAAAATGTTCTCGGGAATCGGTCCCGGGAAATTCCCGGTACTTACTCCCGAGAAATTCCCGGTAAAATCTTTTGACATTTGTCTCCATATTTCTCAGAGAATTTAACCTCAAGAATAAAAATATACCACTATAAAATCTTCAGGATCGTATTCGTGATTGAGATGACTTTTTGTTTATTATAATTGTCACGTTAAGCAAACAAATTGAAAGTCTACTATCAACATATTAATTATTATTATATCATAACAAAAGGGTTTAAGCACCAATTTTTTAAATTAGGATTTTCCCATTTAAGAAATAAGTAACTATTTACACATTTCCATTAAAAAATTTCTATTTTATTGAGTTTTTAAACAGTTTTCAATGAAAATTAGAATTATAAAATAACCTTAATTTTTAATAAAATTGTAATAGCAAAAATTGTTTAACTCTGAATTATTGTTATTATTTACATGAATAACAATTCAATTCGAGAATTTGTGTATAGCTTGATTTCAAAACAATAACTTTATAAATATTTTTTTGTTGAGATAAAACTCTTTAAAAATTTACTTTTATCCGTTTACTTTTTTAATCCTATAATTTGAAAAAGGGTATATTTTTTAAAATAAAAAATATCATTAAATTAAAATTAAATTCCTTAGATCGTTAATTTTTATCAATAAAATTTTTCTTCTAGATTAAGCAATACACAAATTCTCGAATTGAATTCTTATTCATGTAAATAATAACAATAATTCAAAGTTAAAACAATTTTTGCTATTACAATTTTATTAAAAATTAAGGTTATTTTATAATTCTAATTTTCATTGAAAACTGTTTAAAAACTCAATAAAATAGAAAATTTTTAATGGAAATGTGTAAATAGTTACTTATTTCTTAAATGCGAAAATCCTAATTTAAAAAATTGGTGCTTAAACCCTTTTGTTATGATGCCCATTAATTTTTCTCACTTAGGTGTCGAAATCCGTTTAATATGTTGATAGTAGACTTTCAATTTGTATGCTTAACGTGACAATTATAATAAACAAAAAGTCATCTCAATCACGAATACTATCCTGAAGATTTTATAGTGATATATTTTTATTCTTGAGGTTAAATTTTCTGAGAAATATGGAGACAAATGTCAAAAGATTTTACCGGGAATTTCTCGGGAGTAAGTACCGGGAATTTCCTGGTAGTGAACATTTTCACGTGGGTTTAACCCTTTGTCGTGCATAAGATTTCCCCACCTTAGAAAAAATCAGTTTGACAGTGGAATCACGTGGATAATATCAGGGCCGAAAATTAGTTTGATTTTGAGGTTATGTTTACATAGAATATGTAGATTTGATAAAAGGCTTTAATAATCAAATATACCTATGTTTAAAAAGTAATAAATTGCAAATACACTTCCACTTTATACAAAAAAACAGATTTTTAGGTGTTAAATATTATTTTTAAATATAATTTATTTTAAAATATAAATGGATTCATTTTTTAATTAGGTACGTTCCTGCAAATTCAGAACACTTACATTCTCACACATAACTAATTTATCAACACAAGCATACCGCCTTTTCTCATTGGTTGTTCCCCCCAGAAAAGACTCTAAACGACATTTCGTAACACAAGAACGGCAAAGGGTTAAATACTTTGTTTTATGACGAAGAAAACTGTTTTTATTGTTTTTTAATCGGTGAATAGATTTCGAAAAAGACAAACATTTTTCAGACAAAGATTCGTTTAAAGTTACACCAACGTTACGAAATCCACAAATTTCCTCTTTAGGATGTCAATTTAATTTAATAAAATAAATGAATTCTTTCAAGGGATGGTAACTGTTCTTAATAATTGTAATTAAAATTTTAATCTTATAAGTAAATTTATCAAAATTCCTTAAAAAATTTTTTATAACAAAATAATTAAATGAATCAATTTGAGAAATTTACTTTATTTATTATCTGTAGCGTATTGTCCTTATTTATTTTTTGTTTTCTTTTAATATTTATTTGATGTGTGTTATTATTTATTACTTTACTAAATTTAAAAAAACAATAGTAGATTGTGCAACTAGTGGAGAACAAGGGCGATTTCTCGCGAGCTCGAAGTTTGCTGCGCAAGCGCAGCGCGCGTAGCAATCGAGCGAGCGAAAATCGCTGATTTCCACAAGTTGCACATACTATTTTGTCCAACAACTGCAAACAATGTTTTCAAAAAATTTTGAAAAATTTTTTTTTTAATTTTGAAAAAAACTTTTGAAAAAAAAATTTTTCAATAATGAATGTCTTGAAAGTGTCCCAAAGAGTCCCCCAGAGTGTTCTCAAAATTCTGTTTTTAAAATGTTCTAATTCTAATATAAAATAAAAAATCGATTAATCAATTTTTCATTCCACCAGTGGGGAAATGACTTCTTTCTCCACTGGCCAAACCACCAGTGGGGAAATGACTTCATTTCTCCACTGGACAAACGGCCAGTGGAGATATGAGGTACATTTCTCCACTGGACAAACGGCCAGTGGAGATATGAGGTACATTTCTCCACTGGACAAACGGCCAGTGGAGATATGAGGTACATTTCTCCACTGGTGCCTAGTGCACAATGACTCAATTTCCCCGAAGGCGTTGGACAAAAAGGGTTTTCTTCGTCATAAAAGAAAGTATTTAAAGCAAATTTTTTGGTTTTAAAAATGTATTTTTAATAGTTTTTATATAATTTTTTAACAGTGTAATTTTATTATGAATTATGTGAATTATATTAGTGTCTAAATTTAATAAAAAAAACTTACGAAACAAATAAAGCTAATCAGTTGAAGCAACAAAGTCAATCTGCTTTAAAGAAGAAAAACTTTAATATTTTCAACAATTAAGTTTGCGCAACTTGAATTCTTCCTCTTCAGTATAAAATAATGTAAGGTTAATAAAGAAACCATATAATTTAAAAAAAATAAGTTGAAAAATCGAATTTTAAAAGTGGCACTTTCAGAAGAATCTAATATTTTATTTATATTTTAATCAAAATTTTATATAAATATACTAACAATTCAAAGTGTATCACTTTTTTCTTAAATATTGAGCCGGTGAACACAGCGCCAATGGAAGCCACAGTTATTATTTAATAACTTTTTTTGTAATTAACGTACATTTTTTTCAAAACGGTTTATTATTCAGGGGAGCGTTGGCAATATAAAACAATTTTTCTTTTTTTCTAGAAGCCGCAGAACTTGATTTGTTATTAACATTTTATAAACAAATTATATAAAAAACTTTTGAAAACTGTTCTTTTGTTTTATTATAAGCTACAGAGTTTTAGAAAAGTTTTAAGATTTTAGAAAATCAATGAAATTTTTTTTAACCCAACAGTTGGTCGGGCCCAAAAACTTAAAAAAACAAAAAATTTTCAAGACAAAATGTGCTGAAAAAAAGTTGGTTGTCTTATTCTAACCTAAAATAATATAAAATTAAAAATTCAGTAATGGTGGTATATTTCTATGTAAGACACGTTCTTTTTTAAAACGAAATAACAATTTTTTTCTTCGAATTTGTCAATTTTGAGATAAACTGGCTCAAAAACTTTTAAAGAAATTAACTTTCTATGAAAAAATGTTGTAGAGAAAAGTTGTTTGAATTTTTCTAATCTAAAGTAATATATAGTTAAAAATATTGAAATTTAAAAAAATTGAATTTTTACAATTTTGAAACTACCGTAGTTTGCGTAGTTTTTGACAAAAGTGTCTGGCTAACGAACTCGATCTGTATTTTAACACTACTTTTGAGCAATTTGACAGTTGTAACGGCAAAAATAAACTTATGAATTGGTTGCCTATAGAAAGGGACTTCAAAATAGTGGAATAAGTAATTATTGTTTTAGAATAGAAAAGTTATTAGCGCAAAAATTTTTTAGTATCTTATATAATTGAGGAATAGAAAAACATAAATAAATAAATAAATTATTTTTATAGAAATGAATAAAATAAAAAATCTGTCCGCCCGGAGGGTTGACGCAATCGCACGTTGTTGCGCGCAAATGGCTCGCTGCGCTCTCGATGTTTTCCGGTTATTGTACATTATTTGCGTTCTTCTTCTTAATTCTGCTTATATGTAAAATTTCCATTAGACACATCATATAAAAGAGTTAAGCTACAATGTAGTGACTCCTCGCCATAAAATTATTTCGCTGAGTTTCGAACTCAATCAACTAAGACTACGTATTAGACACGCCATACCTTTTTTGAAAGGCTTATATATTTATTTTTCTTAAAGTTACTACGACTTTAAGGTTTACATTTTTATCAAATATGTGTTGATTTGAAGATTTTCACAAAAGGAACAACACTGCAAAAAGAAGTATCTTAATTAAGATGTTTTCCCTGTAAAAAAAAGTATTGGGAGGTACGGGATACCGCATTGCAAGTGCCTACCTTCCAATGCGGTATTCGCGAAATACCGCATTGGGTGTCGTGGTGAATGCGGTATTCAAGGGGTCCCAATGCGGTGCCAGTTTTAAGCAACACGGTTGCAGCATTGGAATTATTATAGCAATGTAATGCGAATCATTTTGACAGCTGATCCTTTACGCTCCCTGCTTGCTTCTGCCCTCTACTGGCAAAATGGCAGTAACACACGCCTTGCCGCCTGTCATTACATTACTTTTGTAATTCCAATGCTGCAACCGTGTTTCTGTATGGATTAACAAAATCTTTTCAATTCAGATAATTAAAAACATTTTTGACCAATGGACGTTGTCAGATTTTTTAAAAAGTGCTTGTGTGCAGAGAAACACTAGTTCGAAAACGGTTGTTTACTAATTTCACGTAATTTCAAACAGGCAGTGTCATCGTTTTTCTTTGGCGATAACTGTAAGTCGCAAATAATCTACAAATTTTAGAGACCGTCGAACACTCTTAACATTTTTTTATTGATTGAAATACATTATCAACTTTTAGTTAATATTATTTTTCATTATTTTCAAAATTACCATTTGAATAGAAAGAATCCGCTTTAGGTAAAGAAGAGAGCGCCGCTGCACTGCGCGAACTGTATACCGATTATGCGCCGCATTGAAAACAGCCTATGCCGCATTGGACTCATATGTAACAGTTGATCTTACCTTATTTTCTTTAAACTTCATTTTCACACTCACTATTAGTATTTTTTCATTCCTTTAACTCGTATTTTGATTCACTGACACTAATTATTCACTCCTGTCACGTAT
Organism: Leptopilina drosophilae; assembly: GCA_032873175.1. Classification (NCBI taxonomy): domain Eukaryota; kingdom Metazoa; phylum Arthropoda; class Insecta; order Hymenoptera; family Figitidae; genus Leptopilina; species Leptopilina drosophilae. Next base: position 24,328,328 of record CM065484.1, on the reverse strand, counting down.
TTTCTTTTTTTTTAAGCTTAAAACTGGCACCGCATTGGGACCCCTTGAATACCGCATTCACCACGACACCCAATGCGGTATTTCGCGAATACCGCATTGGAAAGTAGGCACTTGCAATGCGGTATCCCGTACCTCCCAATACTTTTTTTTTTACAGGGTTGGTAGTCATTTCTAAGATGTTATTGTAGACACTTTTTAGTCATTTAAAATATCTTAATTTAAGATGTTTAAAGTATCTTCGTACACATTTTCCAACATATTTTTTGGGGAAAAAGTTTTGAGGTTAACTATGGGCTTATGTGTAAGATATTTTATGCATCTTAGGTTTTAGTAACTTAAATTTTTTTCGCATCTTACAATTCACAGGTAACTTATCGCTAAACATCTTATTGAAATAGAAACAACTTAATTTAAGATACTTTAAAAAACTTACAGAAGTATCTTACTTTTTTAAGATAGGAACAATATCTAAGACGTTTAAAGCATCTTAAAAATCTGTAAGATACTTTCGAAAACATCTTATTTTAAGATGTAAGATACCATTTTCCCATCTTACATTTTAAGTTAAGATATCAAATAAGATACTTATTTTTGCAGTGAACTCATGCAATAGCAACAATTCATTTTATACATTGTTTTGAAAAAAAATTTTAATTGGTATAATTTATGTTTTATTAATTGCCTCCAGGAATGTTCATTTTCATTTTAAACAAAAAATACTCAAATCGGTTAAAAATTGTTGGCTATAGTCATTTATAAACAGTAAAGTGTAAAAAAAATCCCACGCACTGTAAAAACACTGCAAAAACCAGCATCTTAAAATAAATTATAATCACTTTTAAAACGATTAAAACATCTTATTTTTTCATGCATCTTCCGTCTTAGAAACTAATGCATTTTAAGATACTTTAAAAATTTTTTGGAAACAACTTAAAAGTGACTACCAAAGTATCTTAACATAAGATGCCTTTTTTACAGTGCGGTGAGGAACAAATACAGATGCCATTCTGAAAATTTCACGGTTTTTAATGAGACATTAAATTTTAAAATGATATTTTTTTAAAACAAAATTTGACATTAAAATTAAACACTATTTTATAAAAAAACTAATTAAAAAATATCAAGAATTTCGCAATGCAATTAAATTATGATGCAGATGATAAAACTTACAACTTTGTAAAAAATTTTATAATTTAAAACTACTTAAAAATCAAAAAAAATTTGTCTGCTTAACATTTACAAGGATACATTTGAATCAAGTTGAAAGTTAAAAAAATATTTTGATTCAAAAATGAAAACTATAAAACAAAAAAAATAAGTCTGGCTCAAAAACTTATATAACAACAAAAAATTTTTGTTATTTGTTGTACAACACAGTAAAAAGAAAGTCTTATTTTCAGTCATGAAAGGTACTTTAATTTAAGATGCAACATTCTTAAGACAGTTTTTGTTTAATTTCAAATCTTATTTTTTTGCTAAAATTAAAGAGCAAAAGCTTGTTGAAAATAAGCAAAAAATGTGCTCAATTTAAGGCAATTATGTTGAAAATCAGCAGTTCTATACTTAATTTAAAAAGTAGAACTGAAATTTCAGATTTATTATCCTTATTTTCACTCAAGCCGAGCTTAAATTAAGAATGGCATTAATTTCAGGACCTGTTTAAGTTCAGACAGTATTTAAAATAAGATTTACTTTTTACTGTGAAAAAAGTGTCGAAAGGAAAAGTTGTTTGTTTTTGCTCAAAATTTAAGGAAAAAAATGAAAAAAAAAATATTTTTTTGGAAATTGTGAAAAAAACAAAATTTTGAAAATTACAAAATGTTGTATTTTTGTTGTTTTTTGACGAAATGGACTGCCCAACGAACTCAGGCTTCATTTTTATGGACTAAGAAAGTGTGCCAAATTTCAAGTTGTTTCATAAAAATTTATTCGAGTTATCGTGGAGACAAATTTTTCTACAGACAGACTACAGATAGATGCTTTTCTAAAATCCATTTTTTGGAAATCAGGGGGTCATGAAACGTAAAGATTTTGCAAAATTAGACAATGCTCAAAATCGCACAAATCCAAGACTTTCTCATTTTTTATGAGAATGTTATAAATTTGTATAAGTTAGAAAACATTATTAAAGGTAATTTAACCAATATATAAGGAAAAAAATAATACATTTTTTACATTTTTTTTAATTAATAAATAATTTCTAATTTCATCTAATTTTCCAATTAATAATTAATTAATTTTCAATAATACTACAAAAAAATTCAATAAATGTTAGATATATTTTAATTTTTCAAAATTCTGTGTATTTGTCATTTTGAATATTTGTATTTATTACAATTTAAGAAATTGCACCTCTAGAGATACTAATTAGCAATTTTAATTTTTAATCTTTTTAAACAATTATTTTAATGAATAACAAAATTTAAAAAAAATGTCATTTCGTTTTAATTAAACATATTTTATGTTAAGTATATTTTTATAAACAAAAACCCCTTTATTTATGTTCTTTACATTAGTTTTTATTATTGCAAAATATTATTTTTATAATTTTCAACAAACTAAAAGTTACTGCCCTTTTTTATCATACTGTTATGCCTTTACGTAGGCAACCCGCTTTACTCCACCTTTCTGTTGTGCGGCCATTTTATCCCCAAATCAAGTCACCTACATCTGTCAATTGCAATCGCAAAAACCATTTTGTGGCTCCTAGAAACATCGTATAGAGATCAAACAAATTTTTAATAATTCTCTATTTAATTTTATTTTACGGTACAGGCCCACTTTTTTGATTAAGTGCTTAGTTTTTTTTTAAAAAGTGATCAAAGTGGAAAAATACAGGAAAGTGGGGGAGAGTGGGTTGGCAACACTGACCAGTTCTCGACCTCCAACACCGTTAAGCGAATCCGATGAATTTTTCAAAAACGTGTCCGCGATATTGGATCCGCCATTTAGAATTTTTGAAATTTGACTTCAAATTCGTAATCAGCGACCCCAAAAACCCCCAACCCACGTGAAAATGTTCTCGGGAATCGGTCCCGGGAAATTACCGAGAGTCACTACCGGGAAATTCCCGGTACTTACTCCCGAGAAATTCCCGGTAAAATCTTTTGACATTTGTCTCCATATTTCTCAGAGAATTTAACCTCAAGAATAAAAATATACCACTATAAAATCTTCAGGATCGTCTTCGTGATTGAGATGACTTTTTGTTTATTATAATAGTCCCGTTAAGCATACAATTTAAAAGTCTACTATCAACATATTAAACGGATTTCGACACCTGAGTGAGAAAAATTAATGGGTATCATAAAAAAAGGGTTTAAGCACCAATTTTTTAAATTAGGATTTTCCCATTTAAGAAATAAGTAACTATTTACACATTTCCATTAAAAATTTTCTATTTTATTGAGTTTTTAAACAGTTTTCAATGAAAATTAGAATTATAAAATAACCTTAATTTTTAATAAAATTGTAATAGCAAAAATTGTTTTAACTTTGAATTATTGTTATTATTTACATGAATATAACAATTCAATTCGAGAATTTGTGTATTGCTTAATCTAGAAGAAAAATTTCATTGATAAAAATTAACGATTTAACGAATTTAATTTTAATTCAATGATATTTTTTATTTTAAAAAATATACCCTTTTTCATATCATAGGATTAAAAAAGTAAATTTTTAAAAAGTTTTATTTCAACAAAAAATTATTTATTAAGTGATTGTTTTGAAATCAAGCAATACACAAATTCTCGAATTGAATTGTTATTCATGTAAATAATAACAATAATTCAAAGTTAAAACAATTTTTGCTATTTCAATTTTATTAAAAATTAAGGTTATTTTATAATTCTAATTTTCATTGAAAACTGTTTAAAAACTCAATAAAATAGAAAACTTTTAATGGAAATGTGTAAATAGTTACTTATTTCTTAAATGGGAAAATCCTAATTTAAAAAATTGGTGCTTAAACCCTTTTGTTATGATGCCCATTAATTTTTCTCACTTAGGTGTTGATAGTAGACTTTCAATTTGTATGCTTAACGTGACTATTATAATAAACAAAAAGTCATCTTAATCACGAATACGATCCAGAAGATTTTATAGTGGTATATTTTTATTCTTGAGGTTAAATTCTCTGAGAAATATGAAGACAAATGTCAATAGATTTTACCGGGAATTTCCCGGTAGTGACTCTCGGTAATTTCCCGGGACCGATTTCCGAGAACATTTTCACGTGGGGAGTCACGAATTTCAAGCGAATCCAATGAATTTTTTAAAAACGTATCCGCCATATTTGTTTTTTGAGGTTATGTCAAAATCTTGATCTGATGGGGTTAAATGGACCTCGGATTCGGATTCAGCGACCCAAAAAAACATAAAGTCTACGTAGTGTGACCCCCAGATCAAAACTTTTTTGTGTGGCTGTAATATGATCAATTTGTACATTTCATACACAAACTTGCATAACATATTTTACTGTTTATTATATATTATTTGATTTTTTTATCAACTAGAAAACACAAATTAAACCTTCAAAAATAAATATCTTTCGCTTTTTAGGGTTCCGTACACCTTGGGTGTACCGACGGAACCCTATTGGTGAGACTCTTGTGTCCGTAGCCAAATCGTGTCCCCCCCCTAGCGGCTAAAATATTTGACCTAGAGAGCTCAAATTTGGTACAGATACGTATTTTCACTCGTAGATTACAGGAAAAATATAGAGAATGTGATTGGAGGTGATGGCCATAGCGTTGTCAAGGAAATAACAAGATTTTTGGTAAAAAATGCACAAAAAATGACCATCCCCCCCTTAACTTCTAAACTATTCAACATGGAGGGCTAAAATTTGGCATACTGGTGTATTTTAACGCGAATATTACAGGAAAAATATAGAGAACTTGCTATGTCATAATGGCCATAGCGTTGTCAAGGAAAAACTAAAATTTAAATAAAAATTTAAATTTTAAATTTAAATAAAAAAATATTTTTTTCTAATTTCCACATTTTTAGACCTAATGATCTGAAATTTGGTTTATTAGTATATTTTTGCAGTCTGATCACAAAAAATATATTAAAAAGTCTGAAAAAATAAAATTAAAAAAAAAATTTTTTTTTGAACAAATTTTTTTTTCTAATTTTTACATTTTTTGACCTAATGAGCTGAAAATTGGTTTATTAGTATACTTTTACAGTCTGATCACAAAAAATATATTTAAAAATCTAAAAAAAATTTTTAAATAAAATTTAAAAAAACTGGACAAGTGCGAGATGCACTCGCACTGAATTGACGGTTTCCGTACAAAAATATAAAAATAATACTTGTGATATTATAACAACAATTGGTAGAATTTTTTTCACTTTTGTATTATTTTGGTAAGTTGAATTTTCGACACTAGGTTAAAAAAAATAGCAAAGAAAAATAGAAGTATTACATATTTTATATTATTAGCAATAAGCGAACAGAAACCAATTTGGGAACAAATTTAAAAAATTGGTTCCTCTTGGCTTATTGCTAATAATATAAAATATGTTATACTTCTATTTTTCTTTGTTATTTATTTTTAACCTAGTGTCGAAAATTCAACTTACCAAAATAATACAAAAGTGAAAAAAATCCTACCAATTACAATATCACAAGTATTATTTTTATATTTTTGTACGGAACCCGTCAATTCAGTGCGAGTGCAACTCGCATTTATCCAGTTTTTTTATATTTATTAAAGAATTTTCTCCTTTTTTACATTTTTTTTCATGTTATCCCAATTTAAAACATTTTTCTTTATACAAAATGTAATTATTTTTTACAAATCATTATGCATTTCACCATCCCATAGCAGATAAGAATATTTTGCCAAAGTATTCGAATTTTTTGTAATAGTCTAAAATACATTAGGCGAAATAAAATGGTTTTTCCCAGTATTCACTTTTAAAAATTGATTTTAGAATACCGCTTAACCACACCTGATTGTGTGATCACGTCACTAGTGTCATGCGCAGCGATCACAGCCTGACGTCAAAGTCATTAATTTTATATAGTATTAATAATTAATAATCGTGTATACTAATACTTCCAAACTTCTTTATATGAAAGGGAGGCACTACCCCCAACTTTGACCCCTATAAATTTGAATTATTAATGTAGGTTATATTATTTTTCCTGCACCATTTTTTACTTTAAAATATATAGGATGGTCATTTTGAAATCCTAATTTTTGAAGCGGTTAGAATTGTTATCTTTGAATGAATTTCCTATGTTGCATATTTTTGCAAATTAAAATTTTACAACTTTTGACATTTTTCCAAAAATCCTAGACCAATAATCTTTTTGAAAATATTTACTAGGTTAAATTTTTAACATTTTTGTCAACATTTCAACCTAGAAAATAAAAATAATTTTGACAGATGTTAAAAATTTAACATAGTACATAAGTTATTTATCACGATTTTTGTATTCAACGAATAAATTTTTGTAAACACTTATATTCTCAAGAGGATTATTGGTCTAAAATTTTTAAAAAATTTCAAAGTTGTAAAATTTCAAATTCTTGACCGTCCTATATATTTTAAAGTTAAAAATGGTACAGGAAAAAAATATAACCTACTTTAAGATCATGTCAGATCATGTCGACTTAGTAGTAAATGTTTTTAACTCTTATAATAAAAATTTTAAATTTTCTTATGAATTAGAGGTTGATAATCATATTAGTTTTCTCGATATGACATTGATTAAAGACAATAAAAAGCTTATTACTATTTGGCTCCAAAAACCATCATCTTCTAATAGATTTATCAATTACTTTTCAGACCATGCAGTCCAACAGAAAAGAAACATTTATAATTTGTTGTAGGGTAATCGGTACAATGGTTGACCACCCCACATTGACTGGCTATCTAGTTGGAATATAAATATAACAAGAAATAACTTATATAAAAACATTTTATAAACCGTGATTAATAAACTTAATGCAATCGAGCAGCTATTTCGACAATCATGGTTATGTTGTCTATTGTTATTTTATTTAATTTAATTATTTATTTACGAGTTCCGAAAGAACAGCTTGACAGCTGCAAATCTTATGGTGGTAAGCAGTGTATCCTCACAGAAAATTTGTCATTTTGACGTTTTAAAACTACTTTTTTGATGAGAAAATTTTTTGTATACTTACCGAAGGTGTTTATGAAGACACAATGATTGGCCAGGTTGGTTTGAAAGGCCAATGATTGTATTTTGCAAAAATATTATTAAATATTAAAAAGAACATTTTATAACAGTTAAATAAATGTTTTTAAATACATTTTTGATAAAAAACATTTAAAAACCCTTGAAATACAATTTTTGGCCACTGACAATGATTGTACAACCGTAGAGGCCAATCATGGAAAATTCAACTTTTATTATTGCATAGATATTATGATTTTTAACAGGCGGTTAATAACTGTATTTGGGTAATTTCAAAGGCCAATGATTCAGTTATTGGCCTATTTCAACTTCTATGTGTTTAGGACCAATAAATGTATTTTTTGACAGTTATATTATTTTGCTTAAATATTTATTATTTGCAATTTCTTACTTCTGTGTCATTATCAACATTAAAAAAAGAATAAATTTGCTTCTACTTTGTGCTTTTATAATACATTTTTGATAGATGCAGTAAATTTGTCAATGAGTTAAACCTAAAAATAGTCTTAAGGTGCCAATCATTGTACCGATTACCCTATACAGCTTTCTTATTGTCACATGAATCTTTTCACAAATGTATATCCAAAAGGTGATAAAAATTCAACTTAAGAATGATTATCCATTGGACTTTATCAATAAACATAAAAAATTAGATTGTTTAAACAAAAGTCTACATTAAATAATAATCAAAATTATGATAAATCATCCATCTATAGTTGCATTCAAAAATTTGCATTACATTTAATGATAATTATTCACAATTGTCAAAGATTTTTAAAGATTATAATTTATTGTCAATTCCAATGGTTAATAAGTCTTTGACTTCAGTTGTTGAATTAGTTAAAGATTCAACTAACAAATGGAACCAAATTGATATCATTTACAAATTTAACTGAATTGTTCCGCCACTTACATCGGTGAATGTAAACACAGTTTGGAAAAAAGAATTAAAGAACATAAAAAAATTGAATCTGTCGTTAATGAAATGTTCTGAAATGTTATGTATTAATTTTAACGATAATACGATCAATAAGAAAGAAGATATACAATTTCTAAGCAATACTTATTTTCCTCTATTAAGAAAACTTAAAGAGTGAACTTATCTCGATTATTTTTATTTGAGTTCATTGACTTCACACGTGCTGTTTATATGGCGTGCAAAATCGTCTCCTTCAGATTCTAGTCTTGTTTTGTCACTCGTAAGAGATGTCCGTGTTTTGTTTTAACTTATTCGTTTTTAATTTTCAAATGTATGTTATGTTTTTAAGACGCGTTACAAATGTAACAAATTATTTATTTAAATAATTTATTAAAATATTTTACAAAATTACTAGGTAGATATTAATGTTGTGCTAACTTAATTTATTTTACTTTTTTGAAAAAGCCTTAAGTTTATTTTACTTGTAAATTTTATATTAAAAAATAATTTTCATTGTTCAATAAAGTAGCCTGTGAAGGTGTCAAACCAAGACACCGAAACGTTGCAAAACTAATGTAACATTGTTTCATTTATTACTCTTCCTATAATCGATCTAAAAAGGGTTAACAAACTTCATAATTCAAATTGAAAGGGGTCAAAGTTGGAAATAATGCATCCCCTTAAAATGTGCAATTTTCATGTTTTGTAAGGTGATATAATATTAAAAATAATAAGACCTTTTACAAGCCATTTGGACAATATTGTTACGTCTCAAAAATATGAAAAGTAACAATATATGTTTTTTTATTTTAAATTAATTTTTAAGCCTAGACTTGCGTCCAATAGCTTGGGAATACTTTCGTTTATTCTTCTTTATTTTGATTTAATTAGAAAAGAATAAAGGATGATAAAAAAAATAAAAGACGGAATGAGATCTTTCTTTAACAAATATCGAGTTTCATATTTGATCTCGGATTCAAAGGTTTAACAAATAAGGAGTCACTGAAGGTTTCAATTGAATTTTAAAATTGGTGGAATATTCGTATACAAATATTGAGTATACTCCTATTCAGGATATGGATTTTATGACAAGATTTTAGAAAGACAATAGACAGCAATTTTGAATCAATACTCACTTTTTAATAACAATTTAAAGATGATTTTCAGTTGAAATTGGAACTGGAAGCAGAGATGAAGTTGTAGATGTTGAATTATTATTCTTTTTATAAAATTTTTTATTTAAATTTAAAAACTTGAATTAGAACCTTGAACTTGAATTTGAATTAAAATTTTGATAACTTAAATTAGAATCTTGAACTTGAATTAGAATTTTGAATTTGAATTAAAATTTTGAAAACTTGAATTAGAATCTTGAACTTGAATTAGAATTTTTAACTTGAATTAGAGCTTGAAGAGAACTCTAATTTTAGTTGATAATTGTTCGAGAACTGACTTTTTCCTTAAGGAACACGTATATTTATATAACTATTCCCACTCTCGATTTTCTTAAGGGAGGAAAATTTGGTGGAGAAAAGTTGTAGAAAGGGAAAAAGAAGGTTGGTTATTTTTGGATTGGTTTGAGAAAAGAAAATGTATTAAGAAAATGGGTCTAATTGGTTAATTTTGGGTCCATCCCATTTTTAGGGGTTTAAAGCGTGGGAGGATCTTTGAAAAAGGGGCTGTGTCTTGACCTTCCTCAACTTCATCTCCCCTTCCAACTACAATTTATAAAATTTACAAGAATATAGTTATTTTCTTAATTTGTACAATTTTTACTTATTTTATATAATAAAAGTTGAATATTTTGTTTAAACATTATTTGAAATTGATGATTATTAATGTTAATAACAATAAAATAGTTAATTAAAGAATTTCACAATTAATTCGATGTAAATTACACTATTCAATAATTATTTAGTCAATTTGTTAATTAACAAAATATTTTGAAGTTAATTGTTAATAAATTGTTTAAAAGTTTATTATTGTTAATGTTAATAACAATAAACTTGGTATTTTTAATAATTAAACTTATTAATTGATAATTGTTGTATTATTTAAAGAAATATTATAATAATTTTAATAAAGTTAATTAACTTATTGTTTAAATATTTATTGTTTAAAATGTTTAAAAATTATTATTACTAATATTATTACTAATAAAATTAATAGGTTTGATTGATTTGTAACAGATTCAGTGAATATTCGGTTTATTAGTTTTATTATTTAATAGTTAGTTAATAATTATTTAAATTTGTTAATTATCAATTATTTAATTTTTAATTTATGAACAATTTGTTAAAAAAATAATCTATTAATTAATAAAACCAATAGTTAAGCTATTATTTAAATTTTACTAGTAAGGTATTAATTATTTATTGTTTAAATAATTATTGTTTATTAACAATTTATTTTTAATAATTGATTTTTATTATTTTATTTTTATAAGGAAATCTGGTTTTTAAAATATTAATTTAGGTTAATTATAGTAATATTTATTACTACAATTATTTATAACAATAATTTATTAAACAATCAATAATTAATAATATTAAATTTAAAATAAGATATTTAAAAATCATATTTCCGCAATTTTAATATTTCGTGTATATCTATATATACAGTACATGGGTATAGACCTTAATGGGTCTACTCAGATGGTGTCCTTGAGAGTTTCCGTTCATCTGGGACTAGGGTTTCGAGTTTTCAGGAAAATTTATATCTCATAAATTCACCTTACTTTCAAGAATTTTGGTTTCTTTTAAAATGTGTTTCGCATTTCTACAAGTGTTCTGTTTCCTTTTCGTTTCTTAAAATTAGTTTCGCTATTTCTACAAGTGTTTAGTTTCATATTTCGTTTCTTAAAAAGATAAAAAAAAAGAAAATTCAAAAGAGAAAATTAAGAGAGTGATAAAGACAAAATTTATGGTGCACATGTTTAATTTAACAAAAAAAAAGACGTTGGTTAGTCCACAGGACGTTACAATATTTTATTTAGAAATTTATAAGAATTGACATTTTTAATGTTTTACAAAAATTTAAATAACTTATAACCTTGACGTCCCTTTTATATGAAGAAAAAAAATGACAGGTTAATGTTTATAAGTAATTCTTATCCTTCTATGAAATCAGTAGATATGCAAATTAGGAAAAGAAAGACATTTGAATGTTGTTTGTCTTTGAAAGAAAAAGAAAGCAATAGCGTTAGATTTTCTGCGTTATAAACAGAGAGCGAATGATGTTATTATTACCGAGAGAAAGAAGAAGACAGAAAATCTGTAAAGAGAAACCAAAGGTCTCTTCGATTACCTGTCCTATTGCTTGAAGGGTTCCTTTTAACCAGTGGGCAGTCTATTGTACACATATATATGGCTCATTTAATTTAAAATGTAAAATATATGTCCCTTGGTCTGAAAAAATGTTTTTAGATAGCAAATGAATATTTTTTGATTCATTTTATTAATATCTAACATAGTCTAATTTTTTATCATTTTAAAAGAACTTTGAGGTGCTTTAAAACGAAATGACGGACTAAAAAGCAGACTAAATGTCCCCTACTGTCCCTGTCCTCGAGGCACTTGTACTACATTGCCTCCAATAATTAATATATACATTTTTTTATTATATTTAGACAAAAATTATTTATAATCTCTTAAGTCTTATATTTTAAAATTCATTAATTACTTTATATAAAATTCAAGACTATCATTTTAAAAAATAATTTAAGACGTGTCACTTATTTACTTATATACTTCATATTTTATATTCTGACAAAATGTATTCATTTTTGCACACTTACTACGAATAGATTACGTGCTTACACTCATTGTTTTAACGACGCTACAATAATAAATGAATTACCTCAAAAGATCAAAGCAATAAGAATGTTCTGGTCTCTATCATGCAAATTATATAGTGGAGCAGAAAAATAGTTGATTAACGGTTGTAACATAGTTGTCCACTACTGTCCCTTTTGTAAAATGGTAATAAAATACTTTATATCTCTTATAAGTCAATTATTATCAAAACGTTTCAATTCTTTAAGAAAGTTGACACCTTGCGTTGCTTTCTAAACAACATATTTATGTTGTGAATAACAAAAAAATGGAAAATGTCCCCTACTGTCCGCGTGTATTAATTCAATGTATAAAAAACAGAAACTTAGTTTCATTTAATAAGAAGTTATTTATATGAATATAATATAGATATTCTTAATATCCCAGTAAACAAAAACTAATTTGAAATAAATTCATAAGAATTCACAAATTGCTTCAGTGAATTCCGCTTTGTGACAAATACGAATTGGAGCTATGTTGCAACTTTCATGAATTTGTCAAATGCGAATTCGTTTGCACAAATTAAGGCAAATTTAATCGAATATACAAAGAGCTTAAATGAATCCTGCTTTCTACCAAAAAACTTAATTCATTTCAATCCGTTTGAATTAGTTTTTTACTCGAATAATATTTGGCCTTTTTTATATACTGTTTCTGTTTAAAATGTCCCCTACTGTCCCCAAGTACCGTAACCAATCTTCTCTTAGTTTTTGTATAAAAAGAAAAAAGTTTGTTGTCTACGAATTAGAATTAATATTTATTTATATAAACGCATCTTAACATTTACACAAAAAAAGGTTTATTTATTAAAAAAATAAAGTTGAACAAAAACTAAACAAAATGATCATATTCTGCCAAAAATCTGTCTGTTATTTAAAATATTTACGTCTAATGTTATAACCATTATCCCTATCGATTTTCTAAAACAGTAAATAAAATAGAAAATTTGATTGCAAACACAAAAGCGAAAATTGACATTTTAACATTCCTGCAAACTAATTTTACCTCTTAAATGAAATGAGCCATCTATATTAATAAAATCAGACTTTTGTCTGTACATTGCACGAAATTAATTTTTTCTAACATAATTTATTTATTTGAGCAACGGAGATTCTAAAAATGGTAATAGAAAATTTCCTGTCTGTCTGTATGTATGTATGTATAAATGTCCGCATAATTTTGTTCGCTTATAACTTGAAAACATCTTGACCGAATAAAGTAAAATTTGGCAATCTTTTAGGTATTGGTCTAACTTAAAATATTACCTATATTTGATGAAAAAATATTAAGCTGAACAAAAGTTATGAATTTTTTCAAAAACTTAAAAAAAAAAATTTTTTCAATTTTTTCAGATTGGGATAAATTTCTTAATTTATTAATAATATAAATGATTTTAAAGATACATAATATTCATATAATAATAAACAAATTTTTTTATTAAAAAATAATACTAATTTGAAAAATTATGAATTTTTCAAAAAAAAAATTATTTTTTTAATTTTGACAGATTGCAGTAAATTAATTAGTTACTTACTTATTACTTTTGTAACATATATATATATATAAACAATAAATTTATAGTTTTTTTAACATATTAATTAGAACGGGAGATATTAAATTTTTTCAAAAAATTTAAAAAATAGAAAATTTCCAGACTTTTACATTCTTGAATATATAACTTTTTAACTTTCTGTAATTAAATATTACATGTTATTTAGTCATATTGTAGCATAAGTTTGAAAAAATACTGTCCTATAGCTATATCTATAAGATGGAAGTAAGTATAAAAATGTTTTTAATATCAAAAAATTAAAAAATTACAATTGACAGACCAATTACTATCAAGCTTAATTCAGTAGTATTTTTGGGGTCTCTGATAAACTTTTGACGCATGTTTGAAATTTTCAAAAAATGTTGTATAAAATAACTTTAAACACATATGTTTGAAAGTTTTGTAAATTTATAATATTTTCATACAAAAGTGTTTGATAGTTTATAAAAAAACTTTGTATAAAATAACTTCAAGCATATATATTTGAAAGTTTTATAAAGGCAAAAGTTAAACAGGGTGTCTATTATTATTTTTGTTCAACAAACTATCCGGTTTTTCCCAGCTTTGTCAAAATTTTTCCAGGTGGAAATGGCTACAAAAATTAACTTCTTTTATGAAAATACTTTTCGACGGTTTTTATTCTTACCAATACCCTCAACAGGGGTTCCTCCAACCAGAAAAACGGTAAACATGCAGGAATTTAATTTAATCGGGAAAACTGTGTATTCAGCTTGCAATATAGGTCTTATTTTAGATTTCAGCAATTATGATACAATTAGTTCGAATTCGTTGTTACTATAAATCCAAAAAATTAGTGTAAATTTTGGATTAACTTATAATACTATAATTAAAGGGCTTAGGGGGTTAAGTATGCAAAAAGTGCCCCCGCTTCTATTTTTCTCAAATTTGTCCCATATGTTACTATCCATATGACTATAACTTTCTGCAATTTTGAACTCAAAATTCGCTTTTTTGGGTAGTTATGGAGGGGGAAAGCAAAATCAAAAAACTTATTTTTCTCGAAAACTACTGAACCGATTTTAATGAAATTTTAAGAGGTTGTAAATATAGATAAGACGATTTTAGAAAAAAATCAAAATTTTCAAAATCAAAAATTTTTTTTTTTTGAAAAATCAAAAAATTAAAAAAAAAATTTTTGAAATTTTCAAAATTTTTTTTAGGGTTATTTTTTGAAGTGACCACTTTCTCTTTTGTTGTAAAAAGTACCTTATAATGTCCCCTTTAACATATATTTTTTTCTAATTTTTAAAAAATACAGTTTTTTAGTAAAATGTCAAAAACCATGGTCATGCTATTTGTCTCGTACGGTAATGCACATATAACCATATATATATATATATATATATATATATATATATATATATATATATATATGCCATATTAATGTGTTAGGGTATAGGTAAATAAGTATGGAAAAAGTGACCCGACTATATTTTTCCTATTCATTCCTACCCACTTAAAAATAACTTTTTGAAATTTTTAACTTAAAATTTTGAGTTTTTTGGAACTCATGGAGGAGAAAAAATCGAAAAACGCATTTGCCTCAAAAACTACTGTATGTATTTTAATCAGCTTTGGATATGTTGAAAAAACAATTAAAGAGATTCCAAAAAAAATTTTTAAATTTTTTTTTCAGCGTTTAAAGATATTTTAAAGAAAAGTAAGTTTTTTTTATCGAAAATCAGTGAACTGAAAGTGAATCAGTGTAAGTGAGTTTTCCAATCTTCAGTAATAAGAGTTTTGAATTTTTTGTTGATACTTTTCTATTTCTTAATATCTGGTTAAATTAAAATTGTAAATTGATATTGGAATTGAATAAAATTTGAATTAATTCAATTGAAAATTGTTTTTGGAAATGATAGTTGATATTATTAGAATTAAAAATTTATATTGGAATTGAAAATTGATATAACTGACAAAAAAATTGATATTGGAATTGAAAATTCATATAGGTTACAAGAAAATTGAAGATAAAGAATGTAAGAAAAAATGGAAATTAAAACAAATAAGATAAAACTGAAAAAAACTTGTAAATAAAAAAGACGTTTATTTATTAAAAAATAATTTGCATCACAGCTGTTAACTATACGAAATAAAACCATGGCTAATAAAAACGAATTATTTAGTTTAAGTTATAAAAATTATGCTATAATTGATAATAAAAATGCAATGTTGAATGATTATCATATGCATGAATTTCAAAAGCTTTTAGAAAGACAATTAAATTCGTTTTATAATAAGCAAAGCACTTTATGTTTACAAGCGCTTGATCTGATAATTTTAATCAAGGCAAATAAGAGGCACATTCAAATACTTTTTAGTAATTCTTTCAAATCTGGTCACTGGATTTGCACTTATGATGGAACAAGACTTTATATTTTTGACAGTCTAAACAAAGGCTCTTTAAATGAGGATCAAATGAACTATTTAATTAGATTATATCCCTTCAAACCACCAGTAGTATTTTCAACAGTTCATCAACAACCGTTAAACAATGTTGGTTGTGGAGTATTTGCTATATCATTTGCAACATCTTTATTTTTAATGAAATGCCAAACACTCTTTATTATAATTATTGTCAAATGAGAAATCATTTAAAGTTAATTTTTAAAAACAACATTTAAGTCGTTTTTCGACTAAAAAGATTGTGTTAATCCACGTTTAATGATTAAGTATGATTGGGATTGTCTTCTGAATGATTTGATTAAAAAACTTCTGTATAGAAAAATAAACCCTAATAAAACTATTGATCAATAAATTTCTTGTGAAAGAATTTTAAATAATGCAAAGGTAATTAATAATCCTTTAAAGACGCAACAATTTAGTGATATACTCAAATCCAATAGTAAAATTAAAAATACATTTTATTCAGATAAAGTAGACGTTTCCTCTAAAAAAATTTAAACAAGTCAGTTCGAGTTCCGACAACAACATTCAAATAAAAGAAAGAATGAAGTTATAAATAATGAAGTAGACTCTTATCAAAAAGAAAGTAGTGTACAATGTCAAAAAGAATATATAGGACTACTTAAGAATACAAATTTTTTCTGTAAAGTTATTAATTTAAATGATGATAAAATGAATGAATCTGTTAATTTATTCATTACTCCTATTCCTTTAATAACGAATGCACATGATAGTGTAAAGACAACAAATTTTTTATTATAAACTGTCCAAAAAAGTGCAGTGGAGAATAAAAAAAAATTATCGTGCCTAACAAAAATTGAAAAGAAAAATTAATATTATTATTCATTTAGACGAAGCAGATGTTTCGTCTGTAAAAATAAAAAAGAACCAGGCAGAATACAAAAAAATACAAAGAAAAAAATAAATCAGAAGAGAAGGAAAAAAGCTCTTTGTTTGATTATTCGAAAAATGTTAATTCGAATTGATTAAAAAAAAGAAAATAAAATAAGCTCTTTGCTTGATGACTCTAAAAATGTTAAATCTAATCAATCTATTGATTTAATAAATACATTTAGTTCACAAAAATCAATTGTTTCTCTGTCAAGCATATCAAATGACAAAATTATTTATGAATCAAATACTAACAGTTTTAAATGATTGTTGTGGTCATGGTGGTATTATATTGCCTTCTCTTCAATATCCAGAAGAATTAAGAATATTGCTAGAAGGACTTCATACAAAATCAGGTCATTTTAAAAAGAAAATAAGATTGTATAACAATTCTTTTTTTTGCATCTTTAAATGCTAACGTAATTAAGTTTAATAACAGAAGGAGAGGACCATTTTGTTACAAAATTCAAGGTCAAATTTATTACCAAATGAAAAGTGCTTTATATCCTGATAAAGGTGATGACCCATGTTTTGGTCAATTGTATATTTACGATCCTGAAGAAGCAATTCGTTACAGATTAAAAAGTAACGAAAATTTGGATAAAGAACTTTTACAAACTATAGAAAATATTATGAGAACTTCTAATGCATACTCAAAATCATTGTCATGAAAAATCATGTCAGAAATAATTAAAATTGAAACTGAATTAGCAAGACAAAAAAATTAAGAAACTCCTGAGTTACAATTGTTGTCTTATGTAACGGTTTATAATAAGTCTACAAAGGAATTAAAATCAGTAAGTAATTTAGGTCCGAATGTTGAATCGTGGATTTATCCCATATTTTATCCACTCGGAAATAAAGGTTATAATATTAATATGCTTTTAGAAGTAGAAACCATACTATTTCTCGGGTCTGCTTATTGTAAATACAAAATAGATATTAGAGATAAGGAATTTAATCAATTTTTATATGGGGGAAGATTATTTCAACAATGGGTTGTTGACAATTATGTAAAAATAGAGAAAGATAGATTACGATTTTGTGCCAACAATCAAGCTCAATTGAGAAGTAAAACATATCAAGGGCTAATCGATTATTTATAAAATCATGAGTTAGAAAATAATGTACATGTAGGAAGAAGCTTATATTGCCATAAACTTTTATAGGATCACCTTGTAATATGATGCAGCAATATCAGGATGCCATGGTTACTATTGACAACAAGTTATTTGAAGAAGTAAAGTCTTATGTTTATGTTATTGAATTTCAAAAGCGAGGATTGCCACATATTCATTTGTTAGTTATATTGAAAGAAAATTCTAAATTATCAACAGTTGACAGTGTTGATCGTTATATTTTAGCAGACATTCCTGATGAAAATAGCAATCCTTCTTTGCATAAAATAATAATGCAAAATAGCATTCATGGACCTTGAGGAGATTGGTGTTGAATTGATGGTAAATTTTCAAAAAAATTTCCAAAAAGCTACTAAGAAGACACTACAATTTAAGAAGATTGTTATGTTCGTTGTCGGCGAAGAAATAATAATAATAAAACGTATGAACGATCAAACGGATTTGTGGTTGACAATTCTAATGTAGTTCCATATTGTTTTTACTTTCAGAATTTTTTAATTGTCATATAAATGTGGAAATAGTTTCAAGTATCAAATCTGTTAAATATTTATATAAATATATATTCAAGGGTCATGATGCTGCATCCATTATTATTACAAATGCCAATGGTAAGGTGTTGATCACAATGAAATTAATCATTATGAAGACAATAGATATGTAGGTCCTGTTGAGGCAGTTTGGAGAATTTTAAGTAAACCATTGGGGAAAAAGAGCCATAATATTAATCGTTTACCCATACATTTACCAAATGAACAGAATGTTATTTTTCGTGAAGGGAAAGATAATAACAATGTTTCATTTGATATGCAGAAAAATACAAAATTTCTCGATTTTTTTAAACTTAATGAACGTGATATTTCTGCTCGTCAGTATTATTATTCAGAAATACCAGAACATTTTACGTGGGTAACGAAATCTTTTGAATGGAAAAAAGAGTTCGTAAAGAAATAGTATTAGGAAGAATGTATTCAGTTAACCCATGTCAATCAGAGTTATTTCACCTTAGATTACACCGGCACACAAAAGAAAAAAAATTTGGATTGCCAGGACTGCCATGTGGTAGGTTTTCTTCCTTAAGGTGTATCTAAAGAGAAAAACATTGTCCGACCTAAAAAGTTAGTTCTTGTTCTCTTTTTACTGGCTTGGTGGGTGGGGGGTGAATTTTGAGAAACTGATTTTTATGGGAATTTACTTAATTTCTATAAATAAAACTAAATTTTTGCTTCTTCTGAATTTTTTTTAATTCAGTGACTTTAATAACATAAGAATTGAATATATAAAAAAAAATAAAAATGGCGGATTCAAAATAGCGGATCTAAAATGGTGGATTTAAAAAAAAATTGTTCAGATTTCCTTGAAACCTATTAATCGGGGGTTTTTGTGGTCGCTGATTACGAATCTGCAATCAGATTTTCAAAATTTAAAATGGCAGATCCAATATGGCGGACAAATTTTTTTTAAAATTCCTCACATTTACTTGAAGCTCGTTACTCGGGGGTTTTCGGGGTCGCTGATTACGAATATGATGTTAGTTTATAAAAATTCAATATGGCGGTTCCAATATGTCCAACAAAAAAGAACAGATTTCTTAATTTCTATGTCTTGAGTACCTTACCCTTTTGGTTTCAAATGATCTTCGGAGAGGAGCTCTTTTTCTTTTCTTTAAAGTTTTAGTCTCTGGTATATCTCTTTTTAGCGTCCAACAATAGTCCGTTAACATATTCTTAATCCATTTCCCTTGATAACGTTTCTCCATATCCTTTAAATCTTGGCGAAATCTTTCGCTTTGTTCCTCACTGAAATCGCCAAGATTTTCAGGAAATTCATCTAAATGTGAATCCAAAAAGTGAATTTTATAACTCATCAAACATCCCAGCTTTTTAAAATTCTCAACCATTTTCCCTACAATTTCTTTATATCTGTGGCTTTTTTTATTTTCTAGGAATTCCAAGCAAACTTCTTTAAAACTTGTCCAGGTTGCTTTTTCTTTAAGGTTCATCGTTTGTACAAATTTTTCGTCATATAACAACTTACGTATCTGAAGCCCATCAAACACGCCTTTTTTTATTTTAGCGTCAGACAGTTTCGGAAACTTCTCCGCCAAATACTCAAAACATTTCCCATTTTTGTCCAAGGCTTTTACAAACTGCTTCATTGCTCCGAGTTTAATATGCAATGGTGGAATTAAAACTTTTTTCCGATCAACTAACGGTTTCTTCACAATATTTTTTCCCCAGGTTCTAACACAGTTCGCTTTGGCCATATTTTACGAGTGTAATGATTTGCTCTATCTCTGCTGTCCCATTCGCATAAAAAACACTGAAATTTGGTAAATCCGCTTTGATGCCCGAGCAACATCGTTATTATTTTGTATATCTCCGCTTTGCCAGTTATGCTCCTTATACTTAATTTTTTCTAAAACAAGCTTCACGTTTTCATAAGTTTCTTTCAAAATTACTGAATGTGCTTCTGGAACTGGTGCAAACACATTTGTATTGTGTAAAAGAACAGCCTTAAGACTCCGCTTGGAGGCATCTATAAACAGTCGCCATTCATTACTTTTGTAAACGTTAGGCTTTAGTGTATTCATTAGTCCCATTAGATCGTGACAATAAACGATCGAATGGTCTTCATCTTTTTCGTAAAATTCGGCATATTCTTTTTTCCTGTTTCGATATGTTGATGACTTGACGTTACTTGCTAGCAAATTGTCTTGTTTCATCGTAGCTGCTAAATACTCAGCTCCATCTTTTGACAGTCCAAGATTTCTAATCACGTCATTTAGCTTCTCCTGTGTCCCAACTTTAGGAATTTTGACTGTTGGTCCATATGGATTATCCTCATCTTCACTGACAGCTTCATTAATATCATTATCATCATCATCATTATCAAAATCGCTAATAGTGGTATTATCGTCTTTGTCATTATTATTACTAGTTTCAGAATTAAAATCAAAATCTTTACTGTCTTCAACATTATCAATGCTTATATTTCTTAATACTGGGTAAACTACTGAAGCTGTTTCAGAATAACGAATAGCTTTTTTCTTCCTGCTGTTTGTCCCTTTAAGATTCGTGTTGCAAAAGTAGCAGTCCTTGCAATTTTTAGGTTTTAGCCAAACAGTAGGGAATTTATACTTTATATTTTTACCCTCTTCCCATGTATTCAACATGAGGTAACAACTGCTGCATATGTCATTAGAAATCCAAAGTTCATTAAAACTTGGAAATTCCATATTAAAACATTTTTTATAATTTTCTTTAATTTTGGCATTGACTTTTTTCCAACTTTTTGGAACCACAAACTTACTGCAAACAAAGCAGAAACAGTTGGCATTTTCTACACAATCGTGGAAAACATTGCGGTTGTATGATGACGACGCCTGCGGACCCGCTTTCTCAACCTGACCAGCTGCCGATAGCTGCCCTCCTCTGCATCGTAAACTTTCTTCCTACTTTTGCCATGAAGGCATAATTTTAACCTAGAAACTTAGCCGAGAATTCGTTGCCCGCCTTCACCACGGGGAGGTGTCCTAGTCGCAAAAATAGAAAAAAAGAAAATAAATAAAAACGGAAACTAATATTACATAGGTCAAAAACTTTTTGAGATTGTAGTGTCACAGAAATGCGATTAAATTTTAGTAAAACATTTACAGTAAACCATTTCTGGATTATGGAAAATTTAGATTTAAAATTAGCGACTAGAGGAAACACCAAAGTACCTTGGTACTTGCTTCTTGAACCAAGAAAATCTAAGAACAATTTCATCGTAAGTCGTATTGGATACACCATTTTGAATTTTTAATATCCGACATCAGATTCGTATTCGACAACATCGAAAATCCCCACGAAGTAGCAAGTTTCAATCGATTTCATTCATTTAAATATATTTTGTCTGCCATATTGAAACCCCCGAGTAACGAGTTTCAAGTAAATGTGAGGAATTTTTTAAAAATTTTGTCCGCCATATTGGATCTGCCATTTTGAATTTTGAAAATCTGATGGCAGATTCGTAATCAGCGACCACAAAAACCCCCGATTAACAGGTTTCAAGGAAATCTGAACAATTTTTTTTTAAATCCACCATTTTGAATCCGACATTTTTATTTTTTTTATATATTCAATTCTTATGTTATTAAAGTCACTGAATTAAAAAAAATTCAGAAGAAGCAAAAATTTAGTTTTATTTATAGAAATTAAGTAAATTCCCATAAAAATCAGTTTCTCAAAATTCACCCCCCCCCCACCATGCCAGTAAAAAGAGAACAAGAACTAACTTTTTAGGTCGGACAATGTTTTTCTCTTTAGATACACCTTAAGGAAGAAAACCTACCACATGGCAGTCCTGGCAATCCAAATTTTTTTTCTTTTGTGTGCCGGTGTTATTGTTGCTTACAGTAAAAGGAGTAACTTTTTTCCAAAGTTTAAGAACAGTTAATAGAGTTATTTATTAATCTTTTACATCTGCCTGTTTAGCATTAGGACTCATAGAATATGATAGCGAGTGGATTATGACAATGGAAGAAGCTACATTATGGATGATCATCTTCATTATGGTCATTCACTTCGACAATTATTGTAAGAATTCTAATTAATTGTCATCCTGTACATCCGGAAAAACTTTAAGAAAAATTTAAGGGTAAAATGTCAAAAGACTATTCAAAACTTGACAATATTGATGCTAAAAAAACAGCTTATAAGAATATAAAATCAATGTTATTAAATGAAGCATATAGTCTAACTGATTTTCAGGGATTATTAGACATTAATGAAGATTTATCTACGCAGGTTGGTGATGTAAATATTTTTGAACATATTAAGATAGGAAAGCAAAATTATTATAAATTAAATGCTGAACAAAAAAACATAGCTGATTATATACTTGAAGTCATAAAAGATTCTTTTTTTAATAGTTCTAAATGCTTATATATTAATGGTAGTGAAAAATCTGGAAAAACTTTTTTATATATTACTTTATGGCATTTATTAAAAAGTAAAAGTATAAATGTTTGCAACATGGCTTTTACAGGTGTAGCTGCCACTCTGCTTCCTAACGGAAAACTGTTCATAAGATTTAGGCTTATCTGTTCCACTGTACAGTGATTCTTTTTCAAATATTAAAATTCAGTCAAAAGAAGCACTTTTTTAAAAAATACTGATGTTTTAATTGGGATGAAGCACCAATGGCTGCAAAATATGCCTTAAAAGTTATGGATAAGTTATTAAGAGACACAATGAAATAATAAATTTATCATTAAAAAATAGTAAATTATGGAAACATTTCCGAAAGTACACATTAATAGAATATATGAGAACTTTACCAGAGGAAACAGAATTTGTAGATTTCCTACTTAAAGTTGGTAATGGTGAATTAAATGATATAGATGATAACATCCAAATACCAGAACATATTGTTCAACAAGGCAATATAGATATAGCTTAAGAAATGTATGGTCATTTAATAACACAGAATAAATTTGAGGAGTTATCGGAATGTGCAATTTTGGCACCTAGAAACGTTGATGTTGACGGTATTAATAAGAGAGTGGTGCGTCTCTTAGCCAGTAAAGGTGAAAAAATATATCAAAGTGTTGATTCTACTGAAAATTGTGATACTAGAAAATTTTCTGAAGCTTTATTACCAGAATATTTACATACTCTTTCTCCACCTTCGTTACCACCACATGAATTACATTTAAGAATTAATTCTGTCGTAATGCTTATTAGAAATCTTAGTATTAATAAAGGATTATGTAACGGAACGAGGTTAATTATTTTAGATTTGTCACATAATGTAATTAAATGTCAAATATTAACAAGTGATAAAAGTGGAAATATTGTTTTTCTACATCGAGTGACTTTATATGATGAAAATTTATATCCTTTTACTTTTAAAAGAAGACAATTTCCTATAAAACTGACTTTTGCAATGACCATTAACAAATCTCAAGGACGAACATTTAAAAAAATATTTATTGATTTAAGAAGAGATGTTTTTAATCATGGTCAGATGTATGTTACATTATCAAGAGTGCGATCATTTGATTCCGTAAAAATATATGTAGAAAATAATAGAAGGAATATGTATATAAAAATTATGTTTATAGTGAAATTTTGGACTCTACTTAATTCAGTTTGTTTTGCTAAAAAATTTAATATTTTAGTTAGTTATGGACAATTCCACGTGAGATTCATTTATGACCTTTAAAATTCGTCTTGTAATGCTATTCAACGCACTATACTCTCCACCTCAAATTGTTATACTTTTTGCTCAACCTGTACTTACTACTACAAATACAGTAGTACATGTGCTAAATCCCAGTGGTGGGGTGCTACATAATACAAATTTCGTTATAAAATAGTAGCTTTAGTTCATAATTGTAAAAAAACGTGACGGTAAACTTTAAATTTTTTTGTACATTTTGGTTCGAAATATAAACGTTTTTTAAATATTAGTTTTTGAAAAAAACTATATATAATTTATGTTAATATTTATGAGTTATGAATTTTTGAAATTTTGGGTTTGTAAATGTAGACCTATTTTCAGTAACCTATTAGTCTGAAAATATTGAGTTTGAAAAAACATTTTTGTAGAATGAAAGTTTTAGTTTTTTTAACATTGGACACGATTTTTTGGATTTTTTAAAAATTTATTTATAGCTTACAAGATACAGATTTTCCAAAAAGTCTTAGAGTTAACCTATGCATTTAATGAGTTTTACAGAATTTTTAAAAATCACGTGCAAGCTGCTCGCTTTCTACGCTACGCCTTAATGTGGAGTTTTTTCACAATTTATTATTCAAAACTGTCTACAGCCTATAATTTTTAAATAATTTGAATATTTTTTGTTTTAAATTAAAGGGGAATAATTTCTTAAAATTTCACTACATGCAAACCTGAAAATGTTCAATTAATTATATTTTTTTAAAATTTAAAGTTAACAAACTAATTGTGCAGTTTCCCTTGAAAATGAATAATTTAGCTAAACAATATTAGTTAAAATTAGTTAACTTTGGTTTTTCGTCTTTAAAAAATTTTGTTCTTTCATATTTATATTGCAATTCAACAAAAATAGAAAACCTTTATTTCATGTTTTTTTATAAATTATTAAGAAAAAATATGTTTAACCGAATTTTATAGATCATAGTTAAATATCAAATAGAATTCCTCATATGTAATAATTAAATTTAGAACAGACTTTTTAAAATTGTAAGGTATTATATGTTATTAAATATTGAAATATAAAATAAACAGGTAAAGAAAATTCGATTATTTTAAAATATTTAATCATCACAATGGTTGTAATAGATGGTATAAACTATTTCATTCATGTTAGTTGTTAAAGTTGAAAATTACAAAATAGGCGCGCGTAGCGCCCAAAAATTAGTTCTAGTCCCAACAAAAACATCTATGATGCAAAAACTTTCGCCAAGTAAAAGATTTTGTAACTGTCCAAACAATTAGTGAAATAAATGTTCACCAAGTAAAATTTATAATTAAAATTTTAATAACGATTTATTTTATATATTTCCTCTGCTACACAACTCGAAGTACATATTGCAGTTGAAAAAAATAACCCGAGATTAGCTGCTGATATTGCACTTTGAGGCTTAATTACATATCCGAATTAAGTCAATGTTCTTCACTGCATTTTCAATTGTAACAAATAAAATTAACAAAAAACGAAATCCATTTATCATAATAAATAATTTCTATATGATCAATTTAAAAATCTTGGCGTCAATACTTTCATTAATTACAAGTTAGAAGCATCATCTCAACTTCTTAATAAATGAAATAATTAATTGTAAAAATATTTTGGTCTTTTATCTAATAATTTAAAATAAAATACAATTAAGTTTTAAATAAGAATTTATTTAAGATATGATACTTTACAGTAAAGTTTTTAAAATAAATTTCAAGCCTATCAACCCATAATACTATTTCAAATTCCAAAATATTTTAAAAATGTTTTTAGCAGTTTAGTATCTGTGTTCATCTAAATGTCAAAAAATTCAATTTTTTGAGAAAAATCAAAATTTTTCGAAAAATACGGAGTGTATTAAAATTTCCAGGAATATATATCGAGATTTAAACCCAATGAATAATATTTTAGAAGATTTCACATAACCGTTTAGAAGTTTAGTCTCTGCGTTTGTCTAAATGTTTAAAAATTCAATTTTTTGAGAAAAATGAAAATTTTTAAAAAATTTGAAGTGTATTAAAATTTCCTGAAATGTATATCGAGATTTTAACCTAATTAATAATATTCTAGAAGAAGCCTAAATTCTATAAAAATATATAAAATATTAAATAAACTTAACGGAATTCTTTCTTTTTTGATTTTTTATCCGACAAAAAAAGAATGAGCCAAATCGGTTAAGATTTACTCGAGTTATTCAATTTTATCGAAAAACAGGCGATATTTCGAGAATATATATCGCGGTTTTTTGCTATTACTTGGCGGCGATTCTCTACCTATTCTAAGATCTAGTGATCTTTAAATTAAGCTTAAGATCATTTAAAAACGTTTATTATTTTAAAAGTTATTAAAATTTTTGTAAAACATTGAAAATGACAATTCTTATAAATTTCTGAATAAATTACTGGACACATGTCTTCTAAAAGGTCTTATTCTTTTGAAAATTTTATCACCTTACAAAACTTGTATTAAAAAAATTAGTTTTTATAAATTTTATGTTAATCCTGTAACGCCCAAATGAACAAAATTTTGGCATGAATTGAGGACTTATTTCGGTACTTAAAAATCAATAGATAAATTTATGAATCATAATTTCTTATGTTTTTATATCCGCTTTATAGAACAACGTTAAAAACATCAAAAATTTATAAATAGAAAAATTATTAATGTTTTTTTTTAAATCCGATTTTTTTACAAGATTTGTTTAATTTTTAATTTTATTTACTATAAAGTAGCGTAAAAATAATTCCAAATGTTACAAATAACGTGGCATAAATATATAACCTAGAAGATTCCACTATAGAGAAAATTCAAAATTAAAATGGCGGCTCAAAAATGGAGTTTGAAGTTTCAATTTTTTTCAAAATTTCATTCGAAAGTACAAAATTGTTAAAAATATTTAGATCGGCTTAAAATTTATTACTTGGAGGTCTTAGGGGTCACGAATCTGGAGTCCAATTTTTAAAATAAACATGACGGATACAACATAACAGACAAATTTTCAGTACAAATTCGATAATCACGTTTTTTAGCCACTAAAATACTTCAAATATTTTTAGTGTTTTCTAAGTTTTACCACGTGGAGGTAAACGTAAACTGGAAAGTCTTTTTTTCATTTTTAAATTTTATATATTTTTTTCTTTTTTATTTCTTATATTTTTTTTAATTTTTCCTTTTTTATTTTTTTATGCATTTTTCTTCTTTTTATTTGTTATTATGATTTTTGAATTTAAAGGTTAAAAAATGGAAATATATGTTTTATTTTAATCATTACTTATTTCAAGGTCAAATTAACAAAACAAATTTTTTTATTTCCAGCTTGTAGCTCTTGTAAAACCTTTCAAAAATCATTATTAACAGTTTTAATTCGATTAATTTTACTTATCACTGTATTAAATAAAAAAAATTTATTTTAAAAACAGGCAAAACTTTGAAATTAAAAAATAATAAAAAAAATAATATGTAGGGTCATTTGGGGTAAATGTAAACGCGGGGTAAATGTAAACAGTAGATGTTTCAGCTAAATTTACAAATTAAAAATAAGTACGACGGCAATATTTTTACCTCAGCTCACCTACAAGATGTTCTGACTATTGCCAATACTTTATTTTGACAATTGGAAATGCCCTAGTGTTTTAAAGGTGGTTTTACGGGATATAAGCTGGTAATAAAAAAAGTTGGTTTCTTTCAATTTGACCTTAAAGTTCAAGGTCAAATTCTTAATTTCAATATATCTCAAAATCGATGTTTTTTAATTTGTTCTTACCTATCCCAATCGAAAGCTTACCTTTTTTCCTATGAGCTATGTAAAACTTAGAGTGGGACCAAGTAACTTTTTCAAGAAAATAATTATAAATGATAATTTTCTATGCAAAATAATAATAAATTATTATTTTCCTCAAAAACATTCATGGTCCCACTCTGATTTTTACATGACTCATAGGAAAAAAGGTATGCTTTCGACTGGGATAGGTTAGAACTCAACTAGCCCCGCTCTACCCTAATGTTAAATCGAATTTTAAAATTAATTAAAAGAATGAATACCAAACTATGAAATTTATTCTATAGAAATGAAATTATTTTATACATTAAACATATGGGGCAAAATACTGCCCAGTTCAAAAAATAATTGTTTTTAAACTTTCTCGAAAATATTTTTTGAGTTACATAGTTTCAAAATTTTGACCTTTTTGAAAATGTCTTTTTTCAATTTAACAATTGAACAAATATGTAAAAAGTTAGTAATTAACAGTAGTAATAATAATTTGTTTAAACAAATATAAATTTAAAAATTGCACAGTATTCTTAAGAATTTATAGCCTAACATTCCTCAAAAAGAAAAATTGAATTCGGTTAAAATTTACGACTTATAGGTGACTTTGAACATTACTTTGTACGTAAAGTATAGCCAGAAAATGTGCTTTTTACGGTTGCGCGCAAGGTCAAAAAATTAAATATTTCCTAAAGTTTCAGATCCTCCATCGATTTTCTTTTTGGAAAATACTCGTGAAATAAGTGGGAATCGAATCATTATTATTAAAAAAAATAAAAATGTCATTTTTCAAAAAAAATTGTTTATTAAAAATTATTTGTTTAATAATTTGTTAAAAAAAATTTTTCTAAAATATTTTCTTAAATTATCTGTAAACAATACATTCCCTGAAAGTTTCATTAAATATCATTCATTTCCCTTGAAGATATACCATTTTCAAAATTAAAAAAAAATTAAAAACCTCGTAAATCCAAAATTTTTTAAAATCGAATTGAGGCTTTTTACTGGCCTGTATTCCACATCAAAATTTTAAAGTTTTAACAGAATCGAAGAACGAGGGTACAACTTTGATTTGTTATGCATGGATAACCCACATGGTTATTTTTTCTTGCTTATCCGATATGCGTTTATCGCGCGTCAGTAAAGGTTCGAGTAAGGAGTATTTTACCTCTTTATTAAGACCGGCAGGTTTAAACTGAACGCAATTTTGTGGAGTCAAATATTTCTCTTTTAAATGTTTCTTGTCCTCTTTAGGTAATCTCTCATTCAGGATATCATCCCAGCGAACTACGATGTCGACATGTATTGATGGACTTTGTTTTTTCTCTGTCTCGATTCGTTTTCCCATGGCTTCTAATATTTCGGCTTCTAGGGGAGGAGGCTCTATTACTTTTGCTGACTCCGATACTGGGTTTTTCGAAGCAGTAGAATTAATGATGTTAGATCCACTTGGAATATTAGTTTCCTTTTCTGTTTGTCAACTTGACTCGCATTATTCTTTGGAGAAATCTGTCGGTTAGATGCGTTTGAAGACCCATTACCGTCTGCAGATAATTCAGGTGCACCAGTTTCAGTTTCGACTATGGATTCACTTTCTGTTTGTCCCATGAAATGAGGTGTATATGATCTTGACGAATGCCTCGAAGGAGATCTAGAAGTATCTATTGTTCTCTTGGAACGTGATTGACTTTTTTGCTGTGAGCAAGACCAAGATCTACTCCGCGAAGAATAATACGACGACTAACTTCTACCTACACAGAGATCAACAACGCAATAATGAAATTTAGAAAAGTTTTTTCAGAATAATCAGTACTTGACTAATTACACCAAGGTAATAAAAACTTATTAATCATCTCGATTAATAAAGAAAATTCGTTATGCTTGACCACTTTTTTTCTTTTTATATGGCATAGAAAGCGTTGTTTTCTTTAGAACTTGTCTATATAACTTGGGTGTCAGAAACTTTACTTGAACGTTATGTCTTTTGACTGACCCTTTTTGCCTATTTCATAAAAATTTGACTGCTGATATCGTGTCGAACGTTGTTCGTTTCATATCAGGTCTGTGAAAAAGGTAGAGACGCAATGACTGTTCAAGAAATCGTACTTACGTTTACGATTTAATCAATGAATTTCCCTATCTTGCACCTTAAATTTTTCGTTTATTAGACGAAACTGATTTAGTATTTGATCGTCCTTATCTTCCCGAGAGTACTTTTATGTTTTACCATTGTAATATTTAAAATAAACACACAGTTCAAAAACCAACGTGTCTTCCCTTGTGGCACAAGGAAAAGGAATTAAATCGGATCTTATTAAGATAATTCATGTCATTGGTTTGTGGTCAGATTTTGTAGAAAGTTCCCCTGTGGTGAGAAATACTTGTTCGAAAATGATTGTTTTATGAAGGTATTTCCTTTTATTTGAAAAATAAATTTTATTTTAAGAAATTGATTTTTCACAAACATTTTCAAATAATCAAAATTTTCTCGATTTTATTTTGTCAAAGTAAATTTTTTAAAAACTCACTCATTTACAAATTAGAATAACTATTTACTCAACAAATGAAAACAATTTTTAAGAAATAAATTATCATATTTGCTGAACGCTAATGTTTATGGAAAAATTTAAGTGTACAAGAAGTTAATTTGTCACAAATAAAAAAGTTTGTGAATTGACCTAACATGTGTGTAAATAAATAATTTTTGCTATAAAGAAGACATTTTTCCTTCCAAACATATAATTTTAAAAAATAGTAAATTCATTGAAGAGTTATTGAATTTTCTATTCTGATAGCTTGATTTAGTTTTGTTATTCTTTATTTATGTCTTTTGATTTAATTTATAATCAATTGTCAAAATCTTATTCTCTATATTTATATAATTTATTTTTATATGAGTTTTTAGACATTAATTTCAAATTATATTAAATTTAGATGTGAAATATTTTATTTAACGAACAACAAACAACATAAAGAATTAAAAAATGCCTAAAAAATACAGATACATTAAAATCGATAAAGTTTTATAAAAGTTATATGGTTTTGAAAATGGCAGTATTACTTAAAATATTTGAATTTTTTTTTAAATTCCACGTAAAAAGTTTGAGGTTATCTGTTATAAAGGCATAGCTGATAAATGTTACTGAATTGTGACACCTGAGACAACTAAATGTTACTTATTGGTTATGACATTTTGTTACTGCTTTGAGGGAGAAATGTAATGTCACCTTGTGACCACCTGGTGGATCACTTGTTACTGTTTTTCGCTGTTTTGTTACAAGTTTGTTACTTGTATTACTAGTGTTGCCTGGGTTAGACTTTTGACATTTTAAGTAATACTGCCACTTTCAAAACCATATAACTTTTATAAAACTTTATCGATTTTAATGTATCTGTAATAAATTTAAAGCATTTTTCATCTACTTTATAACTATTTTACAAAAAGATTTTTAAAAAATTTTAATCCCATTTTTTAAAAAAATAAAGTTTATTTTTCAATTCTGATTCTAATGGGTATTTTACCAAATTTTTAAAAAATTTTAATTGGAAAGCTGACATTTTTCTGAAAAAAGTCATATAAGTTTGATAGTGGGATGACCAGAACTTTAGAAGAAAATTAAAAACAAAGTAAGCGGTGCGCCCGGATTCTGTACGTTACACCGGCGCTACGCTGTTAAACGACATAAATATCACTGTTTTATCTTCATTTTTTTCAATAATAGGTGTGTAAATTTTTAATGATTTCATATTTTTGTAAATATACACGTTTTCGAAAATGACTCAAGCTCAAAACAATTTTTTTACCACCATCCGAATCGAACTCCTTTCTAAAGACAATTACGAAACATAGAAGATTTAAGCAGAGGCCTTTCTTGTGAAAAATGTATCTTGGTCATGCGTCGCTGGTGAGAAAGAAAAACCCACCGTTGCAGGAGAGCGAGACGCACTGCAAGTCGCGCAACATGCGCTCGAAAAATAGACTCTGATAGATCGAATAACAAAATCTGACTTGATTCTATCAATTAGTTCTTCTCAATTAAAACATATCAGAAATTACGTAACATCGCACTAAGTGTGGACCAAACTCGAATCAATATATGCGACTCAAGGCCCCACAAAAAAGGCCACCTTATAGGAACAATGGTTATTGTTAAAAATGCGTGAAAGCGACGATTTGCAAGACTTTCTATCGCGTTTAATGAGCATAGTGGACAATTTGCAACAAATAAGAGTGGATGTTAACGGTGAACTCTTCACAATTATGATGCTTCACGGCTTCCTGGATAGCTACAATAATTTCTGTTGTGCTATTAAGTCTCGCTAAATCAAAAGGCAAATACAGTCGAGGACGCGTTTTTAGTTCGCGAAATTCCAAGTGCTTCGTCATTTAGCGTTTGTGGCAGGTGAATATTATAAATTCTCGCGAAACCCGTGCAGTACATGTGCTTCAGGAAAAATCACACGTTCGCCTTTTCCGAAGAAAAGTCAAGGAACATCTGTTCCATTGGAAATTATCCTCACTGATCTTTGTGGATACATGCGCACACAATCCATAGACGGAGCTAAAAATTTGTTGACCTTCACTGATGATTTCATTCGATGGACCGAATTTTACTTATTGCGCAACAAATCCGAGGTATCTGAAATATTCATCGAGTATAAGAATCTAATGGAAAAATAAACTGGATTAAAAATCAAGGCCGTACAATCCGACAACGGACGCAAATTCGTCAACACGGACATGAATCGTATTCTACGTGAATGCGGAATTCGAAATCGTTTGATCACGTCTTACACTCCGCAGCAGAATGGAGTGTCCGAACGTAAAAATCGGACCTTGATAGAATTAGCTTGATGTATACTTTCGGAATCTGAACTGCCGCAATCATTCTGGGGTGAAGCGGTATCGACTGGTTGTTATTTGCGAAATAGATGCATCACCAAACTTTTTAATATGAAAACTACTTTCGAAATGTTCACAGGAAAACGTCCAGATGTCAGGCATCTTCAAAGAAACTTTTTGTCGGATACTAAACGACTGCGAAAGCGTACCAAGTTTGGGATTCAGCTAAGAAGAAGATATGAATAACTCGCGATCTACGATTTATGGACGAGTTCTCAACAATCAGTGTTCAAGAGGATTCAAAATCCACACTGGAAATAGAATTTCTTAATAATCAGAAGGCGAAATCTGATGTCGATCTTCGAATCAACAATGATCCCGTCAACCCGGAGCCCATCGAACAACTCAATCCTCGAGCTGAAAACATTGCAAAACGAGGACGTGGACGACCAACAATTATCAGAAACGGAAAACTTGGAAGACCTACAAAACGATGTCACAATCGTCATGAAGATGATCGCCCCAAATCACCAGAACCCCGCGAACCTGACGTCAGCAACGAATCAAGCGACGAAGAATTTCACGGTTGGGACTAGGACAACGTCGTCATGACTGCCTGTGAAATATCGATACAAGACGCTCTGTCAGGTCCAGATAGCCAGGAGTAGGAGGATTCAATATACCAAGAAATTAAGAGTCGGATCTCAAACAAAACTTTTCACTCGGTTGATCGACCAACCAACGAAAATATCATACAATGTCGAACTGTGCTGCGAAATAAGCTTGGATCGGATGGAAATGTAGAGATGAGAAAAGCTCGAATTGTAGCGAAAGGATATGAACAACAACCTGGCATTCATTTCTTCGAGACCTTCGCTCCAGTAGCTCGCCTGGGATCGTTGAAATTACTGATCGCGTTAGCAGCAAAATTCAACTTGAGAATCAGACAACTGGACATTAAAACTGACTATCTGGACGAAATTCACCGAAACATCGGTTTTGTGCCAACTTCTGCGAATCCGTGCGTGTGCGTCGATAAAGACACCTTGACTTTTCTCGTCGTTTACGTCGATGATATCTTGATATTTTCGAACGATCGCACCAGGAAGAAAAAAATAATACAAAAACTCTCTGAAGACTTCAAAGTAAAAGATCTCGGCGAAGCTTGATACTCTTTGGGCCTGGAAGTCCAAAGAAATCAAAAGAACATCACCCTATCTCAAGCTGCATACATAAAAGAGATTTTAAGAGGGGAGCCTACTTTAGAATGCCTAAAAAAGCTTTTTTTAAAGAATTTTTTTAGGAAGGAGAAAAATAACTTAGACCTCTGGACTTTTTGAGATGTTTTTGAACATATTTAAAGCTTTTGTGAAAAAATTTTTGACATGACATATTAAAAAATAGATAAGTTAAAATTAATTGTTGATGGCGGTGCACATCTGGTCTTTAAAATGGTGGTCACGATAGAGACCGCAATTTTTGTCTGAAACATAAAAATAAAGAAAAATTTTTAAGCTTACATATGAAGTTTTAATTTGAACTAAGAAAATTAAAAAAAATTTTTTTTACATTTTTAAGAACCTGTTAAAGTCATTATTTTTTTTAAAAAAATAATTTTTTTATTTTTATCACTCAAAATTATCGTATTTTACTATTTCTTTGACATTTTTTAGCTCAAATAGAAACTACATACGTAAACTTAAAAATTTTTTCTTTATTTTGATGTTTCAGACAAGAATTGCGGTCTCTATCGTGCCCACCGTTTTTTATGTCCAGATGTGCACCGCCATCAACATTTAATTTTAACTTATCTATTTTGTAATATTTCATGTCAAAAATTTTTTCACAGAAGCTTTAAATATGTACAAAAACATCTCAAAATGCCCGAAGGTCTAAGTAATTTTTCTCCTTCTTAAAAAAATTGTTAAAAAAAACTTTTTTAGGCCTTCTAAAGTAGGCTCCCCCATAAAGAGATTCGGGATCAGTGACTGCAAGCCTGTCAGCACACCACTCACAGTAGGCGCAAAATTCGTAAACAATGACAACGACGACGCAGAATCACGGTCGTTTCCATTGCGAGAGCTAGTTGGAGCTCTAATGTATACAGCCTTGGAAACTCGACCGGACATCAAGCATACCGTCAGCGTAATCGCTTAATACATCAGCAACCCAAAAAGGGAACACTAGACAGCGGCAAAACGCGTGCTACGCTACCTACAGGGAACTATCGATCTTGCTCTAAAATTCGAAGGGAATGATGAACATTTGACCTGCTACGTGGATGCCGATTAGGCAAACTGCAACCTTGACTTTACTCTCTTACGACATTTTTACTTAGAACTTTAATATTCACATTCGGTGAAGTGCTCCAATCGTCTTCCTTTATTTCCGCTGATAACACAAACCTTTTTGTATAACCTTTTGTTCAGTCCATTAATTCGTGATGTACTATTCAAGCTTTGCGGGCCTGGGTGTGTACCGGCAACGCGCGTAAAATAAATTTTTGACAGTAATTTGTTTCTAGATTACAAGTTTATTGTTTTTAATACAATCTAAATATAGAAACCATAAATTACTGTCAAAAATTTATTTCACACGCATTGCTGGTACACGCCCAGGCCTGCAAACGTTGGAATAGTACGCCGCACCTACCGGCTCACAGAGCGTGCACGACTAATAGCTACGCGTAGTTTTTAAATTTTCAATTGCGATTTACAAAAAAACTACTAAAAATATTTAAAAAGTGCAAAGCACTTTTCGTCTTCATTTTTTCAGCACAGTTAAAGCCTTTAATATGTACACACTCCACTGGGACACCTTATATATCCAGAATATATATATGAGGCATTTTACGTGTAATGTCCTAAGTTGAAATTTCAACTTCTTGAAAAAAATTAAAACTCGGGGAATTTGTTGTTCTATCAAGTAGAAATGTGCCCCAAAAAATATTTTTGACTTTTTCGAAAATTTGAAGGGGGTAGAGGGGGGCCAATTTGACCAATTTTGCTAACACCGACTGCTTTGTGAATTTTTTCTGAACGTACTTTTAATGGAAAAAATTTTTCAGAATATGTTTCGGAAAGGTTTTTTCGTCCTCTTTTCAATGGTGAATTTTATTTTTTAATATTTTTAAAATTTATCCCAATTTTTGATAATTAATATTTAAATTTTAATTTCCCAAAAAGGGTCCGTTTTATTTGAAAATAAATCATTGCAAACGAAAGCTGAGGAAACACAAAATTTAACAACAAATAATTGTTATTAACATATAATTATTTTAACTTTATATTATTATTAACAATTATTAATAATAAACAATAAATATGTATAATTATTAAAAATAATAATAAGATTGATAAAATAACAATAAAAATTAACTAATAATAATTAATGTAAAATAAGAATTAATTAATAATTACCAATTAATAATAATAATAAATTGTAACAATAATAAGAAGATAATTGATACAACTATAGCAATAACCATATAATTATAAACAACTATAACAATAACCATATAATTATATCAAAAATATAAGAAACAAAAATGTAATAACAAACAAAATTATAAAATTATAACAACATTTATAAAAAAAACGAATTGTAATAATATACTAAAAATAATGTACTTATGGTGAACACGTGTGATCTAATAGTGAGTCACCACAAGTGTTCCTGCAACAATGGATTTCTCCAAATGCATGGCTTAGCGAACTTTTTCTAAAATACCTGGACAGAATTTGGTATAAAAAGGGCTAGACTATCAAACTGGAATCAATCTTAAAAATGTAATCGTCAGTAGTAGTCACCTGGACTACAGTCTTAATTTTTTAATCATCACAAGTGGTTCTCTTCGTAATAGTGCTCTCAACCCCAGTATAGTAGTTGTCCTGAATCTACACGTGAATTTCTAAATTCAGTGCATCTTGAAGTTAAATTTGGTATTTAGAAATATCGTTCGAGTTGTGACAAATGCTGAAAGAAACATAATACCTATTTTATTAATTTTAATTTTTAATAAACAGAAAACCACTTACGACTCACGTTTAGAAAGCTAGTGCTCATTTCATCATTGCATAATTTTGATATTTTTCAAATATACTGTGTTCAAATAAATTTATTCTTGTCATTTATCCAACCTCGTCCCAACTTTAATTTTTCTAAATTAAAGTTAAATCGAGAAAAAAATAGGGAATATAATAATAAGGTAAGACATAACAATATGGTGTAAATTTTTCAAAAAAATTTAATAAGAAAATGTATTTGAATTTTAAAATTATTTTTCTTTTAATAAGATTCAACAACCAAGTGAATTATATACAACTGTTCAAAAATGCTGAGAATAATATTTATTAGCATAAATTTATTATCATGAAAGTAGAATATGTGAATTTTTAGACTGCTAATCGAAATCACGAACGGTTATGACCGAAGAAAATGACCACTATCAATATTTGTTAATTTGTACTATTGTTTGAAACTATTACAGAATGTAACTAAATACCATTCTTATTATAGTCCTCTTTGTTTAATAAATTGTTTTATCTGTTTTTTATCTCGTTAAAGTAATAAAAATCCTCTAAAATCTTAAGATTTCCTCTTTTCACAGTTCTTCTCAAGGGGGGTAAGGTCTTACATTTTTTTATTGCATTTTCTTCAAAAAATTTTTAATGATTTTATAATATCTCCAGAATATTGTGTTAAAATCTCAAGTTAATTATAGCAAAATTAACGGAGTTATATGTATTTTAGTCACGTAGGTACAGGCTTCAGGATTAATGTTTTTTGTGAATGTTATTTTTATTAATTATACTCACTTTAAATGCCCTAAAAAGGGATATTTTTGTACATTTTTCAGGTTTAAATAATAAATATTGACATATGAAGTTCTACACGTACAGTACGCTTTTTGCTTTTTGCAAAACTGACATAATGGTGGTCATTTTGGGCCAAAGAAATATACTTACAATAAAATTTTTTTAAATCCCTTGATATGCACTATATCTATAAACATGCTGAATCTAATACTGTAAAAATACATTTAGGAGATAATAGAAGTAATATGTATGTAAAATATTATGTCCATAGTGAAATTTTTGAGTCATTTTAATTAAGTTTAGTTTGCTTAATAGAAATTCTTAATATTTTATTTATTAAAGTACTATGTTTTAAAGTTTAAACAAGAAGGTGAGAGTGTCAAAAATTATAAAATATAAATTTATTTCTTAGTTTTTTCATATTTCATAAAAAGCATTGAATGATTTTAAATTTACTATTTGAAATTTTAAACCTTTTAAAATGTAATCAAAATTTTACTGATTTAAAATTAACAATTTTACTTAAAACGGAATAAATGTAATATCTAACGTTACATTTGCTTCTATATCTCAGAACCAGAAAAAACTACAGGCTTCCATTTTTTTAAATTGGGGTGTAGATCCGTATAGCATCCATCCCCGATTTCATTTAAACTTGGTATACATACGTAATTTTGGGCACTAATTACGAAAAAATAGTGAAAATTGACTCAAATTTGATTTTCATGATGAAAACCATAAAAAACACTATAGGTTGAATCCATTTCAAATCAGGCAAGCCGAATAACTTCAAGTCGTAAAATTACCTGTCGATGAAATATGTTATTTTATATGAAAAATAAAGAGACAAGTATTTTTTTATTTTTCAAAAAAAATGTTTTTTAACGAAGTTAGCCACATTTGAACTTTGAGCGGTAAAACCCTAAAAAACGGTGAAAAAATGGTTTTACTTGTAAGTTTTTTCTACTGTGTGTTAATAATTTTTTCTCCTTGATTCATATTGGGGTTTATGAATATTGTTCGTAACTTGTGCGAGCAATTTGTAATTTTTGAATGAGGATTTTTTTTGAATAAACTGTAGGCGAAGCGAAGCTTTGCAAACTTTCATCTGTTATTGTACTTTGTTTTAAACAAATAACTTCAATAATTTTTAACCTAAAAAATTTTTCGAAAAAAATTCTTCTGACTACAAATATCGTTTAGCCCACTTGAATCTCATGTAATTTCTTCTTTATATTAATACGAAATCACTCTAAAAATTTGACCACCGAAAAAGTTGGTGTTTTCGAAAAAATTAAGTTTATTTTTTTATTGAAAATCTGTAGCCATAACAAGTAAAACCATTTTTTAACTGTTTATAGGGTTTTACCGCTCAAAGTTCAAATGTGGCTCACTTCGTTAAAAATGAATTCAACCTATAACAATGTGGTTTTTTGTGCGTTTAATTTGTAAAAAACGCAAAATTAAAAAAAAACTTTATACAAAAGTTGTGGATCTCAATAAAATAAAACTGTTATGTATTGTGTATATAAATTATTAATTAATAGGATGATAAAAAGTTTCTTTTCAAGTCATATAAAATCATGCTTTATTTCAAAGCTTTTCGGCTACATACGTTAGTCCTCTTCAGTGTAGCTGTGAACATTTTTTTTATTTAAATAAAAAAGTCATTTAAAGTCATTTAAGGGTGTTACTTACAAAACTGTGGAGACATTCAGATATATTGGAACGTGACACAAGTTTCATTGTCGTGTACAGTACCAGCCAGAATTGCCAGTCCACTTACAAAATTGGTATTAAAAACATGCCTCTTTTTATAATATTTCAGTTAAAAATAAGTCTAGAAAAATTTAAAAATAACCATTGGAAAGCTTATAAAATTTCGCATGAAATGAGCTAAAGTTCAAAACTATTCGTTAAATAGAAACTGAGTTAGAGTGTGAGAAATATCGTCTAATTTTCTGATTATTGAAAATTCTGTTATCCAACTTCAAGTTCAGGATTGCTCTAAACGAGGTTAGAAAAAAATTCAAATTCACAAATAATAAAGCTTGAGATCTTCTCTTTAAAAGTAGACTAAGTAGCTTAAAAAATATTACGTTGTTTAAAAGATATTGGAGA
Organism: Leptopilina drosophilae; assembly: GCA_032873175.1. NCBI lineage: Eukaryota > Metazoa > Arthropoda > Insecta > Hymenoptera > Figitidae > Leptopilina > Leptopilina drosophilae. The sequence goes on along the minus strand of CM065484.1, from coordinate 24,288,629 downwards.
TTTTAAAAAGGTCTGCACGATTGACAAGCAAACCATCATTCAAGCAAAACAGTCACATCGCGCCTTATAGCCAGGGCTGAATAGGACGCTTTATCAAAAACGGGCCCCATTATTATAATTAATTATGAATTATTATTAATTATTAATTATTAATTATTATTAATTATTAATTATTAATTATTATTAATTATTAATTATTAATTATTAATTATTAATTATTAATTATTAATTATTAATTATTAATTATTAATTATTAATTATTAATTATTAATTATTAATTATTAATTATTAATTATTAATTATTAATTATTAATTATTAATTATTAATTATTAATTATTAATTATTAATTATTAATTATTAATTATTAATTATTAATTATTAATTATTAATTATTAATTATTAATTATTAATTATTAATTATTAATTATTAATTATTAATTATTAATTATTAATTATTAATTATTAATTATTAATTATTAATTATTAATTATTAATTATTAATTATTAATTATTAATTATTAATTATTAATTATTAATTATTAATTATTAATTATTAATTATTAATTATTAATTATTAATTATTAATTATTAATTATTAATTATTAATTATTAATTATTAATTATTAATTATTAATTATTAATTATTAATTATTAATTATTAATTATTAATTAACGATCCACTGACACACTTCGAAGCTGACATTCAGGAACTCGAATCGAGCCTTAGAGAATCCAGGTTGGATGTACTCATCACTAGTGATTTTAATGCTAAGTCGCCGGAGTGGCGCGAGTCAAGGCTTAATAAAAGAGTCAGAATGATCGGAGAAATGGTCTCCAGAAGCAATTTAACGATTGTGAACCGGGGAAAGACTTGGACGTTTAGGAAGGGTGCAATTGGATCGATCATTGATCTTACGATTGCATCATGTCCTCTATTCAGACGCATAAACGAATGGCGAGTCTCTGAGGAGTATACCGCAAGTGACCACCAGTACATCGAGTTTACAGTCTCAGTGGGAGACACAGGAAATGGCGAAAGACAGGAAGCACCGTGTCGAAAACGCCTCTCCTGGAATGTGAAGAAAATCGATAAAGAGAAATTTGTCCGATCCCCGGAAGAATCCCGCCTCATTGAGGAATTGGGTTGGGTGCAGAGGCTAAATACCCTAGATGCAGAGGTACGAGCGGTGAGGAAAACCAACTCCGCGGCCTGCGATACATCTATGCCGCGTCGCAGATGTACCGCTTCACGTAAAAGCTTGGTGCACTGGTGGTCGGATGCGCTGGCCTCCTTGCGGAAAGCGTGCTTCAAAGCAAGAAGGAATTATACCCGTTCTAAGGGAGATCCTTTGCTGAAGGAAGTATTCAAGGAGGCAAAAAAAAACCTCAAGAAAGAGATTCGTGCGTCGCAACGCCGTTGCTGGAAAGACTTAATCGAGGATGTCGATAAGGACCCATGGGGTCTGGCTTTTAAAATCGTTACTAAGAAATTAGGAACGAGGCAAAAGACCCCCGGCCTGGACAGTCCCGATTGGGTCAAAGAGATAATACAAGCTCTCTTTCCTCCTGCGGAGCCGTGGCTTAGGATGGACTGGAATGGCTGTGAAGTCGGTGAGGATGAACTCTTCACTCTTACTGATCTACGAAATGCAGGTAAAAGATTGAAAACAGGCAAGGCGCCTGGAATCGATGGGATAAGCAACGAGATCCTAAAACTGGTAATCGGAAACTTCACCCCAGATTCTGCTTCGATGCTTCAATCTTTGCCTTGAGAGAGGAGAGTTCTTCCACGACTGGAAGCGACAAAGGTTAGTCCTCCTAAGGAAAGGTAAAAAACCTCTAGATAAAGTCTCGTCGTACAGGCCCATATGCCTGCTGGATACGATGGGTAAACTTCTAGAGGATATGGTTCTGCAGAGAAAGCAAAGCCAATTGACCGGAGAGAATAGTCTATCGGATCACCAATTTGGTTTCCGTAAAGGTAAGTCTACAGTTGATGCCATCCAGGCAGTTGTGGACATAGCCAAAGCCGGGAAGAACAGGTTGAGACCACAGAAGAAAAAGGGCTTCTGTGCTTTAGTGGCCATAGACATACGCAACGCGTTTAACTCCGCGAGATGGAAAGATCTCATCGAGTCGATGATGAGCAAAGGAATACCGCTTTACTTGTTGCGTATAATGGATAATTATCTTAGCGACAGGTGGGTCGTATATGAGGGGGCACCTGGACTCTGAAGGAGGAGATGCAAAGTGGTGCCCCTCAAGGCTCGACGGTGGGACCATTCGTATGGAATGTATCTTACGATGACTTCTTGCGAATGGATCTGCCCGAAGGCGCGGTTATCATCGGCTTTGCGGACGACGCGTTGGTTGTGTGCACAGCCGAAAGCAATGAAGCCCTTGGGACATTGGTGAACGAATGTCTGCGGCGAGTTAAGAGCTGGCTGGATGCCAGAGGTCTTCAAATGGCCCTGGAAAAGACCGAAGCTCTGCTCGTCACAGACAGACGTGGTTATACAGTCCCACGAATCGTGATAGACGAATTCGAGGTCAAGTGGAGCAAGTATATAAAGTATCTCGGTGTGGAGCTCGATGGAAGGTTAAACTTCCATCACCACATAGCAACGGCGTTAAATAAGGCGATTGAGAGTGCGTCAAATTTGGCACGTCGTATGCCCAATGTTCGCGGACCACGCGAAAAGAAAAGGAGACTGGTGGTGAGTGTTGCCCATGCTAAGCTGTTTTACGCAGCAGCAGCATGGGCTCCTTCGCTCAAGTTCAGAAGCAAAACAATTTGCGAGAACATGCTGTCGGCCCAGAGAGGTATCAATGCCAGAATCGTATCTGCGTATTGTACGGTCTCGACAAGTGCTGTGCAGGTCCTTGCAAGTGTCCCGCCGGCCGATCTTATGGCGAGGGAAAGGGAAGAATTGTTTGTTCTTTTTAAAGAAAGAAATAATCCCGAGTACCCGGAGGAGGAAAGACCCAGCAAGGACAGCATTCGCAAATATGCGAGAAACAGACTTATCGAGACATGGCAGGACAGATGGGATAGGGAGGAAAAGGGCAGATGGACTTACCGTCTGATTCCAACACTCACCACCTGGATAAGCAGAAAGCATGGAGAAGTCTCCTATTATTTGACACAGGCGCTCACGGGTCACGGGTGTTTTAACTCGTACCTGTGTCGCTTTAAATTACGCGAGAACGAGGTATGTGCGTACTGCCAGTTCGCTGTGGACAACGCAGAGCAAACCCTCTTCTCATGCAAGAAATGGGACCTGGAGAGGCAGGCCATGTTCTCCGGTGTAAACAGTCAAGTTACACCGGAGAACATGGTATCGCTGATGACCCAATCAGAAGAGAATTGGCGGCAAGTCGAGAACTTCATAATCTCGGTTATGTCGAGGAAAGATCTCGACGGCCGCCAAAAAGCGTAATTTAAACAGCTTTTAATTTGTTTGTTCGTTTTTTTGTATTAATTTATATTGTGATTAATTTGTCTTTATACACTTTTATTTTAATTCGTGTTTTATATGTCCTTATACAATTTTAACTTATTCTGTGTTTTACTTGTCCATATACAGCTTTTACCTTTTTGACTTTATACATCTGTTTATTTTATATGTTTTTTGTTTTACACCTGTTGAATATTTTACCTCTTGACATATTTTACTCTTTTTAGTATTTGTTTTTTTATTATTGTTGTGCTGTTAATTCCGCTTGTATATTATAATAGTTTAAAATTTTAACTATTGACGCAGGAGAACCGCAGGTAAAGAACAAAGTCGCAGCAGTGACAGAGTTGGAGCGCCACCCTCGAAGGCTAAAGTCTTACGACAGTTCCGAGGGAGGGTAAAGGGCTCCAAAAGATGGGTTACGGGTTTTAGTGGGTCGGGCTGGCAGAAGGTCGCCAGTATTCTAAATTTACTATACTATTTATTTTTTCTTTATTTTGATTTGTTATTATACCAACCCCACATAACCTTGGAGTGCGAAATCCAAGGTATCTGTAGGCAGATTTTCCAAATTCCCTAAGCAAAAAAAATTAAAAAAAATAATGGGGCCCGTTTTTGATAAAGCGTCCTATTCGGCCCTGGCTATGAGGCGCGATGTGACTGTTTTGCTTGAATGATGGTTTGCTTGTCAATCGTGCAGACCTTTTTAAAATCTCCAATATCTTTTAAACCACGTAATATTTTTTAAGCTACTTAGTCTACTTTTAAAGAGGAGATCTCAAGCTTTATTATTTGTGAATTTGAATTTTTTTCTAACCTCGTTTAGAGCAATCCTGAACTTGAAGTTGGATAACAGAATTTTCAATAATCAGAAAATTAGACGATATTTCTCACACTCTGACTCAGTTTCTATTTAACGAATAGTTTTGAACTTTAGCTCATTTCATGCGAAATTTTATAAGCTTTCCAATGGTTATTTTTAAATTTTTCTAGACTTATTTTTAACTCAAATATTAAAAAAAAGAGGCATGTTTTTAATACCAATTTTGTAAGTGGACTGACAAATCTGGCCGGTACTGTAGGTTTTTAAGTTTAACAAAAAAACATTTTTTATAATAAATAGTTAAACATGCCGTTAGTACCGGTATTCTAGCAGACGTCATTTTAAAACAAAACATCAGTATAAAGGGGTAATAGAGAGATAAAGTGTCGTTCACAGTATTGAGGTAGAGTGATAAAGTGTGGTTCACAGTATTAAAGTAAAGATTTCAGATCCTAGTTTCAATATAGTTACATTCTAGTTATTTTTATTTTCTAGTGTTAATAATGAAACTTTTGTAAGTCTTATTTAAATATTGTGTGTCTGTTCTACTGTTCATTGAATTATTGTTTTTAATGATATGGAACATTTCAAGAAAATTTCTCTTGTACCAATTTTGTTCTATGGACAAAATCGAAATATTACTGAAATCAACCGAGTGAGCAAAGTCGTGAGAATGACAAACAAGTGCTGACGTTCTCACATCCTTAGTGCAGTCTCTTTTGTGTTCATAGACTCTTTTCTTTAATTTTCTCCCAGTCTGGCCAATGTATACTATATTACAGTTACTATAAGGAATTGAGTATACTACATTTGATTTTTCCAGAACTGGTACAGAGTCCTTCATGGATCAGAAAACATCCTTATTATTTATTTCGGATTGAAAAACTATTGTTAAGTTATATTTTTTGCAGATTTTATTTAATTTTTTGTGTAATTCATTCACATATGGCAGAACTATTATTTTACTAACATCAAATTGATCTTTTTTATTATTGTTTTTTTTAAATTTGTTATAGTCATTATTGATGTGATTTAATCTGGTCCATATGTGTTTGTTAATAAATTCTTCAGGATAATTATTTAATTTTAATGTATTTTTAACAATGTTAATATTTTTATCGTGAAACCTTTTATCACACAATTTAATAGCTCGATCAACTAAACTATTTACTGTGCTGATTTTAAATTTTATCGAGGTGTTGGAGTGATAATTAAGATATCTTCCTGGCCATGTGGGTTTTCTGAACCAGTTGGTTATAATCTTACTATTTTCTATTGTCAGTGTGACATCTAAGAAGTTTATTGTTGAATTTCCAATCTCAATGGTGAATTGAATTCTCGAATGATATTTATTAAATTCATTGAGAATATAATCAGTTTTATTAGCCGGTACTATTGTAAATATGTCATCGACGTATCTTTTGAATAAAGGGGGTACAAAATCTAAATTATTAATAGCTTCGTTTTTGAAGTCTTCCATAACTAAATTAGCAATAACTGGTGAGATGGGAGACCCCATTAGGGTTCCAAAGGTTTGTAAAAAAATTTATTATTGAATGAACAGTAAGAGTTATTTAAGCATAAGTAAATTAATTTAACAAATTCATCCTGACTCAATTTTGTGAATTTTGGAATTTCATTCCATCTATTTCGGATTGTGTCTACAGCCATTGAGATTGGAATGTTAGTGTATAAAGATTTGACGTCTAAGGACACAAGCACATAACTATCCAGAACGTCAATTTTACCAATCAAATCAATTAAATGCCATGAATCTTTGACAAATGTTTTTGTTTTGCCTAAAACTTTTTGAATTGGTTTGCTTAAAAAGTTTGATAAATTGTACTGTAGAGAATAAATGAAGGATGTGATTGGTCGACCAGGGTTATCTGGTTTGTGAATTTTCGGTAAAATATAAAATTTGGGTGGTACTCCATTATTTGACTTTAATTCATTAGCTAATTTTTCGTTAATAATATCTTTCTTTTCAAAATTTTCAATAATATCATTTAATTTGTTTTCTATTAATGTTGTTGGATCCTTTTTTAATTCTCCATAAGTATCAGTGTCTAATAACACTTCATTGCATTTTTCTATATATTGATTTTGATTCATGATTACCGTGATGTTGCCTTTATCGGCTCTGCTTATTACAAGATTTTTGTTTTTTGCTAAAAATTCTTTTGTCAACTGTTTATATTCATAAAATTCATTATTTAATTTAAAATCTTCATTTTTGTTAAAATATTTTTGTAATTCGAACACAAATTCTAAGCGAATCTCATCTTTACTAGTTTGCTCCATTTTATAAATACTGTACTCTAAATTTTTACATGTCTTTTCAACAATTTTATTTTTATTATTATCAACTGTATTGAATTTTTCACCTAGACTTAAAAAATATTCGACTTTATCCGGTAATTCCGAATCAGTTAAATTAACCAATTATTTAGAGGTTATGGTCTTATCACTTTTGAGGTTATCTTGATTTTCATTATAATATTTTGACTTTACCCAGTTAAATTTCTTAACAGATTTGTCAATTAGTAATTTTATGAATTTTTTAAAGTATGTGTTTGTAATATTAAAAAAGTTATTTGCTGTATCTATATAAAAATATCAATTAATTTGTATTCTGTGTTAATTAGTCTATTTCTTAGTGCGTTAATTTGGTAGTTGCAATCTTTGATTTCTATATTGTTGTTTGTCATTCTCACGACCTTGATCACTCGGTTGATTTCAGTAATATTTCGATTTTGTCCATAGAACAAAATTGGTACAAGAGAAATTTTCTTGAAATGTTCCATATCATTAAAAACAATAATTCAATGAACAGTAGAACAGACACACAATATTTAAATAAGACTTACAAAAGTTTCATTATTAACACTAAAAAATAAAAATAAATAGAATGTAACTATATTGAAACTAGGATCTGAAATCTTTACTTTAATACTGTGAACCACACTTTATCACTCTACCTCAATACTGTGAACGACACTTTATCTCTCTATAACCCCTTCCTACTGATATTTTGTTTTAAAATGACGTCTGCTAGCATGCCGGTACTAACGGAATGTCTAACTATTTATTATAAAAAATGTTTTTTTGTTAAACTTAAAAAACTACACTACAATGAAACTTGTGTCACGTCGCAATATATTTGAATGTCTCCACAGTTTTGTAAGTAACACCCTTAAATGACTTTATAATATATATATTTGACATCCAATTAAACTAAAATAAAATTTAAATAAATAAATGTTCACAGCTACACTGAAGAGGGCTAACGTATGTAGCCGAAAAGCTTTGAAATAATGCATGATTTTATATGACTTGAAAAGAAACTTTTTATTATCCTATCCAATATTAAATAACGACAAGTCGAAACTTCAAAAAGATCATTAGCAAATATATAAATTATTAAAAAACCTTTTAATAGTTTTTACCATTAAATCTCTTTAAAAATCCAAACTATGTGACATAAATTAAACCAGTTCAAAAAGAGAATTTACAATTTTTATATTCTTTTTTATTCTAGATCATTTATTGAAATATCATATCCAAGTTATCCGTAATATTGCAGATACGTTAAAGTAATATATCTCGATAACACCGTACGACACGATTTTGCACCTATAAACAATCCAAGGATTTTTGGAAACTAGAGGTAAAAAAGATACCCGTGTTTGGCCGTTTTACAAGATCAAGTCGTTTATAGTTTTTAGGCTAACTTGTCAGTCACTTTTATAATTAATATTAGCAATTTTAAAAATAACAGAATGTAAAAGTTTTTAATTCAAATTGTTTCATGAAAATAATATATAAATAACCGAAATTCTAGAAAATAATAATTGCTTTGAAATGATGGAACTCAGAGTCATCTATATGTTTATGTCTTATAAGAATACTTTTATGTTATTTAATTTCATCAATGTTTTAATTTGGAATTTAAGAAAATCTTAATTTGTATAGAAAAATGATAATCAAATATTTATATAAAAATGATGTTATTTATGTATTCGAATAATTTTACAATTAAAGAAGTTCGTAAATAAATGTAACAGAACATTTTTAGTGAAATTTTTTCCTCTATTTTATAAAAAGGGCTTAGGGGGTTAAGTATGCAAAAATTGCCCCCGCTTCTATTTTTCTCAAATTTGGCCCATATGTTACTATCCATATGACTATAACTTTCTGCAATTTTGAACTCAAAATTCGCTTTTTTAGGGGAGTTATGGAGGGGGAAAGCAAAATCAAAAAACTTATTTTTCTCGAAAACTACTGAACCGATTTTAATGAAATTTGAAGAAGTTGTAAATATAGATAAGGCGATTTTAGAAAAAAAAATCAAAATTATTTTTTTAAAAAAAAATTTTGAAATTTTCAAAATTTTTTTTAGGGTTTTTTTTAAAGTGACCACTTTCTCTTTTGTTGTAAAAAGTACCTTATAATGTCCCCTTTAACATATATTTTTTTCAAATTTTTTAAAAATATGGTTTTTGAGTAAAATGTCAAAAACCATGGTCATGCTATTTGTCACGTGCGGTAATGCACATATATACATATGGGCCATATTAATGTGATAGGGTATAGCTAAATAAGTATGGAAAAAATGACCCGAATATATTTTTCCCATTCATTCCTACCCACTTAAAAATAACTTTTTCAAATTTTTAACTCAAAATTTTGAGTTTTTTGGAACTTATGGAGGGGAAAAAATCGAAAAACGCATTTTCCTCAAAAACTACTGTATGTATTTTAATCAGCTTTGGATATGTTGAAAAGACAATTAAAGTGATTCCAAAATAAATTTTCAAATTTTTTTTTTCAAAAAATTCCAAAAATCTTTTTTTTTAAAATTTTTTTTTTTTCATAACTCCCCCAAAAAAGCGAATTTTGAGTTCAAAATTGCAGAAATATTCATATGGATAGTAACATATGGGCCAAATTTGAGAAGAATAAAAGCGGGGGCACTTTTTGCATACTTAACCCCCTAAGCCCTTTGTTTAAACATTTACTTTTGTTTTAAAATTCCATGAATTATTTTATATTCGCAGACAATTTTTGTAAAAATTAATAACATTAACTTCAGAATTGGTAAAATTTTCTCTAAAAATTGTAAAGTTCAGTATAAAGAGAAGTGACAATACTTCGCTTATGGCCAATTTTATTGAACACCTTATATTAAGTACTTTTGTGCTAAAGGGCACTGACCGTAGACTTTTAATAAATAAAGTTTAATATTAATTTATTTACTAAATAACGTGATCTGTTACCGAAGAAAATTTCTTTAGAAAAATTAGAGAAATTTACTCCAGAAATAGTAAATAATGTAAGAAAATATATTTTTTAATAAAATTTTACAAATTCTGAAGTTAATTTTTTTAATTTTCACTGATATTCACTAATGACGTATATTAAAATTCAAGGAATTTTAAAACAAGTACAAAAGTGTAACAAAATTTTTCATTTAAAGGTTAGAAGAAATTAGTGACTGATTTAGAAAAAAGTGCAATTTGCCCATCGTTGACTCGTTTTAATTCCCTATATCCTGCAATTACTTCTCTCATTGGAAGCAGAGCATTGTCAATCGGTGTGCTGTCAGATTCCGTGTTTAATTGTAGATATATTCTACTAGCTGTAAAAATATAATGAATAATAAACTTCAACACAAATAAATAATTTGTTGAATAATTGAATGTTTCATAAACCTGATTTTAACAAGGACTTTTGTCAACAAATATCTCCTCATTAATTTTTTTTGATAAATTCTAACAAAATTTTGTTTGAAACTATCACTGAATCTAACTAAATACCATTCTTATTATAGTCTTCTTTTTTCAATAAATTCTTTTATCTGTTTTTTATCTTCTTAAAGTGATAAAAATCCTATAAAATCTTAAGATTTCTCCTTTTCCCAGTTCTTCTAAAGGGGGATATAGTCTGTAAATTTTTTTATTGCATTTTTTTAAAATAATTTATTGGTTTTATAATATTTCTAGAATATTGTATAAAAATCTCAAGTTAATTAAAGCAAACAACAATTCGGGTTCGGCTAACTTGTTAGTCACTTTTAAAATTATTATTAGCAATTTTAAAAATAACAGAATTTAAAAATTTTTAATTCAAATCTTTTTTCATGAAAATAAAATATGAATAATCGAAATTTTATGAAATTAAATTGTGAATAAATTATGGATTTGAAAATTGTTAAAGAATTTTTTCATTAATAATAATCAGTAAAAATAGTCGACTTAGAAAAAAATTTTAGTTAAAAATTCTAGAAAATAATAATTGAATTAAAATGATGGAACTCAGAGTGATCTATATGTTTATGTCTTATAAGAATACTTTCAAGTTATTTAATTTCAGAAATGTTTTAATTTGAAATTTTAGAATAGCTTAATTAGTTTAGAAAAAATAATAATGATCAAATATTTATTTAAAAAGAATATTATTGATGTATTCGAAAAATTTTACAATTAAAGAAGTTGTGTGTCCGGGTTTCGATCCCCGTAGGTCGTAGGTTTCAGATTTTAATACAATTGTAAGAATTTAGTGCTTAATACTTTGTACCTTTGTACCTTCTCTCAGTAGGTAGAGTCGATGGTGAAAAATTTAAATTTTTATTATTTTTATATTAATACACATAATTTTGAATTATTTATTTTATTTATTTAAATTTTTTGTGGTTTTTTATACTGTCCTTTTACTTTTTTCTTCTGACTTATATATATTTGTTTATTTATTCTTTTATTTGATTTATTTGTGTTTTTATTTAACTTGTTCTTTTACAATTTTATTTTTAAACTTTTTAACATTTGTTCCTTTACCCTTTGACATTAAATCAGCGATAGAGTTGGAGCGCCACCCTCGAAGGCTAAAGTCTTGCGACAGTTCCAAGGGTAGGTGAAGGGCTTCAAAAGAAGAGTTACGGGTTTAAGTGGGTCGGGGCTGGCAGTAGGTCGCTAGCTTACTAAACAATTTTATAATTTATCTTTATTTGATTTTCTGATAAATAATTAAATATTTGATACAAATGAAGATTTAGTTACTTAAAAAAATTATTTTATTGATGCAAATAAATATTTATTTCATACCGTCAAATTAAATTCTCAGATCTAATAAATATTTACTTGGTTCAAATAAATATTTATTGGAAAATCTACAATTAAACTATTTAATTGAGTCAATTATTTTTATTTGATTTAATTAAATTATTTTTAGTGTAGAAATTATGCAAATTATTTCTTGAAAGGAAAGAATGAGTTGGTGAGCAATATTGTTATTGAGAAATAAAAATTATGCATATTTCCTATTTGTTAATCATAATTTTTTATCAATTAACAATTTTTAAATATTTTTTATAAATAAAAATGAGAAAAATTTGAATAATTTAAAAATTTAAAGCTTGAGGCAATTTTATACGTAAGCTTATATAAGCTTGTTTCAAGTGTAACGTTTCATTTACGTTATCGTCCCGTTTGTCAATTGACGTTATCAGTCAGATTGAATATACTATAAGTATCATTTAATTTTAAATCATATTTCGCGCCTTAGCGCCAAACTCCGTCACCAGGCGTCGCGCACGCCTGAAATAGCAGACGACAAAAAGTACCTGTTGCCTCTGCCGGCAAGAAGCGTTAGATTGGTGTGAACCGTACACTAAGTGTAAGCCTCTGCGCATAAAATATTTTATATTTAGTTAATTGTTATAATAAATTCAGATTTAATTAAAGTGTGCTGTGTAAACCAATTATTGCAAACCTGAGTGCATCGACAGCTACTCATTCAGTTGTGGGAATTGTAAAGGTGAGTTTCTCAACTTATCTTGGCTTGTCTCGCTACAAAGGAGGAAAGGAGAATCATTTGTTTGGCTGTTTCGAGTAGCAGATTCCTGGTGGTAAAATTGTGTCTCGCGATATAAGTCGAACCCCCAAATTAAAGTTTAAATTAAAATTGTTTATCAAATCTTATATTGACGACCACATTTTTGGCGCCCAACGTGGGGCGCCAAAAATGTAGCAACCATTCACGAGATTCTAATTCTATGTTGAAATTAAATAAAAAAGAGAGTGTGGGGTCGACTCGGAAAGGGAGACACAACTTGCTGACCAAAAATCCTTAGAAATCGCTTTACTGCTGCTTCCTTCTAATCCGATGCATAGCCAGGAGGAAAGGAGATTTTAAACAAACTTACCGACGATGCTCGTGCTAACCTCGTTGTAATGCGCTGGAGATAGTGTCGGGCGAAGATGACCAATAGAACGATTATACATACAATAATAATATATGATCACTTTAAACAATCACTATTTATTTGAAATAATTACAGCGCAAATTACAATCTCGTAGATCTGTAGCGCTAATTTTGAACACAAAATGCTTATCACGAATATATATATATAAAAATGGCTCGCCGGTTCGCAGGTTCGCACCAATCTGCCGTACACAGCTCGACAAAAGCAACATGTGCTTTTGTCGTCTGCTACTATGCGATTCGCGCGACGCCTGGGAGCGTATATAAGTATTAATGAATTTGAATTCTTTATTATTCTTTAATAATCATAGGCACATATTCGGGTGATGGCAGCGATGATAAATTAATATCGTTTACGATCGTTACACAAGATTGTTGAAAAATTGGTGCAATTTAGAAATACAAAATTTGTAATGATATCGTATTATTTTTGACGTTTTAATTCGGAGTTTCTGTAAGAGTAAAATTCATTCATTTTTGTGTACGTAGTATATCTATATATATTACAGAGCTCACTGCTCGGCGGACAGGTAGAGAGTACCGATGGCGCACCCATTGCTGCGCATCGCGTAGGTTCTCTCTCACCTCATGCTACACCTCTTGGGCCCAGCGAGCTATATTACTTGGTTGCTCGTACAATTTCCTCAGTTCGCCGTCGACCGGTCTCGGGGCTTGCTTCAAGGCAGATCGACGGCAGCTCTCTCTTCTCTTTCTCCTTTCCACCTTTACGATCTAACGCCGAGGTTGAGGTACGACTCTCCCGAGGAATGAGATGTTCCTTTCTCACCTGGTGCAGGCCGGCGGTAACTCAGGTACAACTGGGGCTGCTTGCTTACACATCCTAGAAGGAGTTGTACTCAAGACTCAGGTACAACTGGGCAGCAGTAACACCCTTCGCCTCTCCGTCTCTCTCTCTCTTCTCACCTGTCATTGCTCTGGTCTAAGCAGGGGTACAGCCGTGTAAGACCAAGGCAATGATTTTCCCTACATGTGAATGTGAACCGACCCTGTGAAGAAGAGGTACATCTCGACCTTCACAGAGACGAAGCACCAGGTAGATTCTTCGACCCAAGGTACAACTTGGGGGAAGATGAAGCTTGTATTTCTACCCTTTAACCTTCCCTCTCTCTCTTTATGCAACTCTATATCGTGTCGGGCATGAATACCGTTAGAATCGCGGTATCTAGTCTTTTTCGATTTTGCTAAATCAACCTAGCGTGCACGACTCCTAGTTATCGTCCGTACCGATATCGAGGGGTAGTTTCTAGAGCCTACCCTCCCGTAGAATGAGCGTCGGTCTCGGGTAGAGAATAATTATTGCTTTTGGGGAAATAACTTGCTTAATTTTTACAGCGTGGCCACAGGAGAGTATGTCGAGCTGTATAATCGCCAGGACAGCGGCGCAGTCTCTCACTAACTCTCTTGCGCTTACTCTCTCACTCTCTCTCGCTTTCTCTCTCTCTAACGCTTGCTTATCTCTTTTCTCTCTTTCTCGCACGTTATATTTTTCTATTCTTACCTTTTAAATCTTTTATTCTTTTATTTCTTTTATTCTTTACTTATTTTATTATTCTCTATTTCTTTAGTTTCATTTAGTTAGTTTAGATATTTTTTTTGAATTTATATTAGTTAGTTTAGGTATTTTGATTGATTTCTTTTTATATTATTTTTGCATTATATCGAGTCATTTATTTTTATTATATATTGTTAATTTCCTTTGGTTAATTTTAAATTCATCTTCGTACACAATTATTTTTGTTATATTTCTCTAGTTATTTTTGAATATATTTTCTTACGAAGGTTTAAAACTCTGCTTTGTTACTGACTTCACCCTTCCTATCGATATCACTAAATTGACTAACTAGCTTGCTTAAATTCTGTAATGACGCTATTCGCCATTTTATTAATTTATTTGATAAAAGATAAATTGCATTTTAACCCGGACTCCATCCGGCGAGCAAATCCTTTGTCAATAATAAAATTAAGATCATTACAAATTTAAAACAAAATTTAATCCTTACAGATAAAATTCTTTCAATAAATATGTGTTCATCTTTAGAATAATGTTAGGAACTTTTTCAATGTTAAAATTTTTTCATATTGAATATTCAATAGCAGAAAGACTACTAACTAAATAAATTGTCAACCGAGCGAGCGTTGGTTAAGTTACACGAGTTATACATTTTTTGCTCCATTTGGGTGTCCAAATAATCACTTAATACAATCAGTTTTAATGTTCAAAGCAGTAGGAAAAAAATAATTTTCCTTTTAAAACATAAATTCTACACTACTTTTACACTTCTGAATCACTTTACTCATTGTAAGAGCGACTTCTTCTTTGGTTTGTGTTCTTAAAAATTCGTTACACCAACTATAACGTATATGATTATCGCGGAACTTTATTTCTTACTGTTTCTAGGTGCGGTGCTGTTATTCGCACTATTTATTTCACGTTTCCGCTACAATTTAACTTAAAAGCTCAGGTGGTTTACTCAAGGTGACAGTACCCTATTATTAAAAAATTTAAACTATTGAAATAAAAAATAAAAACTTTTAGTGATTTTAACCTTATTTTGTGAATTTAATTCTTTATTGTTTTATTTAAAATAAGGTTATTACATGAATTAATTTTTATTATTTTAATTTTTAATTAAATTTAATAATTAAATTTTATAATTTCTAACATATATTCGACTTTATATAAAAATTTATTAATTCTGGTTTTAAATGGATTTTTTTATTTTAATATGAATAATTTAAATTTAATGTACAACAAAAATTTTTAAAAATTATTTAAGTAACATTGAATTAATAAATTGTAGGGGAGAGTGAGGCAAACCAGACCCCATAACGGTTTTTTGATTCTTGTGACTAAACGAATCAACAGATTTCATTTTTGAGGGCTTGTTTGAAAGGTCATTTAATTTCGCAACTTTTTCCAGACACACCTGTACTTCATCTTTTATTGTTAAGTTGCTGTGTTAACTTTAAAAAATTTTGCAAACAGTCCGGTTTGCCCCACCCCCTGGGGTAAACCGGACCCCACATGGGGCAAACCGGACCGTTTGGTTTTTTATTTATAATATTGCATTAACATAATCTACAATAGTAACAAACATAAAGAATCATGTAAACAATGGTTGTAGTAATGAAAATAATAATTTGGGATTGAATTTTAGTCAAATAAATATTTTTTTAAATAAATGAATAAAAATGTTTGTCATTATCAGAGAAACAATATTAAAGGGTCCAATTCTTATTGGAAGACAATTATTTATTTATTGGTTTATACACCTGTCTTCAGCCTTACATACTTGGCTATACAAGTGTTTCTTACTATTCATGCTTTACAAATGTTTCTTTATATACAATTCTTAATACTAAGTTTGCGCCTACAGAACGTCTTTCGAAATTAAGAGTACTCGCATTAGCCTGGACTACCCGTCCAATGGGTTTTCTCGCCAGAGGAGAGGGAAACTGTAGAAAACCTTCTCCTGAGTACAACCGGTTTATCGACAGTCGAGTTCTAATTGTGTGTACCGGACAATAATCGACAGTGCACATCATTATACCTCGACGTCAAACCTCCCGCTCAGATTATCTCACATGCCGGAAAAATCCAAGCCAAATGGGCGCGAACCAAGTACCCTTGGTCCTAGAACGTTCGCCAAGCGAGGCATTTATCCGACCGAGCTAATCTGTCGGTATTGGAAGACAATTATTATTCATTGTAAGTAAATATTTTAATGAAAGAATCATTTTATTTAAAAATAATTTTTATGAAACTTTAATTCAATGGAAATATCATATGGCCGGTTTACCCCACCGAAAACGGTCCGGTTTGCCCCACAGGCCTATTTTGAGAATAAATGTTTGTCAAAAAGAAACGCTTTGCAAAATTTTAAAAGTTTTTGGTGGTAAATACTCCTGAGGAGTGAACCTTCAAAACCCAAGACCTCATTTTTTGAAATATTACACGTTTTCCACAGAATTCCCTTAAGAAAAAAATTAAAAAAGTGCAGAAAAAAACTAAAAAAAAACTTTTGCTCCCAGCGTTGCACAAACAAAAGTAAAAAATGTCAAATTGAAAAAATAAGGTATGCTACACATGGTTGTTTCAAATTTCTAAATAGCACTTTTGCCAATTTCGCCATTTCGGAAATATTGAGGGGGGTCCGGTTTACCCACCGGTCCGGTTTGCCCCACTCTCCCCTAATAAATAGAAAATTTGAATATTCAATTGTTTTTAACTAAATTATTTTCAATATTTTGTTTGTCATACGCATAACAAACTTTTTTTACTTTAAATTTAAAATGTTTAGATATAAAATTAAATTAAAACACCACACCAGTTCGTTCACTAAAATTATCATTTTATTTTTGCTAAACAATTTTTTTTGTTATATTTTGTAAAATATTTGATTAATTTAGGTTTTCCTTTTTTTAATCAATTGGTATAAATGCATTAAAACTAAATTTTAGTTTAGACAGGAAATAAAGGAGATATTTTAAAATTAACATCTTTGTCTCGCATAGCGCCATTTCCTCACTCTCCCCTTAATCATTTTTCACAGAATAATTTAATCCCAACAAAAACATCTTTGACTTTATAATATAATGCAATTAAAAAATTAAAACTTATAATGAACTGATGAAAAAAATCAGAATTAGTGAAATAATCTTGCATAATAATTATTGTGTTCTAAAATTAAGGTTTTTGTTTGTCTCAAATGATCAGGAGTGGACGCGCGACGCGCGCCGTATGGTTCTAGTTTGTTTTATTTTTGAATTGTAACTTTTTTCTCTATTTTGTTTAACACAACCAACAAATAGAAAAATTTATTTTGAAAGTAGGAGGAGTTTGTTTATTTTTTTATTGGTCAAAGTTATTCTTTTTTTCTTTTAGGGGTTGGAATTATATGTTTTATTTTTTGAATATAAATTTTTTTCTTTATGTTGTGTAACTTAACCAACAAATAAAGAAACAGCTTTCTTTATGAAGGAGAAGTTTCAACTTTATTTTTGTTGGTCTAAAACATCCATTATTTCTGCCGTACTAAGGAAAAACTTACATAACTAACAATTTTGTGAAATTTTAGTTTTTGGTATCAATCAACTCGGAAAGAAAAACCGCATTTAACTGTGTTAATAAAAAATAAATATAATAATTAATGACTGCAAAAAACGATAATTTAAAATCGAGGAATATGAAGAAAATTAAGAAATACTTGATAAAAAGTGATACGAAGTACTTTGCGTGCTCTGAAAATCGTACGAATCATCAAACTCGACTATCAAATACGTAGGAAAAACATACACAAAGTGGTATATGTTCTTTTTCAATCGAACACATGGTCGAGCACGACGGTTGCGTACGAAATGAAAACCACGCATCTGCATTACCCGAAACATGTGTAAGTTCTTCTATCGTAAAGTTGACCGAGGCACCACGTAACTGCACTTCGGTTACATTCGCCATTATTTGTCGGGTATGTTCGGAGAGGTAAAATGGTATATACAAATACGATTTAAAATGCATTGAATGATTAATTTAAATTTATACAGTAGTTTTTATTGCATATATAACTAGGCAATAAATGAAAACCACTTAAATATAATACATTATTTTCAGTTTAAAAAATATTTCCTAAATAATAATATTTCCCTATGCAAATGAATATTACTGTAGGCCTATAATGTTAGCTACATTTTATTAATTTTATTTCCATCACCATGTACTGCTCCATACCAAGCGACATAGAAAATGTGTAAGTTTTTAATTCTGATCGTCGTGCCTAGCTCGAGTGCCCGTGTGAGAGAAACAACGCAAGTGACTATGTGTAAGTTTTTTCTTCATATTTTCAAAAAGTAGACATCGTAAGTCACATTTTGCATAGAATTTGTTTAAATAATTAATTTTTGTTTGCAAAATTAGAATCAGCGCATACACTTTCATTAGAGAAGTGTAAATTAATTATTAAATTATTATTATTTTTAAAACGGAGTTCTTGAAGCAAACAGTTTTTCTCTATTTTCTCAGTTTGACAGGGATTGCACTTATGTAAGTTTTTCCTTAGTACGGCAGATTTCTTTTGAGGGTTGGAATTATCTCTCTATAAAACGAGTAAATATGCAAATTAGGTAAAGAGAGACAGTCTAATGTTATTATTTTTGAAACAGAAAGAAAGCAATAACGTTAGATTTTCTGTGTCATAAACAAAGACCGATTTATGTTATTTCTATTTGAAAAAAGGAAGAAAGCAATAGCGTCAGATTTTCTGCGAAATAAGCAGGGACCGATTTATGTTATTCATTTAAAAAAAGACAGAAAGATATGTATGTATATATGTATATATATAAAGAGAAGCGAAATGTCTGCTCGAATACTTGACCTATTGTTCGAAGGGTTACTTTTAACCAGTGGGCAGTCTTCTGTACGTGCACGTACAATATGATATATATATATATATATATATATATATATATATATATATATATATATATATATAACCATTTTTTTCACCGTTTTTTAGGGTTTTACCGCTCAAATTTTAAACGTGGCTAACTTCGTTAAAAAACATTTTTACGAAACATAAAATAATTTTTATATGAAAATGAATTTTATATGAAAAATATAGAGACAAGTATTTTTTTATTTTTCGTAAAAATGTTTTTAACGAAGTTAGCCACATTTGAAATTTGAGCGGTAAAACCCTAAAAAACGGTGAAAAAAATGTTTTTGCATGCAATTTTTTTCTACTGTGTTATAGTTCCTTGTTTTAAACAAATAACTTCAAAAATGTTAAACTTAAAAAAAAATTTCGAAAAAATTTTCTTCTAAGTACCTACAAATATCCTTTAGCCCACTTGAAACTTATATAATTTCTTCTCTATGATAATACAAAGTTACTTTAAAAATTTGAGCAAAAAAAAGGTGGTGTTTTCGAGAAAATTAAGTTTTTTTTTGAAAATTTGCCGCAATTTTTTTAATTTTGAAGTTTTTTTTATAAATTTTAAACGGGGTTTTGAAGAGAAGAAGACCCCTAATAAGAATCAAGACGAAAAATTTATTAACACACAGTAGAAAAAAGATTACAAGTAAAACCATTTTTTTCACCGTTTTTCAGGGTTTTACCGTTCATAGTTCAAATGAACCTCCCAATTCTATAACTCAATCTGCGCTCGAACGATCAGCGTAAAGGCAGTCAGTCGGGCGAAAGTATGAAAAAAAATTAAAAGTTAAAAATAAATATTTTTAAAAACACCATCTTTTATAAAATGAAAATGTGCAACTTTTTTCTCTTTGAAATTTTTTTGTAAGGTGAATATTGTTGACAGTAGAGACAAAAAACTAGAAATTTTTTGTTACACACTTCCCTATTTATAATTAAATATTGATTTTAAAAAAGTCACTTTTCATGTTTTTATTGTTTTATCTTCATCAGTAGAGCTTAACAGGATTGCATATTAATTTTGGACGAAATCCGTTAATATTTGTCCGAGTTATAACGATTTATGTTTTATAATTCAATGAAATTGTGTAACAAAAAATTTCTAGTTTTTTGTCTCTACTGTCAACAATATTCACCTTACAAAAAAATTTCAAAGAGAAAAAAGTTGCGCATTTTTATTTTATAAAAGATGGTGTTTTTAAAAATATTTATTTTTTACGAAAAATAAAAAAATACTTGTCTCTTTATTTTTCATATAAAATAACATATTTCATCGACAGGTAATTCTACGACTTGAAGTTAGTCGGCTTGTCTGATTTGTAATGGATTCAACCATATATATATATATATATATATATATATATATGGGACGTTTCACGTTAAGCGGACCACCACGATGGCCAAAATTGAGAGCATCCATAAAAATTGCTTATACCTAAAAATTATTCATATATATATATATATATAAGCACTTTGGAAAAATATGTGGCCTTTAAAAAATCCAATATGACGGTCACAATGTAACCTATAAATGTGTCCAAATTCAAAAACAGAGGTCTAAAAGTGCTTTTAAAGTGGAACTAAATTAAGAAATCATCTATGTACTGGCGGTAAAATTAGCATTACGATTCATACTTTGTATTCCATAAGCAATAAAGCTACTTTGATATCGGTTTTTAAAAAATAAATATGGCGGATTCAATATGGCAGACATTTTTTTGATTCTTCAGATTTCGTTGGAAGTTGTTGATCGGGAGTTTTTGGAGTCGCTGATACCAAATCTTTAGAAACAAAAAAATAGCGGCGAAGGCACGTCTATTTAATGTATTGAGGTTCAATGTCAGTTGCGAGATAGAAATGAAAACAATCATGATCCACATCTAGCGGACACTAGCGTAAATTCGCTGATACCGAATCTGATGTTGATTTTTAGAAAGTTTTAGACGGTGCGTTAAAAAATGTTTTTTCCTAACTTTATAATGTGTTAGGCTTTACATATAATAAAAAATAAAAATACTTCCTCTATGCGGAAGCAAAACTTTAAAAACATCAATTACTTTATCCTCAATTGTTTAAACAATTATCTAATTAAGTTATTATTGATATTTATTCATTTTTTACAGCGCGCCTCGAAAACTTGATGTATGTATAAAATAAGGGATTTTCGAGAAATCGTTATGTTTATAGTTATTCAAATAAATATTTTTTCTTGTAATTTGTCATGTATATTACTTATTTACTATTATTTCTTCAGTAAATTATTTAATTTATTGATTTAATACTAAGTAATACACATAAAAGCTTACAAATTTATATTAATTTGCTCTTATCTGTACTGATTTGGAGTTGTTAAAAATTAGCAATTATAGATTGTTTAAACGTTTGAAGGACAAAAATTCTAAAATAAAACTTCTAATAAAAAAAGGCCCAAAGATTTTATTTTTTAAAGACCGAAAGTTCCAAAAGTTCTTTTTGCGAAGATAAAAGGTTGAAAAACTTCTTTTTATTTTGGAACTTTTGTCTTTTTGTTCATTTTTATATTTGACTTTTGGGGCCGTTCTAAAATACTTAACGCTATTTTTCGTAAATTCGAACCCTCTCTTCTTCACGTAACTCAATATTATTAACACATTAGCGCCATTTTTTCTCCTTACCGTAATAAATTGATTGACCAACTCTCCCCCCAAAACGCGTTACTTATTTTTTGAACGACCCCTTTTGGATTTTGGAACTTTCGGCCTTAAATATTTGTCTTGGAACTTTTTATTCGAAACTTTTGCTCTACAATCGTTAAAACAATTAATAAGTTTACAGTGACAATAATGCAATACATTATTTATCCGTAGCAATCAATAATAGTGCTTTATCTTAACGACTTCAAACTTGTTTCCAAAATAAAAAAGACTAATGACTTGGTGTGTATTATATCCAGAGTACATATATTGACAATATACATGAACAATAAGAAGCGTAAAAATAATTTTTTTCTCTTCAATATTAAAAGTCATAGTAAAATTCACTTTTTAATTCAATTTAATTATTGTTAATAAATTATTATTGTAATTAATATTAATAAATTAATTCAATTGATTAATTTATTTTGTCTAATATTTGGTTTAAGGACTATCATTAGACTATGTTTTAACTAGATGCGTGCGATATTTTTCCGTCGTAGTTCTAAGTGTTTAGTGTATAATTCTCAACAGTGTTACATAAAATATAAATTTAAATAATTATAAACAATAATAATAATAATTTAGTAATTAATTTAAGTAAATAAGATTGTCTAAATTAATGAGAAAAATAAGAAATTTTTTTTAAAAACTTATTTGAATAAAAGGAATTTTGCTAATTATTTACATTTTAATTGATACTCATAAAAGTTTATTTACTACAGAAATATTAATAATAATTATTAGTACTCAATAAATTACTCCCTCTTCTTTAATAATCAAATAACAAATTAATATA
This sequence comes from Leptopilina drosophilae, assembly GCA_032873175.1. NCBI lineage: Eukaryota > Metazoa > Arthropoda > Insecta > Hymenoptera > Figitidae > Leptopilina > Leptopilina drosophilae. Next base: position 24,266,161 of record CM065484.1, on the reverse strand, counting down.
AGCTACTAAAGGTAAATTTTCTTTTATAGAACGCGCTGCAGCATTTTCCAAATTTGTTAAATTTTACCTGCGAATCAGTAATTAGGCGGTGTTCTGCCAGTGATATTTCAGTACTGACTTAGTACTGACTGCCGGTAAAAAATCAGTACTGGACAGCGTTACCAGCCAGGGATTTACCAGTACTGATTTAGTACTGGAGTCAGTACTGCTATACTGCCAGTCAGTACTGGGTCAGTACAATGCCAGTATTACATTTCTACTTGGGAGTTTACAAGAATTTTGAAAAAAATCGTGTATATTTTTGATTTTTCCATTCCTCATGATCGAAATCAATTTAAATTAGTCTACTATGACCACCCGATAAATAATAATGCATAACTCAATTTATTTAAATAATTTCGTTAATTAACAAATAGATAACTTTGGTCCTTTTTAAAAAAATTGTATTTTTTGCAGATAAATTTATGTTTATTTAAGTAATTTATGTCTATTTTGTTACAAAATAATTTTAAAGTTAATAATTATCATTGTTATTAACAATTATTTAAAAAAATTGTATTTTTTAGAGACGAATTTATGCTTATATAAATAAAGATATAAGTAAGTAATACAAAATTGATTAATTAATTTTTAATTTATATTTTATATAAATATAATTGTTAATAACAATGATGAAGATTGTTTAAGAAAAAACACGTGTTCTTCACTTTGTAATCTGTAATATTATGTAATACTCCGTAAAATTCACGGTTAAATTTCTACACGGGTTAAATTGCTCAAGCATAAAAAATTTAAATTATTTCAGCCAATAGCAACCGTCATCATGTCATTACTCATTTTCACAACCAATCACTATTCTCTACCAAATTTAAAACAAATATATATATATATATATATATATATATATATATATATATATATATATATATGGTGGCTCGCTAAACGTGACATTTTGTAAAAGTTAAATTTCTTAGGTCGCCGGGCATAATTTGCTTTATGATGTGAAAAAAATGATCTATTTACAAGAAAAGTCCAATCGATCAATATTAACCTGCGCCACCAAAGGGTGGCGTACATTTTGTATGAGAACTTTTTTTTAATTAATATTTTGCCTTGGCGACATTCATATATATGGTTTTTGATTAGCTAAACACAAATTCGATGTCAAAAAAGCTGTCAATCTTTTAAAACGACAGTTTTTGTGGAAATTTAAACAGTTTTTGTGTTTAATTTAGTAAATCAAACCAAATTTTGCTCATATAGAAATATATAAAAAACAAGGCCAAACTAAATAGCAGTATATAATATTGACGTGTTGACAGCTGCCAATTAAACTTTTACACTTTTAAAAACGAGAGTTTTTGACAGTTTTTACATTAAATTACTCACATAAAAATATTTTCAGGGTATTGAGGTAAACCGGAATAGAATTATGTAAATTTAGTCCAACTTTTGAATCCCTAGTACAAAAACTAATGTGAATTAACAAATTTAAGGAAAAAAGTACATACTTAAAAATTAAATTTTTATGGTTAAAAAGTAAAATTCTCTTATAAATTTTTCGACAGCTGCCAGTTGTGAAAAGTACATGTCGCTAGCAGGATTAACCCCAGGCAGAAATCAACGACCGGCTTGGTACCGGGCCGGTACCAAGAGCGGACTTGCAGGTGCCGGCGTGAGACCGGCGGCCCGGAACCGGTCCAATCAACAATGATAACCCGGGAAATATCCGCCCCGGTGCCGGCAAACCACCGACTCGATACCGGGCCGGTAGTAAAAAAAATTATTAATTATTATTATTATACATTTTTACATATATTCAACGTTAAACAATATTATTTATTAATTAATTTAATTGTAAACACTAAATAGAATGCTGAAACATATGAATTATTTTTAATTATTAACGAAAAATTTGAAGACATGAGGAATTGAACTCAGGACTCTCGGGCTGCAAAGTCGACGCCGCATCCGCTAACCTAAACCTGCTTATGAAAAGTGAATGGAAAGTTTATATATGAAGTGTGACACCAGGACTAATTACAAAATGTTCTAAATTAATAGAAAAAACTTTTTCTAAAAGACAGTTTGTATAATGTAATGTCAAAGTTAATAATTATAATAACATTTGTTAATGTCATTATTCGTTGGGACTAAGGCTAAAAAAACCCGCTGGCGTGGTACCGGCTTTATAGAAAAAACTTGCAGAAACTTATTATAATGAAATTAATATAATACCTTGTTAGATTATCAAAATTTTATAACAATAAATCAGATAAAACCTGACCAAAATTATTTTAAACAAACAAAGTTATTATAGGGTGTCTAGTAATTCGGCAGTAACAAATTCCCGGATTTTTGAGTGATTTTCCCGGACAATTTAAAGCTGAATTAATAGAGTTTAATGAAATGTAATTTTTCCAACTATATAAAAAAAGATTTTAAAAAACATTTGATTTCGAGAGATTTGATTTTCTTATTCTTCCGAATGGTATAAAAAAAAATTTTTAAAATTAAAAATTTAGACTTTTTAAGACACAAAAATATTATGCCGGCAAAAGTCCGTCGACGGTGTAAAAACTGCATCGAATACCGGAACCGGGCCGGTGCCGGTACTAATTTTGATGCCGGCAAAAGTCCATCGCCGGTGTAAAAACGGTATCAAGTAGTGGTACCGGTCCGGTGCTAATTTTGATGACGGCGAAAGTCCATCGCCGGTGTAAAAACGGTATTAAAAGTAGTACCGGGCCGGTGCCAAGCCGGTTGTCTTTTATTAACCGGCCCGGTACTACAGTGCTGGTACCGGTCATTGTTCGACCTTACTACCGGGCAGGTTGTCTTTAGGAACTGGCCCGGTACCACAGTGCCGGTACCAGGTATTGTCCGACTTTACCACCGGGCCGGTGTGGAGCCGGTTGTAGGTATCGGCACACCACCGACTTTTCTGCCTGGGACCTCAGTGTGCTTAAAAACACTTCTATACAAGTAATTGAATGTAAATAGTCTCCGTTTCAAAAGTTTGACATCTTAATTAACGTTTGTTAACTATCAAATTTACATAATTCCATTCACGTTTACCTCAAAACCCTGAAAATATTTTTATCTGAGTAATTTAATGTATAAACTGTCAAAACTTATTTTTAAAAGTTTGACAGCTTCATTGACAGCTGTCAGCTGTCAATATTACATATTTCTATTTAGTTTGACCTTGTTGTTATTAAAATATTTTTATTTTAGCTAAATTTGGTTTTATTTAAGAAATTAAACACAAAAACGGTCTAAATTCCAACAAAAACTGTCGTTTTAAAAAGATTGACAGCTTTTTTGACAGCTGGAAGCTCTCAAAACTTATTTTTGACATCGGATTCGTGTTTAGCTAATCAAAAACCATATATATGAATGTCGCCAAGACAAAAGATTAATTAAAAAAAAGTTCTCATACAAAATGTAAAAAAATGCACTAATCCTATGTGAAACCCCATTTAAACTTTAACCTTTCGGTGGCATGGGTTAATATTGATCGATTAGGCTTTTCTTGTAAATAGATCATTTTTTTCATATTATAAAGGAAATTATGCCCGTCGACCTAAGAATTTCAACTTTTGAAAAATGTCACGTTCAGCGAGCCACCATATATATATATATATATATATATCTACCTATATTACAAAAAGATATCGCCGCCGCCGCCGCTGTTTCAAGATTCTGTAAGGGCGCCCTATCCCAAAGGGGCCGTCAAAACTTATGTCAAAATTGACCTATTTTTTGACCTATAGGTCAAAAAGAGGATAAATGACGGCCTCACATTACGTTAAAATCTATGTCAAAATTGACCTATTTTTTTACCTATAGGTCAAAAGGAGGATATATGACGGCCTAACATTAGGTTAAAATTATGTCAAAATTGACCTATTTTTTTACCTATAGGTCAAAAAGAGGATAAATAACGGCCTCACATTACGTTAAAATCTATGTCAAAATTGACCTATTTTTTGACCTATAGGTCAAAAGGAGGATAAATGACGGCCTAACATTACGTTAAAATCTATGTCAAAATTGACCTATTTTTTTATCTATAGGTCAAAAAGAGCATAAATAACGGCCTCACATTACGTTAAAATATATGTCAAAATTGACATATTTTTTGACCTATAGGTTTAAAATAGAATAAATAAAGGCCTCACATTACGTCAAAATCTATTTCTAATTTGATCTATTTTTTGACCATTAGGTCAAAAAGAGGACAAATAACGGCCTCACATTACCTCAAAACTTATGTCAAAATTGACCAATTTTTTGACCTATAAGTTTAAAAGGAGGATAAATAACGGCCTCACATTGGGTAAAAATCTATGTCTAATTTGACCTATTTTTTTACCTATAGGGCAAAAACATAAATCAAAACATATGTCAAAATTGACCTATTTTTGACCTATGTCAAAAAGAGGATAAATAACGAATAAAAATGCATGTTTAATTTTACCAATTTTTTTGAGCTACGGGTTTTAAAAGGGGCCTTAATGTGAGCCTTCACATTACGTTACAATTTAATCTGTGTTTTACCAACAGGTTTAAATTTTTTATGCATGAGCAATTTAACCCGTGTAGAAATTCAACCGTGGATATTACGGAGTATTACATAATATTACAGATTACAAAGTGAAGAACACGTGTTTTTTCTTAAACAATCTTCATTATTGTTAATAATTATCATTGTTATTAACAATTATATTTATATAAAATATAAATTAAAAATTAATTAATCAATTTTGTATTACTTACTTATATCTTTATTTATATAAGCATAAATTCGTCTCTAAAAAATACAATTTTTTTAAATAATTGTTAATAACAATGATAATTATTAACTTTAAAATTATTTTGTAACAAAATAGACATAAATTACTTAAATAAACATAAATTTATCTGCAAAAAATACAATTTTTTTAAAAAGGACCAAAGTTATCTATTTGTTAATTATCGCAATTATTTAAATAAATTGAATTATGCATTAGTGTTTATCGGGTGGTCATAATAGACTAATTTAAATTGATTTCGATCATGAGGAATAGAAAAATAAAAAATATACACGATTTTTTCAAAATTCTTGTAAATTGTTTACTTTGAGTAACAAAAAAATATGTAAACAATTAATAATTAAAACAATTAATAATTGATAACAGTTTCGGAGAAACTCTTAGAAAATTTATCTTCTTTCATTTCAGACCAAGAACATCAAAATCGAATAAAATTTGTTGGTTCTAGACAATTTTGAAGAGTAAAGTGTAAAGAATTAGGATTCCCGGGCAGTCACACATCGCTAACACTGAAACCTGGTCGCGCGTCCACAAAAATTGCAATATCTCGAAAACTATTTAAGTCTCCATCGATTTTCTTTTTTTAAATGAAAGGTGAAATTATAAGGAATATTTTATTAATTGATAAGAAAACTCAAAAATCGGCCTCGCTCGGGCAAAACGGTTTCAACAAATTTTTTTTGACTTTTTTTGGGCAAAAAAATTTTTTTTTTTGTTTTTTTTGTAATAGTCAGAAGAAACATGATGTCAAGTATAAGTCTTCCAAATTTTATTAAATTTCATCAAAAACTTTCGGAAATATTAAGATTTAAAAAAATTGTAACAAAAAAATTCAAAATGGCGTAACTTCAACAAATTTCAAAATTTTCAAAAAAATTTTGGCACACTTGTTTCTAGTATCCAATACTACAATTTCACCAAATTACAGCCTAATCCAAAGACCCCATGCAAATCGCATATTTTCTGACGGAGTCTTACCCAGGTATAAAATTAAATTCTCAAAGTTAATAAATAGGTGCTATAATAATTGGATTAGAGTTTTAGCATCTGAAACTTTTAGAATTAAATTTTAATGGTAAATATTCTTTTTTTTAAACAAAAACAAGAATATTTAAAAAAAAACTGGATGTTATTTCAGCTTTATTTAAAAAACATTAAAACCAAAAGCAAAAAACCCATAGCTATTTCGAAAAAGGGTTAAAAAGATTATTATATCCTCAAATTACACTTATTCAAACATTAACTATGGCTTTTAGAGTAAATATTTAAATTTTGTTCCTATTAAGCTTACAGCCATTTAAAAAGGCCTTAATAACTGAGTCCAAGAAAGTCCGATTTGTTTCGAAGCTGTTTCACAAAAGGCATGAAAGGAGCATTGAATTGTCCAAATACAATTAATCAAACATTAAAGATGGCTTTTTAAGTAAAATTAAAATGTGTTTCTATTATGCTTATAATTAATTGAACAGGTGTCAGAAACTGAGTCAAAAAAAGTCTAAAATTTAAAGAAATAACTTTAACATTCCATAATAATTATTATTTTTAGAATATTTAATATGTTTTAAAATTTTAGAATATTTAATATTTTTTAAAATAAAAGTTTAATAGCTTTTGGAACTCTTCGAACATTTTTGACTCAGTTTTTAACGCCCGTTTAATTGAGATTTAATCAGGATTTTATTTTCGTTAATGTTTTAACGTTACGTTCTTCAGCTCAATATAAGTATAATAGCACACGCAAACAAAAAAATATTATTTTAACAGTACAGTAGTATATTTGTATGTGGTTTTTCCCACTGAATCCAAATATGAAGTCAATATTGAAACAGTTGCTCAAAATTTTGAGATGAACTCAAAACCAAAGAGTTTAATTGACATCTAATAGATGTCACTATGTCTTGATATAGTCGAAATCTTCATATTTCAAAATATTCTATCACCGAAAAATTCTAACATGAACTCAATAAACGACTAAAACAACCAACTTAAAAAAACCAATCTAAAATTAAAAAAATACAAAAATTTTTAATGACACTACAGTAGTATTTTCCGTTCATTTTTTCATGATGGATCCGAATTCGACGTCAGAATTAACATATTGGCTCAAAATTGTGAGATAAAATCATAAAACGACTTAAAAACCGAATTAAAATTTTTTAAAAAATTTGATTTTAACACTATAGTACATACATTATATTTCTATGTCGTTTTTCCTGCTGAATCCGAATTTAAAGTCAATATTGAAACAATTGCTCACAATTTTGAGACGAACTCAAAAAACTACTAAAAAACCAAATTAAAATCGAAGAAAAATTTATAACTCTATCGTAGTATATTTTTTATGTATTTTTTCACGCTGAATCCGAATTCGATATCAAAATCGAGAGAATTACTCAAAATTTTGAGATAAATTCAAAAACAAATGAAAAAGCGATTTTAAATGAAGAAAGGAAATTTTTTGATATAATAGTATACTAATGTTTTCTCATGTAGTATTTCACGTTAATTTCGAAGTCAGATTCTCAAAATGGCTCAAAATTTTGAGTTTAATTTGATTTTCTTAGTAGATTTTTTTAATACCTCAAATTTTATGCCAGTTTGAAATATCAAATTTTAAATTTGGATTGAGCGGGAAAAAATACATAGAAAAATACTACGGTCAATTAACAATTTTTGAATAATGACTTTTTTAGAATAAACTGTGGACAAATTTGTCCACAGTTTATTCTAAAAAAGTCATTATTCAAAAATTGTCAATTGATTGCACTCGTTACGAAATATACTTTTTTTGATTTTTTAAAATTTTAATTCGGTTTTTAAGTGCTTTTTTAAGTTTATCTCAAAATTTTGAGCAAATCTATTAATTCTGACGTTAAATTCCGATTCAGCGTGAAAAAATGCATGTAAAAATATTACTGTAGTCTCATAAAAATTTTTATTTTTTTTTTATTTTTACTTTGTTTTTGAGTAGTTTTTTTAATATAACTCAAAAAAAGAAACAATTTGGCAATTCTGACTTTGAATTTGGATTCAGCGGGACAAAATACTTGGGAATATACTATTGTAGTGTCACGACCAAAAAACTTTTTTTTTGTGCCTCTGTACAATTCTTAATGTTTATTTTTTAAATTAATCAATTAATTTTTGCGGTCTTTGTTTTCAATTATTCTAAAACTAATGAACAAGAAATTTTAATAGTTGCCCGCGTCCGAAAGAAAGTATGCGCGAAATCCATTAAAGTACAGAATGTTATGGTCAAAGTACATTAAAGTACGGCTTTTAAGGCACTTTTCCTTTGTGACGGTTTAAAAAAACGATTTTTTTGCATGTTTCGAAAGTACAATATCTTAGAAATATCGTGTAAAAGTTTTAGACAGATATTTGAAAACTAACAAAGTTACAACGCGTAGAATTTAACAGATCGGTGTGCAATTTGGAGGCATTATTCTACACATGAGTGGCTATTAATCAATTTGCTTTCGAAAAAACAAGCACATAAGCGTTTCCCACACATTGGAATGTACATGGTTAGCAACGATATTGAAAGTACGGGGACAGTTCGGCAAAGTACGGGTAGAAGAAAATAGGTTTTTGGGAATATTTCCGAAAGCAGAACTACACCAAAGTATTGGAGGCGAGTTTTTTGTGAAATATTAAATATGAAAATTGAAATTCTGTATTTTTTAAGTTTAGAAAAGTACATAATAGTACAGCAAAGTACGGAAAACTAAAAAAAATTTTTTATAAATATTAACTCTGAAAATAAAAATTCTGCATATTTGGAGTGCGGCAAATTACGAGAAAGTACAGCAAAGAATAGCAGAGGAAAAAAGGGTTTTTTTTAAATTAAAAGATTAAAATTCTGACTTTTTTGAGTTTGGCATAGTACGGGAAAGTACAGCAAAAATGGGGATTTTAAAAATAGTATTTTGGAAAACATTAACTATGAAAATTCAAATTCTGAACTTTCTATATTTGGCAAAGGACGAGGAAAAAGCAAAGTATGGGAGAGTAAAAAATGGTTTTTTAGAAATGTTAAATCTAAAAAATTAAAATTATGACTATTCGGATTTACACAAAGTACGGCAAAGTACAGCAAATTATGCTTAATTAAAAAAAGAGTTTATTAAAAATATTAAATAAGAAAGTTTTTTTTTATAAAAATGTCCTTTTTTAATCTTGCATACTTTGTTGTATACTTTTCTGTACTTTACCGAACTCTAAAAAGAAAGAATTTTAATTGTCAGACTTAATATTTCGCAAAAAACTATTTTTTAAATCTCCCATACTTTCCTGCACTTTCCCGTACTTTACCGAACTCTAAAAAGAAAGAATTTTAATTGTCAGACTTGATATTTCGCAAAAAAACTATTTTTTATTTCTACCATACTTTGCTGAACTTCCCCATCCTTTGCTAAACTTCAAAAATATTTCCCAAATAACTATTTTTTAAATCTCTTATACTTTGCTGTACTTTCCAAAAATACAGAATTCCAATTTTTATATTTAATGTTTAAAAAAATATATTTTTAAACCTCTCATACTGTGCTGTACATTTCCGTAGTTTGCAGAACTCCAAAAATACAGAATATGAATTTTCTTTTTTAATATTTCCATAAAAAACCCTTTCTTTTCTCTTCTATACTTTGCTATACTTTCTCGTACTTTGCCGAACTCCAAAAATTCGGAATTTTTATTTTCAGAGTTAATATTTGAAAGAAAACTATTTTTTAGTCTTTCATAATTTGCTGTATTTTCCCGTACTTTGCCGACCTTTAAAAATTCAGAATTTTTATTTTCAGGGTTAATATATTTAAGGAAACTATTTTTTAGTTCTACCATACTTTGCTCTACTTTCCTGTAGTTTGCCAAACCCCAGAAATACAAAATTTTTTTTCGCTTATACACTGAAACCCCACTTATTTAAAGTCTCGTTTATTTAAATCTGTTTTTGCTTCAGGGGTGCTATTCTCGAAACAAGTTCCGTGTACGGATTTATGACTTTCGATTGACTATCTCGAAAACTCTATTCTCGAACTGTCCACTAGGCGTTTGTATGCGGAACGATTCGATTGAAACACTTCGAGTGGTCAAGACACTCGAAGTAACAGTTCCGTCTACGAATTTCAAAGTTTATCATGCGCAGTAGTGACATACCTACTTGATTGTGAGGAAAACAAACAGTTTAAAAAACAAAATTAGAAATATCAATTATTTTAAAAGTGCGAAAGTGTGTGATTGTATTGTATAAATATTTCAGGTGAGTTTACTCTAAAAGTACAATAATTGCTTGTCTTATAGTAGTAAATACATACATGTAGTTATGGTAATATATTATTTATATTATCATATTTTACTATTAATAAGTTAATTAATATATTATTAATATAATATATAATAAATATATTATAATAATCTTAAAAAATATAAAGAAAAATCAAAATAAGCCAAATAACGTTATTTATTGAGTATTATGAACTAAACACTTTCAATAATATTTTTATTGACAACTGAAAATAGTTTTCGCAATTGAAGAGGTAAACCTATATAATTTTGATTGTTTTGGAAGTCAAATTATTTTCACAATTTAGAGTTTTTTAAATTATAAAATGCTTTAAAAAATTGAAAACAAATGACTTATTTTTCATATTTTTAATATAAAATTCGAAATTTTTGAAAAATGAAAATTTACACATCTATATCGAAATTTTTATAATTTTTCATTGATAATTTTTATACTCTTTTTTATGATCAATCTGTTACATGAATTTTGAAAAGTTTTAATTTTTAAAATGGTATCTTAAAAGACAATTTAATAAAAGCAGCTAATCATTGATAATAATTATTGTTTTAAATAAAGGATGGATAAAAGAATGAGGCACGGAAACGCAATTGTTGTGGATTTTATTATGAAAGTGGATCATGATGCTGAATTTAGAAGGCAACAATTTCGTTAACCACTTGATCCTTTTGAATTACCTGACCATCAATTCGTTAAAACTTATCGCCTTAATAAAGACATGGTAGATAATATTATCAATAGAATGGAGGACTTTCTTCCACAAAGAAGAGTTGGATCAATTGATATATCTACACGGAGAGAAAAACCAAGCAGTATTTGTATAAAATTTGTACGATATGAGCATGAACTTTCTATCTTTAAATGCATAGGACATCAGCATAATACGATTGCAAGAATTCATGCTTTTTCGGTATAAAAATTCATGCAACTGTAGAATGAGGGTACGCCCCTTAAGCAGGAACGTTGATACAAAATGAGCATAGACGGTTTCATACTAAAAACGCTTGGTTTTTCTCTCCGTGTATGAAGGTAAATTTATAAGCTTTCACATAATTTTCAAATTTAAAAAAATTGTATTTATTCATCCATTAAGTGAATGCCAAAATGTGTTAATTTAATTTTTATACTAATTAATGGATATTATTTTTGATATAGGTTTTAACAGCTTTGCGATTTTTTGCATCGAGCAGTTACCAAATGGATATAGAAAAAGCATATTTTCATCTTTATGTCAAGCCTCAGTTAGTAGATGTGTACACGATGTTATTAATTATTTTAATAGAAGAGATGTATTCCAAGGATGGGTTTATTTTCCAAGAAACTTTGATGAACTTAACAATATTCCAAGAGTGTAATGTAATTACAAATTTACCTAAAATTTATTTTTATTATTTCAAATAAATATTATTCGAAATTTATAGGTTTTATGAAAAATACCACTTCTCTGGAGTTATTGGCTGCGTCGATGGAACTCATATAGCTATTTATCCACCGAATATTGGGCATCCAGTATAACCAGAAAACGATTTCGTTAATAGAAAAAGCTATCATTCTATTAACACACAATTAGTAAGATTTATAATGAATGTTTCGAATAGTAAAACACGCATAAAATTTAATTTAAGAAAATTTATATTTAAATTCCTTTCTTATACGAAATTCATTAAATGTAATGGAACACAATTTTTTTTTAAAGAAAAGGTTTTGATATCAGATCTGATCTGACTCATAATTACGAAATATTTTAAACATATTTCAATTCTCAGTAATGTTATTGTAGATTAAATCAACATTTTTCATAATATACTGTAAAAAGTATTTCCTTATTTCAGATATGTGATAGCAATATGAGGATGTTACATGTAAATGCTCGATATCCAGGAAGTTCTCATGACTCTTTTATATGGGAAAACAGTAACGTATTGCCTTTTCTGCGCCGTCTCCATAAATTAGGACATAATTATTTTATAATAGGTTTGTATTTCGTTTAATTACTTTCGCTTAATTTTTATTTCAAAATTTTTTCTTAATTTTACAGGTGATTTTGGATACAATTTAAGGCCATGGTTTTTAACACCAATTGATAATGCCGAACATAATAGCCCTGAAAGTCGTTACAATATTACATTTAAAACTACTTGTTCTATAATAGAACAATGTAATGGACTACTAAAAATTAGAATTAGCTGCTTATTAAAACACAGAGTTTTACACTCCTACTATTGCTTCTAAAATTATAAATACCTGCACGGCACTTCACAATATGTGCATTCAACACAATGTACCTGGAGCGGGACTCTGAGTTAGCGCCCCAATAATAGCGCGCACTATACTAGCGCCACTATAATAGCGCTCACTATTATAGTGAGCGCTATTATAGTGGCGTTATTATAGTGGCGCTATGGCATTATTATAGTAAGCGCTATTATAGTGAGCACTATTATAGTGGCGCTATGGCACTATTATAGTGCGTGCTATTATAGTGGCGCCATTATAGTGAGCACTATGGCACTATTATAGTGAGCGCTACTTTAGTGGCCCTATTATAGTGCGCGCTATTTCAGTGGCGCTATTATAGTGAGATCTATGGCACTATTTTAGTGAGCGCTATTATAGTGGCGCTATTATAGTGTCACTATTATAGTGAGCACTATTATAGTGGCGCTATGGCACTATTATAGTGAGCGCTATTATAGTGGCGCTATGGCATTATTATAGTGAGCGCTATGGTATTATTATAGTAAGCGCTATTATAGTGTCGCTATTATAGTGGCGCTATTATAGTGGCGCTATTATAGTGAGCACTATGGCACTATTATAGTGAGTGCTATGGTATTATTATAGTAAGCGCTATTATAGTGGCGCTATTATAGTGAGCACTATTATAGTGGCGCTATGGCATTATTGTAGTAAGCGCTATTATAGTGCGTGCTATTATAGTGAGCGCTATTATAGTGGCGCTAACTCAGAGTCCCGCTCCTGGTATCTTTGACGACAAGGAAGAAATTGGTGACTTGGGTATATATCCTCCCAACAATTGGGAATTGCAATTAATAGCAGATGACGCACGAAGACATCGTGTGGATCCGCAACTTGCAAGAGGTAGTGCTTTTCAAAGAAGAATTGTTCAACGCCATTTTAGTCAATGAAATGAATAAAAAATATTTAATTTGTATTTTCCTGATTTCCCCTTTCATTGATTTGTAAATTCAATTTTTCAAAAATTTTATAATTTTGTTTAATAAATATTTTAAAAACTATTAATTGTTTTTCCTTGGGAAATAAAATTATGAGTTTTTCAAATTAGAACCTTAAAACAATTAATAATTTCTTAAAATTATCACAGCCCCACAAAAAAAGTGTCGTGCGCGACAGAACAGATTAGTCATTTCCTATGTATTTTGACGCGCTGAACACGAATCCGAAGTCCGTTTAGCTCCATCACGTCAGGATTTTTTTCTAACCTCCAAAAACCTATCGGATCAAAAAACCTATAGCCCACCTATCGAATAGGGGAGCTATTTTATTAAAAATTGATGGATTAACTTTAAACTTGGTAGCTAAGGGTTTTTTGGGTCGCTGATGACGAATTTGAAGTTAGATTTTCAAATTTCAAAATGGCGGACGATTTTTTAAAAATGTTGTTCACTGTAATCTCCCAAATTTTCAGGGAATCGATCCCGATGCGAGTCTAAGTAATGCATCTTTATGCTCATTAAGCATCCTAATATACAAAATTTTTTAATCATATCACTAACTATTTGCTCCTAATTTTTACTCTTTTGATTACCCAGAAAATTTTCGAAAACTGCTTTGAAACTAAGCCATGCGGCTTTCTCCTTTTTATTCATCTTGGTGCTAAATTGCTCATCTTTTAATAATTTGCGAATTTGTGGTCCGTCGAAAACCCCTTCTTTTAGTTTCGCATCAGATGTTTCTGGAAACTTTTGTTCCAGGTATTTAAAACAGTTTCCTTCTTCATCTAAGGCTTTGACAAATTGTTTCATTTCTCCTAGTTTCGTGTGTAAGGATGGAATTATCACCTTTGAAGGGTCGATTAGGGGATTTTCTAATATATTTTTTGTACCTGGTTCGAAAGAATTCCTTTTTAAACATTGTTTTTTAATGTAGTGATTTGCTCGATCTCTACTGTCCCACAAACACAAGAAACATGGTGTTATTGTAATACCTGATTGTTGTCCAAGTAGTATGCTTAAAATCTTAAAATCTTAAAATCTTCACAAATTTGCCAGTTGTGTTCTCGTTATCTAATTTTATCCAAAACTAGTTTCATATATTCATAGTTTTCTTTCATTTCCGTTGAATGCGCTATTGGAATTGGAGCATAAATATTAGTATTATGTAGTAGTACTACTTCTAAACTTCTTTTCAAAAAGTCAATAAATACTCTCCAATTTTCATTTTTGTATATGTTTGTTGTACATCTGAGCAATATACCAACGACGGATTTTCATCTTTTGTAAAATATTGTCGGAATTCTTTTTCTTTGTTTCGATAAAAGCTAGCTGTTGTGCCTTTTGATAACAAGTTTTTCTTTTTCTGCACAATCCTTCGGCAATTTTAAATCTCTAATGAGATTGCTAAGTTCTTCTTGGTTAAACGTTTGTGAAATCTTTATCTCCTGTTCATCATACGGAAGATATTGTCCACATATGTAACAAAATTCATCTGCATTACTGTCGCATAAGTGTTCCGACGTTGTTACTGCAAAATTAAGTTTTGAAGCCTTTGGAGTTTTATTGTTTTGATTTTGAGAAGCCATGATTTATGTGAAAACCTGCACGTTAGGGATCCTGGCCCGATCGCAGGTGAGTCCGCCGTTCTAGGGGTGATATCCCTCATACCTCCCCAGGCCTAAGTATGAGAGCTTTCCGACTTTGACGAGGACAAAGTCAACTTGTCGTCAGACACACTACGGCATCATCCTTACACCCTAACGTCCCCCTGCAGGGCAGCGCGGCTACGCTGGCTTCGTTACTTCGATAAACAGGAAGCGAATCATTCTACATATCCCCTTTCGGGGCAGTTGTCATCGCCCACTACATTTATTGAAGCAGCAGGATTAGTATTGTGCTGAATCACAATAAAAGTGCAAAGCGTGCAAGGTAAACAATGTATTTTGAAGGAATAAGATAGTGAAGGATAAAGGATATTAAAGTTCCTTTATATCTCGTTGCATAAAAATTTATTATTTAACTTTTACATCTTATTGTCACATTATTACCTCAAAGAAAAAAGTTTTGTGCATTTGCCGAATTGATCTCTATGAAGCAATGAGACCCAACTATCAGTTCTTGAGAGTAGTTTATTACAAAACAAAAAATTACAGTTCCCGCACCGTTTATCTCTATATATTCCCTAATGGTCCTTAATTACAGTACAAATCTTACACTTAAAAAAGGGATCATATACGGCCCTTTTTAGAGATAGCAAACGCACTTCTATCGGACAACATCTGCACTAGACGCTGAGAATAAATATTGTCCCACGCATTTTTTGTGCAAAATGCTATATTGCGAATTAGGGACAAAATACGTCCCATATTTCGGATTGAATACTGTACTTATTCTCATGCTACATTCATCCCTAACTTATAGTACATCCGTGCAGGGGGTTCAATATGTAAAAGTCTGACTATAAATTCGTCATCGGCGACCCAAAAAACCCCTAGTTACCAAGTTTGAAATAAATCCATCAATTTTTAAAAAATTCGTCCGCCATATTGGAGCCGTCATTTTGAATTTTGAAAATCTAACTTCAAATTCGTCATCAGCGACCCAAAAAACCCCTAGTTACCAAGTTTGAAATAAATCCATCAATTTTTAAAAAATTCGTCCGCCATATTGGAGCCGTCATTTTGAATTTTGAAAATCTAACTTTAAATTCGTCATCAGCGACCCAAAAGACCCCTAGTTACGAAGTTTGAAATAAATCCATCAATTTTTAAAAAATTCGTCCGCCATATTGGAGCCGCCATTTTGAATTTTGAAAATTTAACTTCAAATTCGTCATCAGCGACCCAAAAAACCCCTAGCTACCAAGGTTGAAGTAAATCCATCAATTTTTAAAAAAATAGCCCACCTATTCGATAGGTGGGCTATAGGTTTTTGGATCCAATAGGTTTTTGGAGGTTAGAAAAAATCCTGTCGTGATGGAGCAAAACGGACCTCGGATTCGTGTTTAGCGCGTCAAAATACGTAGGAAATGACTAGTCTGGTCTGCCGCGCACGACACTTTTTTGTGGGGCTGTGTTATAATTATTACTCTTCCAAAATTGAATTATTTTCTATAATTTGTATCTCAAATTCATTACCAACTCAATTCTTTTTAATAATTTTTAATAATAAATTAATATTTTTATAAAGAATTTTAATGTTAAAAATGAACATGATTTCTCTAAAATTTTAAAAAGTCGAAGATAATTATTTTCGAAAGTCGAAAAAAGTATTAATATCAGAAACCTGATTTTTATGTACATTTTTCCAGAAAATAAAACGAAAAAAGTTTTAATAAATATCACTGAAGTTTTATTTGAAAATACATTGAAATTAATACCACAATTTATTTATCTGCGAATTAAATATCACAATTTTAGTACTGACTGTTAAAGCTTCAGATGTTTCGATAAAGAAAAAATAATCTCATCATTAAATGGTACTTTTACAAATGTGACGATGAAATAAATAATAATCGTTTACTTTCTATACACAATTTCAAAAAAAGATTAACATTTCTAAATACATTTACAGATTTTATTTTGGTTAAAATTCAAAATTCTTATTATACAAAAACATTTATTTTTACCGTATTTAAAAATTCACAGCTTGATTTCGATTCGTTGTCACTTTTAAACTGCATGTTCGAAAATGTGGGAGAATTGTGTGATAATTATATTCGCAGCATACAGATCAATGAGTATTTAAACATTTGCAAAAAATGAAGCAATTTTTTTGTGCAACAACATTTCTCTCCAAAAACTTCAGCTTTGCTTCACAGTATTTATTTTCCAACATCAAATCTTGTTCCCCTATGCTTGTGAGTTTTGATATAAAATTTTTAGTTTTATTAAACCTCATTTCTTTTCTTGGGATACGTGATTGTCTAGAAGCTTTTGGTGTAGAAGCATTTTTTGCTGCATTTTTTGGGCTTAAGGGACGGGTTTCTTCACAAGATTTTAAATGCATTCTTTCCTGGGCTTTATTTAGTAATTGATCCGCTTAATGTGAATATTCTACGTCTTCGTAATTAAATAATATTTCTCCTTCCTGTATTTCTAGATCACCCTCAACCGCAACTTTTTATAAAATGTCTAAAAGAGCTGCATCACCATTATTCAAAAGTTGAATATTTTTCTCACCACCAGTACCCATCGCGTGCCTTTTTTCCTTGGCTGCCTTTTGTATGTGAATAATGAAGTGGATTTTTTATTTCTTAAATCATCGTTTTGCGCTATAAACGCAATGAGTAATTCCTTCTGTTCGGGAGAGATATTCCCACACCTTTTGGAATTATTTGCTTCCCTCATTGTAGCACGAATCTGTAAAATTATTAATATTGGCATCAAATATATCTATAATTTATAATAATTACAATTATATCAATTGTGATATTTTTAATTTTGGACAGAATTTATCATTACAACTATTCAATAAAATATTAATGCAAATAAAGAAATAAAATATTTATGAATTAACAATAATACACTTACTTTTGATGATAATATTGCAAAATAAAGAGATTTAAAACAATTCACAGAATCAGAAGTAAAAAAAATGGAAGATAAAACTTCTCTATACTCCAAAGACAAAAGACCTGCAAAAAATGAATAAATTTATTTGAAAAGAACCAACAGTACACTTAAACTATTAATTATTATTGAAATACAATTTTTCTTTATATTAAAATATTTATTAAAATTTAAGAATGCAATAACAATATAAATATAATAAATATTTGGTAATTTTAATAGGAACAATATTTGTGATCACGCAAAATAAAATGATAGTAAATCGTTATTTTGAGAAAAATAAACTTGACCTTATAAGAAACAAATTTAAAGAAAAATGAATGCTAAATTGATAAACATTTAGGTTGTTTTGTTTTTTTCTTCGTTTATACTTATTAATAAAATTATTATCTTATGGAAGAAGCAAAAATAATATATTAGTATGTAATCAGTTTACAAAAATTTTAATTTAAAGTAAAGAATAAAAATTTTGTGGTGAGGAAAAAACGTTTAATTTGGAAATAGATTAAATAATTTTAACATTATTTAAAACAAATTAAATATCATTTAATGCAGGACAAATTTTTTTATTTAGTCGGTTATTTTTATATTAAAAAAATTTAAACAATATTCACAAAATTATTCAAATGTAAATTTATATTAATTTAAATTAATTATACAATTTTATTGTTTTAAAACAAAAATAATAAACTTACCCTTTCGCAGATTAACTCTTACTATCACTACTATGAACACTATCATTATCAGTGTCACGCCAAAGTAATGTCATTGGTACATTTAGAAATCTACAAGAAAGTCACTATAAGTTGATGACGGCAACACTGTATAACATATTCGTATGCGAACGACAGTCGAATGCTGTTTCGAGTGGTGCTTGAGAATAAGACTGTCGATTCGTACACCACACTTGCCCATCGAATTTATTCGTACACGAACGAGATTCGTGCGGTTTCAAGAATAGCGCCCCAGTTATTTTCAGTTAGAATCAACCCTAACTTATTTTAGCTCATGCGCAGTACCCGACCAATGGACAGATACTTAGACTCCCATTGGTTGAGTTCAAACAAAACAAACCAATCATGTTAATTTATCGAATTACGTCACCAACATAGGTTATGTTGACTAAAATAAAAATAAACTCAACACTTTGTGTCAAATTGCGTGGGCCATGTTCAAATAAGTGGGGTTTCGGTGTATTTCTAAAAGAAAGCATTAATATACCATAAAAAATTAACAAGTGATATTTAGTATTATAATATTTACGAAACATAAGGTTAACAACATAGGGTAATGTCACCTTGAGTATTCCAAGCTTTAGTATAGATCCCTAGAGAAGTGTTTATACCATAATAGCTTTGATTTTTTTATTTGTAAGAAAGAATTTAATATTTTTGATATATTAAGGGGATCCCACATACCGACAATGTAGATAATATAAAAATATCTAAAATGGTTAAAAATCTGCAACGACCGTTTCTTGGAAAATATATATATATATATTATATTATTATTATTATTATTATTATTATTATATTATATTATTATTATTATATTATTATATTATATTATGACCTATAATTTTGACAAACTCACTTTTTAACATAAATACATAGGATGAGTATTTTATTTGTTGTAATTATTGAAAAGAAATTTTTCATTAAAAGTTAAATATGAGCAGTTTCCAAAAGCCTAAACTGCAACGACCTTTGCTTGAAAACAACAAAATCAAAATAACTTTTCCATTTGACAAACTTAATTTCAATAAAAAATACACATAATAAGATTCATTCTATATGAAAACAAAAATATAAAACTTTAATTTATGTAAACTATTTTGTATAGCAATTTGCAACAAGAAGAACACATCTGACAGATGTTTAGTGATACATAGAACCAAGAGATGTCGCCAAAGGTACCAAAACTGACAAATTTTTATTATTTTTAACTTTAAATTAACAACAATGAGACATAATGTCTTCTTTTCGAGTGGAAATTCATTAGTGATAAAAGATTCACAATGGGAGAAATATATTTTGTTCAAATTGTTAAAGAAAAACTAATGTTAGTAAATTAAATATCATATGCTACCGAACAGCTGTCACTTATACACTTTTGAAAAAAAAAGTTTTTATTTCTTTCTGAATGGCAAATGAGTCTCATCCTGTGTATTTTCCTACTAAATTAAATTTCCCAAATGGAAAAATTATGTTGTTTCGTTGTTTTGGAGAAATGGTCGTTGCAGTTTCAGCTGTTGTCAAAAGACCTGTTACAGGAAAACTGTATATAATTAATTTTTTTTCAATAATTACAACAAATAAAATACTCATCCTGTGTATTTATGTTAAAAAGTAAGTTTGTCAAATTTATAGGTTATAATATCTTATATTTTCCAAGAAACGGTCGTTGCAGATTTTTAGCCGTTTTAGATCTGCATTGTCGGTATGTGGGATCCCCTTAAGGGGTTACATACCTTTTCGACAACAAAAAAGAGTGATTTTCATAATTACTTTTTAGAGTTATCGTTAAAATTTTATTTTAAAAAATATATAAATTTTGGTACAAATTAAAATTCCTTCGTTCACGAACTAGCTATTATATGTATAAAGAAACCCTGTAAATTTTAAGCTGATAGCTTCAGCGATTTTGGAGAAATCATGCACACCGTAACAGTAGTTTAAAAAATGCGATTCAGATATAATTGCGTTTAAAGTTTTAAGTGAAATCTATAACTTTGGTTCTAACGCACCAACTTCAATTAAAATTTGGGAAAACATTCTCGAAAATATATACTCTTAAAATAAGCAATACAATTTTTTCGATTTTTTGAGTCCCAAAAAGGTATGTAACCCTTTAATACAAAATTTATGCTTATGCGGCTTCAAACCATGTGTATGTCGCAATGTTTGCAGTCCACTCACGGTGACTTGCAACTTTTTATGGCAGCAACCACAATTTTTTGTGATTTAAAATAATCACCTAATTAAACTAAGACAATTTCTAATGCTCAAAGTAGTAAGAAAGAAATAATTTTATTTTTAAAACATAAATACTATACTACTTTTACACTTTCGAATCACTTTACTCATTGTAAAAGCGACATCTTTTTTGGTTTGTGTTCTTAAAAATTCTTTACATCAAACGATAACGTATATGATTATCGCGAAACTTAACTTATTACAATTCCCAGGTGCGGTGCTGCTATTCGCACTATTTATTTTACATTTCCGCTATAAGATAATTTAAAAGCTTAGGTGGTTTACTCAAGGTGACAGTACCCTATTATTAAAAGAATGAAACTATTTAAATAAAAAAAACTTTTAATGATTTTAACTTTATTTTGTGAATTCGAGTCTTTATTGTTTTATTTAAATAAGGTTATTAAATGAATTAATTTTTGTTATTTTATTTTTTAATTAAATTTAATAATTTCTAACATATATTCGACTTTTTATGAAAATTTATTAATTCTGGTTTCAAATGGATTTTTTAAATATTCATATGAATAATTTAAATTTAATGTACCACAAAATTTTTAAAAAAGTTATTTAAGTGACATTAGATTAATAAATAGTAATAAATAAAAAATTCGAATATTTAATTGTTTTTAACAAAATAATTTTCAATATTTTCTTTGTCATACATAACAAACTTTTTTTACTTTAAATTTCAATTATTTAGATATTAAATTAAAACACCATACCAGTTCGTTCAGTAAAATTATCATTTTACTTTTTCGAAACAATTTTTTTGTTATATTTCGTAAAATATTTGATATTTTTAGGTTTTTCTTTTTTTAATCAATTGGTATGAATGCATTAAAACTGAATTTTAGTTTAGACAGGAAATAAAGAAGATATTTTAAAATTAACATCTTTGTCTCGCATAGCGTCTTTGCCCCACTCTCCCTTAAATCATTTTTCAATGAATAATTTAATCCCAACAAAAACATCTTTGTAATAAACTGATGAAAAAAATTACAATTAGTGAAATAATCTTGCATAATAATTATTGTGTTCTTAAATTAAGGTTTTTGTTTGTCTCAAATGATCAGGAGTAAGTGCGCGACGCGCTGTTTGGTTCTAGTTTGTTTTATTTTTGAAATATAACTTTTTTCTCCATTTTGTTTTACTCAACCAACAAAAAGAAAAATTTATTTTGAAAGTAATAGGGTTTTGTTTATTTTTTTATTAGTTTAAGTGATCCTTTTTGTCTTTAGGGGGGGGATTATACGTTTTAATTTTTTTAATAAATTTTAATTTCTTTTTCATTTTGTGTAACTTCACGAAAAAATAAAAAATAGCTTTCTTTATGAAGGAACAGATTCAACTTTATTTTTATTGGTGTAAAACATCGATTTTTTCTTTTGGGTGTTGGAATTATGTGTGATAAATTATAATATATTTATATAAAATACATCTTGAAAAGTTTGTTTTTCTCTTTCTTCTTTCGAATGTGACAAAACAGAAAGTAGTACAAATGTTACTCTCGCCATCGCATCTGTCGTGACAAATGCGAGGCGATATATCAGTAGTATATTACACTCCAGTGTGGAAATCTGCCCAAGTTTGCCCAGTTAGACACCTGGGCTTCCCATTTTTATAAAAATATTAATATTATAATAAAAAGTCTTAAAATTAAATATAATGTTGTTAATAATTATAAACTTTTTGTGTACTACAGTAACAGACATTTAGTTTTACCAAAATTTTAAAGTTTATTCAGCCGAATTTATTTATTTAATAATTAACTCATCAAAGTATAACGGTTTCAATACATTTTGATAATTATTTAAATAAATAATTGTTGTTATTTACTAACTCTTGACCCATAACACAACATAACATGATCTAGAAAGATGCAGTTTTTTATTATTTTGACAGTAGCTATAGCTATCCAGCCCCTCAATTATTTGTTTAAACATTTGATGAATTGTTGAAATCATAAAACATCTGAATGATTTACTACTTAGATTAGTCAATTGCAAAAACAGGAATAAACAGCAAGTTTCTAGGTTGTTTGTATCAATGGTTAATCGTACATGACGTTCCATATGAATGGACCCACCTTCGACCCCTGTGGTGCCCCGCCGGTCATTTCTTCCTTGAGATGGCACACATTGCTTTCGTACACGACCCATCTGTCGCTAAGATAGTTGTCCATCATTCGCAACAGATAAGTCGGTACTCCTTTTCGTCTTAACGACTCAATGCAGATGTCCCATCTCACAGAATTAAACGTATTCCGTATGTCGATGGAAACAAGAGCACAGAAACCCTTCTTCTTCCCCTGATTGACTTCCTTTGCCAGGTTCACAACAGAGAGTATAGCCTCAACTGTTGACCGGCCTTTCCGGAAGCCAAACTGGTTCTCCGATAGGCTTTTTTCGCCTACCAGGATTCCCTGAAGTCTTTCTAGAACCATAGCCTCCAGAAGAGAGAATTCTGGCTTTCGACACTGTTCACTGAAGATCAGTATATCAGCCTCTCTCTGTCTTGCAGTCTGCATCAGGCGGTCCAGCGCAGCTCTCCCTCTTCCGATATTAACCTGGAGAACCCTGTATTTTGGTCTTTAGACCTGACTGGATTCCCCAATAAACTGGGCAAGCCCTGCTTCCCGGAAGGTGGCTTGTCTCCTTCGACCCCTTATCGAGGCAGGTCATGCAACGAGCTGGGCCCCTGCGAGACTTGCTCTTGTGGTCCAGACCACCACACTTCCAGCAAGCGTTTCTTCTATCTGGGCCACTGCAGCCCCGTGCCAAGTGGCCGTAGCACAAGCATCTAAAGCACCTGTCTACCTCCCCTTTGGCTCGGACCCTGCAGTTGACCCAGCCAATCTTAACTCGACCGGCCTTAAGTAGTGACTCTGCATCTACATCAGGCAGTCGAAGAATTGCCATCTGCGTGTTGCCGTATCGAGTAACTAACTGGCAAGGCACTTCTAAATTGGGCTTGCCCAGCCAACTCTGTACAGCTTTCTGTACTCCAGAAATGTTAACGGTCTCATCGAGGTCAACAATTTCGACTGACCTCGTTGAGACCACCGTCGTAACTTCTGCCTTGTCCTGAAGGACCGTTGTCAGCGCATTACTGAAGTTTGCGAGATCCTGTCCCTTCCTAAGAACCAGGAGGACTTCATTATTCCTGGATCTACGGACCGACAAAATCTCGACATTGTTTTCAGCAGGGCTGACCCCTGAAAACATGTTTTCCATGACTTCTTTGTAGTCTTGATCGTCTTTTGCGCTTATTTTAATTGCGTCAGTCTCTCTTCTTTTTTTTCGTTCTGTGGGATTTTGAGCCCCCCACTGGGTCTTCCTCAATTTTTCCGTTCTCTTTTTTCTTTTTTTCCATTTTTTCTTTCATTCTACCTTAACCCAGGCGTCATTCCCATCTTCAACGGTTGTCCGGGTCTCACCAGCAGAGGCTTCTTCAGCAATCTGCTGAGGAGACTCGGACCCCTTTCCCTTCTTCGACTTCCTATTAGGGAGTGTCGATGAAGCTCCCCTCTTCCTTCTATCTGAAAAGGGAGTCTTAGTTGGTTTCCCTTCTGGTTTTTAACTACTCTTCTAACCTGAAGGAGAGGAGGAAAAACTTCGAGTTTTTTAACGAACTCCTCTCCATCTTCTATCAGGCCTTTGGCAATGCCGGCGAGACTCTCCCCATAGTGGAATGCCTCCACAGCACTGTCCTTAATGGGTTTAGGGTTATTTTTTAAGATACCCTCCTTTACTTCTTTAAGGGCCTTAAGGATTCCCTGTGACGCTTGACTTTGCATCACTATAAGTTGAAGCATCTTCTTGAATGCTTCAACTAACTGGGAAGCACTTGCTTGCCTAGTATGTGTGGTGTTATGTAGGTGAATGTACCCATATCTGTGTAAATGATGTGTATTTATGTTAATGTTGCCTGAAAATCCTTCAAGGCAGAGACCAATCGAAGATCCCCTTTCGTGCTGTACAAACAAGGTAATGACGCGTTTATAGCGCATAACACACACATACTCAAGAAGAAGCCCCTCCGGAGGGTTCCCCTTACATTTCATAGTCATGAAAGGCGTCGTTTGTAGACATAAACCTTTCAGATACATACACCAGTTCCTGTTATCACGCAAGTTGAATCCCCTCAATCTGAGTCCCGAGCGCATGACCTAACATGATCAGACGTGACGACAGGGATGACCAGCGTGGATAACAGGAGCTGCCCATTCATGGAATATGCCGTTTATAGACTATCTCTTCCACAGTCACAAGACGAAACAAAACAATAATTCCATACTGAACCCACCGGTTCAGAATCTTCCTGCACATTCAGAGTGATATTGCTTTTATAGCAATACCCTCCATTTACACCAGAATTTTCTACCATACAAAACTCCAACTGGTCTCTACCCCAAAGGCTCCCCAGACTACCCTCCTCCTCCTTCAAACCACTTCACTCATATACACACATTCGCATAACATAATATACAAATGGCCGCAGAGGAGCAAAGTGGATGAAGTCCCGAGCTTGGGACCGGCGTAGCGGAGTTATTATTATTATTTTTTTTTAATTCACGGGGGAGAAGAGGAAATGCATTTACGCATGCCCAGGAAGATCCCACTTGCCTGGGGTATGTCGGGCTCGCACAATATGCAAGGAAAAAAAAGAAACCTTACATACCTGCTTTTTACGGCAGTCATCATACCGACTAAAACTACTGCTTGGCAATCTCTGCCTATATGGCCATAGTCAAGGCACTTGTGACACCTTGTGCAAATAACTCTCCTACTGACTCTGCAGGACACAAAACCGACCTTGATGTGCCCCATCTTCTCCAATCTGGCAGCGTCCTCCTGGGTGGTAACCACGACAGCGAGCTTCATACTTCGCTTATTTGGTCCGAGGACCGTCACCTTCATGCTTCCTGCTGGTACCGTAGAAACTTGCTCCATGGCACCCAAGACGTCTTCTTTCTCAGTAAACCTGTCCATATCGCGGATTTCCAGCGTAGTTTGCCGGTCCGCCATCTGCACCTTATCCAGGTCACCGATCACCTTAGTCACCTCCTCAGTGAACAGCTTCTTGTTTGAAGACCTTCCAATTTTAATGAGAAGGTCTCCCTTTTTAGTAGGTAAAGCTCCCACAACCCTTGTCTGGCTGGCCTCCAGGTCAGCTTCTCTTCGAACTTTCGCCAGCACGTCGGCGAAAGTATTTCCTTCGGACACTTTGACGATGACTGTGGCTCTTCCCTTCTTTTCTGGAACTGGCTTTGGTACCGTTTTGGTCCCCTTGCCTGCAGTCTTTTTGGGAGGTCTCTCCTCCTTCTTCCTTTTTTGATCCTTCGTAAGCTCAGGATCGCTTCTTTTCCGCTTCTGAGCATCCAAGACAACGTTTCTTAGCATTGCTGCGATGAAACGGTCACGTCTCGTCCTTCGGTCTTTCCGTGCTTTTTCTGACCAAGTTAATCATTGGTAGAATTTCTCATCTTTTCTGGCGGCTGCTGCGTGCTTTTCCTTCACATCCCGTATGAGCGACGTCAGACTTCTCAGTCCATCCTTGATCGTCATGTTGACATTCTTCTGGACCTCACAGGATTTCAGCATCTTGCTGATCTCTTCCTCCATTTTTTTAATGCTTGCTGCCTCTCCCTTCCGCAGTTTAATGCATTCATCCCGATCTTCATTGCAGCTAGTAATGAAGCATTATTTCGCAGAAGCATTACTGAAGACAGAAATACAGCTGGCTTGACTGGTCATGCTGCTTGTGCTTCCTCTTTTCTCCACCTTGTCCACGATGATCTGTGGAACTCCCAACGCGTTATTGCCCTCCTGCATCCGTGGGCCACTGGCCATCGCCCCCGGCGTTAACCGCTTGACGATCGGAACTAGGCAGGGATTTAGCCGAAGCATTACCCCGCAGGTACTCTTCCATGTTTTTACAATCGCTTATGATGGATGTTTCGTTTTTGCTGGTTTTGATCCGCGTCGAGTATTTGATTTCCTCGATACCACCTATTCCTCGAAAGAAATAGGAAGCGTTTACCTATCCACTACCTGGCACGCGTCCGGGTTCTACTATATATTGAAATTAAGAATTTGACCTTAAATTTCAAGGTCAAATTGACGGAACACAACCTTCTTTTCATCACCAGCTTACAGCCCGTGAAAACCCTTTTAAAAACCACTATTCATACTTTAAATGTGATTAAATTTACTTATCAATATATTAAATCGAAATAAAGATATTTTCAAAAAAATCAAAATTTCGAAACTCCATAACTCCAAAAATATTTTATCAAATTAAAAAAAATAATATTTACACTTCTACTAATGATAGTAACATTTAGCAAAGTTTAGAGAAAATTCATTGTTTTACCTGGGCAGATGATAATAATAATTCTGAAAAAATATTTAGTGGAGTTGTTTATCACTATAAAAGTAATAAATTAACAAAAGTACAGCAAAATCCCAACAAGTCATGAAAATATGTGTGTTGAACTGACATGGAATCCACCAGTAGTATTAAGCATTTGTGCGAATTCACACCGATACAACGACTGTAACTATTGGGTAAAAATAACCAATGTTTATCTATCTTTATAATTAACCTATTCTTATAATAAAAGAATTCTAAAATTCTAAATCCATATTTTTATTCTATCCTTCATTGAGAATAACGTCATAACAGCTCCCATAGAACTGAAGCAAAAATAAACTCAGAATTAAATAATTTTTGCAAGATTTACCATCTTGCGACTTGCAACTTTGGCGCCCTCTAGCTTTGACGCATTAAGATGTACAGTAGTATCCCAATGAGATAAAATGTAAAGTTTGTCCTCTACAACTTTTGTTTAAGAAACACGACTTTTTTCACGTCAGATTGATTGTACTGTTACCCGCAATTATTATTGAATTAAGAAATATATACAAAACCGTTATAGCTTAACAAGTTGATAAATAAATACAGCCAGTGTAATAAATTGTAAAAATTTAAAAAATTTGCCTGATTGTTCATGCTTACTTTCTCTACAGTCATTGATAAAAATTTGCGTTTTTACTTAAAAAGTACTTTTCTTTTCATACAATAACTTAAAAAAGCATGCATAATAAAAGTTACACTACCGTCCGAAATTGTGCGAACGCTAACATCTCGAGCTATTAAAAAACACACCCGCACAGAAACAGTGATAACTCGGTTAAAAATGAAGCTAGATGCTTTTATTAAATTGCATTGGAAAGCTTATTAAATTTCCAATGAAATGCCACTATTTTAAGTTGTATTGCATAAATAGAAAGCGAGATATCGTGTTATGAAGACAAAAAAATAATTCTATTTTTTTCGGAATTTCTTACTCTGACTTTGACTCTTGGCACAGTTTAGCAAAGTTTATGAAAAAAATTGTTACTTTTACAGACTATTCCTTGTAACCTAAGCTATAAATAGAGACCAAGAACAACAAAAAATATTAACGGGTTCCCGAGATATTACAAAAAGAATCGGACCGTGCCAAGTAGAATTTTTAATCATCGATTTCTCTAATTCGCCGTTGAGTCAATTACTTGTCTGTGTAAAAAGTGTCGAAAATTAATTTTACCAAGTACATTCTTACTGGGATCCACTTTTTAATTTAATTTATTATATATCGATATTTAAAAAGTGGATCCCAGTAAGAATGTACTTGGTAAAATTAATTTTCGACACTTTTTTCACAGACAAGTAATTGACTCAACGGCGAATTAAAGAAATCGATGATTGAAAATTCTGCTTGGCACGGTCCGACTCTTTTTGTAATATCTCGGGAACCCGTAAATATTTTTTGCTGTTCTTGATCTCTGTTTAAAGCTTAGGTTACAAGGAATAGTCTGTAAAAGTAACAATTTTTTTCATAAACTTTGCTAAACTGTGCCAGGAGTCAAAGTCAGAGTAAGAAATTCCGAAAAAAATATAATTATTTTTTTGTCTTCATAACACGATATCTCGCTTTTTATTTATGCAATACAACTTAAAATAGTGGCATTTTATTGGAAATTTAATAAGCTTTCCAATGCAATTTAATAAAAGCATCTAGCTTCATTTTTAACCGAGTTATCACTGTTTCTGTGCAGGTGTGTTTTTTAATAGCTCGAGATGTTAGCGTTCGCACAATTTCGGACGGTAGTGTAAATATAATTGTTTAATTAACAAATTAAGTAAAATAAGCATATGTTACATAACCTAATACTTAATAATTTTACAATTTCACTCACATAAGTTCTTATGTGATAAACAAATTTTTATTATTATAATGTATTAAATCATAAAATGTAAAAAGTAATTAATTTCAAGCGAATCCAATTAGTTACAAAATTCTCTATCCTCCATATTGGATATGATATTGGATATCCATTTTGATATTTCAGCTCCACACGTAAGGTGTTGAAGGTGAGTCATGTGCTACATTTTAAAGAAGTATTAATTCTTTTTAAAAACACCACGTCTAGTAAGCTTTGTAAGCAAATAATTATTTAAACATAATTACTTTTTAGATATTAATATTATTGAATAGTCTCATAGACGACTTTAAAAATATTGAGCCATTCAAGGAAGAATTTCATATTTTGAAAACTTCGGCAAGAAAGGGAAAATCTGCTGTTATTTTTTATATAAGTAAAGATATTTAAATTCGTGATTGTTAATTGAATTATGTTGGAATAACTTTAAAAATATATTACCCACGTGAAAAAATCCTGGCAATCTCCGATGACGATCGCAGCGAAGTTTCCTCAAATCTACGTATCGTATATTAGCATACTTATATGTTTTAAAATTTCATATAGAAATAGGTTGTTAAGATGTTAAGAAAAATAAACTTAGACCTAGTAATACCCACTGAAGACATGTGTTGTCTATAGACATCCTTATTATAGCCTGAGGATGTTTATGTCCGTTCAAAAGACGTTCTTGAGATATCTTGTGTTTTATAGACATTCTTAAGACATGGATATCCTAAAACACACTATGTCCAAGTGCCCTCAAAGTAGCATCTTAAATAAATAGATATTTTTGAATTTCCAAGTGATCCAGCTGTGCTTTAATATGCTTTATATTCATATTTTAAATTTCCTTGTCAACCCTTTGGACACGGAAACGTTCTTAAGCCGCTATGTAACAAAAATGAAACGTTCTATAAATGTTTTAGAAACGTTTCATAACACAGGTCTACAAATTTAAAACTTTTTTTTGCCAATCAAACAAAACATTCCTTTTTCGATTAGTTGGTGTTTTCTGAGTAAGAAAATCATAGTTTTAATTTTTTCCCTCGTGTAGTTTATTTGTAACTTCAAATTTTGTATTTTTGAAGAGCGACGACACTTAAATTTACCTGTAGGAAAATCAACTCGTCCAAAAACGATGAATAGGATGTCGTTGCAAAGGTAATTAAATTATCTTTCAATACATATATTATAGAATAAAATTGAATGAAAATTGAGAGAGCTACAGTCGATTCAAGATCAAATTTCATGGAAATTTTGATGATTTTTAGACACTTGACTAACTTTTGATAATTTTTTCCACAACAAATAGGAGAAAATATTTAGGTTTAAAAATTTTTATTGATAGCTTATTCCATTGAGAAACTTTTCAGCCATTGTGGACTTTGATTGGATTAAAAATGAAAATTCTACACCACATTTAGTAAACGAAACTACTTTGCCATTTTTAGTATACTTTTCAATATTTGCAGCAAACATGCAAATAGTAAAATTAAGTTAAGTACTAAAGTTACTAAAATCAGACATCAAGGAATTCTAGAGTTCCTCAATTCGAATACAATGTCAAGTATAAAAAATTCAAGATGGCGGATCCAATATAGCGGACAAGTTTTTTTAAAAGTCAATTAAATTTATGATAATTTCGTTACTTGGGGTTTTTCGGTGACGCTAATGACGAGTCTGATGTCAGATTTTAAAAATTAAAAATGGTAGATTTAATTGAGTGGACGAGTTTTAGCTCTCTGATTAGGTCTCTGATTACAAATTCCATGTCACATTTTAAAAATTCAAAAAGGTGACGGCGTTTCCTGGACTGACGAATTCGTCAAGGGTGGCCCCTTTTTTATGTTTCCTTCACAAGGGAACATACCACCCAAAATTTTGTTACCTTTGGGTCAAGGTAGTTAAATTTTTATTACATTTAAGTGGGGAACCAATAGAAAGATTGACAATGTGCAGATGACCAATTTTCGGCATCTGCTACTTAGACAAAGACATCATTCTGATCAATAATAACGCGTTGATTCGTCACTGTTTTAGATAGTTCAGTAACCTTATAAAAGGGGGTGATAATCGTGGATGACCATATGAAGAAAGGTCTGTCCAAGACGACACACATTTCAATTGATTTGTTTGGTTTACAAGAAAAAGTGAGGATTCAGGTTCTAACTTTACAAACATCAAAACAATACGTCGCGATGACGTGACAAGGGTTTCTGGGGTCTCTAATTCCGAAACCAAAGTCGATTTTAAAATTTTTAAATTAATGTTATGTTGATGAAAAATAAAAACTTTATTCTAATTGCAATAAACTATCTTAATTTTAATTTTCAATAAATTTCTATAACTTTTTAACTGCAATACATTTTAAATCTTATTCGAAAATACAGACACTAAAAACATCAAGGAGGAGAATGAAGAATGTAAAAGGGCTCGAAAACATTAAAAAAAAATAATTTTAATTTATTATTGAGTCAGGCTTAGCCAAACGGATCGGATAAATTAAAAAAATTTTTTTCATTGAAATATCTTTTATTCTCATCTTTATGTGATAAAAATAATGTCATAAAAAATTTAAAGCAAAAAAAAATTTTTGTTATAGGGGAGGGTAGGCTACATTGAACCGGGTATTTTCTAAAGTCCAAGAACTAATTAAATTTTACAAATTTTGATCAGGTTTTTGTATCAACATTAAGCTGAAGTACTCCTTTAGTTAATATACACGTTACAAACACAAATTATTATGATTAAATATTTAAATTTAATTTTTTTCTAACAAGTTGCACTTTTCTTATTTCGAAGAATCTGTGTCTACATTGAACCACCTTTAATAAAACACTACAATTTACTTCAAAAATAATATTTCTACTTACACATTGTAAAAAATATTATTTTTCACTCAAAAAAATACAAAATTGTTGTTAAAGAGTTATTATTTGTTAATATAGGAGATTAATATATTTTGATGTCAGGTTAGGTAGGTAAAGTGACAGTTTGAGTTTATCTCGTTCACAATTGTGATGAAAGCATGTCTTTTAGTATTTTTCTTACTAATTAGTAGAGCAGACAACTTTACCACTCTTAAAATTGAAAATTCTTTGCTTTTTTGGGTGGTTCAGTGTTGCCTGGCTCACTGTATACACATGACATTCACAACAAAAATTGTTTATAATAAATTTATGTAAGGCTTAAAATTCTTTATCACATCGGAATATTCAAGTTGACA
Organism: Leptopilina drosophilae; assembly: GCA_032873175.1. Classification (NCBI taxonomy): domain Eukaryota; kingdom Metazoa; phylum Arthropoda; class Insecta; order Hymenoptera; family Figitidae; genus Leptopilina; species Leptopilina drosophilae. The sequence continues at coordinate 24,233,818 of CM065484.1, read as the reverse complement.
CCCTAAGCGACATAAATCACAAGTTTACTAATTTTTAAAACTTCCTATTTCAATAAAAAAAATTCATTATATTTTCACAAAATTTTTTGTTTTGTACGTGAAAAACAGTTTTTTTCGTTTTTCTTTGTAATAATAAACCTACGTGCTCGAAATTTTTGGACGTAGTCGCTTTCGGTAATACTAATTTATATATTAAATAAGAAAAAATTCCACTCAGTCATTTCTTAGAAAATTAAAGTGGTTCACTGTTGACGCTGGTTCAATGTAGCCTACTCTCCCCTAGTTATTAAAAATTAAAGTTTTTAACAATATTAAATGAAAATATTTTTTTCTTAAGTTCTTTTTAGCCGATTTTAAAAACCAAATAGGCGTTTTTTTCGTCTTGAAACGTAGAATTTAAAAATGTATTTTGTTTAAAAAATTTTTTATTGTTTTTTAAATTATTTATTTATAATATTATAATAAAAACAGTCTTCTTCACGCTATACTCAAAATTAAAAAATATTATTGTATTCTGCATACATTTTTGAGTAAGAAACAATTGAGAAAAAAAATGTCCCGCTACTAGAAATAATAATATTAAATTATTTTTGTCGCCGTGTAAGCCGTTTTGATGGTGTTCGCTGCATAAACAAATCATCGAAACGCAGATAAATATTAGAAAAAACAAAAGAACCTCAAATTTAAACTTGATGTATAACGCGAAAACAGCGCAGCGGGAGAGAACACCATCAAAACGGCTTACACGGCGACAAAAATAATTTAATATTATTATTTCTAGTAGCGGGCCATTTTTTCTCAATTGTTTCTTACTCAAAAATGTATGCAGAATACAATAGTATTTTTTAATTTTGAGTATAGCGTGAAGAAGACTGTTTTTTATTATAATATTATAAATAAATAATTTAAAAAACAATAAAAAATAAAAATTTTTTTAAACAAAATATATTTTTAAATTCTACGTTTCAAGACGAAAAAAACGCCTATTTGGTTTTTAAAATCGGCTAAAAAGAACTCAAGAAAAAAATATTTTCATTTAATATTGTTAAAAACTTTAATTGTTAATAACTATAACAAAAATTTTTATTTGCTTTAAATTTTTTATGACATTATTTTTATCACATAAAGATGAGAATAAAAGATATTTCATTAAAAAAATTTTTTTTTAATTTATCCGATCCGTTTGGCTAAGCCTGACCCTATTTCAAAACTTTTGTTTTTTAAATATATTTTGATAAAGTTAATTACATATATTTAAAATGTATTGCAGTTAAAAAGTTATAGAAATTTATTGCAAATTAAAAATTAGATAGTTTATTGCAATTAGAGTAAAGTTTTTATTTTCCATCAACATTAAATCAAACTCTAAAGTATTAATTTTTATGAGTTTTAGCTTTAAACTTTTAAAATATGTTCGCACAGACTGAATACACCTTTTTGAATTTTCAAAATATGACATGGAATTTGTAATCACAGACCTAATCAGAGAGCTAAAACTTGTCCACTTAATTGAATCTACCATTTCTAATTTTTAAAATCTGTCATCAGACTCGTCATTAGCGTCACCGAAAAACCCCAAGTAACGAAATTATCATAAATTTAATTGACTTTTAAAAAAACTTGTCCGCTATATTGGATCCGCCATCTTGAAATTTTGATACTGTTTTCGAATTAAGCAACTCTAGAATTCCTTGATGTGTGATTTTAGTAACTTTAGTACTTAACTTAATTTTACTATTTGCATGTTTGCTGCAAATATTGAAAAGTATACTAAAAATGGCAAAGTAGTTTCGTTTACTAAATGTGGTGTAGAATTTTCATTTTTAATCCAATCAAGGTCCACAAGGGCTAAAAAGTTTCTCAATGGAATAAGCTATCAACAAAAATTTTAAAACCTAAATATTTTTTACTGTTTGTTGTGGAAAAAATTATCAAAATTTAATCAAGTGTCAAAAAATCATCAAAATTTCCATAAAATTTTATCTTGAATCGACTGTAGCTCTCTCAATTTTCATTTAATTTTATTCTGTAATATATGGATTGAAAGATAATTTAATTACCTTTCCAACGGCATACTATCCATCATTTTTAGATGAGTTGATTTTCCTACAGGTAAATTTAAGTGCCGTGGCTCCTCAAAAATACAAAATTTGAAGCTACAAAAAAACTACACGAGGGAAAAAAATTAAATCTATGATTTTCTTACTTAGAAAACACCCACTAATCGAAAAAAGAATGTTTTGTTCTATTGGCAATTTCACTGTAAACCAGTGTAAATTTCAAAACCAAATTGCCTTAAAGATTGCAATGAATTAAACAAAAGAATATCTAACGATTTTTATACCATTTATAACTTGTGCAGCATAAGTTTTTGTTTTGAAAGAGGATATCGAAAAAATGAAATAAGGTTACTATAGTGATAACCCTGTCTTGATAGATTGATGTCTGGTTTCATTATAAAAGCATGATATTATTACAATAAGCATTTAAAAGAATAGATTTTACTAAAACTTTAATTATATTTTATTTAAATTTTAGAAACCTAATTGTTTTATAAATTTTCAAATAAAGACCTGAAGAGTATTTCAATTGTGATATATCATTTGGTCTACCAAGTCAATTATTTCTCTTTCTTATTGCTTCCTCATATAGAGGAAGTATTGTAATACCAAAATTTTTCAACTTCGATTTTTTAACATATTTTTATGTTATTTGACCTCAGGAGTTCAAAAATGACACTTTTAAACATTCAAAACATAAAATTTATATAAACTAAAATTTTTTTCTGTTTATATTTTGAAAGATGATAAAATTTTGAAAATAACAAGATATTTTAGAAGTCATTTCGCCAATATTTAATTTAGATATTTTTAAAAAATTGTCATTTTCAATGTTTTACAAAAATTTGAATATCCTCAAAAATAATGAATTTTTAATTGATCTTAGGCTTATTTTAAAGGTCATTTACTACACTATTAGAATTACTTATATCCATTAACGTATAATTTTTTCTGAGAAAATGCAAATCTTCAGAGATAGACTAAAAATTCAAAAAATTTAGAACAATCTAATTAACAGAACAGAAAAATAATGTTTAAAATTCAAACATATTTTTTAAATTAAATTCTTTGAAACAATCTACACAATATTATGTTTTATATATTTTTTAAAATAGTTTTTAATTTTAGTACAGAAAAATTGTTTCCAATTTTTTGGGTTTATCTTTGACGGTTTGCATTTTCTAAGAAAAAAATTACACGTTAATGCTTATAAGTAATTCTTATAGTTAAGTAAATAACGTTTAAAAAAAGCCTAAGATCAATTAAAAGCGTTCATTACTTTTAAAGTTATTCAAATTTTTGTAAAACATTGAAAATGACGATTTTTTAAAAATATCTAAATTAAATATTGGCGAAATGACTTCTTAAATAACTTGTTCTTTTTAAAATTTTATCGTCTTTCAAAATATAAACAGAAAAAAATTTAAATTTCCATAAATTTTATGTTTTGAAACTATAGTTACTAACTTGTAAATTATTAAAAAACGCTTCGATTGACCTATTTTTTAAACTAATTCGATTAATAATAAAGTTATTGATATATTAAAAATTAAATTGTGATGGAAATTTAAAAAAACATTGAAAGCAGTTTTTGATATTCATTTAGAGTTCTATTCCTTGTAGAAATAGAACCTGAGTAAAATTTGTCTAAGGTACTGAATTTAAAATTCGGTACAAATTCGTATAGCAGGTTGTCCAGGAATTAGCTATGCACTGTCTAGGACACTCACTTAACCACTTCGGCGGCATGGCGTTCCAATAGGCGTTCCATGAGTAAGTGGCAGAAGCGGCAAAAAAATGCGAAAATGGCGTTCCTACTTGAACTCGATTTCAAAACTCTGTAGTCAATTTAAACTTGCCATAATAAAATATTCTTATTATTTGAGATAAATGAAGATGAATGGGACAAAAAAATTATTTTTTAAAGATGTTTAATAGTTTTTTTAAGGTTTTAATGTAGCCAATTTTTAATACTTTTTACGAATGGCGTTCCAATATTCAGCCAAAATAGTTGACAATTTTGAATCCGTCTATTTGAATTTTTTAAATCCATTTAAAATTCATAATCTCAAATAATAAATAACTTTTGGTTTGGTTGACTTAATTTGTTTACAGAGTTTAGGAATAAAGTTTAAATAGGAACGCCATTTTCGCATTTTTTGCCGCTTCTGCCACTTACTCATGGAACGCCAATTGGAACGCCAATTGGAACGCCAATTGGAACGCCATGCCGCTGAAGTGGTTAAGAATTTAGTACAAGTTTGTGGAAAATGTTGCACTGAGAGTCCACTAAGCTAGCAGACGAAATCAGTTTTTGACATAGTGCTTAATAAAAAGAAATCAGAAGTCTATAATATTGTAACTTGTCGTGTTGTGAAGAAAAAATCAAATCTTTTAAATGTATTGAAAAGTTTTCAGTTTTGGGAGGTACGGGATTCCGCATTACGAGTGACAACTTGCCAATGCGGTATTCGCGAAATAGTTCATTGGGTGTCGTGGTGAATGCGGAAATCAAGGGGTCCCAACGCGGTGCAAGTTTTAAGTATACTTTTCAATATTTGCAGCAAACATGCAAATAGTAAAATTAAGTTAAGTACTAAAGTTACTAAAATCACACATCAAGGAATTCTAGAGTTGCTCAATTCGAATACAATGTCAAGTATCATAATTTCAAGATGGCGGATAAGTTTTTTTTAAAATCGATTAAATTCATGACAATTTCGTTACTCGGGGTTTTTCGGTGTCGCTAATGACGAGTCTGATTTCAGATTTTAAAAATTAAAAATGGTAGATTCAATTGAGGGAACGAGTATTGGTTCTCTGATTAGATCTCTGATTGCAAATTCCATGTCATATTTTGAAAATTCAAAAAGGTGTATTCAGTCTGTGCGAACATATTTTAAATGTTTAAAGCATGAAATACTCATGAAAAAAGGGGATCCCACTTATCAACAATACAGATCTAAATTGATAAAAAGAACTGCAACCGCCTTTTCTTAAAAAATATAAAATACCATGCCATATCCATTTGGGAATCTCATTTTTTATCAAAAATACACAGGATGAATATTTTTTTGTAATTGTTACAAAAAAATAAAGGTTTTTAAATTTTAAATTTCCTTACAAACAAGAAAACAAACTTATTTTTTATATTTAAAAAAATTTATCACTTAGTAAAAAATTATATAATTCAAATTAAACAGAATTTATCAATCTTCCAAATCAAAAAATAAAAAAACAACTTTTGCTGTATTGTCGTACCAACGATCTGACTCCAAGACACATTGGATATATTTCTTCAGGTTTGCGTCATTATACCTTTCATAGCAATACTGGTAAAAAAAGAGGAATCGCACTATTACATCTTTAAAAACTAAGTTACTCAATATTTTCATTGAGGATAACTGTATTCATCTTGAATGTCTTAGTAAAAAAGTTGATTCTTTAAAACCTCTATTAAAAAATTGTTTTCCTGTTAATATTTTAAACCAAATTTTAAAAATTGACGACGATGAAAAATTTAATTATACTAGTAAGTTAAATACTAAATTTGCAAACAAAATTGATATTATTAAGAAAAAAACAAAATTTGATAATATTACTGTTCAACCTAACTGGTTTAAAAATATTACTAACATTGACATTCCTGACAATGTGATTACTATTATGTCTTTAGGTGAAAAATTCAAATTCAAAGAAGATATATCTTGTAATATTCTTATTGAATTTATTAAGTCTACTGAGTATTTTTTCTCCTTTAATGACTTTGACAATGATATAACAAATGATTTTAGACAAAAATTGTTACGTAACTTTTCGATGTTATATAAAAAATGTTATCATAAACATCGAGATATTAAAGATACATTGTTATTAAAAAACTCAATATTTAATAACAAAAATATTTTTGAGCAAACATAAAGACATAATGTTCACGCTAGCTGACAAGGGAAATATTACAGTTGTTATGAAAAAATCGGACTACATAGAAAAAGTGGAGACTTTACTTTCGGATAGTGAAACTTATTTACAATTAAACTGTAATCCGTTTGATTCTTTAAAAGCTGATTGTTACAGAATGTGTTTGTTTTTGAATGATAATTCTTATTTAAATAAAAAATATCATTATAAAGAACTGACACAGAATGATACAAATTTAGCAAAATTTTATGGATTGCCTAAGATTCATAAGGTTGGTTATCCTCTTAGACCAATTGTTTCTGTTATCGGTTCTCCGACACATTTTTTATCTAAATGGCTCCATGACACATTAAACAACATAATTGTAAAACCAAAGTTGTATATAAAAAATAGTTTTTCTTTTATTGACAAAATTAAGAATCTTACAATTCCGGACAATTATGTCTTAATTAGCCTGGATGTAAATTCTCTATTTACCAACGTTAATTGCAATTTAGTTTTAAAAAGCATTGAAACAAGATATGCAGATATTTCGAAACAGGTTAACATTTTGCTTGATGATTTACACAATATCATCTCTTTTATTTGCAACCATACTTTTTTTAATTTAATAATAAATATTACCAACAGATATATGGAACCCCAATGAGTTCACCTGTTTCTGGATTATTTGCTGACCTTGTAATGGATGATCTTGAGACTTCTTGCTTGCAAAAATTGTCCTTTAATCCACTTCTTTATTTCCGTTATGTGGATGACATTATTACTTGTATTCCGTTTGATAAAGTTTCTGAAATGCTAGACACTTTTAATTCATATGATGAGTGCTTGCAATTTACGCATGAAATTGAAACGAATAATTCTATCAGTTTCCTCAATGTTCTTCTTATAAAACAAAATAATAATTTAATTACAGACTGGTTCACTAAATCTACTTATTCTGGTAGATTTTTGAACTTTTTTTCACAGCATCCATTGTCACAAAAAATAGCAATAGTTTATAACCTGACTGACAGAGTTATGAAACTATCAAATTTTTCATCAAAAAAATTTTGATATTATTCATAACTTACTGTTACAGAATGGTTATCCAAAAAAATTTATTAATAAATATATAAAAAAACGCATTCATTTTATAACTTCAAACAAAAATCGAGTGGATAATTCATTTTTTTATCGTAGAGTGAGTAAAATATGTTAACCGTATGTTAGTGACTTTTATGAAATGACTTCTACTCTTTTAAAACAAAATAATGTAATAACTATACCTCGCATTTTTAATAATAACAGCCATATAAGAAGAGGAAAAGATCAGACAAAAAAGTGTGATAAAACTAACTGTGTTTACAAGCTTAATTGTATGAATTGTTCTGCTTGCTATGTAGGTGAATCAAAAAGAATTTTAAAAAAGAGAATTTATGAGCATCAAAAATCAAAAACCAATGTGATTGCAAAACATAAACGCATTTTCAAACATGACTTTGATTATGATAATGTTTCTATATTGGACAACGAATCATGTTGGAATAAGAGATTGATATCCGAGATGATTCATATTAATTTACAAAAAACCTATAAATAAAAAAGATGATTTGAATAATTTAAATAATTTTTATAAAGATTTTTTAAAATATTTTTAATATTATTTCTACAATATTTGTCAGTTGATGCGTGTTGTCTCAGTTATTAGTTTCCTTTTTCTTTTCAATATTACTCTTTTCAATATTATTGTTTTTGTATGTATTATAATTTTATTTTCTGCAATGTCATCGACTTTTGTCTTTTGTTTAAACCTTCAGTGTAGTTAGTTGATTTGAAATCGTTGAGTTGATCGCAAGTTATTTGACAACTCGTTCTTTCGGTAATTTTTTTGTAAATTTTTATTTTGTATTTTTTGTTATTTTCTGATTGTTAATAAATGTTTTCAGTTTCTGAAGAGGACAGCTGAGCTGTCGAACCGTTAAAAGTTGTTTTTTTATTTTTTTGACTTGGAAGATTGATAAATTCTGTTTAATTTGAAACTTATTTTTTACTTGGAAAATTAAATATGTCTGTGAAATTGTCTTATTTTATATATTTTTTACCATTAATCAATTTTCTCTTGCAAACAAGACATTATATTAAATTGTTTTTAATTTAAAATTAAAAATAATCAACAGTTTATCATTTCTGGTACATTTGGCGCCATCTATTCTTTCTATTGCAAAATAATGTACCACCGAACAGCTGTTAAATGTGGTTATGGTGGTTTTAACTATTGGAAACTGTTCATATTTAATTTTTGAAAAATAATTTTTTCTAATAATTACAACAAATAAAATATTCATTCTATGTATTTATGATAGAAAATGAGTTTCCTAAATTGATAGGGCATAATATTATACAATTTTCAAGAAAAGGCGGTTGCAGAGTTTTTATCAATTTAGGTCTGCATTGTTGATATGTGGGATCCCCCTGGGGTCTCTAATTCCGAAACCAAAGTCAGTTTTAAAATTTTTAAGTTGATGTTATGTTAATGAAAAATAAAAACTTTATTCTAATTGCAATAAACTATCTTAATTTTAATTTTCAATAAATTTCTATAACTTTTTAACTGCAATACATTTTAAATCTTATTCAAAAATACAGACACTAAAAACATCAAGGAGGGGGATGAAGAATGTAAAAGGGCTCGAAAACATTTAAAAAAATAATTTTAATTTATTATTTAAAAACTTTTGTTCTTTAAATATACTTTGATAAAGTTAATTACATATATTTAAAATGTTAAAAATGTTAAATGTTTAAATGTTAAAAAGTTATAGAAATTTATTGAAAATTAAAAACTAAATAGTTTATTGCAATTAGAATAAAGTTTTTATTTTCCATCAACATTACATCAATTTAAAAATTTTAAAACCGTCATTGGGTTTGGAATTAAAGACCCCACAAACTCTAAAGTATTAATTTTTATGAGTTTTAGCTTTAAACTTTTAAAATATGTTCGCACAGACTGAATCCACCTTTTTGAATTTTCAAAATATGACATCGAATTTGTAATCAGAGACCTAATCAGAGAGCCAAAACTCGTCCACTCAATTGAGTCTACCATATTTAATTTTTAAAATCTGACATTAGACTCGTCATTAGCGTCACCGAAAAACCCCGAGTAACGAAATTGTCTATAAATTTAATCAATTTTTAAAAAAACTTGTCCGCCATATTGGATCCGCCATCTTGAAATTTTGATACTTGATATTGTATTCGAATTAAGCAACTCTAGAAATCCTTGATGTGTGATTTAAGTAACATTAGTACTTAACTTAATTTTACTATTTGCATGTTTGCTGCAAATATTGAAAAGTATACTAAAAATGGCAAAGTAGTTTTGTTCACTAAATATAGTGTGGAATTTTTATTTTTAATCCAATCAAGGTCCACAAGGGCTGAAAAGTTTCTCAATTGAATAAGCTATCAATAAAAAATTTAAAACCTAAATATTTTCTACTGTTTGTTGTGGAAAAAATTATCAAAAGTTAGTCAAGTGTCTAAAAATCATCAAAATTCCCATGAAATTTGATCTTAAATCAACTGTAGCCCTCTCAATTTTCATTCAATTTTATTCTGTAATATATGGATTGAAAGATAATTTAATCACCTTTCCAACGGCATCCTACTCATCATTTTTGGACGAGTTTATTTTCCTACAGGTAAATTTAAGTGCCGTCGCTCCTCAAAAATACAAAATTTGAAGCTACAAAAAAAACTACACGAGGGAAAAAAATTAAAACTAAGATTTTCTTACCCAGAAAACACCTACTAATCGAAAAAAGAATGTTTTGTTTAATTGGCAAAAGAAATTTTAATTTGTAAACCTGTGTGATAAATTGTGATTACGAGATACCAGATACTTGATAAACAGAGATTTATCCAAGAGCTACTAGATTAACAGATACTATAATTATTAGAATAAAAGGTAAATGAGCCGTTTGCTCAAAAACGACTTAAGTCGACTTAGGTGATTTTTAAAGTTTTCTTATCAGTGTTCTCTACAAGACCTATTTAATGTACTTATGAAGTTTCCGAAGTTATAGTTCACTATTTATAATTTTATGAGTACACAACACTATAGGTTATGGCAGTATAGTTAAATATTACGGTAAAATATGTCTTAATACTGTTTAAAAAGTTCTAATATAAAGAGGAGTATTAACTTATTGAAATAAAAATATTCTTTTATAAAAATACTTATTTTTATATCATTTTTAGTAGTTCGCCGGAAGAACGACCTGAGTGATTTGTTAAAAAATAATGTTTTTAAATTAGCTAAACATATTTTATTGGACCTTTTTTATATAAAGGTAATCTTTGGTAATATATTTTTAACAGAAAAAATTAGCGATACAATGAATAAGCAAATTATATGAGTAATTCGATTGTGAATCTTTAATTCAATTTTTTTGGCAAAAACCTAAGTCGACTTAGGTAGTTTTCGAGCGAAAGGCTTAAATATAAACAGATACAAAACAGAAAACCTTACCAAACCTACACTTTTATTTATTGTTTAGAAAATATAAGTAAATACATAAGAAATTTAGATGAAAAAATGAATAAAATCTATTTATCTCATATTCATCCTTTTTTACATTCTTGAGACAAAATGAATAGATGATTCTTTACATTTTTAATAATTTTATATAGGAGAAGAAAAGATGAAAAGTTCAGTTACTGTTAAATGTGACAATAGTAATATTATTTACATGTGTCTTAATTAATGAATTTTATAAAAAAATATTGTTTAGTAGCGATATCTTTTTAATAAATGAATTAAATCATGTCGAACAAAGAAAAAACTGTTAATTTAAGTGTTGCAGATTTTAATAGCATACTTACTGAAAGAGAAATCTTAACTGATACTCGTATTGATCAATTTTAAAAATTATTGAGAAGAGAATCAAATTCTGCTTTTAGCATGCAATGTACTTTGTATTTATATACGCTAGAATTTATTAGTTCGATTGAAAAAGATGAAAAGCATATTCAAATACTATTTATTAGACATAACAGATTTGGTCATTAGATTTGCACTTATTATGATGGAATGAGACCTTATATTTTTGATAGTCTTAATGAAGGATGTATAAATAAAGATCAAAGGCAATATTTAAGTAGATTATATTCTTTTTTAAACCTCCAGTAGTTTTCGTAACTGTTGATCAACAACCAAAAAGTAGTCTTGCTTGTGGAATATATGCAATAGCATTCGCAACATCGATATTTTTTAATATTATGGCCCACTCTGTCAATTACTATTATTGTAATATGAGGAACCATTCAATGTTAATGTTCAAAAACAATCGTTTAATTAAATTTCTGTCAATATAGTCGACTAATGTTAGAACTAGGATTGTTGAATATGATTGGAAGTGTCTTCTTAAAAATAGAGCTAGAGAAGAAAGTTTCTTAAACACAGAAACTTTTTTGATTACATTCTTATAGTTGACAGTTCAAGCTTTAATTAAAGCTTAATTAAAGACTTTTAGCACGTCGGCATCATTCTCTACACGTGATAAAAAACCAAAAGCAGGGTTTTTTAAACTTTCAGTCCATTTTTCGCAAAATCTCAACGTGATGGACACTTTTGGAGGTTGTATTCGTGTTCAACGATGAAAATCCTACACGAATATCATAACATTTAAAAGTCACGTATAGAGAAAGGTTATTCTAATGAAATGAACATTACATGTGATCATTTTTATGTAAAACTTTGTGAACATAAAATTAACAGTGAATTATTTATAAAATCAAAAAAGAAATAGAAATGAGGAGGTAACTATTATAAACAAAAGTTTGCAAAGTAGGCCATCAACATCAGTGGAGAATATTAATAGTACATCAGAAGAAGTAATACAAAAAAATTAGAAAGACAAAGACAATGTAATTATTGAAAATGCAACAATTACTTAAAAATCCAACATTTTAGATGAAATGTTTTATGATATACAATTACAATGCTTGCCATCGAGATCATTAGATGATTGTAATGATTTAAGAAATGGCACAAAATATAATAATTTCACAAATGAAAATCTAATAAAAATAATTAATTTTATGAATAATATTGATGACTTTATCGATCACTCCGAGTCATTTAAAATAATGAAAAAAATTAAGAGAAACATATTTTTTCTTAATGTTTCAACGGCACAGCCGTCCTCTTCAGATTCTGAAATTTTATTATAATTTATAAATACACGTACATACAATACTTTTTACAAATAAAAAATTATTTTACAAAAATAAAACTATTAAACAAAAAAAATTTCCATTGAAAAAAATATTAACAAAAATGAAAATTTGGACATTATTAAACAAAGGATTGTTCAGCTTCTTATGTTGGTGAAATAAAAAGAATGGTGTGGGTCCGTACTAACGAACACAAAAAAGCTAAAATTTCTGTCACTGCTACTCATAGAAACTTACAAAAACATGACTTTGATTGGGATAAGTTTTATATACTTGACAAAGAATCTAATGAGAGCAAACGTTTAATATCCGAAATGATTCATATTAATTTGCAAAAGAATACAATAAACCAAAAAGACGATACTTAAAACTTAGTAATTGTTATCTCCATTTCCTTAATGAGAGAAAATAATGTAGTGTTTTCTCTGATTGGTGCAACCTTGACATTTTGTCTATTTATTATTTGCATTATTGTAATAAGTTCATTGAACTTTCTTTTACTATTTTCATACTTATTCTAATGACTTTATAATTGATCAGTGTATATTAGCAATCGTGTCAAGCGAGACGTTTTAGCAATCGACAAATTGTTTAATAATGTCCAAATTTTCATTTTTGTTTATATTTTTTTCAATGGTAAAATTTTTTATGTTTAGTAGTTTTATTTTTGTAAAATAATTTTTTTATTGGTAAAAGTATTGTATGTACGTGTATTTATAAATTATAATAAAATTTCAGTTTCTGAAGAGGACAGCTGTGCCGTTGAAACGTTCAGAAAAAAATTGTTTCTCTTAATTTTTTTCATTATTTTAAATGACTAGGAGTGATCGATAAAGTCATCAATATTATTAAATAATACCGAGTGATAAATTCAAATTAATATTATTAATTAATTTTATGATTGTTGTAAACATAGCGAAGTCATTCTTGAAGATTTACGTGCACCTCCAATTACATTACATAATTTATTTGAAGGCACCAACAAATTATCTGGATATTTTTTTCATAATATACGACCATACAATAATTCATTTGGTTTTGCTTCTATCAATGCTAACTTAGTTAATTTTAACAATAGACGACCAGGGGTGCGTTCATGTAACACTCACTTTCATTTTCACTTTCATTTTCACTCTCACTTAAAAAATTTTCACTCTCACTTTCAATCAAAAATTGTCAATTTCACTTTCACATTGACTTTCACACAAAAATTCTCATTTTTCACTCTCACTTTCACTAAAAAATTCTCTTTTTCACTTTCACTTAAAAATTCTCAATTTTCACTGTCCCTTTCACCTAAAAAATTCTCACTTCTCACACTCACTTTCACTCCAAAAATTTACACTTTTCATTCTCACTGTCACTTTTACTTTCATTCAAAAAATTTTCTGTCACTCTCACTTAAAAAAATCTCATTTTTCACTCTCACTCAAAAAATTGTTACTTTTCACTGTAGTGCATTCTATAGAATTTGACTAGAAATAATTTATAAAATTTGTGTAGATGTCAATAAATATTCAGTTATATTCTGGTTGATTCCATTTCAATTCAGACAGGCTAAATATGTAAGTCAAAATAATAGTTTCCTATGGAAATATATTATTTTCACACAATTTTAGACGACATGTGTTTTGCCGTTTGACCAAAAAAATTATTTAACGAAGTTAGGCGCATTTGAATTTTTAAAACTGCGAAGTCTGATTTCAAGAGAATGACGGTAAAAAATATTTAAATTGAGTTATCTTTGTTGCAACTATTTATAATGTAATGGATTTTTTTGCGCCTTATTCCGAATTAAATGTTCTTTAAAGTCCTACAAGTTTAATTAAATAAATTTTTAATTTAACAAAATGGCGGCTATTTTCCGAAAAAAATTTTAATCAAATTTTTTCAAAAACGCCATCGTTTTTTTCTCTTAATTTTTTTTATTACTTTCTAGAAGTCTAAAGATTATTTTCCAATAAAATTTATCGGGGTCCTGCATCTTAACCTTCGCTCTACCAATAATTTTTATAAACGCGGACTTCTGGACGGACACCCGGGGTGTCGAAAAGCTTTTTTACTATTATGTTCTCAAAACGATTAAAATTCATCAAACGTTTTGAATATCATTATGTGTTAATACAAATACTGTATCTTAATATTGTTTTATGACATTTATGTTTTATTATTAAAAAATTATTTAAACAAATTATTATTATTATTTACCAACTTTTTCCAGAGTATACCTACAAAGTTGCAGTTTTTTCCTAATTTTGTAATATACTAAATCTTATATGATTACCGATAAAGAATAAAAGTTGATTAAAAATTTAACTATTTTTTAAACAATTTTTAAACAAATTATTGTAGTTATTTATCAACTTTTTCCAGAATGCACCTAGAAAGTTGTAGTTTTTTCCTAATTTTGCAATTAACTAAATCTTATATAATTAGTGATAAATAATAAAAATTTAACTATTGTTTAAAAAATGTTTAAACTTTATATGTGCATTCTCGTACATACTTTTTTAATTGTTATAAATAAACAAGAAGAAGTGTAAAAAAAATTTATTTTTGTTTTTTTCGAAAGTAGATAAAATTTTGTTCAGTGAGTTAAAATTGCGATTCGATTGATACAAAATTCAAGGAGATATTCAACATTATGTATTAGTTGGCCACCTTGGGTGGACGTCCGGTAAAGCGAAGGTTAAGGGGCAATCGCAGTTGTAACGTCAAAAAACTGACATTTTTTCAAGAATTTTTTTCCTTTTAAATCCTTTGATTAAGGACTAGATAATCTTCCAATAAAGGTAAATCTGTTTCGATTTTTAATTTCGGACTAATCAGATTTCCATAGTGTTGGTCACCGCAAAACTCTGTTTTTTCAAAGGACTTTAATTTAACGGTACATAACTTTGAAACTTCTCAATATTTTTAACTTCTTTTTTTTGTTAACTCAAATCTAAATGATGTACTTTTAGAAAAAAATTGATTTTTAAAAAAAGTTTAATGGTTTACAAGAAAACATTCTTGAAAAAATGTCAATTTTTTGAAGTTACAACTGCGATTTCCCCCTTAAAGAGGAAAAACAATTTTTTTGCTTTTTAAAAAATGAAAAATCGAATTTCTTTTAATATCTTTACAATATGCAACTAAATTTCAAAAAGAAAAAAACGTTTGTTTTAAAAAAATTAACTAATTATTTATTATAACTGACATTTCCGGCATTCAAGGAATTTAAATTATTATTATTATTATATAATTAAATCAATATAACTTGCATTTTAAAAGTATATTAAACTTTTAATTCTGCATTTGGATGCAAAACACTTTTAATGTTACAAAAATTCAAAAACTACATGTAATACATTCAACAAAAAATACATTTCCCTGGAATTCAAAATTATTTTACTCCACCTTTAGATTAATTCAATACACTGAAAAAAAGTTCATTGAATCAAGTAAATGCATTTTCATGACCTAATTTACTTGAAACAAACCTATATTTTCTTAATGGAAGAAATTTTTTTTTCTTGTGTCAAGTAATTTTAAGCATAAGGCAAATCATTTATTTTGTTTTCTTTAAATGACTACTTATTTCATCCGACACCCATAGTCTTGAGCCAAGAAAATGGTAAGATTAATATAAATTTATATTTGTTTCTACTCAATTAAAAATTAACTTCTTGGTCGAGTTCCATATTTTTGTGGATCAAGAATATGTGTTCTTGATCCAAGAAAATTCTTCTTCTGCCAAATATACTATGTCAAGAAAATCGTTTTCTTGAATCAATACTATGAGTCTTGACCGTATTCAATCTCACGATTTGCTTTAACCAAGAAAAATTTTCTTGGTTCAGTACTTTTCTTCAGTGTAAGTCAATTTTTTGTTTCAATGTATTGTTTTACTTTATTACTATTACGTTTGTTCTGTTTTTATTTTTTCGTTCGTGTTTTTTTCTAGCTAATTCTCTAAGCTTCATCAATTTATTTTCACGTGAACAATATATTACTTTCCTATGAATTTCCATAAAATTAGGATACTTCTTTCAATCTGAAGAAAACATTTTCCTATCAACATTAATTTTCGTTTTAGTTTAAAAAATAATGATAAAACAGTTAACGAAATTAAAAAAGATATTTAGTATTAAAAGAACTTTTCAAACTTTATAACAAAAATTAGATCGTTTAATAAACATTAGATTCCATGAAATTTCTACTAATATTTATTTGTGTCATTTTTTCAGCAAAAGCTATAAAGAACACAAAACGTCTAGAAAAAAAACTGACAAAAAATAAAAGCAGAACAAACCTAATAGTAACAAAGTAAAACAATACATTAAAACAGAAAATTGAATATTGAATTAATTTAAAGGTGGAGTAAAATAATTTTGAACTCCATGGAAATTTATATTTTGTAGAATGTATTTCATGCAATTTTTGCATTTTTGCAACATTAAAAGTGTTTTGCATTCAAATTATGAATTAAAAGTTAAATATGCTTTAAAAATGCAAGTTTCATTGATTTAATTATATAATTATTATTATTAACTATTAGGGTTGCAGCCGCTTGGCAGCCGCTGACGCTTGGATAATCCCTTTACGTCCCCAAAGTCCTACTAAACCGCCTGACCTAAGCCCAAAGCCCCTTCCATAGAAACAGGACCGCGGCCAGTTCTTTAGTAGCGATTGCTGTTTCCTCAAGGAAGTAACAACCTGTGATCTGATATCGTTCCCTCACCAAGGCAGGGCATCGACACAGAATGTGAGCTGAGGTTTCGTTTTCCTCACCACATCTACGGCATTTGGGATCCTCGACGATGCCCATCTTATGCCTGTGATAGCGTAAATCTCCATGGCCTGTTAACAAGCCTGTTATGATTTTCGCCTCTTTCCTATTAAGCCTGCGGAAATCCGCCGCTCTTTTAGGATTTAAGTTTTCCCCAATGATGCTTTGGCCTGTCTACAACCTGCAACTGCCCGCCACTCTTTTTGGTGCTCTAGTGTCCGCCATTGTTAAATTCCAAAGTCAGACACTTGTTGGAGACACCAACTATTGGTTCTGGTCCGATAAATCGTTTCCTAGCACCTTCTTTGGCTAGTTCATCCGCTACGTTATTACCCTTAATTCCACAGTGTCCTGGGACCCAGATGAGGGTAACACGGTTAATTCCAGCTAGCCTGTTGAGCGCTTCGTGGCACTCTCCGACCAGTTGGGATGTCGTAACATATCGTTTCAAAGCGCAAATAGCTGCCTTGCTGTCCGAAGCAATATAGATATTTCTATCTTGGCAGCGCTCTAGAGCCTCAGAAGCACCGTAGAGAATCGCTACAATTTCGGATTGTAAAACAGTAGTGATGGTTCCCAAACTATATGCGAGAGCCACCCCCACTGCTTCTTGATAGACACCTGCGCCCGCGCCAATTCTTCCCTTCGATCCGTCCGTATACCAGACAATAGCATCTCTGGGAAGAAGAGGGCAGGCCCATCATGCCAATCCTCTCTATCAGGTATACTTATTCTATACTTCTTGTCAAAGAGTAAAGTGGAGTCACCTTATCTCTAATCATATTGAGAATGGGTTTTTTCCACCAATTTGCTGGGAGAGAACGCCATCTGCCAACTTCCCTACGGCCTCTGTCCCCACCTAATCTCAGTGCAGCTTTCGCCGCCTCTGCTTTAATAATCAGGGGTAAAGGTTCCAGTCCAGAAGAGCACCAAGGGCCATCGTGGGCGTAGTGCGCACAGCACCAGTGATGCTCCTTAGGACCAGCCTCCTTACGCCCTCCAACCGGTCTTTTGCCGTTTTAAAGTTCAAACTCTGCTCCACCAGACCACAGACGCATAGGTCAGGCCTAGGAAGCAGAATCGATTCGTAGATCCACAAAAGTGTATCCGGTTTAAGACCCCAGCTACATCCTATAGCTCTCCTACATTGCCATAGAGTAGCTGTGAGTTTATTACACTTCTCA
This sequence comes from Leptopilina drosophilae, assembly GCA_032873175.1. Lineage (NCBI taxonomy): Eukaryota > Metazoa > Arthropoda > Insecta > Hymenoptera > Figitidae > Leptopilina > Leptopilina drosophilae. The sequence goes on along the minus strand of CM065484.1, from coordinate 24,215,657 downwards.
TCCAAGTGTTCTTTCCAAAGAAGCTTACTATCCAAGATGACTCCTAGGTACTTCGCTTTCTCTGTGAATTGGAGTTCTTTTCCAGCCAGTTTTAGCATACATGTGGCTTTCCACTTGTATCGTCTGGTGAAAATAACAACTTCCGTTTTTGCTGGATTGACTGACAAACCAGTTTGTCCGCACCATCCATCTACCATATTTAACGCCTGCTGCACCACACCTAGTAATACATCCAGATGAGGACCGCGAGCGATTAATAAGATATCGTCCGCATAACCAATCGCATGATATCCCTTCTCACTGAGGAGTCTTAGCAGTTCATCCACTACCAGACACCAAAGTAAGGGCGATAGAACTCCTCCCTGAGGACATCCAGAATTAACTGTATCCTACGAAGGGTTGAGCTCCCTTTAGTTGTTAATAGAGTTCCTGTTACCCAACATGTGACAGGTCCAGTTCAACAATGGTTGTGGGAATACCATGAGAGATCATGGCTTCCTTTATAATCTCCGAGGAGGTATAATTGAAAAGCTCCCTCTATATCCATGAAAACACCCACTGCGAAACCCTTATCCTGTAGCTGTCCATCTATTAAGTTAACAGCTCTGGCAAGGGCTGATTCTGTAGAACATCCCGTTCTATAGGCATGCTGATCTCTATGCAAAGGATTTTGCTTTAAGATCTCACTGCGGATGTATCTATCCACTAATCTTTCAACCAACTTCAGAATGAAAGATGTTAGGCTAATTGGACGAAAATCCTTTGGTGAGGTATATCCGTTCCTGCCAGCCTTTGGTATGAAGATGACTTTAGTGCCCCTCCACGCTTTTGGGACATATCCAAGAGTTAGACTTGCCCTGATAAGCCTTACCAACGGTCCGACCGCCTGATCCATTGCCCTTTGCAAAAGGACGGGGGAAAACGCCGTCTGGTCCGGGAGACTTATAAGGGCTAAAGGATTCCACGGCCCACCTGACCTTCTCGGCAGTCACGATTCCATTAGCCAACTGTCTCCGCGGCCTATATTTAGCCTGCGGTAGTTTACTCGGAGGCCGAGAATCGGGACCGCCCTTCTCAGATCTAGAAAAGCCTGGGAAATGGGTCTGGACCAGGTGAGCCAAAGTCTCCTCGTCCGACTCGGCAAATCCTCCGTTAGGCAGTCTTAAGGTGCCTAAAATTGCATCTGGGTTTTTTGAAAGCAGTTTGTCTAACCGCGCTGCCTCTTTGCCCTTATCGATGCTGGAGCAGAAGGCAGTCCAGCTATCCTGTTGTGCCTTCCTTATTTCATTTCTATAGTTGTCCCCCTCATTTTTGCATATGTGGACCAACTGTCAGCCGTGCGGTATTTTTTAGCACGTTTAAATAACTTCCTGGTCTCTTTTCTGAGGTTTTCTAGCCTCTCATATTCCACCAGTAGGTCTCTTTTGCCGAACGAACTTTCGTTGGTTTTGCAGCTGTTCTCAAAAGCTGTTATTATGGCTGTTGTAAAAGTACCACCACCTCATCCAGGGTTTCATGATCTCTAATCCTGCCTGGTAATACAGAAAGTGGTCTCCTTCAGCTCTGCGCTGTATTTAGCCCAATCCGTTTTCCTGGGATTACGAAATCCACTTGGTTTCCGAAGGGACCACAGCGTCCATCTCGAAGACTATCTGTAAATGATCAGAAAGTGAAGGTTCATTAGATACTCTCCATCTTCTTACCTTGTGTGCAATACTGCACGAGCAGAGGGTGATATCAATCACCTCCTCCCTGACAGCATTACTGAATGTCGGTACCTTACCCGTGTTTAGAATATCCAGTCCTGTTCCCAATATAGATATTCCAATAGGTCCTGTCCCCTTTGGTTGTTCTTTGAGCTCCCCCACACCCTGTGTTGCGAGTTAGCATCACAGCCCAACAAAAGGGGCAGTCCCCTCTCTGCACAGTAATCCACCAATTTACATACCTCATTTGGAGGATTAACTTTGCTATCGTACGGAAAGTAAGCCGATCCAATGACCATCCTTCCGATACCCTCGAAGTCGGTCAATACCGCCATCAGGTCTCCAGTGCACAGGTCCAGCAAAGGTACAACATTAATGCCCTTCGTAAGGATGCACGCTCTTGGTTTGGTAGCCTTGGGATCCCTGTAAACATTAAAGCCAGCCCCCCCAAGTCCCCTAATAGCACCTCGAACTAACCATGGTTCCTGAATTAGTGATATGCCTGAGTCTGCATCCTTGTCATGCCCCTCATCAAAACTGCTGAGAGGCGCCTTTACTGTGATGCAAGTTAATTTGTTTAAGGGTAAGCTTACGGGCAGCCATTATGGTTGCTGTTCACTTGCCCCTTTTTCTTCAGACCCATCCTGACCAAGGCTAGCAACCCTAAAGGTTACCCGACCGAAGTCATAGAAGGGTCTGAAGTCGAGAGCAGCAAGAGCTCTCGCTTGACTCTCAGGGACCTGTATAACCAAGAGAAAGTTCCTCTCAGCCATACTAGCCGCCTGAGGTCCGTCAATATTGACATGGCGCCAAGTTGACGTTTTTCAGTGAGGGGTTTGTACGCCTCAAGAGTCTTGAAGACCACTTTGCACGTCCTCCGGTTCACCCGGGATCCGCACCGTAGCCTTCAGCATCCTTTGGAGCACCTCCACCCCACTGACTTTTAATCGCGCTCCTTCCCAGGGCCTTAGCTCGGCCACGGTTTTTTTTGTAAGCCAAGCTTTAGCCTCCGGGTTGGATGCGACAAAAATGAAGACTCCTCCTCTAAAGAAGTTCTTAAAATGAGATTCCATATAAGTCCCACGAGTAGCTAGGGAAAACAAAAATGTCCACTCCTACAGAGCCCCGCATGTAGGGGTAAGGAGTCAAATTAGTACAGGGAGGTCTCCCGGTATCCCTGACCGCCGTTTGCGACACCACCATCCACAGTGCCCCGGACAGATCGACCGTCCACCAGCCAGGGCCCCAACCGGACCGATCCCCCGAGCTTTACGGGTTTACAGCCCGGCCAGTACAGCCCAGACCAACATCCGGCCGATCCGACCGGGACACGCGGCGGCTTTGGTAACCCTGGTGCCATCCATCCACCGACACGTATCCGTACGTCTTAGATTGGGGGCAGAGCTCGCGCTCAATACTCTAGTTCCTTTGCCACGGAAACCAGAGGGACCGTTTCTTAGTTAAGGCCCCGCAGGCAACAGTCTCCTCCGCTTCCAGTGGTGGTCATTACTTCCCACCAATGGTCGCTTCCTCACCTTTCTACTCCCTCTGCTGCCCGGACGGTCCCTCCTTTACGGGGAGTGGGCCCTCACCGACAGACTACGAGAGAGAGAAAGGGGTCCAGAGACGTTGCCCAATTAGGCCCGTAAGCTTCTCCACCAACAACAAGGTCTTACGATCCCTAGGAGAAGTAATTATATAATAATAATAATAATTTAAATTCCTTGAATGCTGAAAATGTCAGTTGTAATAAATAATTTTTCAAAATAAAAGTTTTTTTCTTTTTGAAATTTAGTTGTATATTGAAAAGATATTGAAAAAATTCGATTTTTCGCTTTTGAAAAAAAAAAAACAACAAAAATTGTTATTTCTCTTCAAGATGCGAGACCCCGATAAATTTTATTAGAAATTATTTTTATACTTCTCGAAAAGAATAAAAAAGTGAAGAGAAAAAAAACGATAGGATTTTTGAGAAAATTTGATTTTAATTTTTTTTCGTAAAATAGCCGCCACTTTGTAAAATTTAAAAATTTTTTAATTAAACTTGTGGGACTTCAAAGAACATTCAATCCGGAATAAGGCGCAAAAAATCCATTACATTATAGACAGTTGCAAGAAAAATACATCAATTTAAATATTTATTACCGTTATTTTCTTCAAATCAGACTTCGCAGTTTTAAAAATTCAAATGCGCCTAACTTCGTTAAATAAATTTTTTAGCCAAACGGCGAAACATGTGTCGTCTAAAATTGTGTGAAAAATAATATATTTCAATAGAAAACTATTATTTTAACTTACATATTTTAACCTGACTGAATGGAAATGGAATGAACCTTCTATAAAATATTTGATAGAATGTTCTATAAAGTTATTCTATATATGAGGCATTCCATGTCAAGTCATCCAGAAGTCTTACGGTGTAATGCTTACTTCGATAATTTTTTAATCTTAAACAACAAAACATAAAAATTTGACAAAAAACCTTTTCAAAATGTACCTTGCCAAATTTTTATGTTTAATAGTTTAAGAATTTTTTAGTGAAAGTGAGAATTTTTTTTGAGTGAAAGTGAAAGTGATCATTTTTTGAGTGAAAGTGAGAGTGAAAGAGATAATTTTTAAGTGAAAGTGGGAATTTTTTTAGTGAAAGTGAGAGTGAAAGTGAAAGTAAAAATTTTTTGAGTGGAAGTGAGAGTGAAAGTGAAAGTAAGAATTTTTTAGTGAAAGTGAGAGTGAGGATTTTTTGTGTGAAAGTGAGAATTTTTTAAGTGAAAGTGAGAGTGAAAAGTGTAAGTGAGAATTTTTTTAATGAAAGTGAGAGTTACATGAACGCACCTCAGGACCATATTGTTTTAAAATACATGGTCAGGTTTATTATCAAATGAATACATGTTTGTATGCAGAAAGAAACGATACTCCTTCATTTGAACAGTTATTTATTGTTGATCAAAACGAAGCTTCCGAAATTCGTTGTAAGAATAATGTTCAATTAAATCGAGATATTGTTGATTCAATTAATACTGTCCTTAGAGATTGTAACTTATTTGCACAGTCCTACTGTACGATGCATAAAGAAATTAAAAAACAATTAAAAACAATTTCTTCGTTATCACCGTTATTCCATAGTACAATATTAATGGGTGATTTTAATTGTAACTTTAATACAACTTCTCCAATGACTAATTATTTGAATTCAATGCTTTACTCACTGGGCTTATCGATGGTCCCTCATGGCTCTACACACCATTTGAACAATTCGAGCACCAAAATTGATGCTATTTTTGTGAGTGATATAAACAGAGTTGCCTCGTATGGACAACATCCAGTTTCTTTTTTATCAAACCACGATCTTATTAATATAAAATTCGAAATAGAGGAAATTCAGTCTCAGTATATAAGACAACCTACCTTTGTTAGAAATTTACACAGAATTAATGAAACTGAATTTCTTTCACATTTAGCAAATTATGATTGGGCGAGATTATATTCAGAGACTAATATTAATATTAAGGTACATCTACTTACTTCATACTTGATTTCAGCATTTGATACTTTTGCTCCTCTTTACTTATCAAAAACTAGAAGGCGATTTTCGCCTTGGATGACTGATGAGTTAAGAGGACTAATTAAGGATCGAAATAAACTCAGAAGAATTGTTAGAAGAAATAAAAATCCAGACGACTTAGTCAAATTTAAAAAAATTCGCAATTTAGTTCAAACAAGGATTCGGGACTCCTATAATAAATATAATTTTAATGCAATAAAAAACAAGGGAAAAACTGAAGATATATGGCATATTTTAAAAAAACTTAATTTGATTCCCAATAAAAAAAAATCAGTTGAACATTGCTTTCCTGCTAACGAATTCTTAAACATTTTTTCTTATGATCCACTCCCGATACCTTCTTCTGTCTTTTCGTGTCCATTAGACGATAGAGATTTTTTTGATGAAACTAAATTTTTTTTTCATGATATTTCACCGGAAATATTAATAAAGAGCCTTGCTCAAATTAAAACTAATGCTATGGGGCCGGACTATATTTCTATAAAAATGATTAAACTATCACTCCCAATTATATTTCCAATTCTCTTACATATTTATAATTACTCAATGCAAACAAGGATCTTTCCTGAAATATGGAAAATGAGCACTGTTCGTCCAATTCCAAAAATAGAAAATCCTAAAAACTTGACTGATCACAGACCAATCTCAATTGAATGTGCCTTATGCAAACCATTGGAACAAATAGCATGCAACCAGCTCACATCATTTTTAACTTCTAATAACTTAATGGAATCATTACAGTCTGGTTTTCGTGCTAAGCACAGCACTTGCACAGCTTCTCTAAAATTTACAACAGACATTAAACTAGCTACAGATAAAAAATATATAACAATTGTAATATTTTTTGATTTCTCAAAGGCTTTCCCCTCTGTACATCACAAACTATTACTTCGTAAGCTCCGTGATTTTAGATTATCTGAAACGGTCTGTGATTGGTTTGAGTCTTATCTTGGTTCAAGGTTTCAAAGAGTAGTTGATGGGAGTGGTAATATTTCTGATTGGGATCGAGTAAAGTGTGGAGTTCCTCAAGGCTCTTCACTTTCCTCGTTGTTATTTAATCTTTTTATTTCAGACCTCGGCGAAAATCTTAAATATTGTAAATACCACAAATATGCCGATGATTTTAAGCTTTATTTATCTGGACCACTGTCATCGCTTCTCCAACTTCTCGAAATGTTGCAGGAAGATATAAATTGTGTTGTAGATTGGGCAAAAAATAACGGATTATCCTTGAACCCGGATAAGACGCAGGCAATGGTTGTCTCAAAATTGAACTGTCCTTCTAATAAATTTTTAGCAAACTTAACTCCTCTTAATGTGGGTGGTAGACCAATAAAGTTTAGCGAAAAAGTGAGAGACCTCGGTTTAACAGTGGATCGATCCTTATCCTGGAAAGACCATATATATGGAATTTCACGTAAAACATTCATAGTACTCCAACAATTGAATAGAAACAAGGATTCACTCCCGACTGCTACGCGAGCTTTGTTGGTCAAAACCCTCATACTGCCTCTCTACGATTACTGTTGTATAGTTTATGATGATATAACAGAAGAACTAAATTCAAAATTGGAAAGATCCTTAAACGCATGCATAAGATTTATTTATAATTTACCTAAAATGGAACATATAACTCAATATAGATTAAAGGCAGAAATGTTAACTGTAGCATCGAGAAGACAATATTTTATGGGCAATCTACTGTACTCTCTTTTTAACAATAAAACTCCGATATATTTACTAGATTTTTTTGAACCTAAAAAACACAGCGAAACAATATATAATAGACTACGAGACAGAAAACATGTACTACAAATTCCTCAACATCGAACTTGTCAAATGCAAAAATCGTTTATTGTAAGAGGGGCGAGATTGTGGAATAAGTTACCAGTTTCGATTAGAGAAGCTTCAAACCAGTTTCAATTTAAAAAACTTTTTCTTAATTTTATTTTTAAATGTGAGAATCAATTTTTCGATATCACATATTGGTGAAATAACCTGTTTTTTTTCTACCTCCTTTAATAATATTTCCTACACACTTGAATATTTTAAGTTTATTTGTTCTAAAAAAAAGAGAAAAATTCTAGTTAACGACACTTAATTATTATTACTATAATGCTTTTTGAAATTATGGTTACCATATTATGATAGATAGATGTAGTTATGTAAATATGAGAGATGTTTTTATGTGAATATAAATGCAGCACTATTGTTTAAATAAAATAAAATATATGTAATTGTTCCTTGAAGGGCTATATAGCCCTAGGAACTTATTCTAAAATAAATAAATAAATAAATTATTGTAAATAATGCAGAAATTGAGCCTGAGATGCAATTATTATTTTGTTTAAAGCCTGGGATGGATAGTAGACGTTATAATTTACAAAGTGTCAATGTAGTTGCAGCAATTTTTACTGCAATAGATGATAGTGATATTTTCAATCATATGTTACCGTATAGAATAAGAGTACAAAAAGTTTGCAATATATACACTACCGTCCGAAATTGTGCGAACGCTAACATCTCGAGCTATTAAAAAACACACCCGCACAGAAACAGTGATAACATGGTTAAAAATGAAGTTAGATGCTTTTTTTAAATTGCATTGGAAAGCTTATTAAATTTCCAATGAAATGCCACTATTTTAAGTTGTATTGTATAAATAGGAAGCGAGATATCATGTTATGAAGACAAAAAAATAATTCTACTTTTTTTCGGAATTTCTTACTCTGACTTTGACTCCTGGCACAGTTTAGCAAAGTTTATGAAAAAAATTGTTACTTTTACAGACTATTCCTTGTAACCTAAGCTTTAAATAGAGACCAAGAACAGCAAAAAATATTTACGGGTTCCCGAGATATTACAAAAAGAGTCGGACCGTGCCAAGCAGAATTTTCAATCATCGATTTCTCTAATTCGCCGTTGAGTCAATTACATGTCTGTGAAAAAAGTGTCGAAAATTAATTTTACCAAGTACATTTTTACTGAAATCCACTTTTTAAATATCGATATATAATAAATTAAGTTAAAAAGTGGATCCCAGTAAGAATGTACTTGGTAAAATTAATTTTCGACACTTTTTTCACAGACATGTAATTGACTCAACGGCGAATTAGAGAAATCGATGATTGAAAATTCTGCTTGGCACGGTCCGACTCTTTTTGTAATATTTCGGAAACCCGTAAATATTTTTTGCTGTTCTTGGTCTCTATTTAAAGCTTAGGTTACAAGGAATAGTCTGTAAAAGTAACAATTTTTTTCATAAACTTTGCTAAACTGTGCCAGGAGTCAAAGTCAGAGTAAGAAATTCCGAAAAAAAGTAGAATTATTTTTTTGTCTTCATAACATGATATCTCGCTTCCTATTTATACAATACAACTTAAAATAGTGGCATTTCATTGGAAATTTAATAAGCTTTCCAATGCAATTTAAAAAAAGCATCTAACTTCATTTGTAACCATGTTATCACTGTTTCTGTGCGGGTGTGTTTTTTAATAGCTCGAGATGTTAGCGTTCGCACAATTTCGGACGGTAGTGTAAGTTCTATGAATCCCAATGTTGAGCCATGTATATATGGGCGAATCCATGGAACCGTTTGATTTAAATGTAGAAATGTAGAAATTTTTAATCTTTCATTTGTGGATATTTGTTAGAAATACATCTATAAAGAAAATGTTTTTGAGTGAATTTATCTTTACTGCTGAAAAAATTATAACTAAAAAAGTATATTAAATTTTTGATTGTCAAGTATTCCTTTTAAACTGAAAAACAAATGAAGAATACTGAATATATAACTAATTAATTCTTAGTCGTTTTTTTTAAATTTGAAGTTTTCAAAATTGTATTATACTTTAAGTTTTGAAATTTATTTTATAATCAAGGAAAAGCAAAAAATTATTGTATTAACACCTTAAACTCTTAATTTTTATAAACAATTTTTAACATTTCTTAAACATTTTTTTATTTACTTTTGAAACTTTTTTTTTGTTTCACTTTTCTCTTTTGTGCATTTGTGTGTTCAATTTTTCCTTTATGATTATTTGAGAATTTTCCCTGTTTTGTAGTACTTTTTTTAGTTTTGGGTCTAGTCCTGTTTTCTATTTCTTTTCCTGTACCCACACTTTTTCTTTTAGGAACGGTCTTCTTTTCCTCAAAAGACCACTTATTGGGATGTAAGGGAAAATGACAGCACGGTTGATCGTAAAGACCGATGTATAAACAATACGAACAACTTAAATAAGTCATGTACAGTGTTTTGCTGTCTTGTTGAGACCAACAAATTTGAAATTTTTTTTGTGTGTTTGGAATAGTTTGGAGTTGTATCTCCACATTTAAATCCATTTTATCCATGTCACTTTCATCCACTAAAAAGGCTTTAACATTCTGGGAAGATGTGTTTATAATATTAAGCATGAACTGAGCGGTGATAACATCTTTACCCTGTGCTACTGCTCTATCACACAAACCCTTCACGGTACCTCCAATCCCATCTGCAGTACTCTCACCATGCCCAGGTGAAGTAAAATTCCATGTTGCGTACTTCAATTTCATTTCTTCACAATGTTGTCTAAATAAATAAAAATTCGTTTTATTTTTATACTGAGTAGAGGGGCCATCACTTTGGAAATGTAACGAAGATAAATTTGGCACAGAGATTTTAATTAATTTTAATATCGGATCTAAATGTGTCCAGATCGACGCAGCATCATGGCGAAGACATTCAGAAAGGGTACAAAAAGAATGGAATTTTACTTTTCTAGATGTTGCATCTCTACAATAGAAAGCTTCAGTGTAAAGAAATATTTGCTTCTTTGACGCACCAAAATGAGCACTTTCAATCTCTTCAGTATATTTACAAATGTAGTTCTAAGAAAAGTCTATCACAATGTAGACTTCATTTTCTTTCAAATCCTGAAGGATGTTTGTAGTAGCTTTAAACTGGTGATTTGTAATATACACATGATGTAAATATTGAGGAATCGATGTGTTTGTTTCGTTAACTAATTCGTGTATATTACAAATGATCTTCTCTTTGCAGGTAATTTTTACATTGTAATTAACCCTCCTGCGCATACGTTTCCACCCATAAAGTCGCTTGCAAATGCATACATTTTTCAGAATGTAGGAAAAATTTACTTTGTTTAAACATTTTATATGCAATATTTATCGTTAAATAAATAATATATAGTGTGCTAAATAATTCAATTAGCTTCGTTTGTTCATTGAAAGCAATTCGCAACTTGTCCGATGTCTTAATATTTATTTAAACAAAAGTTATTAACAAAAATGTTTGGACGAGTTTACTCGTCCTCATGCATACGGTAACGGTTTAGTTTGGACGAGTATACTCGGCTTTATGCGCAGGAGGGTTAAGGCCCTTTGCTCCTAATCTGCTGACTTGTTTGGTTTGCCATTCATAATACCAGGTAGGATCGAAATTATTGTCACATTTTATACTTTTGGATTTACATTTCTCGCATTCTCCATTATAACAGTTTTATCTTCAACGTCGCAGACAAGTGATTTTATACATAATTGTGATGATGAGCTGGAGAGAACGTTTGCAGACTTAAATCGTTGAAGCAAATAATTCATATTGGTATGAACTTTGCATAAGCAAGTATCACGGCCAGTAACTTTTCGATTGACAATCCAAAAAGGTTTTGCATTCTAAAATGATCCTCTTGACAGTTTAAAAGATCCCTGTGAGGATCCCTTTAAAATTGTGTCTTTAACTCCAGGAGCAATAGCTGAGTTTTCGTCTTTTTCTAAAAATGTTCGAACGTTTTCTAATATTTCATTTTTAATAAAAAAAATTTTTGTTGCAAGACTTTTTTAATTTTAGTGGTTTGAAGTTACCATATTTTTTTGGGTCGTTGTAGATATTAAATGCCTCATATTTTTCATTAATTTATACTTTTTTACTGTTTTCTCCGCAATGCATTGAGCAAACATTGATTTTGACTTCTCATCTGTTAAGCTTTTTTTCTTTCTAATAATTGTTTATTCAAAGCCTCACCGTATAATATTTTTATTCTCATTTTGCTGGGTCCTTTCCGTTCGATTTTTTTACCTTTTTTAAAGTCCTATCTTTGTTTTTATTTAACAGTCGGTAAAATTTCATTTTCCATTTACTTATAATTGAATTTTTCTTTTAGATAATTGTAATTAATTTTTTTTTCTCTGTGCAATTTTTCTTTTCTAGCTCGTGTGAATCAGATAGATTTCTCAAGACGATCTACAACATTTTCATTATATTTTATATCCATTTTATTAATTTTTCTTTCTGTTTTTGGCGAATCATTGGGTACTACGTTATCAGTAGGGGAGAGGGCTCCAAGGTGGTCAGGGCCCTAAGGTGGTCACCCTAAGAAAATTTTTGTATATTAGTTAGTATCTTCAAATGTTTTCTGTTATTGTTATTATTTGAGAAGACAAAGATTTTAGTAAAGTTTTGAGGTAAATAGTCGTATAAATCTCTTTGTAACGTGAACGTTGTAAAAGTTCTGTTTTTAAATAATCGAGAAATTTTTTCTCAGGGTGTTAAAATCATCGAATTTAACCATTTTAAATTAGTAAAAATCGTTATAATTATCTTTATATATCGTACAATAATATTCCAAATGAATATAATACTGTGCTTTAAAAATTTTTTTCATTAACGTTTAAAAAATTGTGTCTTGGCCCTAAGGTGGTCATTTTTTGGCCACAAGGTGGTCACTTTAGATTTTGAATGAAAATGTGTTTATACGATATATTTATCAACATTTATAACTGTGAATGTGAATTTTATCAATTTTTAAGTTTTATGATGAATAATATTGAAATAAATTATTTTCAAAATTTTAACTGTCTAATACATACACAAAAAGTATCATTTTTGACGAAAGGGCAAAATGCAAAAAAATGTGTAACATAATTCTGTGATCATAAAAAATAATTAATATTAAATAAAGAACTTAATAATACGCTTTTTGCATTTTTTATAACTTTTTTAGTAATTTTTCGTATGGTGACCACCTTAGGGCCACTTTTTTAAAAGTCGAATTTTCATCTTTTTTAAAAAGTGACATAACTTTTTTTTATTAATGAAATAAAAAAACTTTATGATAGAAAGGTAATAAGACAAAGCTTCAAACGCCGTATTATTGACCTTTATATATAATTCCATTTGAAATCTACAGTCTTTCAAAAGATAGGTGACCACTTTAGGGCCCTCTCCCGTAATAATTAATGGAAGAAAAGAATCATCATTGATGGTTTGATTAATAGCAGAGCTACGCGCGCTATGTTTCTACTTTTATTTTGTGAAACTCAGGAGCTTATTCCATTGTGTGTTTCAAAATCTAACTAGATATTCCTTGCTTTACCCAATTCGCATATATCTATTCAAGTTTTAATGTGATATTATTGTAACAGGGTCAAATCATACCTAACAAATCAATGTTGTCCCTCAGTTCTCCGATTTTAGTAAAACTTTGAGAAGTTGTAGGGGAATACATGCAAACAAAAATTCCAAAAGAGATTTTTAAAAATTTTGAAAATTTACGGTTGTACAGGGTTTTCAAAAATTGTTTTTGAAATTTTGAAAACGCAATATCTCAGAGACATATCGATGGATTTTAATGATTTTTTAAGGGATTACTTATTATTTACAAACAATTAAAATTAAAAAAATTTGCAAAAAAAATTTTTTTTATATAAAAATTTTTAAAAAACATTGTTTAAACAATTTTTTTGTTTATAAACGTATCTTTAATTTTTTTCTAATAGCGATATTTTGATTCCTTAGGATTTAACGAGTATTTTGACATAAAATAATCGATGGAGACTCTTAAACTTTTGGAGATATTGTATTTTTTGTCTTTGCATGCAGGGCCTAAAAGTGTATTGAAGCAAAGGCTCTGTGTACAAGGTAACGGTTAAAATTACCTAATACTCGCGTAAATTCTAATCGAATTATATTCTTTCTTTTTTATATCAACTAATAACATTTTATAAATAAATAAGTAATAAAAAAATAAAATTCGTAAATTTCAATCGAATTGAATTCTTAGGTACGAGATGATATCCGAGTCGAGTCTACGCATGCGCGCTCTTCATATAAAGAATTACTCGATTCGCGAACTAGGTCTTTGCTTTATGTAAACGAATAAAATGTTACTTTTCCATTATATATTACTTTATATTTCTCTATTTATTAGATTTCTTTTTGATGATTAATACAAGTTTTTTAATTTAATGTATGACTTGTTGAACAAATCAAAGTAGTTAAAAAGTAGTCAAATAATCTACTAGGAACTTATTTGAGATATTTCTTAATTTTGTTATCGTTTTTTAATTTACATTAATTTGTTTATTTTATTTTACGCAGACAGATTATTTGTATATTTATTAATAACTTATTATTTATTTATTCATAAAATATTACTAATTGATTTAATAAAGAAGGAATTCAATTCGTTTGAAATTTACGAATTTTATTTTTTTATTACTTATTCATTTATAAAATGTTATTAATTGATATAAAAAAGAAAGAATTCAATTCGATTAGAATTTACGCGAGTATTAGGTAATTTTAACTGTTACCTTGTACACAGAGCCTTTGCTTCAATACACTTTTAGGCCCTGCATGCAAAGACAAAAAATACAATATCTCCAAAAGTTTAAGAGTCTACATCGATTATTTTATGTCAAAATACTCGTGAAATCCTAAGGAATCAAAATATCGCTATTAGAAAAAAAATTAAAGATACGCTTATAAACAAAAAAAATTGTTTAAACAATATTTTTTAAAAATTTTTATATAAAAAAAATTTTTTTTTGCAAATTTTTTTAATTTTAATTGTTTGTAAATGATAAGTAATCCCTGAAAAAATCATTAAAATCCATCGATATGTCTCTGAGATATTGCGTTTTCAAAATTTCAAAAACAATTTTTGAAAACCCTGTACAACCGTAAATTTTCAAAATTTTTAAAAATCTCTTTTGGAATTTTTGTTTGCATGTATTCCCCTACAACTTCTCAAAGTTTTACTAAAATCGGAGAACTGAGGGACAACATTGATTTGTTAGGTATGATTTGACCCAACATAGACATATTATCTCAGTATTTCATGAACAACAATATTTTAATATATATATATATATATATATATATATATATATATATATATATATATATATATATAATTTTTTAATAACAATATTTATTTTTATTTTTTAAAATATTTTTTTGGAAATTTTCTTTAGATTCGACTATAGAACAACCAACATAAATTTGACCATGACCAAATTCAGAAATGGGTAGAAATATTCCTACTTTATCAAAAGACTGCCCTTGAGATTTATTGATAGTCATTGCATAAGCAAGTCTGATTGGAAATTGTCTTCTTACCATTTTAAAAGGAAATGTATTTTCTGAAGGAGATAAATCAATACGAGGAATAAAAACTATTTCACCTTTCAATCTTCCAGTAATTATTTCTGCAGCAATAACGTATTTCAATAAAGATTTTACAACTAATCGAGTCCCATTACATAATCCTTGAACCAAATTCATATTTCTTAAAAGCATAATTACACACCCTATTTTCAATGATAATTTATGGGGAGGCATACCATCTGGTGTTAAACTATTTAAAAATTCTACTGGAACAATATTATTTATATTGTTTGCATCATCATCAGCTATATGTGAATCAACACTGTAATAAATTACTTCTTCTCCTTCTAGTTTTGACAAAGTACGATCATTCATGTCTTATAGTTCTGAATTAGTCAATGAAAGAATACAAGAAGAATAAACATTCACATCATTTGGATTTATCGATGACCCATATATTTCATCAATTAAATTCCCATTCGATATCAAATCTTGTGGAATTTCTAATACATCATTTTCTTTTTCAAACGTACTTTGAGGTTTGCCATCACCAACATTCAATAACCAATTTGAAAACTCTACTTGATTATCATATAATCTAACGTTAACATTTAAAGATCTAGTTTCAAAGTATTGCCACAATTTACTATTTTTACACAAACATCAACAATATGAGTGAGACTACCATGCGGAACAATTGGCAAAGTTTGCCTAAAATCACCTGAAAGCAAAATAACTTTACCTCCAAACGGTTTATTACATTTTGTAATATCTCAAAACATGGATTCCATTGCTTGTAAAGTATATTTTGGGGCCATTGAAATTTCATCCCAAATAATAATTTTTGCACTCCTTAAAAGTTTGGCATGTTTTGACATTCCACTTATATTACATGTTGAATCTTAATTTATTGGTATAGGGAATTTAAACATAGAATGTGACGTTCGTCCTCCTTTTAGAAGATTAGCCGCTATGCCAGTCCAAGCAACTGATAAAACTACTATTTCCTCACGTTCGACTGTAGTAATAATTGTATTGTGTAAATAGCTTTTACCACTTCCTCCAGGCCTATCAAGAAAAAAATATCTACTAACATATTCATCATTATGTACAGCCATCATAACATCATTAAAAACTTGCCGTTGTTCATCATTCAAACTTTCAATAAGATTATTAGCTTCTTCTTTTAGCAATTGTAATGTTAACGCATTATCTTCCTTATCAACATAACTATAATTTTCAAGAAATTTTAGATCGATGTTTGGTAAATCAAATTGATGTAATGTAAATCCATGAAAATTAAATACTTCATTAATTAAAAGTAATGATTTTTGAAGCGATATTTCCACAGGTAAATTATTATCAAAAATCATGTGTTCTTTATACTTATTCCATAAATCAACAGCATTCACAGGTAAACTAAACACATATATATGCAAATAAACGACATAGTTCTTTAGGAAATTTCATACTCACGGCTTCAGTCAAACAATTATCCCACTCGTTATCGTCTACCATCAAATTTCTTGCACGTGCTGCTTCTGTATAAGTATTATGCGTAATACCTTCATATGTTCTCACATCTTCAAACGATTTAGCATCACGTACATAAAGTAGTAAAATTCTCAAAAAATATCTTTCAATGTCTTTTGGACTTACAAAATACATTCGACAAATTATAGGTTTTGTAATTTGTTCTCGTTTTTTCCAAGTTTTAGATGACTCAACAAAAACATACTTATGTGGTATTTCAGAGTACAAATATTTGAGTGCTTCAGGATCTTGTCTATTTAACTGAAACCATGCTGTCAACATTGTATTTTTAAATTTCTCAATTGCAGTTTGTTCCATTCCTTCTTGAAAACATATTGATTGTTGATTAGGCAAATGTACAGCTAGTCTATATGTTGCATGTGATTGTTCGTGCATATTGAATTCATAAAGTCTATGCATTGCTTCTGGTGCACACAGATACCGTGTATTTAAATAATTTTGAATTTCATCATAATGCATTACTTGATTATCATCTTTATAACCAACTATTGCATAATCATGTCCCTTATAACAATATTTAAGTAAATATTTAATACCACCTGTACTACCACATGCTACTAAGTTAATATGACATGCAAATTTTTTACTTAAATACGGATTATATGATACAATCATCGAATTGTCAGCAGTGCACTTAATTGACCCGTCTCTATTATAAAAAATAATTTTTTTGCCATTATTTCTCCGTCTATACTCCGGATAATTTTTTGATTCATAATTTGTTTTTGGAGAAAATGGTTTAGGATAATTTTTCGTGCATGACTTTGTTTCAGGATTCATACAAGGAGAATGTATATTTTGCTTTCCACAAGGTCCATGGACTTGAAACTGCTTCATAATTTTATAAAGTTCTGGATTCTTCATTTCATCAGGAATTTCTGCACATATTATTTTGTTTACAGTTTCTGCATCACGAATAGCAAACTTTTTATCTAAAAAAATTATTGAATGTACATAAGGCAATCCACGCTTTTGAAATTCTATTACATATACGTAAGCAATGACTGGACCAAAAATTTGTTTATCTTTTAATTCACACATTAATTCTTTTACTTTCTTTTGAAAAACTCGGGAAACAATATCTGGTCGGTCAGATGCAGTTTCCGAATCCAAAAAATTTTCCATAATCTCAGGCCATTTTGGATTACATGTAATTGTAATAAATAAATCTGGTTTTCCAAATTCTTGAACTAATCGCATAGCGTCCATAAAACATTGTTGATAAGCACGTGGTCCACCAGTATATGTAGATGTTAGAATACTAGTTCTTTGAAAAGAGTTATTTGGCAACCATGTAGAAAAAAATATTAATTTTAAATTATATCCAGCATATAAGAACGTCGCAACGCGGCGACGCTATTCCTAAGGATATTTGACACCCTGATAACGCCAAATACCTCATCATGAGAATGCCTTTAACTAAGAAATGCTTATAGAAATAATTAGAAGGACAAAAGAAATTATTATTTCTTTTCTCCTTCTACTAAATAATAAATATAGTAAACAGTTATTAATAATTGTATCGGCGCAATCAATGCTGCCTACATCGAACCTTGCGGCAATATTACCTAAACAAGTTCAAATATTAAATGTAAAATTGTTATCCAAATTTTAATTCTATAAAACATAAAGAAGGCGCAGGATTGCAGCCAAAATATGTAAATGGATCAAATCTATTAAATTCAAATTTTTATATTAGTGATTGAAAGTGCCACGTTGTGATGTTGCGCGTGTGCGAGAGTGGTCGGCGGCAACACACAACTGTGTAACAGCCGACTAGAGGCACCAATACACTCGCGGGCTTTCCCGGCTACAGCACTAACACAAACGCGCTATGCTTGCCTCTAATCGCTACCTCGTGCGTAGAACTTTCCTCTCCCCTCAGGGCCCATAAGCTGTAGACCACAGCTTCAAATAGATATTGCCCGCGTCCGTCTTAAATATCGGTGGCCCACGAGCGCGATCAAAACTAATTATTGAATTATCGGTTGCATAGATATTGCCCGGACTAATTCAGTAAAAGGTTGATCCGCAGTGAGTTTTACACAGTTGTGTGAGACGGCCGGTTGCATAGATATTGCCCGCGTCCACTCACTACAAGTGCAACCTCGCAACCAAAAGAAAATTGCGCGTATCATACGTCGCGATTTTCAGTAAAAGCAAAAGAATTTTCGCCCGACGGAGGTCTGTGATTCAAAAGAGGAATAGCTCCGCCGGTAGTTTGTAAGTAAATAAGTATCGTTTCAGTCACATATTCTAACACACACACACACACACACTTTCTATTTGTAACACACTATAACCATTCTGTATTTAAAAGGTATTTTACTGTTTAAAAATAAACCATCTATTCGTAAAATCAATTTCTTTACTTACCTAACTAAACCTAAAATTCAAATCATTATTAAAATGGTGCATGTAACGAATCGGAAGGCAACTTTTAAAAGTAGGATAACGTCCCTACAAAATAAACAAGGTCTTTCGGACCTTGGCAGCTTGGAGCCTCCCCAAATAAGAATTTAGAGCCATCTCAAAAGCTCAATATTTAAATCAATAAATTGTCGTTTGTAACAAGCTGATGGTGGCAGCGGTAGATTTTCCTACGCGTTACCGCCCCGCTTCGTTACCTGGTAACATTTGTTACCAGTGGCACCATTTTCAACTTTTCAAAATTTAACATTTTAAACAAAATCGCTAAATCAAGGGTCTCCGTTGCCTCTCTTATAGCTTGCCTGTCTTTCCTTTATTAAGCATCAATAAATTTTATTTCCCACAAGTTTAATATCAGGAAAACGTGCAAATATATATATTTATTATAAATAATTATATTATATTAGTTCTGGATAGTCCGTGATGACAAGTCTCCGTGATTCGCTCATTGTATGACATGGCTCCGAAATTCCTTAACTAATAATCAGCACTATTTTCGACTGATAACAAATTTTCCTCTCTATAATTTCTTTAAGAGGATCACAATTTTGAATTGGCAAGGTTACAAAAAGGAAATCAATAAATGATTATATTGGTTTCGATTTTCTGTGATTAGTCCGTGACGACAGGTCTCCGTGGTTCGCCCACTGGATGACATATCTCCGAAATTTCACAGTTAATTAATCTGTGTATCTTTGTTCTACATTTGAAAAGTGCATCTAATGCTTCGAGAAAATTTGCTTGGTTTCCCTAGCCTCTTTCAAAACCTAACAATGAGTAGTTATGCCCACTAATTTTCGTCAGAGAGGAAAACGAAATCGTCGAAAGGACAGACCCAAAAGAGTTCGAAATCAAGAACAGGAAAAGAAAATTACATTAGAAGACAACGATTCGCAAGGCACTTTCAGGAGGGCTTTAACACATCCCCTATTAGAGAGAAACAACCCTTAAACGATTGGAAAGAATTTTCCGATTTTTTTGAACTCCTTCTAAACAAGGCTGAGACCGAAATTAACAAAAATAATAAACGTCGCGAAATTGTAAAAAGGGTTAAATTATCCTTAGAACTACGCGAATCAAATAACTAAATTTTGTTTGTATATTGTTTATTTATTTAACATCTGTATGACAATCCGACAAAATTCTAATGACTTCGGAGTCATTGTTATTAACTCCGAGTTCCTATAAGACGAAGTAGTTAATGTATCTGTAAATAGTTTCTATGAGCACAACTACATTTGCCAAACAACTTTAAAACTAGACTGCCCAATTTTAGGATACCCGACTGGACATTACGTTAACGATACACACGTAGACATTGTAGGCGTGATATATCTGCAAGTTGAAAATCAAGAAATTTGCTTTCATGTGGTAGACTCGATCTACTCAGATACTTGGTTAGTCGCTCCTGCTATCCTTGGTCGGGCAAGTGGCATCGACCTGAGTCTTTTCTAATTTTCCGTATAAGAAATCTACACCTACTACCTCCGGATTGAAGGTCAAATGGTGTATTTCTACGTGGTGGACTCTTCCTATTCTTACGCTTGGTTAACAGTTTCTGGAGTTATTGGGCGAAAAACCAGTATCTGCATGGGATACTGTCAATCCCCCTTTTAAAAAAACCCAGAAAAGTTCACCGCCTGCAAAACCTATTTCCTAAGTATCCATCAAAATCAATTATTCAATAGAATAATTGATTATTTGTATAATTTGTATAATTTAATTGATTATTTCTATTTCAATAGAATAATTAATTGCCGCAGGATTGGAAAAACTTCTAATCGAATCCTGGTGAGTTCCATCTGGAATTCGGAAAGCAGGAAGTTTATTTTCTTCTTTCCCTTACACTAGGAAGCGCCGTTGTGAGTACTAATCATCCCTCCTAGGAGAGCATCTCTGGCTGAACTTGTATTTATCGCACTGTTATAAAAAAAAATTTTTTTTACAACATGTCACCCAAAAATGTCCTCTGATCCAAAGAAACCAAAAAGAGGAAAACGCGCCGGTAAACGACGCATTTTGATCACACAGGAATCAGCTGTGAAACCAGAATCCGAGCTTTAATATAGCCTAAAACCTTTGATAAAGTTCAGACCTATTTGTAAGGTCGTACCTATCTGTAGACGATTAGAGCCTGTCGAACCACTTCCAGTACAACCACAGGTTCACATTATTGAAATCGACTTCGATATCGAGGAAGCCTTGGCACAGCGGCAGATAGCTCGTGCGCAAGAAAATCACGCCAGATTAGTCCCCGTACAACGACAAAACATCAATCAACCGGACGCTGACTCAGACAGCACAATCGACTACGACAGTGACGTCATGATTATTAGTTAAATGCAAACCAACACTCTGATTAGCTAATTAAATGACTGACGTATACTATCTTGTTAGGTATAGTAAAAGGTTTCCTATATCAGTACCTGAGTTGCTGACCTTAAACGAGCTGAAAGGTTTTCCCCTCACATTTATTTCGTCTGCTCACATTGTGTCAGTAGTTTCAAAAACTAAACCACGAATCTCAAAAATAGAAGTCGCGAAATTCGATTTAAATCTTTTATCAATTAAAACAACGCTAGCCTCGTTTTAAACTAACTTATGTTTCCTCGAAGGAGCTCAATTGTCACTGGCTACTCCCAGGACCAATGGTCCGAGTTAATAGAAGGAGTTGAATCAATCGAGGAAAGATATAGTTATCTTGTTTCAGAAAACTCGACATTGTCCAAACGAGCGTCTGAGTTAGAGACCCAGGTAACATTCCTTAATAGTTCCTTGGCCACACTTACGCAAGCTACTTTTGCACAGTCCTTATTAGTTACTAGCATCGAGAAAAGAGCAAGAAAAATGAAATCTGTAATGGCCTTTTTGACTAAGAAATTTGAGCATTTAAAAATTGAATAGGTTTTAATAATGACACCCGAGTGGAGGAATATAGTCTTTAATAACTCTGAAGAACAAGTACAACGGGTAGGTAGGTTATTAGCGTTCCATTTTCGCGAAAGTAGAATTTGAGAAGTTCTAATTCTCAATTGAGAACCAGAATAGAATCTCTTGAAACCAAAGTCGAACTTCTAAAATCCCTAATTGCGCAGGAAAAACTAAGATACATGACTTTTTGTAAATCTATAAGCGAATTAGAACAGTTAATGCAGGATCTAAATCTATAACTTCGAGCTCTTGAATATGGATCTAAACATGAAAATTACAGCCCGTTCTCCTTTTGCTGTACCTATAGTAAAAATTGTAAAAAAGGAAAACAACAGATTAATAGTAGATTTGACTAAAATAAATGCACAAGTCAACAACCCGAAGTCCCTAAGTGAAACCTGCACTCTAAACGAAAAGAAAATCTAATCCCTAAAAGGCTCAAGTTGGAGTAATTTTCTACGGTGGCGAATCTCCTGCCCTTTTAAAAGTTGCAATCACTTAGTTATTTTCTACTCTCACATAACTGCAACCACTTACACTTTTCGTATAAATATAAAGCCGTAAGTATAAATTTTTTATATATATAAATTTACTTGTAACACTTTTATTTATTTGAAATATCCTTGTGTAATCATGGCTCAACCCCCGCAAAACCTTGACGCTAGTGTAGCTAACACCATAGATCGATTAAATTTACGAACAAGCGCAAGTGACATCCCTCTGTTCGACGGTCGGAACCTTTCGCTAAAGGAATTCCTACAAGCCGTGCAACGTGCAGGAATTTCCCTTACGGATACCACCGAACCAGAGTTCCTTAGGGCCGTTCTGAGTCGATTACAAGGAGCAGCATGGGACAGTTGTAAAAACAAGGATTTTGATCAACTAGACGATTTACTTGACCACCTAAGGAAGCGATTTGTCCCAAATAAAAAATATCAGTGGTATTTCGAAAACATAATAACCCTTAGGCAAAAACAGACAGAAACTGCGAGTGACTATTATGATCGTTTGCAGGGTCTAATCGCTGGTGCCCGTCATGCCCTAGAGCCAAAATATAATAGGACATTTAGGGAAGTTAGGGAAGGTGACGATGGCCCAGAACTCAGAGAGTTTAATATCATTTTGCAACCCATTCGTGAATGCGCCCTGGATTCGTTCATAAGAGGACTTTCCACGGAAGTATCAAAATTCGCTGATGCCAGAAATCCACGTGACCTAGACGAAGCCCTATAGTTCGCAAAACATGCTGAAGATCGGGAAAGCTACTGCGAAAGATCGCGTTTGTCATCTTACCATATATCCAAAAGCGAGGAGCGAAAAAGATCTCCAAGCCCATATTCACGACAAATTGAGAAATCCAACACTACAACGAGACGCAGAACTGACTCTGACAGAGACAAATCATTCCAACCATTCCTTCAAACATGCTTCCTCTGAAATGTTACATCTTACCCCAGAACAGCTTGGGAATTTCTATAGATCCATCATGCCCCAATATCCCCCTCCCTTCCCATATCCTACGCCTTCCCACATGATTCAACCTCAAAACCCGCAATATCCAGCACCTTATGCATACCCGCAAATGAAGCCCCAAGTTCCAAGTTCCTCCCAATCCTACACCTATGCCGAATCAATATCCAAGATCAAATCAGAACTATCGGACTAGTACAACCCCACCACGGGTTGTGTCTCCAGCACCTTCTAGCAATTTAAACTACCAGCAGACTTGCCGTCCGGACGCACCAGCGAGTCCCCTTCCACAGCGTCCGAAGAACGTGCACTTCGCGGAACACTCCATAGGATCCTTAGAGCAAAATCAGAGGCCGAGGACTCCCCAGTAGTCCAATTAAGCGCCCCTGAATTCAGACATGACAAAATAAGGTGAGTCGTAGATCCTGGGTCGGACACTAACCTCGTGAAGATGTGTGCATTAAATCCAGTGCTCACACTTGATCCAGACAAGTGTCTTGAGATCACGGGAATAACTAATCACGCTGTTAGAACAATGGGAACCATTCAGTTAACTATCGATAATGTCCCGGTAGAATTTTACGTTGTCAAAAACTGCTTTCCCAATTCGACCCATGGTATCCTTGGAAGACCATATCTACGACAGGTCCAAGCCCAAATTTCTTTTAGGGGTAACACCTTAGTGACCATATCTTCCCCAGTGACCCCTATCAATTTTGTTGATAAGGAATCAGTGGAGGCTAAGAAAACCTTAAGGTCTGAAATCAAACCGTTTGCTCGAGTACTACGCATAAAATCCCGCACGAAAAGCCAAGTAGCGATAGATGTAATGAACACAGGGTTAAAAGAAGGATATCTCCCTCGAATTGAAACCCCAGAAAGATTCTATCTAGGCGAAGCCATTGTCACAAATAAGGATGGTGTATGCCACGCTATGGCAATCAACACTACCGAAAATGACATTGACATAACCCTTAAACCTCAGGAGTTGATCCCGTTCGATTTCTGTAAATTCCCCGGTGAAGAATTTACAGATTCTGAGGCAGAAGACTTTCAATTTAATTCGAGACAAACCTATTCTGAGAGAGCCATCAAGGTCAAGAATGCGTTATACTTGGCTCACTTGGCTCCAGATGAGCGAAAGATCGTATTAGGATGGGCGGAAGACTATGTTGATATATTCCATTTAAATGGTGAACAACTTTCGTGCACTCACCTTATCCAGCATAGAATTCCGACCATTGACGATAAAATCATTTACAATAAACAATATAGGTCCCCCGTAGAGGACCTAGAACAAATTGACGTTCAATTATTGAAGCAGTTTAATAGTGGAATCATAGGACATTCTAATTCCCCATTCAACTCGCCATTGTTGATCGTTCCAAAGAAACTTGACGCGTCGGGTGAGAAAAAGTGGCGTGTTGTAGTAGACTACACAGTCTTAAACGAAAACATCATAGGAGACGCTTTTCCACTGCCCAACATAACCTCAATATTTGATAGATTGGGCACTGCACGCTATTTTATCGTCTGTGACCTTGCCAGTGGTTTCCATCAAGTGGAAACACACCCAGGTGATAGGCACAAAACTGCCTTTTCGTCTCGCAATGGTCACTATGAGTGCAAGCAAATGCCCATAGGTATAAAGAACGCCCCGCCTACATTCCAACGACTGCTAAATAATGTTCTAAGTACTATGCTCGATGATGAAGCGTTTGTGTACTTAGATGACATTATAACTTATTCTGACACTCTTGAAGAACACGACAAACGAGCACGTAGACTTTTTAATCGACTTAGGGATGCTAATTTGAAACTTCAGCCAGATAAATGCGAGTTCTTAAAAACCGAAGTCGCGTATCTTGGACATATAATTAGTGAAGAAGGAATAAAGCCGAATCCAAATAAAATCACCGCAATTCGAAAATTCCCTCTCCCAAAAACCCCTAGGGACATTAAAAGTTTTCTTGGTCTTTCTGGATACTATAGGCGGTTTATCGAAAACTACGCGGAGTGGGCTAAGCCTTTGACTGAACTCTTAAAAAATGACACTGAGTGGAAATGGGGAAAACCCCAGAAGAAAAGTTTTCATTATCTACGACGATATTTGTGTCGTGAACCTATCTTTCAGTATCCGAATTTTAGCGAGACCTTTAAACTAACGTGCGACGCTTCGGAACACGCTGTAGGCGCAATTCTAACGCAAACAAAGGACAGTATTGATTTGCCTGTGGCTCATTATTCGAAAGTGTTGAACAGTGCAGAACAATCCTACCCCAAAGCCGAAAAAGAGTGCTTAGCTATACTGTACGCGACGGAACATTTTAAACCCTATTTATATGGTCGCGAGTTTGTTCTAGCCTGTGATTTTGAGCCGGTGCACTGGATAACCTATATTGATAATCCGGGACCACGAATTCAAAGATGGAGAATTCGTCTTCAGAATTATCAATGTAAGTTTGAATATAAGTTCGGAAAAATCAACAGGATTGTGGAAGCGCTATCCAAAAATCCTGTTGAAGGAAACGGGTCGAACTCAGATTCCAGTTGGTCAGAATCATTCTCATCGGATCTAGAGAAGCCTGCACCTCGCAAGAAAGCAGTTTCCGGTAAAACGGAACCGAGTGATCCCAAATCTAGCAAGAAAGAGAAAACGTGCAGTTCACTACTTATTACGCGTTCCTCAACCAGCGAAACGGAAAAAGGTGCGTGAGTGAACCCGAAAGAAAGAAAAGAAAATTTCGGAATGTCTGAAAAACCTAGTGCGTCAACGACCCGACAACGAATCAGCAGTCTTAAGGAGGGCTTAAACCCAAAACAAGCAAGATCACAATCTGGACCTTCATCCAGAACTGGAACTGTACCAAGATTCTAAATCCTAAGAATACAGAAAAGTCAACCTTGCCCAGTAGATTCTCTGTTACCTCAAAGGCGAAAGGGGTAACAGAACTAAGAAAAACAATCCTAAAGCGTCCAAAGGATCCGGAACCAAGTACCAGCTCGGGACAACCAAGCAGTTCAAAGGGTCCCCTTACTAAACCTAATTTAAATCCTGCCAAGACGGCTGCCAAGGAACCTCCTCGTCGAGGACGACCTGTTGGAAGTACCAAATCCGCAATGGCTGATAGTGAAGAAACCTATCGACCCCCGCTGGATATTCCCGTTAGTGAAGCGGATAAAAGCTGCATCGCCAACAGACTACGACCCCGCGGAACCACATCCCCAAAGGAAGAAACAACTAAGGAACCGTCCTATTCATCATTAAGTGATGAAAGTGCAAAGAAGAATCGGAGGATGGAACAGATGAAGATTCGGATCCCCCAGTATTCCGAGAAGACCATAGTGCCTTCCCACATCTTCCTGTCCATGCTACTCCGCCCAAATCACCTAAGCTCAAACCCAACGCCCCTCATAGTCAAGGCCCTGACTCATACACGGACGTTTTCGTTGATGGAGCCTGCTGCGAAAATGGAGGATCCAGTCCAAAAGCAGGAATTGGCGTATGGTTTGGCCCAGACAATCCTTTAAACATTTCTAGACGTTATAACGGACGTCAAACGAATAACGCTTCTGAAATCGAAGCAGCCACTATGGCAGCTCGACAGGCCAAAAAGGCGGGCATCAAGAAACTCAAAATCAAAACAGATTCCCGATACTTGGTGCAGACCGTTGAGGAATGGATACCAAAATGGAAACAGAACGATTGGAGGACAACAGAAAACAAACCGGTAAAAAACAGGAACATATTCCTGGACATGAAGGCATCGTTGGCAATGAAAACGCGGATCGTCTAGCTAGAGAAGGCGCTCTGAAGAACCCCGAACCGGATTCGTCGCCATCTTCAGAATCGGAACCAGAAGAGTTACCTCTCGAAGAAGTGATCATCACAGATCAACACAGAATTGATAACAGTGAGGACGAATCTAGCGAATCAGACGTTCAGAACCCGGAACAACGATCACAACTCAACGCTAAGCAACTGATGCAGGAAGTGTCGGAGTCCATCAATAAATTTGACCAATCGATTGCGAACGCCGGATTGAATCTCTCCAATCCAACAAACAGCACTCTACTTTGGGACTATAAAGGCCTAGACCATAGTCCACGAAGACAATATGTTTCTGACGGTGAAGAAGGTCAAGAACATTTTGACTATTTAGAGACTCTTGATCCTGCAGTTGGAACCGAGGACGACCTCCTCAGAAGAGTAAAGAAGTTCCTGGACGACTTCAACCGGGGCAGAGCAAAGAAACAAACGGAATCAGAAGGGCTAGCAAATGAACAACCTGAATTGCCCATTGCGGTCGAAGGATCACAGAAGGAAACTCCCATAACCAGCAAATCCACTAAATCAAGGAGACAAAGTACGGTACGATTCAAGGATATTCCAGAAGTCTTTGAACACTCTGAGGATGATCAAATACCCTTGATGGAAAGTGAATTATCCACCCCAGGACCATCAACTATCCCACGTGCGCAGTCCACCCCGTTCACGAGATTCAAAAATGAAGGTGTCAACTCCACTCAGGAGATCACTGTAAGGAGCCAAGGCATGAAACCTAGGCGAATACAAGACACAAACACTGATGTAGTAAAGAAGTGCGCGCCTCTCAGTTCTTCGTTCCTAAACTTCAAGAATTCGTATTTCGATTGACGTACAGACGAGACAATTACGCTCATTTCCTTTCCGAAGATTGCGAACCGGTTGATCCAATTTCAAGACTATTAATTGCCACAGAAAATATCGACTTGCAAGATATTCGGAAATGTAAGAGTTGTTTCGAAAACAAACTAGCTAGAGCCCGCACGAGAGAGCCGATAATTATTACCGACACTCCGGCGATGCCTTTCGACAATGTGTCCCTTGACACGGTCGGAAAATTGCGAACTCTCCCTTGTAGGACCAAACGGAAATCGGCACATCCTTACAATGCAGAATAATTTCTCCAAGTACTGCATCGCGGTCCCAATTCCGAATATCGAAACACAAACAATTGCCCATGCGGTAGCCATTAACTTGTTCTCTGTGTTTGGAGCACCCCGTTGCATTCTAACAGAGAGAGGAGCAAGTTTTATTAGCACCCTGATGCGTAAGTTAGAAAAGATCTTTGGCGTCAAACAACTTACTACATCTGGTTATCGCCCACAAACAAACGGGGCACATGAGAGAAGTCACATCGAACTGACGGATTATATTAAACATTACGCAAAGGATTTTGACGACTGGGATCGTTTGCTTCCGTTTGCGATGTTTAATTATAATACATCCGTTCATGAGGCAACCAATTTTACCCCATACGAACTTGTGTTTGGACATTTAGCCAAAGCACCTAGTTCGTTACCTCAAGGGCCCGAAGTCAAAACATACGGATCCTATCTGAAGGACTTAATTACATGGATGAACGAACTACAAAATTTAGCTGCTAAATATTTAGTTCGATCAAAACAACGGTCAAAAGAAATCTACGATCGTAAGGCACGACCTCTGAATGCCAAATTAGGCGATCAGGTGTATGTCTTTAAAGAAGTCCGGTCCAATAAGTTCGACAAGCGAGCAGAAGGACCATACACCCTTGTAGGATTCACGGAAAATAACAATGTGATCCTCGAAACTAAAAACGGTGAAAGATTCGCGAAACATAGGGACAAGATCAGAGCCACCAAATTATGAGACCTAAACCCCAGCTCTAGATCCCTTATTAACCTATTTTTTTATTTTTAGAATAACTCAAGGAAAGATGACGACTATTGCTATAACCCTGCTATGCCTATTCTCGATCCTAGCAATGATGACCAAGCAGCTGTATTCCCACGACGTAGAGATGACTGTTCCAAGTGATCGTAACCAAATCACCTCTTTTAAGTCCAGCGCTGGAATATATTTCGAATATATTGGAGAAGTCAGAAGGTCCGTCAGCAACTGGAGGATTGCCGTATTCCTGGACGTGGGCAAGCAGACTCGATTCTTCGATGATTTGAGGACCAGACTGGAACGAATGAAACAACACTGCAAACCTGACGAAGAATGGTGCAACGAGTTAGTTGGATATTATGATTGGGAAGATAGATGGGAAATGGCCGCGTATCCTAATAATATAATCAGAGTTTTGAATAATAATTCGACAATAACGATAACTACTTAAAGGAACTAAGGCTGGACACAAGCCACTCCCACTATGCTCATATTATATATAAAATTGGATAATTATTTTCGAAATATTAAAGAAAAATTGGTTAAAACATCGCTCTTCTACGTGCATCTCTAAGTTCAAGGCATCAAGGTTTTTGGGGACGAAAACTGGAATTTTCACGGTGGTTTATTAGAATACTAGTTCTTTAAAAAGAGTTATTTGTCAACCATGTAAAAAAAAATATTAATTTTAAATTATATCCAGCATATAAGAACGTCGCAACGCGGCGACGCTATGCCTAAGGATATTTGACACCCTAATAACGCCGAATACCTCATCATGAGAATGCCTTTAACTAAGAAATTCTTATAGATATAATTAGAAGGACAAAAGAAATTATTATTTCTTTTCCCCTTCTACTAAATAATAAATATAGTAAACAGTTATTAATAATTGTATCGGCGCAATCAATGCTGCCTACATCGAACGCCATTTGTCGAAAAATATTAAAAATAGCTGATTTAAACGTTCAGAAAAACGTTGAAAATAACAAAAACTTAAATTTTTATTGTGATAATCTTGTTCTCTGATGTCTAAACTATAGAAATATTCCTTTACAAAAGTTAAATGTGGTGTACACTCTTTAAAAACAGAGTTTTTTTAGGAACGCCATTTCGGTGTTTTTGCCACTCTGGGCCTCGGCGTGTGGAACGCCATTTGGAACGCCCTGTCAGTGAAGTGGTTAAATTTAAATTTTTATATTAGTGATTGAAAGTGCCACGTTGTGATGTTGCGCGTGTGCGAGAGTGGTCGGCGGCAACACACAACTGTGTAACAGCCGACTAGAGGCACCAATACACTCGCGGGCTTTCCCGGCTACAGCACTAACACAAACGCGCTATGCTTGCCTCTAATCGCTACCTCGTGCGTAGAACTTTCCTCTCCCCTCAGGGCCCATAAGCTGTAGACCACAGCTTCAAAACAAACGCACGTGCGTTACAGCTGACGCAAACTACAAGGCTTGCATTCCTTATGACAATTGAACTTACGAATCAAGTCAGATGCACATAAAAACAATTAACAATAGTTAAACATCTTGTTGTAACATTGTTGTTACAGCAAAATGCCGGAGGACATTAGGTTATATATATATATATATATATATATATATATATATATATATATATATATTGCTCAATATGTAAAATGCATATACAAACAACCTATAAAAGTAGGAACAATATAATTACAATAATTAAATTATATGCACTATAGTAACTAAGATGAATAATAATTTTATTAATTAAACAATATAATTATTATTTAAATTCTTAATTATTTCAAAAAAAATTATTGTCTAAAAAAGTATCATATTAACAGACCGTTTCCGTTCTCACGGACCTGCCTTGAGATCCAAAACGTCAGCAAAAATGTATAGACCAATGGGCCCACGATTTTCTCCTACTCTTTACTCCTACTACCTAAAATTTTCCGTCTTCCCCACTTTTTGCACTAAAGGTAAGGGTTAGAGGCTTGTCGCGAAATATCAATCATCGCAGTACGAATTCTCGCTTCTTCTCAAAGACACCTCTCCTGGGTATAACCTGGCAAGTGTTTTGGGACAGAGAAATTTCGCGAACAAAAAGCCCGTCCGCCACCCGAAACCCGAATTGCATGATTCAGGGCAGACGTTAAAATTTTTTAATTCTCTGAGCCGATGGAGTCTAGTGCGGGCTGATTTTGGAGAGATTTTAGAATTATTAATATAATTAATCATTCTAAAATCTTGTTATTTAAAACTGGCCGGTTGCATATATATTGCCCGCGTCCGTCTTAAATATCGGTGGCCCACGAGCGCGATCAAAACTAATTATTGAATTATCGGTTGAATAGATATTGCCCGGACTAATTCAGTAAAAGGTAGATCCGCAGTGATTTTTACACAATTGTGTGAGACGGCCGGTTGCATAGATATTGCCCGCGTCCACTCACCACAAGTGCAACCTCGCAACCAAAAGAAAATTGCGCGTATCATACGTCGCGATTTTCAGTAAAAGCAAAAGAATTTTCGCCCGACGGAGGTCTGTGATTCAAAAGAGGAATAGCTCCGCCGGTAGTTTGTAAGTAAATAAGTATCGTTTCAGTCACATATTCTAACACACACACGCACTTTCTATTTGTAACACACTATAACCATTCTGTATTTAAAAGGTATTTTACTGTTTAAAAATAAACCATCTATTCGTAAAATCAATTTCTTTACTTACCTAACTAAACCTAAAATTCAAATCATTATTAAAATAGTGCATGTAACGAATCGGAAGGCAACTTTTAAAAGTAGAATAACGTCCCCACAAAATAAACAAGGTAAACAATTCGGACCTTGGCAGCTTGGAGCCTCCCCAAATAAGAATTTAGAGCCATCTCAAAAGCTCAATATTTAAATCCATAAATTCTCGTTTGTAACAGTAGAAGATAAAATAATCATTTTTCCTGGTCGAATATTTTCTTGTGTTGTTTTATTATTCATATAATCCATTAATCCACAGTACATTTCTGCTCGAAGTTTTTTTTTGTTGAAAACGAATATATTTCAAACGCTCACCTTCTACTTTTGACCAACTATCAACAATAAATTGTTGAGTTAATTTACCCATTTGTAAACATGGATTAAATGTTCCTCTATAAGACAAGCGATACATATAAAATTGTAAAGGAGTAATATTACGAACACCATCAGTGTGTTTCATATTTACAGTCCATCCTGGATCACCTGACGGAAACAATAAAGGATATGTCATAGGATCAGCATATGTGTTAAGACTGCTAATTGGAATACTTTTAGAACCCCTTAGATGTATACATATATCACGTTCAATTAGAGGCTCACCATCTTCGCTAACAAATATAGCTGCTACTTCATTGCAAGATCGAACATTATATTTGTTTTGAGAAAATTTTAAATCACGTTTAAACCACATTTGAATGCTTCTCGGACATTCATTCAGTAATGTTGCCCTTGCTTCTTCTTCCAATCCAATTCTTTCATCATTTTAAATGACTTTGCATAAATATTAATATCTCTTAGCAAAATATATATTTCAGTCATTAGTAATTGCAAACATTTTTTATTACATTCATTATTCAATCGTTCCATCACCGCTTCGTCAATATCAAGAATATACAATTGACCATATTTTCGATTATCTCCATCATCAGGATGAAGAGAGTATGTATCATGATACACTTGTCCATGTATACGAAAAACATAAGGACCATATCCTTTTGGAACTTCTAATTTAGCTCCCATGCTAGCAAATGCACACGAACTATTATAAGAACGAATATTTTCCTTATAATTCTTACTTTTAAAGTTATTATCAAATAATACATTTTTCGAATACAAAGGATAAGGATTTAAATCATACAATTTTACTTTTCCTTTATGACAACAACTACTAAATTTTTTATCCTGTGGCCTTTCACACAAAAAATGTAACGCGTCACAAAACATACATTTGACATTCATTAGACCTAAATAATTTTGTGAAACTCTATTTTCATCAAACTCTTCAGACAACATAATTCCAACTCCTAAAGTTTCCATTATTTTCCCATTTTTTTATTCATTTTACTTGTTAAATCCTGTTTTTGGCGCTGTTCTTTTTCTAATTTTGTTTCTAATAACAATTTCCTTTTTTTGCATTCTAAATTATTTTTTTGTCGACTTTTTTTGTCATCTTCTGTTTCTAAATATAATTTTTTTCTTTTACTTTCTAAATTATTTTTTTGTCGATTTTTTTTATCATCGTCCGTTTCTAAAGATAATTCTTTTCTTTTATAATTTAAATTTTTTTGCTTCATTACATTCTTTTCATGTACATTTTTCGCTTTTCTATAATTATTTTTTCTCAATCTATCTTTCTCTAGTCTGATTTTTTTCTGTTCATCTGTTTCTTCAAGCCTTGCCTTCCTTTTCCTCTCCTTGTCTGTTATTGCATAAAATCTCTTTTTTCATTTTTTTCATTTTCATTATGCTTCTCCTCTAAATAATCTGTACCTCTATTAACATTATTGTCGAAAACTACTTTAGATTCTCTTCTCAACATTTTTTTAAATTCAGTAATATGATTGTCATTTAACTTTCTTCCTTCAGTATTTAAAATTTAACAATCTTTATCACATAAATTTTTTCGATCTTCGGTTTTATTTTCTATTTCTAGAACTACTTAAATTTTTTTACTATTTAAATTGTTTTGTCATCAATTTCTTTTCGTCTATATTTCTAGATTTTTGGCAATTATGTTTTCTTAGTCTATCATTTTCTAGTCTGATTATTTTCTGTTCATCTGTTTCTTCGAGCTTTGCCTTCCTTTTCCTCTCCTTGTCTTTTATTGTGTAATGTCTCTTTTTCTCATAGTTTTCATTTTTATTGAGCTTCATCTCTGAATATTCTGTAGATATATCTCTATTCACATTATTACTAATACTGATACTAGTTTCACAAATGGATGACGAGTTTGGTATTTCTATGAGTTCTGTAGCTCGATTCGTTAAAAGACCTTTCCAATCATGATCAACAATAAAAGGTCTAATAACATTTGTCAATTTCACGGAAGGAAATGAAATTAAACAATTATTTTCAAACATAAAAATTAGATGTCGTCTCATTTCACTATGAATATAATTAACAGTATTTGGCAATTCATTGTAATATAAAGATGTTGCAAACGCTATTGCATATATGCCACAGTCAATTCCATTCGGTTGATGATTAACAGCTGAAAAAACTACCGGTGGTTTGAAAGGATATAATTTATTTAAATATTTCTTTTGATCTTCATTTAAGCTTCCCGCATTAATACTGTCATAAATATATAGTCTTAATCCATCGTAATAAGTACAAATCCAATGACCAGATTTGCAAGCACCACTAAAAAGTATTTGAATGTGCTTCTGATCTGTATTAATCGGAATAATGAATTCAGGCATAATTAAATATAAAGTGCTTTGCATGTTAAATGCTAAATTTGATTCTCTTCTCAATAATTTTTCAAATTCAGTAATATGATTGTCATTTAACATTTTTCCTTCAGTATGTAGAATTCTATTATCTTTATTACTTAAATAAACCTTTTCTTCTTTGTTAGACATGATTTTTTAATAAAATTAACTAATAATAGAATATTTTTCAAAAACTTATTTTTTGAAAACAGACTTAAACTTAAAACTTCTAACTCATTACTAAATAAATAAAAATATTAAATAAATATAAATAAATTTTAATAATTATTTTATTTTTTAGATAAATATTTTTTTAGATTTAAATTTATTTTAATTTTTCTATTTATTATATATTTAATAATAAATACTCATCAAATTTCTCAAAAATCTCATAAACCACAAAAATTGGCATAAATAATATGTCACATAAATCGCATTTTTTCCCCATATAAATCACATAATTTCGCATAAGTCATATAATAAATTATATTATATATTATTACATATAATATTACATAATAATTATATATTATATAATAATTATGTATTATATTATAAATTATATTGTAAATAAATATTAACACAATTATTATAGTTAAATATTAGGATGATGAAAAAAATCGATCACTCCGAGTCAGGATTAAAAAAAGTAAGAAAGAAGTAATTTCTTTTAACGTTTCAACAGCACGGCTGTCCTCTTCAGAAACGTAAGAAAAAATTATAATTAGTATCTAATCGTTCTTGCTTCGACGAAGACGTTCGTCTTGTATAAGCAATGTGTGACTGAATTGGTTTATAATTTTTTCTTACGTTTCTGAAGAGGACAGCCGTGCTGTTGAAACGTTAAAAGAAATTACTTCTTTCTTACTTTTTTTAATCCTGACTCGGAGTGATCGATTTTTTTCATCATCCTAATATTTATCGGCCGAGTGATAGCATCATTACTATATATATTATAGTTAAACCTTACTTTCCATACCTCGTTCTCTATCTTCGTTATCTTTCCTCTTTTTTTCTTTTTATCTATCTGTGAGTGAGAAAAGAAAAATAATCAGCCAATAAAGAAATAAGACGCTCTTTTGGTATTTTCGCTTAAAAGTGAAATTCCCCACTTTTCCTTTCCATATCAAATTCTGTTCCTCTCTTTCTATCTGACACGGAAAATGGTGAAAACATGATACCCCCTTCTAAACCCAAAAAGTAGGCGTTACTTTCTCAACTATTCGTCTCTTTTTCGCTCCTACTGTAAACTAAAAGGAGAGACAATACCTCCCTCTCTCTCTCACTGTAGCTTAAAAGTGAAATTCCCCACTTTCCTTACCCTATCAAATTCTGTTCCTCTCTTTCTATCTGACACGGAAAATGGTGAAAACATGATACCCATTGTGAAATAAATATTTTCTAACTAATTTTACTAGAAACTGACACTTCTGAGTGTAAACAAGCATAGAGAATATATACAACAAATGAAAACTGATATGTTCATACCTGTGAGATTGATTTTTTTAGAAATAAAGTTAACAGGAATTTTTATATTTAATATTTTTCAAATGTTTTCATTGAAGTACACATTTAGCGATCACAAATAATAACACTAATAATAATGTCTAACGTTCACGAAAGAATTTAACCTATAATTTTCAAATCTGTGATTATGCTTCTAAAAAGAGTATTAATTATAAGTCATTTACGCTTGCAGCTGCAGGTATAATAATTGTTAAATTATTATCAATTTTAAAGGCACACAATTAAATAAAGTCTCAATTTATTCGTATTCTCATAAGGAATAAGCTCATTAAAAAAATAATAAAATTTCTTTTCCGCTGAAAGCATAAAATGAAAAACTCTCTATCACTTTCTGTTTCTGAAAAATCATAGTAACTCTTTTTGAATTGTTGCCATTTAGTTTTATTGAAAGAGCACATATTTCTTTTAACGTAGAATCCTTATTTGAAACGAACAGTATGCAATTTTGATAGAAGTAAAGGAAACTCTTATTCTACTTTCCTTAGTGAGAGAGAGACGATCCTTATTTGAAACGAACAGTATGCAAATTTGGTAGAAGTAAAGGAAACTCTTATTCTACTTTCTTAAGTGAGAGAGAGACGATGATCCGTTAAATTTTAAAGGTAGAAGAAGTTCTTATGCAATTTTTTTTGGTGCGAGAAGGAAATCAAAGCGTTAAATTCTAACGGAAAAGGAAACTCATATTTGATTTCGTAAGGTGCGAGAAGGAAAGCAAAGCGTTAAATTCTAACGGAAAGGAAACTCTTATTGTTTTATCATTCTTAGGAGAAAGAAAACAAATCCCTACCTGCTTTAAGGTGAAGGATGCCTTTTGCCTTTTCATTGTACCTACTTTGAATTGAAGGATGGAAAAGGAAGGAAAACGGTTACTGTATATATATATATATAGATAGATAGATAGATATAGATTGTCATCTTTGGTTCAAAGACACCCAATATACTAAGCCAAAACTGTGCATTAGGTAAGGAGGGGGAATAGATTGACTTTATTTACTTTTAAACCATCTTAACCCTTTAACGACGAGATGTACTGCTTTTCAACATGAATTTCAAACGCCTACAATTAGTATAAAGAAGCCATAAAATTGTTCAAAAGTCCATATCCTACTATTTTTGAGGTCGCTCTTTCGAATGGCGTGGTGAAAATTTTTAAAAAATATTACTAAACCCTTCTTTCTTCAAAAATACTTAAAAATGTCAGGTTTTTTGAAAGCAACTTTTTTAAAAAGAATTTTTTTCTCCTCCATTTATGACGGTCCTTTTAACAACAAATCTAAGATTATGTAAATATTAAATAAGTTATTAATTCCCTTATCCGTCAAAAATCAAATTTAACACCAAAACATGGCTTGTCAGACGCCAGTTAGTTTTGTAGTCGAATAACTAACAAAAACAATAATTTAGTAAACAATAATCAATAATAATCTCAGTCAATACTTCTTATTAATTCAAATAAATAATCTCAAAGGGAGATTCCGTTGGGAAGATCAGAAAAGGGAAATTCTAAGTTTTGAGACACGATATTTTGAGAGAAATTCTACTTACTTGTTTTCTCATTCAAATGCAAGAAGGAAAATCCCAGTGATTTCCACAAAATAATCTTTTTCAATAATTCCTTTATTCAGATGTAACCAAAATAATATTCTATATAACGTTTCTCTCCTCCAGTTCCCAAGTCAACCAAAAATAATCTCACTCTCTAGAGAAAACGTTCTATCATAACAATAATACTTTTCGCTCCTTACAACCATGTCACTCTCTCGACGATCACACTCAAACTATATATTATAAACGTGCTTTTGTCGTCTGCTAAAGAATATCGCGCGCCGGCGAGTCATAAAGAGGAGTTCTCATCTCCTTTACAACAATAGTCAAAATTATTGCGCGCGAAAATTCAAGTCATAAAACAAAAAAAAATAGAAATATAAAGAAAATAACTATTAATTATAATAATATAATTTTGTACGAAACTACTTCGTCACAATACCCCGCCACTAGGAATTGAACTACCATCTGTAGTTTCAATTACAAATGAAAACTAAAATGGTAAATTAATATCTTCCATGTCAAGAATAGGAAGTTTTCCAGATCCCGTCAACTTTTCAATCTGCTTATATCCTTCGTTCACGGTCCTAGTTGAGTTTTCCTTTGGTGTCGATAATGATTTGATAGATGAACTCCTTGATATGGTTGGAGATGGTGTTTTTGGGATCTGCCACGCACGATATACATCTCCAAATCCTTCTGTGTTTCTTCCCAAACTTACTTCCCTTGTCCAAATTGAAGGTAAAAGTAGATTTCCTTCTCTCTTACATCTGGCGATTAGTTTTTCTGTATTTTCCACCTTGCTTTCATCCCTTGTTGTTGATTGATAATTTTGATTCCCCTTTTTTTCGTTCAGTAGGAATCTTCGATATCCCTCAGCACAGCGTGGGCAGGTAGCTACAGTATGAAACTTTCGTCCACAGTTTTCACAGCTAGCCTCTGTCACCTTCTTTGGACATTTTGATCTATAGTGGCCCTTCCTCCAACAATTTTGGCAAACTCTTGGAGGAGGGTCAACTGTTGGGTCTGTCGGGATAGATTTGATATCGTTGAACATCACTCCTGTAGTTTTTCTAGGTAATGCTTCCCTTGTCATTATTTCGGATGTGTTCCGAGAATTTCCTTCTCCTGAAGTCACAGATGAATCATTCGACGTGATTCTTGTTGGCGGTCCAGGAGGGGTGATGGCACGGGTTTCACTGATCTCGTCATCGTCATTTGGATTAACCAAATCCTCCTTTGTGATGATATGTTTTCTGGCTTTCAGTTCAGCGGATTGATGTTCTTTTAACTGCTCGATTGTCACAGATGTTTTCGGATCTAATAATTTAACAAATCGGTCCAATTCCTCGACTGCGAGTCTACTTCCAAATTCTGCCCAATTCTCATTCTCCTTACGTTTCAAATTTGTCTCGATCATTTCTGCCTTCGGTAGTGAAATTGGATCTATTATTTCCAATGTTGAAATTTCCCGTACTCCTTCCTTCCCATAGTCAGTCTTGCCATGTAGAGATATTTTATCCAAGGTCTTTGTTTTGCCAGAGTCGTATATTGGGAAGTCCAGCCATGATGGTAGTGTAGAGACATCTTTAGGAGGTTGGAATTCCTCCATTGGTTGGTGTCGAAACGTTGATTTACCACGTGGTATTCCTCGTCGAGACATAATTGCTAGATGGTAATCAGATGGTCGCTTGTTCGATACCCGCGTTCTCCACTTTCCCTGGTCACTCTTCCCTCGGTATCTCTCCACTTCGATAACTACTCTCTACCCAAGTCAATTTGTCAAAGCCTAAAAACAGATAAATAATTAATAAAACTTGCAATTAAATCGATTAGGTAAATATTTCTTTAGGTCAGTAACATGGATTTTTGGATTTCTACGACTGTCTTGGGTGCGTAATACAAAAACTGAAGGAGATAATTGTTTTATAATTTCAAATGGGCCTTCAAATTTAGGAGCTAACTTTGTTGCAAACTTTTGTACCCCACTTGATAATTTGTGGGACTTCCTAAGTACTAAATCACCGACCTTGAACTTAGTTTCATGTCGATTTCTGTTATAATACTCAGTCTGTCTATTTTTCTCCTTATCAATAAATTTTGTCACCAAGTCGCGTAATGCGTCAAGTCTTTTAACCCTGTCAATCCATTCCTCAGGAGAGATTCGGTGAATCTTATCTTTCTTCTCGATTTCTCTCCGCAAACTTTTTACTGGTCGAGGATGGCGGCCAAAGTTTAAAAATGCAGGAGATGTTTTCGTAGCAGCTTGGGTTGCAGTGTTAACTGCATGTCGAAATTCATGGACATGTAAGTCCCAGTCACGATGATCATTTCCAATGAATGTTGTTATCATTGTCTTCAAGGTCCGATTGCTTCTTTCTACCGGATTAGCTTGAGGGTGATAGGGTGGTGTCGTAATATGTTTCACCCCATATTCCTCAAGTGTTTCTTTGAGAGTCTTGTTATCATATTCTTTCCCATTGTCAGTCAAGAGGAAGTCTGGAGTTTCCCATCTGAACAAGATTAATTCTTCGAAGGCTTTGGTCACTGATTTTCCGTCTGCAGATCGTAGTGGCTTCAGTTCAATCCATCTTGAAAACAGGTCTTGGAAAACAACAAGATATTTACATTTACTCTTGCTTGGTGGAAATTCCATCGTGTCAGCTGCAACTATTGCCCATGGTCTCTCTACTATCCTTTGTCCCATCAATCCTACAGGTCCTGCTTGAGATACTTTATGTAATTGACATTGAATACAATGAGTCACAAAATTGTGTACGTCATTACAGATTCCTGGCCAATTGTATTCCCTTGCAACCCTGTCATAAGTCTTCTCCACTCCTAAGTGTCCCATGGATGGAATAGAATGAGCATCTCCTAATACCCTTAGTCTATGTTCATTCGGTACCACCAATTTCCATCCATCTTCATCACCAACAGTAGGGAGGAGCAACGGGTCACTACGATGACGGTATAAAAGATCATTTTCAATTCTCCATCCTGGGAATCGGTTCGGAAATTGTCTGATTAATTCCCGCCGTTTGAGATACCATTGATCCTCAATCGTCTCAAAGGCATCAATCATCTCATCATCCTCGGTCAACCTTGATAATGCATCTGGAACTTGGTTTAATGCACCTTTTCTGTGAATAATTTCAAAGTCCCAATTTTGCATTTCCAAAGCCCATCTTGCGAGTCGTCCAGTCGGATCTTTTAAATTCTTCAGCCACTTCAAAGCTGAATGGTCAGTAATGGCCTTGAACTTATATCCTTCGATGTAAGGTCGAAACTTCTTGATTGACCAAAGAAGAGCTAAACATTCTTTTTCAGTCACAGAGTAGTTCCTTTCAGCCCCAGTCAACACTCGGCTGATATACATTACTGGATGTTCTCCATCATCAAATTCCTGAGTCAGAACAGCGCCAAGGGCATAACTGCTTGCATCACATTGAATTGTGAATGGCAGATTGAAGTCGGGTCGAGCGAGTACTGGTGCTGTCGTCAGTTTTACTTTCAAAGTGTCGAAAGCTTCCTGTTGTTCGTCTCCCCATTCCCATGGTCGTCCTTTATGCAGCATCTTGAAGAGTGGTAGTCTGATTTCACTATCATTTTTGATGAATCTTGAGTACCATCCAACCATTCCTAAGAATCTTCTCAGCTGTTTCACATTCGTCGGTGGTGGATAATTCTTCACTGCCTCAGTCTTCTCTGGATCTGGTCGTAATCCTTCCTCGTCTAATAAATATCCTAAATATCGGACTTGTGAACATCCAAATTCACACTTGTCAGGATTCACGGCCAAATTCGCTTCTCTAAGTCTTTCTAAAACAAACTCCAACCATTTTACGTGTTCGTCAAAGTTGGTCGTAACGATGATGATATCATCAAGATATCCAAACACATAAGGTTCAATTTCTGGTCCAAAAAGAGAGTCAATTAGTCTCTGAAACGTACTCGAAGCATTCACAAGTCCAAACGGCATTCGGCAATATTGCCAAAGTCCTGATCCGGGGATAGCAAAAGCAGTATACTTTTTGCTTTCTTGGGATAATGGAATTTGATGATAGGCCAGTGTCAAGTCGATTTTTGAGATATATCTTGCATTTCTCAATTTGTCCAAAATCGAGTCAATGGTCGGCAACGGGTACATGTCCTTAATTGTGACCTTGTTTACGTCTCTGAAATCCAAACATTGTCGAAAGTCACCATTTCCTCTTGGCGTCAAAACTGGAGCTGTTCTCCAATTACTGCATGAAGGTTCGATTACATTTTTCCTATGCAGTTGAGCTGCATTTTTCTGGGACCAAATAATCATTATTGGTGACATTCTTCTTTGTCTATGCTGGATAGGGGTTTCGTCAGTCACCCTGATGTGATGTTCAGTCAAGTTGGTCATTGGTAGTTCTTCCGAGGGTGGTAGTACTAACTTTTTTACCAATTCTTGAATTATATCTTTTTGTTTGTCCGTCAACGCAGAGATACCAGCACATTCAGCATAGATTTCTTCTTCTCCTTCAATAACGTCCTTGACACAAAATATATGCCAATCACCGTCAAACACTCTCCAGAGACCAGGTCCAAGTTGAAAGTCCATATTCCAGGCTTTGCAGAAATCAATACCCAGAATGATGTCTTGTGTCACTGAACTAAGAACTTTAATGTCAAACGGTTTTGAATGTCCGTCAACTGTTATGTTCAGTTTCAACAATCCTGCTGTCTCTGTCTTACCACCAATAGCGCTTCTTATTGAGGTATTGCATGGTTGTAGTCGGTCCTTATAGGGCTCTGCCACTCTGTCGCT
Source organism: Leptopilina drosophilae (assembly GCA_032873175.1). NCBI lineage: Eukaryota > Metazoa > Arthropoda > Insecta > Hymenoptera > Figitidae > Leptopilina > Leptopilina drosophilae. Next base: position 24,173,608 of record CM065484.1, on the reverse strand, counting down.
GATAACCGATATCATTGCTCCAGGGTCAAAAAGTGCCTCATAAGATTTGTTACCAATGTGCATTCGAAAGAAATATCGATTTTCCATTCGGCTACCGTCTACGTCCTTGTCAATATTTAGGTATGGGTCAGTTGTGCCCTTCACAACCTCTCCCCTCCCTTGGACCATTGATACCGATCCAATATCAGTATCATTCATCCCCTCAATCAAACCCCGCTTATAGAGTGGACATCTACTTCCACTCTTAGCCTCAAAATCTTGAATTGAAAAATTAAGTGAGTCTTTCTCATTCTTAACAACTCCTTCATCCCATGTCAAAAACTTGAATGAGTTTTTCTCATTTAATTCTTCCGTCCCAATCTTGTCTTCTTTCCATATGAGTGGTACGTCCCCACTCTTGTCACCTACTACTTTGTCACCCGTGTCCCAACTGCAAGATGCACCTTCATTAATAGGGAAAGAATTTAAACCTTTTTCATTATTTAATTTATCCCTATTTTCAACAATTACAGTCTTTTTAATATTGTCATTAGAAACTGTAATTATTGGGTCTGAGGGGGGTTGGTGGGGGGTACAGGCAACGACTGCGCCCCCCATGGTCCGTTTCCCAAAGCATTCCGTACATTAACACAAATCGGGCAAATCAGAAAATTTACCCCAGGAGTTTTGCAAACTAGACAAAATTCTGTTTGCTTTATTCTATTGGGGCAATGTGTCGCAATATGTCCTTGTTGGTGACATATGAAACATGTTTTTAAAGGGCATTCGGAAACTCTATGTCCCACAGACTGGCAGGAGAAACATGCACCATAAAAAGGGGTTGGTGCTTTCACAGCATTAGGAACACCAACTTGACCTCCAGGGGCAGCAACAGCATTAAAAGGGTTGCTCTGTGGTTGTTTCTTCTTCCATTTCCCAGCAGCCATGGCCGCGTACAACATAGCTGCATTCGGTGCTGGTGCTGGTGTCGTTGTGGGGATTGTCTGGTTAAGTGCGTCAACTTTTTCGTCAGTTTTCTCAACCTTCTTTTCCCCCTTAGTCTTCTTGTCCTTTTTCTTTTTCTCGCCCTTCTTCTTCGTCTTCTTCTCACCTTCACTTGACTCAACTGCACCTTCGTCTTGTAGAGCTGCTACCTTTTTCTCATGTTTGTTGGTTCCTTGAGTTTTGTCGTCCTTCTTGGCACCATGATATGCAACAGCTGGAAAACGCATTTTGTCTTTCGAGGGTGGGAAAACATATCTGTCGTCCAAGTCTATTACTTTTTCATATTGTCGTAAATTCTTCTCTAATTTAGTTAATGAGTCTAAACTTGAAGCGTCAACTTGTTTTCGGTAAGTTGGCGTAAGGCCTTTGTAAGCAATTTTAACTTGCTGTTGAACTGGCAATGGTCTACTTAAATGTCCCATTATTAGTCTTAAGCTTGTCAAGTAAGAAGAAATCTTGTCTCCCTTTGCTTGTGTCCTAGCCCTGAGTTCATCAATTACCTCGTCGTCGTCAACTGTTGTTAAAAATTCACGACGAAAAGCTCTCTTGAATGCCTTCCATGTGTCAATTTCTCGCCTAATTGTCCTATACCAACGACTCGCTTGTCCTTTTAAAATACTAGGTATACAATGCACTAAGTCGTCGTCGTCAATTACCATACAATTTTTACACTCTTCTAATCGGTCAAGGAAATCTTCAGGATCGGCATTATTTTCTCCCGAAAATTTAATATCCCAATTAATTAAGGTTTTAATTGTTTTTGACCTATTAATTGCTATATTTTTATTAGATTTAAATGATGATTGATTTGAACTGTCTGAGTCACTTGATGAGTCAGTAAATAACGTTCTTCGCACATTCTTTTTCTTATTTTTATTTTTGTTTGCAGTCTTGTGTTGGTCTTTAGAATGAGAAATCTTTCTCCCCTTTTTCGAAAGTTTGTCAGATTTGTCTGAGTTATTATCACTATCACCCTCGTCTGATATCCCCCCCTTGGACAGGTTTTTGTTTTTCTGTACTGGTTGGCGGATATTTGGGTCTCGTCTATTTTCACTTGTTCTATTCTCATTTTGAACGGGTTGAGAAAGATCAATTTGATCATTTTGTTCAAAGTTCTGATTTTGAGAATCATGTTGAACATTCTCTGTTTTTAAATGGGGGTTAATGTCATTTAAAGGCCATTCAAAATTATTTTCTAAACTATTAACGTCATGATGTTCATTAATAGAAATGAACGTATTCGTCATTTGTTTATTCATTTTGAGAATTTGTTTGATTTCAGGACTAATACTAAGTTTAGAGACAGATTGTCGTAAACTAATGACATTTGGTGCCATTGTAGCCGAAATAATTGGCTGAGGAGCAGTCATGATTGTTGTGGTAGTTGGTAAAGAAAGTGCATGGGAAGTAGTTGTCAAAATTGAGGTGGTGGGGATGCTGGCACTTGTCATTACAGGTGTATAACTTGTACTCCTTACTGGAGTGTAGCCTACACTTGGGGGGCTTGGTAAAGATTCGCTAATTGGACTTTGTCTAATAGGTGAAAAATTTCTTTCCCCCATCCCTGCTGATAATTCCTGATTTTTGTCAGTCTCTCCCAGAATACCCAAGTCTCTAATTTCTGGACTGTCAAATTCTTCATCACTATCATTTATCACTTCTGCACCCCTTATCTGGCAAATATTGGGAATTTCTTCCTTCTTTGGCGGTATAAAAGCTTCAAGAAGAAAAATTTTATTTGAATTCCCACAGTCATATTCTTCACAAAAGGGAATGTCTAGTTCGTCTTTGAAAATTATCCTTAATTCAATACGGAATAATCTTTCACGTAGGACTTGTAACGTTCCCGCAATTGATAATTGTTTTGCAAGTAACATTGTTACTATTTGTCCTACTGGCAATGTGACGATAGATCCCCAAATGTCTCTGATCTCCGGACTACCTAAGAGTCTTGCCATTCTCTCTTTATAGTCAGTCATTTTCTCTACTGCGTATGCCATTTTACTAATAAATTTTCAAAAATTTACACAAAAAAAAATTTTATTGTCACGTTTGTCAAAAATAAATAAAGGCTATTTAAATTTATTTCAGAAAAATTTGTCAAATTTTTCAATCGTAACAAAAATTTAATTTTTAGGGCACTATACACACTATATACGGTTCTGGAATTTTCTAGTAATTTATTTAAATTATTATATTTTTCATTAAACTTGAAAAAGACAAAATTTTTGAAAATTTGTTAAATACTAACAAAAAGGGGGCACGTCTCCCGTTTAATACGGCCCTGATCCCTTTAAAAATTTTCACTGTCTCGCGGCAGAAATTTTCATCTCCTTCCCAAGTCTAAAATTTCTCGTCAATTTCTGAATGAGTAATAATTTTCGGGCTTACGTGACTAATTTCTGTCATGCGCAATAATTTTCCCTCGTCAAAATTTCCCACTGTCCGCCAATTTTCACGTATGGTCAAAGAATTGAAAGAGAATATGAGAAATCGTCACTTTACGCATGCGCGACAGGCCACGTGACTACCTCAATTCCATTCAACACGAAGCACGTGTTGACTAATTAATAAAATAAAAATGGTAAAAATATTTTATCACTTGCGAAAAATAAAGAAAAATTCACTGAATTTAATAAAATTAGAATCACTAAAATCGTCCAAGGATTACACGAAATATTCAACTTCTAAATTTTTCTTACTATGAGGTTATGGCGTCCCTCGCCATGCCGTCAACAAAAAAAATTTTCTCAAGTGTAAAATATCTATTTTACACAATTATCTCCTTCTCACCCAAGTCACATACAAAAAAAATATATATACATCTCCTCCTCTCCCAAGTCAAAATACAAAAATCAACATCAATTTTCTCCTCTCCCAAGTCAAATACAAAAATACATGTCACAAATATAAATTACAAGTCAAAAATCTTTAACAAGTCAAACCACAGAGAATATATTTTGTCGTGTCTCAAAAATTTCCCAACAAATGGGCCCCACGTTGGGCGCCAAATTTTATGACGGTCCTTTTAACAACAAATCTAAGATTATGTAAATATTAAATAAGTTATTATTTCCCTTATCCGTCAAAAATCAAATTTAACACCAAAACATGGCTTGTCAGACGCCAGTTAGTTTTGTAGTCGAAAAACTAACAAAAACAATAATTTAGTAAACAATAATCAATAATAATCTCAGTCAATACTTCTTATTAATTCAAATAAATAATCTCAAAGGAAGATTCCGTTGGGAAGATCAGAAAAGGGAAATTCTAAGTTTTGAGACACGATATTTTGAGAAAAATTCTACTTACTTGTTTTCACATTCAAATGCAAGAAGGAAAATCCCAGTGATTTCCACAAAATAATCTTTTTCAATAATTCCTTTATTCAGATGTAACCAAAATAATATTCTATATAACGTTTCTCTCCTCCAGTTCCCAAGTCAACCAAAAATAATCTCACTCTCTAGAGAAAACGTTCTATCATAACAATAATACTTTTCGCTCCTTACAACCATGTCACTCTCTCGACGATCACACTCAAACTATATATTATAAACGTGCTTTTGTCGTCTGCTAAAGAATATCGCGCGCCGGCGAGTCATAAAGAGGAGTTCTCATCTCCTTTACAACAATAGTCAAAATTATTGCGCGCGAAAATTCAAGTCATAAAACAAAAAAAATAGAAATATAAAGAAAATAACTATTAATTATAATAATATAATTTTGTACGAAACTACTTCGTCACACATTATATTTTTAAATAGAACAAAAATTATCAGAAACGTGTTCCCGATAGTTGTACTTGAAAAATATCCATTTCTAATTTTTATTTTTTTCGATTTTAAATTTAAAACGGCGCTTGAAGGACAAAAAAATTTCGTCATTTTACGTAAGGTTACAAACATTTTCAAAATTGCTCAAATCTAATTGAAATTTGTTACTCGGGTGTTTTGGGGGTCGCTGATTACGAATCTGAAGTCAGATTCAAAAAATTCAAAATGGCGGATCCAATATGGCGGTCAAATTATGTGAAACTTATTCAATTCAGTTGAAACTCGTTACTCGGAGGTTTTAAGTGTCGCTGATCACGAATCTGAAGACAGATTCATAAAATTCTATATGGCGGATCCAAAATGACGGCTTAATTTTTTTAAATTACTTAGATTTGCTTGAAATTTATTACTCGGGGGTTTTTTAGGTCGCTGATTACAAATATGAAGTCAGATTCAAAACATTCCAAATGGCGGATCCAAAATGGCAGCTTAATTTTTCAAAATAACTGAGATTTGCATGAAATTTGTTACTCTGAGGTTTTCGGGGTCGCTGATTTTGAATATGAAGTCGCTTTTGGCGCTTAAATAATTAAAGTTGCCCGATTCTCACCACGAGGAGATAGTCGATGTAGAGAATCATTTTTCTTACTTTTTCAATGACTTTTAATTTTTTTTTGTTTTTTGGTTTTTTTGTTTTGTAATTTTTTCATTTACTTCTTTTAACTTTTTATTAAACCCTATTAATTTGTATTATGCGCTTTTTTGAATCAATTGTCACAGTAATATAACTTGCATGTGTTGCCACTGCAAAACATTTCAGTAAGAACTTAAAAAGTAAAAAAAATGATTCTCTATATCGTCTACTTCCTCGTGGTGAGAATCGGGCAACTTTAATTTTTTAAAGGCTAAAGGCGACTTCATATTCAAAATCAGCGACCCCGAAAACCTCAGAGTAACAAATTTCATGCAAATCTCAGTAATGTTGAAAAATTAAGCTATTATTTTGGATCCGCCATTTTGAATGTTTTGAATCTATCTTCATATTTGTAATCAGCGACATAAAAAACCCACGAGTAATTAATTTCAAGCAAATCTAAGTAATTTTGAAAAATTAAGCCGTCATTTTGGATCCGCCATATAGAATTTTATAAATCTGTCTTCATATTCGTAATCAGCGACCTAAAAACCCCCGAGTAAGAAATTTCAAGCAAATCTAAGTAATTTTGAAAAATTAAGCCGTCATTTTGGATCCGCCATATAGAATTTTATGAATCTGTCTTCATATTTGTAATCAGCGACCTAAAAAACCCCCGAGTAACACATTTCAAGCAAATCTAAGTAATTTTAAAAAATTAAGCCGTCATTTTGGATCCGCCATATAGAATTTTATGAATCTGTCTTCATATTTGTAATCAGCGACCTAAAAAACCCCCGAGTAACAAATTTCAAGCAAATCTAAGTAATTTTGAAAAATTAAGCCGTCATTTTGGATCCGCCATTAAAATTTTTTTTAATATGACTTCATATTTGTAATCAGCGACTTAAAAAAACCCCGAGTAACAAATTTCAATTAGATTTGAGCAATTTTGAAAATGTTTGTAACCTTACCTAAAATGACGAAATTTTTTTGTCCTTCAAGCGCAGTTTTAAATTTAAAATCGAAAAAAATAAAAATTAGAAATGGATATTTGCCAAGTACAACTATCGGGAACACGTTTCTGATAATTTTTGTTCTATTAAAAAAAATAATGGTGGAGAAAAAAATTCTTTTTAAAAAAGTTGCTTTCATGAAACTTTGACATTTTTAAGTATTTTTGAAAAGAAGAAGGGTTTAGTATCGTTTTTTGAAAATTTTGACCACGCCATTCGAAAGAGACCTCCCAGAAATAGTAGGATATCCTTATATGAAACAAACAGTATGCAAATTAGGTAGAAGTAAAGAAAACTCTTATTCTATTTAATCTACTTTTCTTAAGGGGATCCCACATATCAACAATGCAGATCTAAATTGATAAAAACTCTGCAACCGCCTTTTCTTAAAAATTGTATAATATTATGCCCTATCAATTTTGGAAACTCATTTTCTATCAAAAATACATAGGATGAATATTTTATTTGTTGTAATTATTAGAAAAAATTATTTTTCAAAAATTAAATATGAGCAGTTTCCAATAGTCCAAACCACCATAACCACATTTAATAGCTGTTTGGTGGTACATTATTTTGCAATGGAACCAATAGATGGCGCCAAATGTAGCAGAAATGATAAATTGTTGATTATTTTTAATTTTTAATTAAAAACAATTTAATATAATGTCTTGTTTGCAAGAGAAAATTGATTAATGGTAAAAAATATATAAAATAAGACAATTTCGCAGATATATTTAATTTTCCAAGTAAAAAATAAGTTTGTTTTGTTGTTTGTAAGAAAATTTAAAATTTAAAAACCTTTATTTTTTTTGTAACAATTACAAAAAAAGAAATATTCATCCTGTGTATTTTTGATGAAAAATGAGATTCCCAAATGGATATAGCATGGTATTTTATATTTTTCAAGAAAAGGCGGTTGCAGTTCTTTTTATCAATTTAGATCTGTATTGTCGATATGTGGGATCCCCTTAAGTGAAAGAGAGACGACAATGCGTTAAATTTTAACGATAGGAGAAGTTCTTATGCGGTTTTCTTTGGTGCGAGAAGGAAAGCAAAGCGTATTTTGAAGGAAAAGGAAAACTCTTATTGTTATATCATTCTCAGGAGAGAGAAAACAAATCTCTACCTGCTAACACTGAAGGATGCCTTTTGCCTTTTTATTGGGCAGTCTAAGATAGTCCCGCGAGGGGAAGTAGCCTTCCCCCCATTCGGCACACTTACTCGAAACTAAGTCTCGAGCAACCCTGCTGTGAGGATTGCCCTTTTAGGGTAGTGTCCAAGATAGCATCGTGAGGGGAAGTAGCTTTCCCCCATTCGGCAAACTTACTCGAAATTGAGTCCCGAGCAACCCTTCTGTGAGGGCTGCTCTTTTAGGGCAGTGTCCAAGATAGTCTCATGAGGAGAAGTAGTCGTCCCCCCATTCGACACACTTACTCGAAACTGGGTCCCGAGCAAACCCGCTGTGAGTGTTGCTCGGGACTCAGTTTCGAGTAAGTATGCTCACAAGACTAACTTCGACATCGCCCCTTTATTTTCCTTTTAAGAAGTAAAGTAAAAAAGTGATTAAAATATAAAAGTGAAAACTAAAGAAAATAAAAAGAAAGACAGGTAAATAAAAATTAGTAAATAAAGTAGTTTATAGTTACATAATAGTTAGCAAAAATGTTAAAATTCTTACATTATGTAAAAATTTGGCCAATAAAGTGTTTAAAGTTACTTAAGTGATTAAAAGTATAAAATTAATAATTTGATGTAAATAAAGTAGTTCTTAGTTATACAAATTGTAAAAATTCTTAAATTATGTAAAAATTGGGTGAATAAAGTGTTTAAGGTTACTAAAGTAATTAAAAGTATAAAATAAATTTGGCTATAATCTAAGGTAAAGGTAAATCATAATGAATTATTTATGTTGTTAAAAAGTGATCAAACGTGTTATTATAATGAGAAATATATTGGAATTAGAAAAAATTTGTTAAGATAAAAACGTTAATGTTGCAATTTTTAATAAGAGATAAATATTGTAACATTATTAATTTTTTAAGAGAGATTTTTAAGAGATAAATACATTAACATATTAAGAGGTAAAGATATAAAGAGATAAATAGGTAAAACAGATGAAGAAATAAATAGTTAAAAAGATAAATAGATTAAGAGAAAAAGAGATAAATACATGTATAGATAAAGAGATAAACAGTTTAAGAGTCTAAGAGATTATAATGTATAAATAGATAAATAGATAAAACAGATAAAGAAATAAATAGATAAAAAGATAAATAGATTAAAAGAGATTATGCCTCTCTCTAAATCTTTCACAATATTGAAAACGTGCGAATTTTTTGTTGTTATGAACGATGAGTTAAATTTATTACCAAGTCTTAAAATATCATTAACATTATCTGGAATGATTGTATTTGTGAGATTTTTGATCCAAGGATTACTATTAATATTTGGAAGAATTTTTTTATGTTGATTTAATATAACTATATCATCTTCAGAACTAACACTATTGTTCCAAGAATTAAAAAATTTTTTCCTTTCTAGCATTTTAATTTTATTATCATAAATATTATTAAGTTTAGAACTTAAAAACGATGAATTATTATGTGTTATAATTACATTAAATTCATCCCTTGGTATTAAATCTTTCAATTCGTTGAGCACTTTGTTAATATAACAATTTAAATAATTTAAATGATTATGAATGTCCAAAATTTCAATATTTCTCAATTGAGTTTTTAATTTACACAAAAATGATTTAAATTTATTTTTTGCGAAATTGCTATGAAAAATTCGCACGTTTTCAATATTGTGAAAGATTTAGAAAGAGGCATAATGAGTATTCCAAAGGAAGGTAGAGAAGAAATCAGACACAAAGTTTTAACATTAAGTTCCACTTACATTAAATAATCTAAGCACATATCGGATTCTGACAGAGTTATTTCTAAAAATATTAACATTACAAGAAATTTTCTAAAAAATAACAAACACCTTTTTATTACAAACGCAGATAAAGTCATTTTGCAGTCATTCTAAACAAATAGGAATATCTCAATAATGTTAATCTTATGTTAAGTGACGACAGTACATACGACTCAATTAATGAAAATCCACTAGTTGCTTTACAAAAAAGAGTGGTTAATAAACTGAATAAACTCAGAAATAATGGTTATCTCAATGAAAATATAAGTAGAAAAGATATTATTACTTCTAATACTAATATTTCAAGATTTTATGGTTTACCTAAAATACATAAAGTTAATTGTTCACTCAGACCAGTGGTTTCGACTATAAATTCACCTACTTATTTTATTTTAAAAATATTCACCGAAATTTTAACTAAATCTTTACCAAAACCTTCTTCTTATATAAAAAAATCATTTACTTTTAAAGAACCAATTTTAAATTTAAAAATTCCACAGGATTATGTGATGATGTCTCTCGATGTTTCCTCTTTATTTATCAATGTTCCAATTGATCTTGTCATGAAGGGAATTGAAGACAGATAGCATTATATTGAAAAAGAAACTAAAGTTCCGAAGGATGATTTCAAAAATAGCATAGTTTTTATCATGAACAATATGTATTTTCAATTTAACAAAAAATTTTAAGAACAAAAGTTTGGTACTCCTATGGGTTCTTCTATTTTTCCAATCCTGGCAGATATAGTTATGCAAGATTTGGAGGAATATATTATTAGAAATTTAGATTTTAAAATCACCTCATATAAGAGATATGTTGATGATACATTTCTATGTGTTCCACAAAATAAAATTAAAATTGTTATTGAAGCTTTCAATTCCTTTCATGACAGATTGCAGTTCACTCATGAGTTGGAATGTGATGGAGAAATTAATTTTTTGAATATTGAAATTATTAGGAAAAATAATAATGATGGTATTTTTACTAATTGGTACAGAAAAGATACATATTCTGGTAGACTTTTGAATTATTATTCCAACCATCCTTTACAACATAAAATCGCCATTATTAAAAATTTAGTAGATACAGCATTAAAGCTTTCAAATAAAACTTTTCATAATGAAAATATTAACTTAAGGGTCAGGCTTAGCCCAACGGATCGGATAAATTAAAAAAAAAAATTTTTTTAATGAAACATCTTTTATTCTCATCTCTATGTGATAAAAATAATGTCATAAAAAATTTAAAGCAAAAAAAAAATTTTGTTATTTATTAACAATTAAAGTTTTTAACAATATTAAATGAAAATATTTTTTTCTTGAGTTCTTTTTAGCCGATTTTAAAAACCAAATAGGCGTTTTTTTCGTCTTGAAACGTAGAATTTAAAAATATATTTTGTTTAAAAAAAATTTTATTTTTTATTGTTTTTTAAATTATTTATTTATAATATTATAATAAAAAACAGTCTTCGGCGAGACACCATCAAAACGGCTTACACGGCGACAAAAATAATTTAATATTATTATTTCTAGTAGCGGGCCATTTTTTTTCTCAATTGTTTCTTACTCAAAAGTGTATGCAGAATACAATAGTATTTTTTAATTTTGAGTATAGCGTGAAGAAGACTGTTTTTTATTATAATATTATAAATAAATAATTTAAAAAACAATAAAAAATAAAAAATTTTTTTAACAAAATATATTTTTAAATTCTACGTTTCAAGACGAAAGAAACGCCTATTTGGTTTTTAAAATCGGTTAAAAAGAACTCAAGAAAAAAATATTTTTATTTAATATTGTTAAAAACTTTAATTGTTAATAACTATAACAAAAATTTTTTTTTGCTTTAAATTTTTTATGACATTATTTTTATCACATAAAGATGAGAATAAAAGAATATTTCAATGAAAACAAAATTTCTTTAATTTATCCGATCCGTTAGGCTAAGCATGACCCTTAATTAAATTATATTTAGAACTAAACAATTATCCTGATTTTATAAATCAACATGTACAAAAACGGATTTCAGAAATTAACAATAGGAACCTCTGGAATAATAATCAAATTATTGATATAAAGGACAAAAATAAAAATAATGATATAAAAATAGGTTTTCCATATTATGGATCAATTTCAGAAAACATAAAAAGATTATTGAAAACATTTAATATTTAAACAGTTTTTAGTGTTAATTCAAAACTTGATCAATTTATTAAACTAGGGAAGGATAAACTTGAGAGGCATAATCAATGCAACTGTGTTTATAAATTTGAATGTAATTGTGGAAAATCTTATATAGGACAAACAAAAAGACCATTACATATTCGCACTAAGGAACATAAGAGTAATATTGATTTAAATGTAAAATATCATATTGTTATTAGTAATCACTTAACAAATTTCAAAAATGATTCTATTCCACATTTTATAAAATAGGATAAATTTGAAGTGTTAGATGTGGAACCAACTCTTAGTAAAAGACTTTTCTCAGATATGTTTTTTATAAAAAAAGAGGAAAATGATAGTTCAAATAAAGTAACAGATTTGTATAATTTTGATAGCTCATACAAAATGATTTTGAATTATTTCCATTAATTAATACCTTTGATTGCTCATTTGCCTACTCTTTGTTTCTTATTTGTTTTTGTTTTTGTCTTTATTTAACAATTAATGTACAGAATCGATAGTGTTTGGAGTTCAGTTTTATTTTTGACTTCACACGCAGAGTTTTGATTTTAATTTATTTGTTTTAATTTACTTAAATATTTTCCAAAATTAACTGTGATGTTTTAATTTATTTAAATATTTTTCAAAATTAACTGTGATGTTTTAATTTATTTCAATATTTTGCAAAATTAACTGTGATGTGTTACTATCAAAGTTTTAATTTTTTGACTATTCCCGTGTGGAAATTGTGTAGTGGCCCTTTATTGGTCCTACCTAGATTTCCAATTTATTAACTAGGGCCTAACTTGTACATATTTGTAGGGCCTACATTGGCACGTCACGCTCTTCTAACTTGGCCCTACCTAGAGAATCTATTTGGGCTCAATAAAAAGAACAGTTTAATTAACTATAAAAAAAATATTTATTCTCACTTATATTAATAAGTGAGAATAAATATTTTTTTTAAACTGAGGTTTATTTTTTTCACCTTTTTACCTATTTTTAATCACATGTAGTTCATAACAATTAATTCCTAGTATACTGACAGAGAAAAAATCCCTAAACGTTGGGAGTTGAACGCACGACCCTGACATTCGTAAACCGATAACCTAACCACCTAACTACGCTCACACGATACAAGAAGTTGCATTATACTTCAGGTCATATTAACTGTACTATAAAACTGGAGCTTCCTTATTCCTTAAGGGGATCCCACATATCAACAATGCAGATCTAAATTGATAAAAACTCTGCAACCGCCTTTTCTTAAAAATTGTATAATATTATGCCCTATCAATTTTGGAAACTCATTTTCTATCAAAAATACATAGGATGAATATTTTATTTGTTGTAATTATTAGAAAAAATTATTTTTCAAAAATTAAATATGAGCAGTTTCCAATAGTCCAAACCACCATAACCACATTTAATAGCTGTTTGGTGGTACATTATTTTGCAATGGAACCAATAGATGGCGCCAAATGTAGCAGAAATGATAAATTGTTGATTATTTTTAATTTTTAATTAAAAACAATTTAATATAATGTCTTGTTTGCAAGAGAAAATTGATTAATGGTAAAAAATATATAAAATAAGACAATTTCGCAGATATATTTAATTTTCCAAGTAAAAAATAAGTTTGTTTTGTTGTTTGTAAGAAAATTTAAAATTTAAAAACCTTTATTTTTTTTGTAACAATTACAAAAAAAGAAATATTCATCCTGTGTATTTTTGATGAAAAATGAGATTCCCAAATGGATATAGCATGGTATTTTATATTTTTCAAGAAAAGGCGGTTGCAGTTCTTTTTATCAATTTAGATCTGTATTGTCGATATGTGGGATCCCCTTAACAGATTTTTAATGCAATTGGGGAGGAAAAGACAATAGTTACGGAAAAAATCTAAGCTTTTATCTCATTTGACTAAAAAATTAACTTGACAGTCATATCGTTAACTAAAATTTTTATTGAATTAATTCACTGAATATTTAATCCAGAAAATCATAAAACTTTAAATAAATCTTTAAATATACGCAGTTTTTCAAGGTTGGATGCAAAAGTTAAATGAACATTTCAAGAAAGTTAAAATTTCTTTTAAATTTAAATGAATTTTTGTTTTATAGTTTAGACCAAAGAATCCAAATTTTTCTTTAAAAAATTTTAAAGACAATTTTTAAGTTTGTCAACATATTATAAATATAATTGTCTCGACGTTTCGATGGTAGACAATTATATTGATAATAAATATATTGACAAACTTAAAAATTATCTTCAAAATTTTTTAAAGAAAAATTTGGATTCTTTGGCCTAAACTAAAAGACAAGAATTATATTAAGATCCAAAAACTGACTTTTAACAAATGAAATAAATTTTTTTTACAAAAAGAGAGAATTTAAAGAAAATTAAAAAAGTTTTTCAATAATTTAAAAATTTTTAAAAGTTAAAAAAATAGAAAACTTTTATGTAATGGTTCTGTTAACTTGTGCGTCTAACATTAAAAAACTGCTAACATTTTAAGATTTGTTTTCATTTTCATATTGACTTTGAAACTTTATTTAAATTAGTAGAATTTTTATTAATTCCATCAGTACATTTAGATTCAACTAATAAATAAGTTAATTTTTACAAAATTATTGATACAATTTTAAATGTGCTGGTAGCCAAGGAAAAACCCACATAACCTTTAAGGTTAACTGATTACTTGGTAAATTTGATGATGAATGCAATATTTTTATACAACAAATTGAATCATCAGTAACCTGTATTTTACTAATTGAATCAGTAACATTCTATTAATTACCTGTAACTTAATTGTGGTAATAGTAATTAGTAAAATTCTGCAAATAATTATAGTCAAATTTTACTGATTTAAAGTTAGAGAGTAAAACTTTCAGTTCAATATTGTCTCAATCTTGCCATGTGATATTTAAATATTACTTCAAATAACACATAAACAATTACTGATACATAATTTTTAAGTAAATTTTGAAACATATTGAGCCAAAATAAGTGAAACCGGCCACTTGAAAAATTTTTGTCTCCAATTTTCAAGTTATCTATGTTTTTTGGTAGATATATGAGTACACTTTTTCCCCTAAATTTTTTTTCAAAAAAAATTATTTTTGAAGTAATCTGGTTTTAAAGTTTTGGGTCATTTTATTTTCATTTTATTATTACTTTAAAACAAATAAAGATAATTAAGTGAATTTTTTTAAATTAAAGCTTAATACTTTAAGGATTTAATAAAGCGATTGCTAAAAATGAAAATTTATAATTGTTATTAACAATTCTTTTAAACAATTGCAAATTGAAGAAGTTCTCAATGTTTTCAAAGATTAAATTACGATGTATTGATGCGTAAAACTCCAAGCATTAAAATAAAAAAAATAAAAATCAGTAACCTCCAATATTATAGAAATTATGTAGATTTTTCTGACAAAATGCAGGCGAAAATCGACTTTTAATCATAAAAATCCGCTTGAAAGCGTGAAGATAAAATTCGTTTGCAATTTTATCTTTTTCCAGTAACTCGAGTCTAATTTCGCCTGCATTTTTTCAAAAAAATCTACATAATTTCTATAATAATGGAGGTTACTGATTTTTTTTTAATTTTAATGC
This sequence comes from Leptopilina drosophilae, assembly GCA_032873175.1. Lineage (NCBI taxonomy): Eukaryota > Metazoa > Arthropoda > Insecta > Hymenoptera > Figitidae > Leptopilina > Leptopilina drosophilae. The sequence continues at coordinate 24,158,496 of CM065484.1, read as the reverse complement.
TTGGAGTTTTACGCACCAATACATCGTAATTTAATTTTTGAAAAACATTGAGAACATTCTTCAATTTGCAATTGTTTAAAAGAATTTTTAATAACAATTATAAATTTTCATTTTTTAGCAATCGCTTAATTTAATCCTTAAAGTATAGACTTTAAGCTTCAATTTAAAAAAAAATTCACTTAATTATCTTCATTTGTTTCAAAGTAATAATAAAATGAAAATAAAATGACCCAAAACTTTAACACCAGATTACTTCAAAAACAATTTTTTTTTGAAAAAAAATTTAGGGGGAAAAAGTGTACTTATATATCTACCAAAAACCATAGATAACTTGAAAATTAGAGACAAAATTTTTTCAAGTGGCCGGTTTCACTTATTTTGGCTCTATTCGTAACCTATAATCAAACAAGAAGTTCTAGCTGTAACCTAGGTAGGCCCAGGTTAAGGTATATTCCAAGCTAGGACCATTATAAGCTTAATAATCAAAATTGGCAAACCTTGATAATTTCCACACGGGTTGTGTTATTGTTTATTTATTTATTTTTATTACAAAATTGGTTATATTATTTTTATAGCTATGTTATTCTCTTAATTTTAATTTTTATTACTTTATTTCGCTTGCTGGGTGTAAAAACATGATACATTGGATTGGCGTTGCAAAACATGATACCTCGGATTTGACTTGAAAAACATGACATATCGTCGTTTGAGTTGAAGAACATGACACGTCGAAAAAAACTTTTTCTTTTCAATTTTCAGTTGATACCTCTGACCGCTAATTTTAAAATGTGCCAAATCTTTGAAACTTGTATGAAATAAATGCTTTCGCTTCATAATATGCCAATTTAAAGAAGAAATAGGTTAAATAATTTTGTATACAGTTTATGTTGATTTGAGACATTTTAAGATTCGCGGTCAGTGGTACCAACCGAAATTTGAATAAAAAATTTTCGTTTTCGACATGTCATGTTCTTCAATTCAAACGACGATATGTCATGTTTTTCAAGTCAAATCCGAGGTATCATGTTTTTCAAGTCAAATCCGAGGTATCATGTTTTTCAACGCCAATCCGATCTATCATGTTCTTACACCCAGCAAGCGATTTATTATTTTGATTTATTATATTCTTTATTATAATTTCGATTTTCATTTATTTTATTCTAGTTATGACTCCAAACTCTATGTTTTCTCTGACGTTGGATGGGTGATTTTCTTTTTTATTTTTGCTGACGAATGTTTATTTATTAATTTTTTGGTAAGATCTTATTGTAAATCTTTATTATTTATGAATTAATATTTTGTTAATTATATTATTATTATTTTTTTATAGTTTGTTGTACATTGTTTATATTTTTGTATATTATTTTATATTTTTTGTAAAATTATTTTATATATTTATAGATTCCCTGAAGAGGAAATCATTTAGATTTCGAAATGTTGGAGTAAACTAATTTTTTTAAAAAAACTATTTGTCCGAATGTTTTTGTTTTATTCACCTTCACTATAATAAATATAACGTTTTAAATTAATCATTTTCACAAAGTTGCCATAGAAAAAAGGAAGAGAAAATAGGGCGCGCTGTTTTAGAGACTAGTGATTTTTAAAACAATATTGCATAATAATTTCTCTCTTGTGTTTGTTTTATTATTATTTTTTTTATTTCATCAATTAACAGACTTGCCACACAACTTGGAAAACTGAAAAACCTGTAAATTTTAGGAAATTTTATAAAACTTGAAAAAACCTTGAAAAGTCAGGGAATTTTGATCGAAATCCTGGAAAATTGTTGTTTTCTAATTATATTTATTCTTGAAATCTAATTTTTCTTAAATATTTCAAAATTAATTCAATTTTATACGAATTTTATTTACAATTTTTATAGGTAAATAAACTTGAAAATATTTTCATTTCAAAATATGTAAAACTTCTATATTAAATGAATGTCATTAAAATATTTAAAAACCTAGATTTTTAAAAAACTCTAACAACTAAAATGCTTCTAAAATTATTTAAATTTTTTTAAATATGTTTAATTGATTATTAAAAATAACGGATTTATAGACGAATTTTAGTTTAAAACACTAAAACAAATTGAATTTTAAAGCAAATATATATATATATATATATATATATATATATATATATATATATAGTATTGGAGAAATTTAATTATTTTTAAAAGAAGTAAAATTCTTTTTAGAAAATCAGTTTTTTTATCTTTTACTATTTATTCTTTGAAGAATTAAATTATTTTCAAAAATTGTAATGAAATTCTTTTATAACAATTTAATTTTTTTCAAAATAATTTTAATAAAACTCTTGGTAAAAATTTAATTGATTTGAAAAATTTTTTTAAAATTTAATTATTTTCAATGTTTGCTATTTTCATAAAATTTTACAAAACAATTTAATTACTTAAACCAAAAGTTTAATAAAATTATTCTGAAGAATTCAATTATTTTCACACGCAATATAATTCTTCCCAATTGCTTATTCTTGCTGCAGAATTTCAATTATTTTTAAAATTCAATATTTTCATGGAATTTCTCGAAAAATGAAATTATTGTTAAAGGTTTTTTTTAAATTTGCCTCTTGATAATAAATAATAATAATAATAATAATAACTTCAGAAGCGCCCCCCAAAACTTAGAACTACGGAGGCAGTCAGAATTTCGGCTCTGGATCCTGAGACCTATAGTGATCTCATAAGACTGGCAATAACTTCGGTTAAACCAGAGGAAACCAGAACTGAAATTCTGAAAATTAGAAGAACCTTAAAAAAGGAGGTTCTTGTCGTGGTGAAGAAAGGGGGGGAAACTTCGAAGTTTGCGGAGAAACTTAACTCTGTTCTGCATGACAGGGCTCACGTTACGGCTTTTGTCAATAAAAGGACCCTAGAAATCCGAGATCTGGACGAAACAACTTCGGAAGAGGATGTTGTAAACGTTTTAAAGGAGAAGTTGCAGAAGTCCGATTTGGACGTGACTTGCCGACTTCTGACATGTTTTGGCGGTACGAAAGTGGGGAAAGTGCGCATAGGATGGATAAACGCATCTATCCGAACACACTTAGAAGTGACAAGATGTCAAAAGTGTCTGGCTTATGGACACGTGACTCGGATTTGCAAAGGCCCCGACAGAACAAAAAACTGTCGGAGATGCGGCGAAACGGGACACTTCGCTAAGAATTGCACTAACGACAAACCGAAGTGCATAACGTGTACAGACTTGGGGAAAACGGAAGTCCACCATATTCCTGGTAGAATTTCCTGCCCGGTTTACAAAGAAGAACTGGAGAAGCTTAAAAGGGCAAATCTTTAAAGCTTCTTCAGGTCAACCTCAATACAAGTAAGGATGCACAGGTGCTTTTGATGCAAACAGCTAGGGAACATGAGGTCGACATCCTGTTCTGCAGTGAGCAGTATCAAGGAAGCGACCTCGCACCTTGGTATCAGGATAAAGCGAAGAGAGCCGCTATCAAACTGTGCAACCCAGGACTGCGGGTCGACAAGTTCCTGGAGACGAGCAGCGGGTTTGTGTGGATAGAGGTGGCTAATATACGTATGTATAGCTGCTACTTCTCACCCAACGACCCACTGACAAACTTCGAAGCCAATATCGAAGACCTAGAAGCGAGCCTCACAGAATTCAGGCTGGATGTCATCATCACTGGCGATTTTAACGCAAAGTCGCCAGAGTGGGGTGAGACGAGACTTGACAAAAGAGGAACTCTGATTGGAGAAATGATCTCCAAGAACAATTTATTAGTTGTTAACCGGGGAAAATCATGGACATTTAGACGAGGTGTGATCGGATCGATTATAGACCTAACGATCGCATCGTCTAAACTATTAAGCCGCATAAGCGACTGGCGGGTCTCTGAGGAATATACCGCAAGTGACCACCAGTACATTGAGTTCTCAGTCTCAGCGGAAAACACACGAGGAGGAAAAAGACAGGAAGTTCCTAGTCGCAAAACCTCCTCGTGGAATATTAGGAGACTCGACAAGGAGAAGTTTGGCCGGTCCCTGGAGGAGTCTCTCTTAATTGAGGAATCTGGTTGGGTGAAGAGGCCGAGCAGTCTGGATGGGGAGGTTTGAGCGGTGAGGAACATGATAGTCACCGCTTGCAATGCGTCTATGCCACGCAAAGGCGCCATCCCTGTAAGAAAATCCTTGCACTGGTGGTCAGAGGAGCTAGCCTCCTTGAGAAAGGAATGTCTCAAAGCAAGAAGGACATACACCCGATCTAAGGGAGATCCCTCGCTGAAAGAAGCTTTCAAGGAGGCGAAAAAGAACCTCAAGAAAGAGATCCGCAGGTCGCGACGCCGTAGCTGGAAAGCCATAATCGAGGATGTCGATAAGGACCCATGGGGTCTGGCTTTTAAAATCGTTACTAAGAAATTAGGGACGAGGCAAAAGACCGCCGGCCCGGACAATCCCGATTGGGTCAGAAGGATAATAAAAGCTTTATTCCCTCCTGCAGAACCATGGGGAAACTTCTAAAGGATATGGTTCTGCAGAGAATGCAAAGCCAATTGACCGGAGAGAATAGTCTATCGGATCACCAATTTGGTTTCCGTAAAGGTAAGTCTACAGTTGATGCCATCCAGGCAGTTGTGGACATAGCCAAAGCCGGGAAGAACAGGTTGGGACCACAGAAGAAAAAGGGCTTCTGTGCTTTAGTGGCCATAGACATACGCAACGCGTTTAACTCCGCGAGATGGAAAGATCTCATCGAGTCGATGATGAGCAAAGGAATACCGCCTTACTTGTTGCGTATAATGGATAATTATCTTAGCGACAGGTGGGTCGTATATGAGGGGGACACCTGGACTCTGAAGGAGGAGATGCAAAGTGGTGCCCCTCAAGGCTCGAGGGTGGGACCATTCGTATGGAATGTATCTTACGATGACTTCTTGCGAATGGATCTGCCCGAAGGCGCGGTTATCATCGGCTTTGCGGACGACGCGTTCATCGTGTACACTGCCGAAAGCGATGAAGCCCTTGGCACATTAATGAACGAATGTCTGCGGCGTGTCAAGATCTGGCTGGATGCCAGTGGACTTCAAATGGCTCTGGAAAAGACAGAAGCTCTGCTCGTCACAGACAGACGTGGTTATACAGTCAATCGTGACAGACGAATTCGAGGTCAAGTGAAGCAAGTATATAAAGTATCTCGGTGTGGAGCTGGATGGAAGGTTAAACTTCCATCACCACATAGCAACGGCGTTAAATAAGGCGATTGAGAGTGCGTCAAATTTGGCACGTCTTATGCCCAATGTTCGCGGACCACGCGAAAAGAAAAGGAGACTGGTGGTGAGTGTTGCCCATGCTAAGCTGTTTTACGCAGCAGCAGCATGGGCTCCTTCGCTCAAGTTCAGAAGCAAAACAATTTGCGAGAACATGCTGTTGGCCCAGAGAGGTATCAATGCCAGAATCGTATCTGCGTATTGTACGGTCTCGACAAGTGCTGTGCAGGTCCTTGCAAGTGTCCCGCCGGCCGATCTTATGGCGAGGGAAAGAGAGGAATTGTTTGTCCTTTTTAAAAAAAGAAATAATCCCGAGTACCCCTAGGAGGAAAGACCCAGCAAGGACAGCATTCGCAAATATGCGAGAAACAGACTTATCGAGACATGGCAGGACAGATGGGATAGGGAGGAAAAGGGCAGATGGACTTATTGTCTGATTCCAACACTCACCACCTGGATAAACAGAAAGCATGGAGAAGTCTCCTATTATTTGACACAGGCGCTCACGGGTCACGGGTGTTTTAACTCGTACCTGTGTCGCTTTAAATTACGCGAGAACGAGGTATGTGCGTACTGACAGTTCGCTGTGGACAACGCAGAGCAAACCCTCTTCTCATGCAAGAAATGGGACCTGGAGAGGCAGGCCATGTTCTCCGGTGTAAACAGTCAAGTTACACCGGAGAACATGGTATCGCTGATGACCCAATCAGAAGAGAATTGGCGGCAAGTCGAGAACTTTATAATCTCGGTTATGTCGAGGAAGGATCTCGACGGCCGCCAAAAAGCGTAATTTAAACAGCTTTTAATTTGTTTGTTCGTTTTTTTGTATTAATTTATATTGTGATTAATTTGTCTTTATACACTTTTATTTTAATTCGTGTTTTATATGTCCTTATACAATATTAACTTTTTCTGTGATTTACTTCTCCATATACAGCTTTTACCTTTTTGACTTTATACATCTGTTTATTTTATATGTTTTTTGTTTTACACCTGTTGAATATTTTACCTCTTGACATATTTTACTCTTTTTAGTATTTGTTTTTTTATTATTGTTGTGCTGTTAATTCCGCTTGTATATTATAATAGTTTAAAATTTTAACTATTGACGCAGGAGAACCGCAGGTAAAGAACAAAGTCGCAGCAGCGACAGAGTTGGAGCGCCACCCTCGAAGGCTAAAGTCTTACGACAGTTCCGAGGGAGGGTAAAGGGCTCCAAAAGATGGGTTACGGGTTTTAGTGGGTCGGGCTGGCAGTAGGTCGCCAGTATTCTAAATTTACTATACTATTTATTTTTTCTTTATTTTCATTTGTTATTATACTAACCCCACATAACCTTGGAGTGCGGAATCCAAGGTATCTGTAGGCAGATTTCCCAAATTCCCTAAGCAAAAAAAAATAAAAAAAAATAATGGGGCCCGTTTTTGATAAAGCGTCCTATTCGGCCCTGGCTATGAGGCGCGATGTGACTGTTTTGCTTGAATGATGGTTTGCTTGTCAATCGTGCAGACCTTTTTAAAATCTCCAATATCTTTTAAACCACGTAATATTTTTTAAGCTACTTAGTCTACTTTTAAAGAGGAGATCTCAAGCTTTATTATTTGTGAATTTGAATTTTTTTTCTAACCTCGTTTAGAGCAATCCTGAACTTGAAGTTGGATAACAGAATTTTCAATAATCAGAAAATTAGACGATATTTCTCACACTCTAACTCAGTTTCTATTTAACGAATAGTTTTGAACTTTAGCTCATTTCACGCGAAATTTTATAAGCTTTCCAATGGTTATTTTTAAATTTTTCTAGACTTATTTTTAACTTAAATATTATAAAAAAACGAGAGGCATGTTTTTAATACCAATTTTGTAAGTGGACTGACAATTCTGGCCGGTACTGTAGATGCTCAGAAGCGGAAGAGAAGTGATCCTGAGCCTGCGAAGGATCCAAAAAGGATAAAGGAGGAGAGACTTAAAAAGACTGGAAGTAAGGGGATCAAAACGGTTCCGAAGCCAGATCAGGTCAAGAAGAGAAGAGCCACAGTGATCGTTAAAGTGGCTGAAGGGAAAACTTTCGCCGAAGTACTGGCGAAAGTTCGAAAAGAGGCTGACCTGGAGGCCAGTCAGACAAGGATTGTAGGAGCTTTACCCACTAAAAAGGGGGACCTTATCATTAAGATTGGTGGGTCTTCAAACAAGAAGTTGTTCGCCGAAGAGGTGACTAAGGTTATCGGCGATCTGGGAAAAGTGCAGGTGGCGGACAGGCAGACTGTGCTGGAGATCCGCGACATGGACACCCTCACCGTACAGCAGGATGTCAAGGAGGCCCTAGACAAAGTATCTACGGTACCAGCAGGAAGCAGGGAGATGACGGTCCTCGGACCAAATAAACGAGGTATGAAACTCGCTGTCGTGGTCACCACCCAGGAAGACGCTACCAGATTGGAGAAGATAGGGCACATCAAAATCGGTTTTGTGTCCTGCAGAATCAGTAAGAGAGTTATGGTCACAAGGTGTCACAAGTGCCTTGACTATGACCATATAGGAAGAAACTGCCAAGCAGTAGATAGGTCGGCTGCGTGCTTCATGTGCGGAGAAGCTGGCCACAAAAAGCTGGCCCATGCTGCTTCTTATGCAAGGCGAAGTTCGGCGAGGAGGAGAGTATCCAACATGTCGCCGGATCAGGAGGGTGCAAGGTATTCAGATCTGCCCTAGAGGAAGCCAAGAAGACTTTGTCAAGGACAAGAAGAAAATAAGGCCAGAACAAGAGCGGCACGGAAGAGTCGCGTATGCGACTAAGTGGGACCATTCATCTACGATGTCTGAAGCCACTAGGTAGATCCGTAGGTGAATAATAGGTCTAATATAAATGGGTATTTAACATGGTATTGTCGATGTGAGTCCTGATGTCTAAACAGAACGTTTGAATGAACGAATTCTATTATTACTTTTTTTGATGTTTGATTTTTGGTAGAAAATATTAATTTACAAAATGAAAGATGAATTATTTTCTCAATATTTGTGTTAAAGTTTTTTTAATTTATGTTTAAAGATAATAATATTTAAAAATATTGAAAAGAAAAAAATTCCATTCCTTTGAACATTTAAAACTTTAGAGACATTGTTTTTGTTGAATTTTTATTTTTTAATATGTGACGTGCCGCGACAAAAGGGACCTTAGCTCCCAATAATGAATTTTGCAGGAAAGGCGATTGAAGTAGAACGTCTCTGATTGGTGGAGACGTTCCACTAGAATTCAGCCCCACTACTCACTACACATTGATATTTGTCCGCGTTACACGAAGCGCACAAATTGTATGTATATGACCAGTGTAGTTGTATTGGAAAGTAGAATGGGTGCTTTTCTGAACAACCTCGTGTAAACACTCAACAAGCTCATTTTTAAACACTAATAACAAAAAAATCTATAAGTAAAAAGTATTTTTGACGCTTGTATGTGAAAGAGCAACTCAATAAATATTAAATGATATACATAACTCGAAATTAATTTTTTCAGAGCTAAGGTCCCTTTTGTCGCGGCACGTCACATATATGATTTTGTCACTAGTACATTTTAAAATATTAGAAGAATCATTTGCCATTACTTTTGAACGATTTTGTTTAAAGCTGAAAAAATTTAACACATTTGAATCAAAAAAATTCACAGAGTAACAAATCAAATTTGACTTGATCAGTTCATTTATAGTTTTTTGTTTCTCATGAACAATATAAAAATTATGATTTTATTTACCTTTTCTGTTTAACATGTTATCAAAAAAATATTGCTGCAAAAGAAAATTATAATAATGTAATTAAAATAGTTTAAAGCAAGAGTAACATAAAATCACACGGTTCCGTGGATTTGACCATATTGTTTATTTTATCCACATGTCACAAGAGGTTGGGACAAAAATCTGGCCTGAGCTAACACAAATAAACGTGTATTAAGAGTTGTATACATATAACATAGAATGGCTTCTAGAAACAATAATGTATCTTTAAAGGGTGACAGATTATTTCAGCAATAGATTGTTTACAGTTATGAGAAAATAGGAAAAGATACAAAATTTTGTATTTAAAGTATTTAACAAAATATTTCTTTGTAATACAAAATTAGTAGGAATATTTATGCTAAATAGAATTCTTATATGCAAATTTGTTTCCCTCCAATAAAATTAATAAAATGACCAACCATTTCGTGCTTATAAGGTAGTTATTACCCCTTAAGTTAAATTTTTTTTTCGTTATGCTATAAAATTATGAAATTTAACTATTGATAAATATGTTAAAAAATGATTAACATTAAGATTTATAATCTTATTATGAAAATTATAGAATAACTTTAAACTTTCTTTTCTTCTCAGAAAAACATTATAATAAAAAACATTTACTTGAATACTTAAAAAATGTTATTATTGTTATTTTGTTTTAAAAAATTTTCTTTAAAAACTGATTTCATTTTCATGTCATATTAATATAATCAATTAAAATAACGAAATATATAGTTGAATTAACTTTCATTGAGATTATCAATCCAAATTAAGAAATGTATTTAATTTAATTTGATTCTATACATAAAAAATGTAAAATAACATTTGGTTCTTCTACATTGCTGAGATGAAAAAATTAAGTGTGAAACATAAAAACGACATTGTCTCATCAAGAAAAAATTAGCAATAGATATCAATTGTCTAATTATAAAAATCCGAAAGCAAGTAAAACAATTATAGTAATAATTATAGTACATAAATGATGTTGTCTATCAAATTCATTATTTTCTATTTTTTCTTTAACATATGTTAAAATCTTTAACAAATTTCAATTTTCTTTATAATTTATGTATGGTTACAACATTAAATTTGTACGTTTCCTTATGCTACAATAAAATAATAGTATATTATGCACCTAGGGAGGAAAATAGTGATTTTCCCGAGGGTGTAGTTTGTAGTTTGAGACGTAGGCGTACGAGCCGAAGGCAAGTGCGAGCGAAGTCGAGAACTGCAAACACACGAGGCGAAAATCTTTTTCCTTCCGTGGTGCACATACTATTTTTTCTAACACACGTAAACGAAAGTACAAATATGCAATTATTTAATGGAATTTTTTTTGTAATATTTATTTAAAATCCATTATTAATAAAAAAAGAACATGATACATATTTAATCTTAAAAAATATATAGCGCTTTTAATATTTTAAAAAAAATTTTTAAAATTACAAATTTTCATAGCAGCAGGAAGAAAATATTACTTTCCCTCCCCGTTATGACGTCACGAGGAGGGAAAGTAACATTCTCTCCCTGCCTCCGGGAAAGACGTACTTTCCACCCTCTTTATAGGTGAGAAATGATGTACTTTCGGTGCGTGTGTTAGAAAATAGTATATTGTGCAACGAGTGGAGAACAAGGGCGATTTTTCGCGAGCTTGAAGTTTGCTGCTCGAGCGCAGCGAGAGCAGCAATCAAGCGAGCGAAAATCGATATTCGCCACGAATTGCACATATTACTTTGTCCAACAACTGAAAAACACTTTCTATTAATTTTTCATACTAATTATAATAATTTTATTCATTTATTGTCAGAACTTAACATATTAATAATACAATTAATTTTTTAAAATTTTAATTTTTAGTTATAAATTACTTATTTAGGACAAAATTTAACAATGTTAAAGCAAATTAGAATAGATTTTTATGATTTATTTATAGTGATATGGAACCGAAATAACCACACATAATGTGCCTTTACTCTTTTAACCGCTCATTTCTCCACTGGACAAACGGCCAGTGGAGATATGAGGTACATTTCTCCACTGGTGCCTAGTGCACAATGACTCCATTTCCCCAGAAGGCGTTGGACAAAAGTACATTTCCTCCCAGCTAATGACGTCAGCGGAAAAAGTACTTTTCCTCCCGCTCGCAGGAAAAGATCAACTTTTCTCCCGCTTGACAGATAGGAAATGGTGTACTTTCGGTACGTGTGTTAGAAAAAATATTTTTTCAGAAAATATACATGTTAATATATTTATTTCATATATCATCTTTACCTTAAAATAATTATTTAATTCATTAATTTCATTAAAAACTAGTGTAATATATACTTGGTTGAGAACGATAACACGCGCGCAATCGTTCTCATAAATTGTAAAAAGATCCCATTGTGCCGCGTGCGTGCGACCTGCACGAGCAGCTTAATTATTTTTGTTAACCTATTAAACTTATCAGGCCCACTTTGAAACTTTTTGCAAAACCTTTTTTTTTATTTCCAGGTATGTTTAGAAAAAGGAAAATTAAAAATTTATCATACCCAAAGTTTAAAAAATTAATTTGTTTTATTTTTTTAATAAAAAATGAAAAAAATTTTTGTTTTTATTTCCTAAAAGTCGAAAGAAAACTAGTACTTTCGTTCTTTGCCAACTTTTTTCTAAACTCAATATTTTCGGACTTATAAGCTACTGAATATAGGTCTACAATTAAAAGTGAAAATTTCTAAAATTCATAACTCGAAAATTTTTACAATTGAACAAAATTAAAAAAAATACGTATCTGTTTTTTTACAGAATAGGATAAAAATATTTTTGACCGATTTTAAGAGGTCGACTAAAATCTCACGTGGAATTGACATTTATTTTAATTCAGCTATACAATTGTTACAAACTTTGTATCAAAGTTCTCTTTAACGGAAACTGTTTTGTGCGAGAGTCCTTAGATTCATTCCCAAACAGTTTTTAGGAATGCGAAAATAAGTAGCGTGTCTGCGCCCGCGTTTGTTCAATTTCTTCGTTTTTTAGGGTTTCGTGGCCAAGGGCCAAAACCCTTATAGCGAGACTTCGGTGTCCGTCCGTAGTTTTTACGTCTTAAGTCTTAAGTATTCAGTCTTAAGTCTTAAGTATTCAGACTTAAGTCTTAAATATTCAGTCTTAAGTCTTAAGTTCTTATGTCCTAAGACTTAAGACTTAACTTCTGTATAAGAAGGTCTTAAGTCCTAAGTCTTAAGTTCTTATGTCCTAAGACTTATGACTTAACTTCGGTATAAGAAGGTCTTAAGTCCTAAGTCTTAAGTCTTACGTCTTAACAACCGTTGCCATGGCAACTTCGGTATAAGAAGGTCTTAAGTCCTAAGTCTTACGTCTTAACAATCGTTGTCATGGCAACCGTTGCTATGTTAATGGTTGTCATAACAGCCGTTGCCATGGCAACCGTTGCTATGTTAATGGTTGTCAGAAAAGCCATTGCCATGGCAACCGTTGCTATGTTAATGTTTGCCATAACAACCGTTGCCATAACAACCGTTGCCATGGCAACCGTTGCTATGGTATACCAATTACTTCATTAAAATTTTATAACAATTAATTTTAAAAAAAATTTCTAAATAAATTATTATTTATTTTTTTTATTCATTCATAATCATTATCATCATTTTTGTCATTTTAGGCCACGAAACCCTATGATGTAGGCGTGTTGCGCCTGCTTCTCTGCCTGATTTTTATATACTCGGAAGTCTCGGTGTAGTTCGAAGTGTGCGTCATGCATAAGAACGAAAACGTGCTAAGCCTACTGACGTGTCTTAAACCTTTTACCATTCATTTTCCTGTTTTTTATCCTGGAGCCGCAAAGGTAGACAAGTTTGGGAATTAAAACTAAATTACTAGGGGAAGAGGTTCGGTTGTGGACACCCACGCAGAACTTTTGACAGTCATGAGATTAGTCTAATCTGGCAAATATCACGTATATGTTATGACCTAGCGTAGTTTTCTATGTGAACACAAAAGTGATTGTACAACTGCGCGTTGTACTATATATAAATTAATTTTTCGACAAGTTGAATATAACAAAAATGTATTTTTAAACATTGTTAAATGTTCAACAAATCCAAGTAAATTAATTAAAGTGATAAGTTCATAGCGTATTTACACAGTGAATATGTCATATTTTATGATCCAATACCAAGTATCACAAAAATGTTCACAAGCAAAGTTTTCATCATGATGTTTTAAAATGACCGTCACGTTTGGTTGTGGGCATACAATTTGAGTCGGTTGTGGACACCACTCTTATTTTTGATGAATCGTGAAATATCGTTGTCAATATAATCATATGTAATTCCTTACAACATTTAATGGTGTTTTATGAATTTTAAGAGTTTCGTGGTCCAGCACGGAAATTAATATAATGAGACTTTGATGTCCATACGTCGTTCGCAGTTTTAGTAATTGTAGTAACTGGACAGTTCAGGTTCAGCGAGAGGAATCTTATATGTCCTTACATGGGGAGCATGTAATGTCAGAATTAGAAGAAATCATCCTTATGTAGTTGATGAATGGTTATTATTATTAAGAAATGAGGATTGTGAATCTATGACCGTTCAGGTCATACTACTAACGCTTGGGTAATCCCTTTACGTTCCCCATAACAGCCCTAATATCCGAAGTCCTTTCCACAGCATGAGGACTTCGGCCAGGTTTCTGGTAGCAATAACGGTCTCCCTCAGAAAGAAGTAGCCCGTAATGTGTTCCCGCTCCTTTACAAGTGCGGGGCAGTGACACAACATGTGTATCGAGGTTTCGTGTTCCTCTGCACACCTACGGCACTTATAGCTTTCCTTATAGGGTTAATACTAGTTCCCATGAGTACCTTGGCTTGTCTACAGCCCTTAGTTACCCGCCACTCCCTCTGGTGTTCCGCAACTATCCACTGTTTAATTCCCAGTATCAGGCATTTATTGGAAACACTAATGGGCGGTTTGGGCCCAATAAGTTGTTTTCTAGCCCCTTCTTTGGCTAGCTCATCCGCCCTATCGTTTCCAACGAATCCACCGTGACCAGGGATTCAGAGAAGGGTAACGCGGTTAGTTTCAGCTAGTTTGTTCAGTGCCTCATGACAGTCACCGACCAGCCGTGATGTTAATACGTATCGTTGCAAAAAGAAAATAGCTGCCTTGCTATCCGAAAGAATAAAAATATCTTTGTCGTGACAATTTTTCAAGACTTCAACAGCACCATAATGTATCGCCACAATTTCGGATTGTAACACAGTAACAGTGGTCCCTAACTTAAAAGAGTGTCCCATTTGAGAGGTTACATGATAGATTCCTGCACCAACTCCATTCCCGCCTTTTGATCTATCTGTGTACCAGACTTCACAGTCAGCTGGAATATTTGTCAGTCTATTTATCCAATCTTCTCTACTAGGTATATTAATCTTATACTTTTTATCGAAGAGGTACAAAGGGACAGTTCTGTCCCTAATCATATTTAGGAGGGGGCTTCTCACCAATTTCTTTGGAAGACGCCATCTACCCACCTCCCTGCAGCCCACAGGATCGCTCAACCTCAGGGCAGCCTTAACCGCCGCTGCTTTAATTGTAAGGTGTAAGGGTTCTAGCCTCAAGAGGGCACCAAGGGCAGCAGTAGGAGTTGTACGCACCGCCCCCGTTATTCTTCTAAGTACCATCCCCCTTATCCTTTCCAATTCTGCTTGTTATGTTTTTAATTCAACTCTACTTCACCAGACCACACAGGCATAGACATAGGCCCTTCTACATTGCCACAGAGCAGCTATAAGTTTCCTGCACTTCTCCACCAGGTGCTTTTTCCAAAGCAGTTTACTATCCAGGATTACTCCTAAATATTTTGCCTGCTCTATATATTGGATCTCTTTTCCAGACAGCGTAAGTGAGCACGAGGCTTTCCACTTATACCGTCTGGTGAAGATAAGCCCTTCCGTTTTCCCCGGATTTACAGATAAACCCACCCTCTTACATCATTTGTCTACCTGGTTTAAAGCCTTTTGGGCCACTTCGAGTACAACGTCTAGCTGGGGACCGCGGACGATTAACAAAATGTCATCCGCATACCCAATCGCATGGTATCCTGCTTCGGTCAGAGTTCTCAGTAGTTCATCCACCACCAAGGACCAGAGCAAGGGTGAAAGAACACCTCCTTGGAGGCATCCAGAGTTAACTGTCCCTTTCAGGACTGAGTCTCCTTCAGTTGACACGAGGTTTCTGTTTTTTAAACATGTGACAGGTCCAATCAACCACTCCTGTAGGAATATTAAAAACTGTCATAGCTCTACTTATGGATTCCGGAGAGGCCTGACTAAAAGCTCCTTCTATGTCCATAAAAACACCTACAGCAAAACCCTGACTCTGCAGTTGCCCATTAATTAGGTCAACTGCTCTCGCTAGAGCTGTCTCCGTAGAGCATCCTGCTCTATACGCATATTGATCCTTTTGTAGCGGGAACTGCTCCAAAATCTCACTGCGAATATATCTATCCACCAACCTTTCAACTAATTTTAGAATAAAAGATGTAAGGCTAATGGGACGGAAATCCTTCGGTGAGGTATACCCGTTCTTGCCCGCTTTAGGTATGAATACGACTTTCGTACCCCTCCACGCTGTCGGGACATATCCCAGAGTCAGACTCGCTCTCGTAAGCCTCACCAATGGCCCAAAAGCCTCGTCCATCGCTCTTTGCAAGAGAACAGGGTAGACGCCATCAGGACCGGGAGACTTGGAAGAACTAAAAGATTCCCAGGCCCATCTGATCCTCTCGGCATTCACGATCCTGTTAGCCAGCTGCCTTTGCGGCCGATAATCAGCCTGTGGAAGGTTTGTTAGCGACCCAGGGTCATGTCTGCCCTCCCCCGACCTTGAAAAGCCCGGAAAGTGTACCTGGACCAGATAAGCCACGGTCTCATCGTCCGACTCAGAGAAAGTCCCGTCCGTCAATAATAAAGTGCCCACACTTGCATTAGGGTTCATGGCAAGCAGCTTATCCAATCTGGCTGCCTCTTTTCCTTCTTCGATGCTGGAAGAGAAAGCATTCCAACTGAATTGTTTTGCTTTCCTTATTTCATTTTTATAGTCGTCTCTCATTTTTGTAAAGTCAGACCAACCATTAGTCGTGCGCCTTTTGTTGGCACGCTTAAAGAGTCTCCTAGTTTCTTTCCTGAGATATTCTAATCTCTCATTACACCAGCGCCTATGTAGAGTATACGTACAGCACCTCCCAATACTGGTATAACCACACGGCTCGCATACGAGCGTAACTGGGAGAGATTACGCTCTCCAACGCCGATGGTCAACAAGTGACCATCTGCCGATCTCCGCAAAGTTGATAAGAACATTTGCGACCCTTCGGTGAAGGGCGAGACCTTTCCAATTTCTGGTTACTCTGCAGGTAACCACCCGAGTTGGCACCACAACTCACATGTCGAAGCGCTAGTTACTAGGTCCATTACTCCGTTTTTGCGAAGCTCTGGTCCGTTCATAGCGCCCCTAGCCTCAAGCGATGTAGGCTATAATCACTGTCCCCAGGGCTCGGACCAGTCCCCATGGTACCGTTTAGTACTCTGGTATGAGTACCGATTTCCACCCTTGCTTCGGCAAGTGAGGTCGACGGTCTATAATTAGACTTGCCGGGCCGTCACGGCACTGCCCATCATCATCGTATGCCACTGCTCTATAAGAAAGCCTGGGACGAACCGAGTACTAACCGCAAGCAGTGGCGCCACTCCGAGCCTCATATGATCGCCTCTTACGACCTGTAGCCGGTCACAGGGGGCCTATTCTGCACCCGGGCACCCCACGGGTATCTCTCATTCCACCAGTACACCTCTTTTCCCGAAAATACTTTTGTCGGTTTGCAGCTACCTTTCTAAGCTGCCATAATAGCCTTTGTAAAATCATTGGCCGCCTCATCTAGGGTTTGAAAATCTCTTATCTTACCCGGTAAACCAGAAAGTGTGCTTTGAAGTTCTGAGTTGTAGCTAGCCCATCCGTCTTTCAGAGATTACGAATCCACTTAGTTTCGAATCGGACCGCAGACTCTACCTCGAAGACTATCTGTGAATGGTCCGAAAGTGAAGGTTCATTAGTAACTCTCCACCTTCTTACCTTATTTACAATGCTTTTGGAGCACATACTGATATCAATCACTTCCTGCCTTATCGCATTGCTAAAAGTCGGGGTCGAACCCCTATTAAGAATATCTAGATCTGTCCCAATTAAATATTCCAGCAGCTCCTGTCGTCTCTGATTGTCCTTTGAGCTTCCCCACACCGTATGTTGTGAGTTTGCATCGCAGCCCAGCAGCAGGGGAAGTCCCTTTTCCATACAGTAGTCCACCAACCTACAAACGCCCCTCCGCTTCCAGTGGTGATCATTTCTGATCGCCCAAAGGTTGTTTCCTCACCATTGTCATCCCTCTACTCCGTGGAGATGGTCTATTGGGCGGTCCCTCCCTTCTGAGGAGCAGGCCGCCGAAAACAACCAACGAGGGCTAGAACGGAGTCGATGGGTACTCTTCGATTAGGCCTTTAAGCCACCCCACCAGCTGCAAGGTCCTACGATCCCTAAGGGTGGTGATGAATGGATACTTAATTAATTTTTTGGCATTTTTAATAGATTTTTCAAGATTGCCCTCAACCGAACCAAAATTTTCTTTTCTTGAAAAATCACCAATTTATTGCATTTTTCGTAAGAATTTTCTAGTCAACGAAATCAATTTATTTTCTTGACGAGTAGTTAGCTAAGGTCCCTACCTTTAAATTCATATACATATGTTTGCTTAATATTTACAAGGACACAAATTAAGAGTCAAAAACGAAACTATACCCATAACCGAACCTATTCCCCTACTACTGAACTCTAAAATTTTCAATCAAATTTTTCTGCGTGTAATTTCTTAAATTAGTTCCTGTTTTTTCGTCGTTGTATCGAAAGTTTTAATGATCGTTATAACAAGATTCGTTAAAACAATAAGAATCAAGTGTATTTATTGAATATATTTCATCATTTAATTTACATGAAATATTCACGTAAACAATCATATCATTAGACAAATTAAATGTATTAAAATCTTTATAGACCCGTTCCGTAAGTAATTTTTCAAAAACACATCTAAATTTCCCTTAGTTGTATCTGGAAGAATGATTAATTTTGCTATTAAAATAATATTATTCAAACGTTCACGCTTTAAAAGAAATCAAATATCTTCAAAATTACATTGAAAAAAATAGGCATAATATGATTATTTACTTATTTTGCCCAAGTACAAAATCAATATGGGTCAAATCATACCTAACCAATCAATGTTGTCCCTCAGTTCTCCGATTTTAGTAAAACTTTGAGAAGTTGTAGGGGAATACATGCAAACAAAAATTCCAAAAGAGATTGTTAAAAATTTTGAAAATTTACGGTTGTACCCTCTGGGCACGGAAACGTCTTTATTCTAGGAACGTTCCTAAAACGTTTTTAGAACGTTTCATGTCTACTACATAACGGCTTAAGAACGTCCAATGTTCTAAAAACGTTTTTAGAACATAAAACGTTTTAAAGACATTATGTAGAGGACATGAAACGTTTTAAAAACGTTTTAGGAACGTTTCTAGAACAAACACGTTTCCGTGCCCAGAGGGTACAGGGTTTTCAAAAATTGTTTTTGAAATTTTGAATACGCAATATCTCAGAGACATATCGATGGATTTTAATGATTTTTTAAGGGATTACTTATTATTTACAAACAATTAAAATTAAAAAAATTTGCAAAAAAAAAATTTTTTTTACATAAAAAATTTTAAAAAATATTGTTTAAACAAATTTTTTTGTTTATAAGCGTATCTTTAATTTTTTTCTAATAGCGATATTTTGATTCCTTAGGATTTCACGAGTATTTTGACATAAAATAATCGATGTAGACTCTTAAACTTTTGGAGATATTGTATTTTTTGTCTTTGCATGCAGGGCCTAAAAGTGTATTGAAGCAAAGGCTCTGTGTACAAGATAACGGTTAAAATTACCTAATACTCGCGTAAATTCTAATCGAATTGAATTCTTTCTTTCTTATATCAATTAATAACATTTTATAAATAAATAAGTAATAAAAAAATAAAATTCGTAAATTTCAATCGAATTAAATTCCTTCTTTATTAAATCAATTAGTAATATTTTATGAATAAATAAATAATAAGTTATTAATAAATATACAAATAATCTGTCTGCGTAAAATAAAATAAACAAATTAATGTAAATTAAAAATCGATAACAAAATTAAGAAATATCTTAAATAAGTTCCTAGTAGATTATTTGATTACTTTTTAACTACTTTGATTTGTTCAACAAGTCATACATTAAATTAAAAAACTTGTATTAATCATCAAAAAGAAATCTGATAAATAGAAAATAGAAATAAGTTTCAAAATTTGAACGTAATTGCTCGATACTTGTTTCTCGAGGGGTTATTGGAATCGCTGGTTAACTTTTATGTTAATTTTTTTCAAATTTACTTCCAAATTATTTTTTGGTCCTGTATCTAAAAGAAATTCTTATTAACAGTATAGTAGAAAAATCTTTGGACAATAAGTCACAATTGCATTAGGTGGTCCTGAAAAGGGCCGATTGATATGTTTTCTATTTTTATTCTTTGTTTTCAAAATCTAGTTTAAGAAGAAGAATTCTCATTAAAAACAAATAAGTAATAAAAATGCTTATAGCAGATAGATTATGTAAAACAAATTTCATATTGCGGTGTTTTATAACATTTCGATTTTTTAAATTATTAGTCCCGTTCGCCAACACATGGAAAGAATGCAAGTAAAAGTGTTTTCGTGGTTATTTCTTCTAACAACCAGTGTTTCTTATTTTTGTTGAATTTTTATGTATTTAAATTTTAATTTAACCAATTTCCTCTTTAACAGAATTCTTTTTTAATCGAATTGTTTATTTCAATCCATATTGTTTTGAAGGAAATTTCATTTAGCCTAATTTTCTCTAACTTGGACTTGCTTTTAATCGGATTTTCATTAAATTAAATTATTTGATAGAAATATTTTTTGTAAAAATATTTATTATAATTTTCTAAACTTTAATTTAATGAAGTATGTTATTTTAATTAATTTGTTTTTGATTTTTTTTTATTTAATAATATTGTTAATGTTTTTTAACAGCTTTTGATACATAATAGAAATCGTCTTATTAAAGACCTAGAAATCATAGAAAATTCATGAAAATTTGCAATAAAAATTATTTAGAAATCCTGTTAAGAAAATATTGACGAGAAATATATTATAACAATATATAAGCGATATTACAATTTTCAGTTTAATTTTATAATCATACATTTTAAAGTTATTAAGTTCTGCTTTGTTAATAAAATTAAATATAAAATTTAAATTAAATGTATTTTAAGGAGTTTGAGGCTTCCAAAACTTCTTGAGCTCAGGAGGTTCAAGCAGTGACTTGTGCGGACCAATCAGCGCGTCGCGATATCCTACCAAGCCATATTCCCCTACCACTGTATGAATAAGCCGGGCTTGTTCGTTAAACAGTTCTTATTTTGTGATCGCAAACCGCAGCAGTCGTACAATTTCTGAAAAATATTCTAAAATTCCTTTTTTCTATCATTTTATTTGCCGAATCTATTTTTGAAAATTTATTTTTAGATTGCTTTTTCTAGATCACTTCTTGACGTACCATAACTCTGAAGAATTTTTGGTCACTCTTTCGAGAGTCCAACATTCTTTCTGTCTTGTATTTTACCCTTTTCTTATTTTTTTCGATTCGATTTAAGATTGATGTTTTTTTAGTTTTATGAACTGGAAACTTTTTTCATTCTTTTATGTTGATTGTTAGTAGTTAATATTGAATTCGGTCGATTTTGGAAATATAACATGGCTCCTATAAAGCGAAAATCTTCAGAAAATGCTTCTCATTTAGATAGATGTATAAAGCCTTTTGAAATTGATGGACATAAAGGAAAATATTTCCGAAAAATGTCTAAACCTATGTTACAAAAATTTGGAATGATCCTCTACGCATAACCATTCTTATAATACCTCTAAAATGTTGGTCCATTCGCAAAGTAGCTGCAGAATTCGGTTGTCCTAAAAGCATGGCTCAAAGAGCCAAAATCTTCAAAAAACGGATGGTATTTTGGCAATACCAACTCGGAAAAAGGGAAACAACCTTTCTGATGTTGTAGTTGATAAAGTCATTGACTGGTATGAGAGTGATGTTAATAGCAGAATAAAGGCAAATAAGAAAGATACTGTTTCAGTAAAAATAAATAGACAAAAAGAAAAAAAACGTTTGTTACTTTCTGATGTTGTTAGTCTGCATACAGAATTTTCGAGTTCAAATCCCGAAATAATAATAAGCTTAAGTAAGTTTGCTGAACTGAGGCCTAAATGCATACTGGCTGGAGCCAAAGGTACACATAGTGTACGTGTCTGTACAACTCATGAAAATTTTTAATCAATGATTGATGCTTCTGATCTACAAAAACTGACAGAAGAGTCAGAAAACCCAATACGCGACTATAATGATTGATTTAAATGTGTGCTTTGTAAAAATCCGTTGCCTGCATGCTACTTAAATAAGTGTACATTTTGTCTCGATTTCGATAATTTTTCAAATTATATTAGCGATATATATATATATATATATATATATATATATATATCACAGTCAAATAGTAATTTGAGAGAACATGAAGTGTTAGTTCAACTTGACTTCTCTGAAAATTATGCGTATGTCGCACAGGACGCTGCGCAAGCATTTCATTTCAATAACAACCAATGCACAGTGCATCCAGCAGTTGTTTATTACAAATCTGGAACGGAGTTGAAGCACTGCAGTTTCATTGCATTGTCGAATTCTACTACTTTTAATTCCCGAAATAAAAAAAATCGTCCCGAATGTGAAAAAAATTATTTACGTAACTGACGGTGCTAAACAGCACTACAAAAATAAGTACAAAATGTGCAATCTAGTACATCATAAAGAAGGTTTTGGCGTAGATGCAGAGTGGCACACTCACGCTACTGCCCATGGTAAAGGAGCATATGATGGAATAGGTGCAGTTTTTAAACGGGAAGCAACACGTGCTAGTCTGCAGGCAAAACCTACAGAAGCAATTTTAAGGCCGGAATCCCTTTTTAATGTTGTCAAGTATTGATATAGACTTGTTATAGACATTTTTATTACTTATTTGTTTTTAATGAGAATTGGTCACCAGATTTTGAGAACAAAGAATAAAAATAGAAAAAATATCAATTGGCCCTTTTTAGTGCCACCTAATACAATTGTTACAAATTGTCCAAAGATTTTTCTACTTTTCTGTCAATAAGAATATCTATAACAGTTACAAGACCAAAAAATAATTTGGAAATGAATTTGTACATATAACATCTGTTTCCAAACATTTCAAAAGCGAAGAATAAAAATAAAAAAACTATCAATCGGCCCTTTTCATGGCCACCTAATGCAATTGTGATTTATGGTCTAGAGATTGTTCTACTATGCTGTCAATAAGAATTTCTTTTAGACACAGGACCAAAAAATAATTTGGAAGTAAATTTAAAAAAGATTATCATAAAAGTTATTTCCAGCGAGCCCAATAACCCCTCGAGAAACAAGTATCGAGCAATTACGTTCAATTTTTTTAATTTCTTTCCACCATTTTGAATTTTTAAAAATTAAATTCAAATTCGTAATCAGCGACCTCAAAAACCCCCGAGAAACAATTTTTAAGCCAATCTAACGGTTTTTTAATTTTTTTCCGACATTTTGAATTTTTAAAAACTAACATCAGATTCGCATTTAGCATTCTTAAATACTATAAGGTAAGGTGTTCGAGGATAATTTGAGTTCTTTTGGGCTCTAAATACACAAATTCATTTTTAAATTCCAGAACATTATGGCATTTATCGGCCATATTGGCATCACCATTTAAAATTTTTGAAAATCACCACTCGAAATTCGAAAGTAGATGAATTTACGAAGTTTTTAAGCTATCGTACGCTTAAATCTGTTAAGATCATTTTTATCTAGTAAACACAGGTCAACAAAAAATACTTACTTTTTGTATGAGATATCACAATGCCCATTAAAGACGCTGAACACAATCCCGGGTCACAAAATTGGCAATCACGACAGGATTTTGAGAAAAGTGGGGGTAAAGACCCCAAAAAACGTGTTTTTGATGAAAAAATTTGAAAAAAATCATGGTAGCTAATTTCAATGAGCACTAAAAGAAAAAAATATGTGGAAAAAATTTGAGATGCAAAAGTCAAATGCTGTCCGATTTCGCGTGGAACGCTCCAATATACCTAATGTTAAATCGAATTTTAAAATGAATTAAAAGAATGAATACCAAAGAATGAATACGAAAGCATGAAATTTATTCTATAAAAATGAAATTATTTTATACATAATTAAAACTAAAATTGCTTTTTTTAATTCTGTTCTTTTTTTCTCCACACAGGAATTTTTTACAAAATCTGCCTAAAGGATAAGGGTGAAAAGGTAAGAGAGGGAGGGAAAATTGGGAAAGAGTGTGTGAGTGTTTGACTAGCATGGTTAGTAGGTAAGGTAGTTATGACGTTTGTAGAGAGGACGCTGCCAAAGGATGCTAGAGGGCAGGAGAAGGCGGTTATAGCGAGTGAGGTATAGCTGGTATGAGGAATAAGGATGACGGGTTTTGGAAAGTGGTGGGAAAGTGGGATGTGGTAATGTTGAGCGAGACGTGGGTGGAAGAAAAGGATTGGGAACGGGTTAAGGGTCTACTGCCGAAAGGGTTTATTTGAGAATATCAAGGGGCGAAAAGGAAAAGGTAAAGGGTAGAAATGGTGTCGGGTGTGAGAAGGGAGTTGAATGTGAAAGATGTAAAGGGTGGTTATAGAAAGGAGGAGGGATGCATGGTAAGGGGGATTAAATGTGGATTGGAGAAATTAACGGAAGTGGGTATATATAGAAGAAGAGGGGAAAGAAGGGGATAGAGACAATTGGACTGGGGAACTCGGAGGGGGGATTTAAACGGAACAGAGAAGAGGTATAGCAGGGTATCGAAACATAAAGAAGTAGATAAGGATGGGAAAAAGTTGATTGGTATTTTGGCAGAAACGGGGTGGGAAGTTTTAATGGTGGTATAGAGGGGGACAAGGAAGGGAAATATACATTTATAGGGAGGGGGAAAACTGTGATTGATTATGTGATAACGGAGGAGGAGACGAAGTGCAGGATAGAAAGGATGACGGTGGGGATGGAGAGTGATTCAGGACATTTAACATTAATTGTGGAAATGAAGGAAGGTTGGGTATAAGGGCCGGGACGGGCGAAGAGAGAAAGGGGGAAATAAGGGTAGGGTAAAAATGGGAAAGTGGGCAAGAGAGAAATTGGTAGAGTTTGGAAACAAGGTGCAGAACAAGCTGAAAATTTTGATGGGGGAGAGGGGTCAATGAGAGATTAGAAAGATTGAGAAGGGTTTTGATGGAGGTTAAGAAGGAAGTAGACGAAGGAGAAAAGGGAGGCAATAGAAAAAGGAGGGGGTGGTGGGATGAGGAGTGTAACTTGAGTAGGATGGGGTTGAGAAAGGCGGTTAAAGATTGGAGGGTGGGTAGGACGGATAGAGGGGTTTATAACAAAATTCATAGTGAGCATGGAAAGCTGGTAAGGAGAAAAAGAGAGGAGGGTAAGGTTAGGTTTCTGCAAGAGGTAGATCTGGCGATTAAGGAGGGAAGGGAATGGTAGGTGATTAACAGGGAAAGAAAGAAGTGGAAGGGGATAAATAGTGACATAGAAATGAGAGAGTGGTCGGATTATTTTAAGGGATTAAGTGGGGGGGGGGTGGAGGGTAGAATAAGAGGGGAGGGAGGAAATACAGATATCAAAGAAGGAAATAAATGAGGCATTGGATAAAATTAAGAAGAATAAGGCGGCTGGGGGGGATGGGTTGGAAGGTGAATGCTTGAAACATGGAGGAGAGGTGGTAAGGGATGAGATATGGAGGATTGCAAACATGGTGTGGAGGGGGAGAGTTGGCTGGAGGAATGGAAGACGGGTTTGATCGTGCCAATAGTAAATAAAGGAGATGGGGATAGCGTGGAAGATTATAGGAGGGTCACGTTTTTACCGGTGGGCTACAAAGTGTATGCGGAAGTAGTCAAAAGAAGACTGGAAGAAGAGGTGGAAAAAGGGAGATTGATACCGCATAACCAAACGGGGTTCAGGGAGGGAATGGGGACAGTGGACAACATTTTCGTATTAAATTATCTGGTGAATAGCAGGCTAAGGGAAGAAGAGGATAAAATGGTAGCAACGTTTGTAGAAAAATTTTTTTTTGCTTTAAATTTTTTATGACATTATTTTTATCACATAAAGATGAGAATAAAAGATATTTCATTAAAAAAAATTTTTTTTAATTTATCCGATCCGTTTGGCTAAGCCTGACCCTATATATATATATATATATATATATATATATATATATATATATATATATATATATATATATATATTAACTATAATAATCGTCGTATTCATTCATTCATTCTGTCCATCTGTCCACACTTGAAGTTAGTCATTATTATGATTTTTTTTTTCTTTTTATATGTTTTGAATTTTTGATAGATAATATTATTTTTCTTTATATATATAATAATTTTTTTTTTTTTTTTTAATTTTTAAATTTAATAATAGGTTTTTATTTATTTTATTAGAAATATTATTTTTATTTTTCAAATAATACTGAACTATTTTTATTAATTTACAAAAATTATTTATTATATTTTTCCATATTTCTCTCTTTTCCCAGAAAAATTAGCACTATGTAACAAATATTTTAAGACTAGGATAATTATTCTTTTCATTTTTTTTTTAAATTAAAAAAAAAATAGTTGGGAAATTAAAATAACAAAATATTTTGCATATTTTCTGCTTCTCAGTGACAATTTATAAACAAAGTACAAGTTTTAAGTAAAAAATAAATAAATAAAATAATTTTTTTTTTTTTATTTTAATAAGCAATTTTTTTAGATACCCCAATTTCTAATAATATTTTCAGTTACTTTCAAATAATTTAAATGTCTTAAGATTATTCTTATTCTGCCTTTTGGGCAGAAATATTTTTATTTTATTATTTGCTTTGCTTGAGAAATTTATTAAAGACTTGATCAGGGTTGTCACGCATTTATTTATTTGAAAGTTCCTCAAATTTTTTTTTTTTTTTTTCAGTTTAAAAAAATTGGAAATTTTCCATATTTTTTTTTTTTAATAACATTTTTTATTACCACATTAATAATACGAAAGAATTGATTTCGTTTGACGATTTTTAATAATATTTTTAAGAGAAAAAAAATTTTACAAAAAAAAATTTGTAATTAATAATACATAATAATAATATTAAAAATAATAATAATAATAATAATAATAATTTGCAAATAATAATTTTTTTTTTTTTTTTTTTAATAATTGAACTTTTGCAAAGAACTTTATTAAAATTTTCTTTAATTATTGAATTTTGCCAAAAATTTTGTTAACAATTTTAAAAATAATTGAAATTTCGACGAGAATATTAAAAAAATTGAATACGTATTTTCTTCAATAAAATTTCACAAAAAAATTCAATTAATTTAAAAAAAATTAAAATAAAATTACTTTGATGAATTAAATTATATATAAACGTAAAATAAATTTTTTTTTTTTTTTTTTGCAAAAATCCAATTATATTCTTAAATTGCCAAA
Organism: Leptopilina drosophilae; assembly: GCA_032873175.1. Lineage (NCBI taxonomy): Eukaryota > Metazoa > Arthropoda > Insecta > Hymenoptera > Figitidae > Leptopilina > Leptopilina drosophilae. Next base: position 24,131,733 of record CM065484.1, on the reverse strand, counting down.
AATTCGCTTTAAAATTTAAATTATCTTTATAACCAACAAAATCCATTTCCAAAGTTCAATTATTTTAATATGTACATTTTCATCAAATTTCTCTAAAATGCAATTATAAAAAAAAATTCATTACAAATTTTCAAAAGCATTCATTCATTATTTAAAAAAAAAATTTGTTGATAAAGCTCAATTGTTTAAGAAAATGTTTTACTTCCAGGGTCCAACAAATAAATTCTCTCAGAATTCTCTAATTAAATAAATATTTTTGAATATGATATTCAATTTTGATCCAAAATTTTAACTAAAATTAATTTTTCAATTTATTAGAAAATTCTACAAAGAAATCAACTATCCAACTATAAAAATAAACAATTTATTAAATACTAATTGGGATGTTTCTTAAAATTCAATTTTCATAAAGAATTTCACCAAAATTTAATCATTATGTTTTTTTTTTATCATTGAACATAAATAATAATATTATATATTATTGAGTATTTGCAATCATTTATAATTTTTCCAAAATTCAATTTTTTTTTTAGTGTTTTAAGTAAAATTCATCCATAAATCCATTATTATTTTTAATAATGAATGAAATGTAAAAATATAACAAATTTTATAAGAATTTGAATTATTAAAGTTTTTCATAAACCTGAATTGTATTTAAAATCTGTAAAGTTTGATTGAAAATCTTTTCAATAATGAGGAATATAACATTTAGAGTTTTCTTAAGAATTTTCGAAATTGAATATTGTTTCTGTACATTTGACAAAATTTTCTGACTTTTTCGTGATTTTCCTGAATATATTTAGAAAAATAGTGATTTTGAATAAAATTCTTCTGAAGAATTGAAATTTTTTTTTTTTAATGTCAATGAAAAAGAAACTTCACGCGCGCTTTAGCGCGCGTTATTTTAGCTAGTATATATATTATTCTCTATTTCATTTTCATATGAGTTTTTAGACATTAATTTCAAGTTATATTAAATTTAGATGTAGTAAATTATTTTATTTATCAAACAACAAACAAATCCAATTAAAAAATTTGAGGTTATCTGTTATAAAGGCATAGCTGATAAGTGTTACTGAATTGTGACACTTGAGATAAGTAAATGTTACTTATTATGGTTATGACATTTTGTTACTACTTTGAGAGAGAAATGTAATGTCACCTTGTGCCCACCTGGTGGATCACTTGTTACTGCTTTTTGCTATCTTGTTATAAGTTTGTTACTTGTATTATTAGTAACTGTGTTGCCTGATTTTGGCATGCGAAGTTTTGGTTGTCAAAGTTTGCCCAACTTCGGCAAATACCATTGCCCACAATTGGCCCGACTTTGCTACCCAACCATAACATACAAAGTTCAACTAAACATCAGGCCACCTTTGGCCACAAAGATTGGCACTGCTAAGGGGAACGTTGTTCATAGGACCTACAAGATTAAGATGACCTAACTCTGGGCCACGGTTGGCAAAACTCTGTAAAAACAGTTTAAATGATTTAAACTTTCTAGATTGGACTAACTCTAAGCCACTGTTGGCCCAACGGTTAGCAAAACTTTGTAAATCGGTTTAAATGACTTATATTTTCCAGATCGACCTAACTCTGCGCCACGGTTGTAGTTTTTATATACATTTAAAGTTATATACTCCCATGTTAGCTTTAATTTTTTTTAATTTAATTTTTTAATAATTTTTATTCTTGTTATTACTATCTATTTAAAATTGTCACGGCTTTAGAATAAGTTGTCAGGTTCTCCATCATTGGTGAACCGTTATCCTTTGGCAACCTTTGGCAGTTGAAGTTGGCCCAAGTGTTAATTGCAAGGATGGTTAAACTTTGAATATTGTGGTTGGCAGTTTGGCACAACTTAAGCATTTTAAGTTGGGCCAAAATTGGTGTCAGTGTTTGTGCCAACCATTCAAAAGTATGGTTGGCCCAATATATGTATTTTAGGTTGGGCCGCAAATGGACGGTAAACCATTATCATCTGTAAGGTTGGCCCAATTCTGGGCCGACCAAAAAATTGCACCTAGGATTTTGAGTTATAACTTGTATTATTATGAAGGTTAATATCAATAATACTTATTTTAAATGAATTATGAGAAAGAAAAACACGATTTATATTGCTATAATTTCTAAACAAAATAATTTATATTTTAAAAATTTACAAGTGACCATTGAAAAATGTATTTAACAATTTAGAAAAATTAATTCTTAGTAAAGAAAATATTTAAAATTCCGGATGTATGAGTGTGTGTGTATGTCATCGATTCTTGTGAACAAATGTTGTCTTACACGTTTTGACGAATTTTAATAAAACTTTGTAGATTTACTGCTGTCACGAATATCTAGAATCAGACAAAAAAAATTTCAAAAATATCTTAAAAATTTTTTGTTAGTATTTTTTTTATTTTTTGAAAGAAAAACGATAGCAGATCCCTGATAGCACGACTTGTTGATGTAAGGCTACTGTGAGGATATCTGTAAGAATTGTAAGGTTTACCACGTACGTCTGTTATAGAAATAAGGTAGTCTAAAAATTTCCGCATTTCCGTAAGATTAAAAAAAGCTGATGAAAAACAATAAGTAAAATTTTTATTTTAGGCTTAAAAGGGAACGATAAAATATAAATTTACTATTATTTTTAACACGCTCTTTTAAATCTATATTTCATTCTTTTAAATTTAATAGTTCTCTTAATTAAAAAAATTTAGCTTTGCTAAGTGTTTTAGTAAATATATCTGCTATATTTTTTCAGATTCAACTTTTACAATATCAATTAAACAATTTTCAAAATTTTTATTCACGTAGTGATTTTGTACTTCTGTATTTTGAGTTTTTTGTTAAATTTCTGAAATTAGAAAAGATTATTGCTCCTGAGTTGTCTTCATACAATTTTACTCAATTCAATTTTATTTTCTGCTTGATTTTCTGATTCGGAATCTTTTTCACTTGTTTTAACATATTCTATATTTTGATATGATTCATTTTCACTTATTTCGCTTGAATAATCTTTTACACTTTCACTATTTCGAAAACTTATAATTTTATCATTATCTTCAACAACTTTTTCGTGCTTGACCGTTATAATTTTATTGTTTATTAAGACTCGATAGCCTACTTCTGTATACTCTTAAAAAATCACAAAATTTGGCTAATTTTCCCATTTTTATTTTCTTAGTTGCTCTGGCTTTCTAGCATAGACTTTTTCCCATATAATTTTAAAAACTATACATTTGGTTTTTCTTCAAAAAATATATAATTTAACCCTGTGAATTTAAGTGACGATGTAGTTAAGCCCACAAAGCGCTAATCCAGTAGCACACTTTTAAGGCCTACGTTGGTTAGAGTTCTTTTTATAAATAATAATTTCACTAAAAATTTTTTTAATAATTTTTGGAAACTTTCTGGTAACTTCTAGGAAGTTTCTATGGGAAGCTTCCAGGAAGTTTCCATGGGAATCTTCAAACCTGCGGACATTATTGTATTGGCTGAAAATTTCCAGGAAGTTACCAAGGGTAATTTCCGAAGGTTGACACGAGAAACTTCCTGGAAGTTTCCTGAAAGTTTTTGTCTTATTTGGGATATAGAATAAATAAGTTTTAATATTTCAAGATACAGCATATAATTAAAATTAAATAAGTTACTTGATGGTAATTTATAAACTCATATTTAAATCATAATTGCTGGAATTAGTATTATTTTGCTGAATTCTTAAGGACTCTTTAACATTAAGCTTTTCTCATTATTTAAATTAGATATTTTAACACCATTTGAAACAGAAATTTAAAAATAACTAATATATTTAGTATTTCTATAACTGACTATTTTTTTAAAGTAAAATTTAAAAAAATAAATCGTCACATCGAATGCCTATTATAATATCACTAAATTTAAATACAACTGACCTACTGTTTAACGAACATAGGTACCATAGGTAATTTGAACTTCTTTTCTATTTACTATGTCGTGAATAAAATGATACCTAACATCAATATGCTTTGATCGCTTATGATTTTTAAGAATGTTCGACATTTTTATTGCTGCTTGATTATCAACAAAAATTTTTACAATAGTACATTCAACAATTAAGTTCATTCAAAAAACGACGTAACCACACAGCTTCTTTTATTACATGAGATAAGGAAATGTATTTGGATTCAGTGGTAGATAATGCTACTACACTTTGACGCTGACTAGACCAAGATACAGGTGCACCACTTAAAATAAATACAAAACCGCTTCTTGAATCCTTTTAATGACACTTGACTTCCGATATTTCCCAATACAATGACATAGTTGACAGTACCCTTTAAATATCGAAAAATTATTTTTTTCTTTTATATTCTTTTATTGATGAAAATGAGAAATTGATTTTTTTGAAAAAGTTTGTGCCCACTCAAAAAGTTTTGTTGTTGTTGTAATTTGGGTATTGTTTTTTGTTTGTAAATTTGTGCGATATGCATTCCTTTTTACACTGCCCCCAACACTATTACACGCCCCTTTTCCGTGTGCAGTCCCAAAAAAGTTCCATTCCGCTGGTAAGTTGAAATCTTTTTGATGACATAGCAAATTCATAAAATTAAATTTGTTCTTACATTGCGACCTGCTCCATCGGAAAAGTAGAACAATTTTTTTATTCTTTCTGAACCGAATTGCTCTTTTAAAAATTCAATCATTTTGCTATTATATAAATGCACAGCAGTAGCGTCATGATTTAGACATTTAGACAATACAACGAAAGTGTGATTTATTAATTCGCTTTCTTTATAGTATACCACATAAACGTGTAAAGTAGCCTGCTCTTTGCACCAGTATTGAGACTGAATGGCACACTGCATTTCAAATGAATAATTTTCTGAGAAATCCATGGTTACAATAAACTCACCTTCTGCAAGAGAATTTTTAAGCTTTTCTAAATACTCAGCTTGTGATTTGGCAAGAAAGTCGTGTTTCATTACATCAGGAGGTTCGTCCGCAAAATTCTTTTTCTTCTATTAAAAATATAAAATAGTAAGATATTATAAAAATTAATAAATTCTAAAAAGCGTACATTTTCAAAATAATATACGAACCTATCAGTCTTGAGCCATTGATTGACAGTTATTTCCTTTACTCCAGCATCTTGAATTGTGGTTTGTAATTCCCTGAAAACCTCATTTTTTCCTGAGCATTGAAGACAACTTCTCAAAAAACAATTTAATCCCGGGTTATCACAAGTGATATTTTCAAAATAATTGCGATAATCAGATTTTCAGTCAAATTTTCTTTGTTTTGACTTTTGTCTTAGTCCTCCAAATCTTAACCGTATATTATCATTAACTTTACACACACAAACATTGTGAGTTCCTTTGGGACCAGCTAAAACGCATTGCTGTGGTCTTAAAAATGAAAATACTGGTAGTGAAACTAAAACTTCTGGGTTTTTAGCTAAAAAATTAGCATGGATTTCTTGTAGCTTTCCTAATAGCAAACGTTTCTAAAAATAATAATTAAAAATTATGTAGTATAAAGTAAATAATAAATATTTAATTGAATTTCGTAAGAAGAAAAACCTGGAAAAAGTAAGATAAAGCCATAAAATAACCGAAAATTTTCATTAGCGACACCGAAAAACCCCGAGTAACGAAATTGTCATAAATTTAATCGATTTTTAGAAAAACTTGGCCGCCATATTGGATCCGCCATCTTGAAATTTTGATACTTGACATTGTATTCGAATTGAGCAACTCTAGAATTCCATTATGTGTGATTTTAGTAACATTAGTACTTAACTTAATTTTACTATTTGCATGTTTGCTGCAAATATTGAAAAGTATACTAAAAATGGCAAAGTAGTTTCGTTCACTAAATATGGTGTGGAATTCTAATTTTAATCCAATCAATGTCCACAAGGGCTGAAAAGTTTCTCAATTGAATAAGCTATCAATTAAAAATTTAAAATCTAAATATTTTCAACTGTTTGTTGTGGAAAAAATTATCAAAAGTTAGGCAAGTGTCCAAAAATCATCAAAATTTCCATGAAATTTGATCTTGAATCGACTGTATCTCACTCTTAATTTTCATTCAATTTTATTCTGTAATATATGGATTCAAAGATAATTGAATTACCCTTCCAACGGCATCCTACTCATCATTTTTAGACGAGTTGATTTTCCTACAGGTAAATTTAAGTGCCGTCGCTCCTCAAAAATACAAAATTTGGAGCTACAAAAAGACTACACGAGGGAAAAAAATAAAAACTAAGATTTTCTTACTCAGAAAACACCTACTAATCGAAAAAGAATGTTTTGTTTGATTAGCAAAAAAAAGTTTTAATTTGTAAACCTGTGTTACGAATCTGATGTTATTTTTTTAAAACACAAAATGGCGGATCTAATATGAATATTATATTACCATTTGGCATTCTGGAGGTCACTGATTACAAATAGCAATTATTTTAAACTTTTGTTCGCTATATTGGTTCCGCTATTTTGAATTTTTAAAAACCAAAATCAGATTCGTTATCATCGACCCCAAAAACCCACAAGTATTAATTTTCATGCGCCTAACTCAATTTTCAAATATTTTTATCCGCAATATTAGATCCGCCATTTTGAATTTTAGAACTAACATCAGATTTGTAATCAGCGACCCCGAAAACATCCGAGTAACGAATTTCAAGTGAATGCGATAAAATTTTAAAAAAGTCGTCCGCCATATTGGATTCGCCATTTTGAATTTTCAAAATCTAAGTTCGGATTCGTAATTAGCGACCCTGAAAACCCTAAAGTACAGAGTATGACGAAAATCGCATGACTGAAAAAAAGTCGGGCCTTAAAGGGTGAAAGACTTCTCTAGGCCTGAATATACAAATGCTCCCATAGAACCTTTGTTATCCAGCATTGAAATAATATCATATTTAGATAGACATATCCTGTTCTTGACTGACAATTTTTGAAGTTGTATTTTTTCTTCTCGGTACGCTTCATTATAGTAGTTAACTGCTATTTATATTTCATTTGCTTCCAAACCATATGATAAACTCCTTTCTAACTCTGTATCTTCAGAACTATTGAGACTTATTTCTAAAATGCAAAAGTAAAAAATGTTCTACCTAATTCCTATATGCAATAAAGAAATTTATTTATTAATAAATATCAATAATTGATTACCTGTATCACTTTTAAGGCTACGGATTTTGTTTTCATCGTTTCCATCTAACATACCTCGCACATCATGCTCATTTTCAAACATTAAAAAGTAACTTTCATTTCTATCCTCGAATCCAACATAATTAATTATATTCTTAAGTTATAAATCAATTATATATACTTTTTAGACATTACATTTAAAAAATATTTCATTCAAATTGAAAAAATTTTAAATAAAATAACAATTGTAAAATAGTAAAGACTTACCACTTTGTGCAGACAAAATAATACCTTACATACATAAATCTATAACCACTCGAACGACAGCCTACAGCTATTGTATTCAGCCATTTTAAGTCAATCTGCGCACATATTTGCGCAGAAGATGTGTTTTGGTTGCAATTCCCAAGTTAAGCCTTATTATGTTCAGTCCCTGTATTATCCCAATAGCTAAAGTTGGGCTTTGGTTGTCAGTACCAAGATATTCACGAATAAGGGCATTCACAGCTTAAACTCAAATACAATTCACATATTGTTTTGCCTTCAATTCGAATAGATTTTGAAATTAAACAGAAAAAATAAATAAAAAATGTTACTGTTTTCAGTATTTCATTACTTAACTGAAAGTAACATATTTCTTATTATATAATTTTTGTCGATTGTTAAAAATGGGATACTTAAATTGACGCCAAACACCAAGTTGGGAGAACCTGGTAAGGTTTCTACACGGGGTGGCGATGTATAACGCGCAGCGCATTTTCTTAAATTACCCATATATTTTGTTAGTTTTTGAAGAATCTTTTTTAAATGTTACAAAAAAAACTTTCTTGAATTGTAATAAACAAATGCCTCACAGTTTTCTGAATTATCAAGTTCCTTGCGGACTTTTTATCGGCAAACTTGAGAAAGTAAAATTTCTTACATCACTTAATTAACAAAGCAAAATTGTTAAACGATTGATGTTTTTTTTTAATTTTGTCGTTGCCTTCTCTTGACCCACATGACTGTGTATGTAAAATTTCATTTAAATCGATTAATAATTACCAAAGATATGATGATTTAAGTTATAAGATTTACTTAATTTTATAAATAAAAAATTTCCAGTTACTCGTCATTATCTTCAAAAATAATTGTTCTACAAAAAATGTTAAAGGAAAAAAAGATGCACCATTCAATTACCTACAAGAATGTATGTGTACAGTAGAGCAGAGAGCAGATTAGTTGATCCAGACGCTCAATATCACTCTAGAGGAATGAAAGTGTAATCACAAGGGAGTTGATGTAGGATTTGTCATGAGAAATATGTATTAAACATTTTTTTAAAAAATGTAAGCTTTTTGGGTTTATTTATGGTATATTTATTACCTAAAATCGTGTCGCCATATCCCGTATAGTTTTACATGGGAAACCATGTGGTTTTCTTGATAAAAGTTGGCTTTTACATAGTTTCTGCTAATACATTTAAGAGAGTGTCTACCAACAGCTAAACAAAAATTGAGAAACAGCAGGGAATTTAATTCTACCACGAAAAACCGGGAATTTTTTTCCATATCGGGAATTTTCTTATTAAATTAAAATATGTTTTATTATTTTAATTCGTATTTAAAAAAATGCTTTGAATTAGAGTCAAAATACGTAAAGTGTACCAGCAAATTTGAAATTTACTATATTGTATTGAAAACACATAAAATGCAAGCTTCATTATGAGTTTATTAAACAGTTCAAAGGATTTTTTAAAAAATTAAAATTTCTCTGAGTTATAAACAATTAAAGTTTTTTACAATGCTTAAATAAAAAATTCATATCTCGTGATAGAATCAATGGGTTTTTAATGAACGTTGCATTTTTGTAAACCTTAAATATTATAGATTTTTTTGAAAAAATAAAAAAAACTTATTGTTAAAAATTACTAAATGTTATTGCAAAATTAATTGTTTAATTGCAAAATAAACAATGTTTTCAACCTTTTAGAAAGTTCGTTCAAATTCTATTGGAAAGAGAATTTTATAAAAATTCAATACCCACTTCCAAATTTTGTGAGCCGTAATTAGGAAAGAAGTAATTACATTTTTTTAAATTGTATTTATTTGTTAACTTTGATTAAATAAATAATTATAAACAATTAAAAACTAAAAATTATCCTCAAGAGATGTCTTAAGAATTTATTCCCCTTTAAATTAAAACAAAGAACACTCAAATCGGTTAAAAATTGTAGTCTGTAGACAATTTTGAACAATAAATTGTAAAAGCACTGTGATACTGTGGACGCGCTGTCAGTTAACGTGCCGCGCGGTAAGAAGACGTACCGCCCACCAGAAAAAATGTAGCTACTTCTTTCCTAATTGCGGCTCATGAAATTTGGAAACGGGTATTCAATCTTTATAAAATTCTTTTTCCAACAGAATTTGAAAGAACTTTCTAAACCGTTAAGAACATTGCTTATTTTGTGCTGGTACACTTCACGTATTTTGACTCTTATTTACTTTCTGATAAAAATTTGATCATATATTTTCTGTATTTCTATTTTTCATTAATAAAAATTATGATAAAAATTTATTTAGAAAAATAAATTTCAAATAATAAGCTTCTTTAATGAAAAAAGCCTTAGTTTAATATTCGACTACAAAAATTGTTAGAAAAAATTTCAATACAGTTATCCCCCACAACCTGCATAATTCGCAACTTGCATACCCTCGTAACCTGACCAGCAGTGGGGCTTCTTCCACCCTCTCTACGCGAAACGGTGATGCACGTAATGTACTCTGCCAAATCTTTATAAAACATTGATTAAATAACACAGCCACACCAAAAAAAGTACCCGAGTTGGGAAATGAGACAACCCATTCCTTACGTATTTTGATGAGCTGAACACGAATCTGAAGTATGTTTTGATCCATCAGGTCTCAGTTTTGACATAACCTCAAAAAACATGACGGATTTTATGTGACAAACAAACTTTTTTAAATAACGAGGGATTTGCTTGAATCTTGTTTTTCGGGGGTTTTTGGGGTCGCTGATTACAAATTTCAAGCCATACTTTTAAAATGGTGGATCCAGTATGGCGGACAAATTTTTGAAAATTTGTCCGCCATACTGGATCCGCCATTTTGAATTTTGAAAGTCTGACTTGAAATTTGTAATCAGCGACCCCAAAAACCTCCGAGTAACAAGATTCAAGCAAATCCCTTGTTATTTAAAAAAGTTTGTTTGTCACATAAAATCGGCCATGTTTTTTGAGGTTATGTCAAAACTGAGACCTGATGGAGCAAAATAGACTTCAGATTCGTGTTTAGCGCATCAAAATACGTAAGGAATGGGTAATCTCATTTCCCAACTCGGGTACTTTTTTTGTGTGGCTGTGTTATTTTCAAACATAAAAATTAGATGTCGTCTCATGTCACTATGAATATAATTAACAGTATTTGGCAATTCATTGCAATATTAAGATGTTGCGAAAGCTATTGAGTATATGCCACAGTCTATTCCATTCTGTTGCTGATCGACAGCTAAAAAAACTACCGGTGGTTTGAAAGGATATAATCTACTTAAATATTTTTTTTTATCTTCATTTAAGTATCCTTTATTAAGACTGTCATAAATGTATAATTTTAATCCATCGTAGTAAGTACAAATCCAATGGCCATATTTGTAATCACCACTAAAAAGTATTTGAATGTGCTTCTGATTTTTATCAATCGGAATAATGAAATCAAGCGTAAATAAATATAAAGTACTTTGCATGTTAAATACTAAATTTGATTCTCTTCTCAACAACTTTTCAAATTCAGAAATATGATTGTCATTTAACATTTTTCCTTCAGTATGTAAAATTCTATTATCTTTGTCACTTAAATGTTTCCTTCTTTGTTAGACATGATTTTTTAATAAAATGAACAAATAATAGAATATTTTTCAATCACATAAATAACATAAGTCTCATTTTCGTCATTTATAAATCATATAATTTTTATAATAAATCACATAACACATATAACTCATGAATCTCATATAAATCATAAGCACATATAACTCGTAAAGCTCATATAAATCATAAGTACATATAACTCATTAACTCATATAAATCATAGGCACATAAGTACAAATAAATATATAAAAAATTGCAATAATGTCTTACCTAATATAATTCAAAAACACTTTAATCAAAATTTATCCCAAAAAGTTAACAAAAATAAATAAATTTATTTACTCAATAACAAAATTATTGAATACAAAATTCCCTACTTTTCCTTCCCCTACCAATTCCTGTTACACTCTTTCTATCTGACCTATAAAAGGGAGAAAACATGATACCCTTCTCTAAAGCAAAAATGTAGGCGTTACTTTCTTAACTATTTGTCTCTCTTTCGCTCCTACTCTAAACTGAAAGGAGAGACAATACCTCCCTCTCTTCCTCTCTATAAATGTTTCTCTCTTACTGCGGACAGACTGAATGGATGAAAGAATACGAAGATTATTATAGTTACCCAAATAACCAGCGTACTAGTACGCTACACGTACAATACGAGTATGGTGTATAAGTCGTACTGGTACTGTACCCGCCATCTACATTCGCACGGTACCAGGTACTGTACTAGTATGTCATACCAGGATGACATACTCGTATAATACGAGTACGATAATAGTATGGTGTACTAAAGGTTTTTGTAATTTAGTTCATCGTACGGTTACTGTATTTGTACTATCTTACAGCTCCAACACGGCATCTGTCAAATACTGAGAGTTTGTAACCTCTTTGTTGCGATCGCTCGTGTGAAAAAATCAGTTTTAATTCTTTAATCATATTATTTTTATTAATACGTCGAAGTACACGACCAGGTTTCGGAGGCTTCGTCCCCCGACTCGTCGGTGGCTTGGGTTATTATAAAATGCCGTTCTTTGAAATGTCAAAAATTAGTATTATTCTTTTGTCGGTTATTTTGTAGTCAGGGGGGCTTCGCCTCACGAAGCCCTTCGCATGATAAACTAGTAACGTTGGCTTGACATTATTTCTGTGATCAGAATCTACTTTTTCGTAACTCGTCTGCTTTCGGCTTGTTACGAAAACTTAGTTCCCGTACCAAAAAGGCTAGTAGTTCATACTTTTTGTGTAAATATTTAACATTTCCTGATCAGGAAATTAAATATTCGCATAATTATAATTATAATTATGCGAAGATACACAATTTGCACTAAACTTTTCAGGTAAATATGCCGAATATTGCAAATAAATATTTAATAAATTTTTGCGAAAGTTTAGGTGCTGTAAGGGCCCTATTCACAAAGAACGATAATTATTTTAAACAATATAGAAACGATATGAAGTGTTTAATTTTCCTATTAAATATTAATCTATCATATTGTTTATTTTTAAAAACCATAATAACTTTATATTTATTTAATTAATAAATTTTGTATTTTGTAGCATATATGGCAACATCTGTAGTGTTTTTTTATACAGTAGCTTTGACACCACCAATACTAGATAAATTTTATCCATTAAACCAAACCAGGCAAAAAATTTATGTTGTCGAAGTAGAATATATTCTTTTTGATAAAAATGAATATTACTCATTTGTTTACATACAAAGTATGATTGTTGGTATTTTTGCTATTTTTACTATCACCACTTCTGACATAATGCTATATTCTCTTATTCAACATGCCTGTGGAATGTATAGCGTTTTGTGGTAAATATAACAAATGTTTATGCACATATTCAAATACAAAGTACAAACAATATTTTATAATTGTTTACGACAATATTTAAGGAGGTTCTGACAATTATGAAACTATAAGCTTGGTGCTCTATAAAGTTGGTACAAAGATATATTTAAATTTTTGAGAATTTTTTTTTACAAGTTGAAAATTCAACTTCGAAGGAAAAAATTGAAACTTTTTCTAGTACGAAGTAAGAAATTAAGAAGAATTGAAAAATTTTAACTTTTTACAAAAAAATGGTAAATTCCCACATAGCACAATATCTAGCTCTAAAGATACTGCAAGCCTATTCGTATACTTTGCAAGGATACAGCGTAATTTAATTGTAGACTTAAGATAAACTTAAAAATTCCGCTATACTATTGTATAACGGAATTTTTAAGTAAAACAGAGTAAGGCTACTGTAAGCATACATGACAAGGTCACTGTAAGGTTACCACGTAAGGTTACGATGATATTAGCGCATGTAAGGTAACAGTAAATTTACACTGAGCTTACATAGTAAGCTTATATTACTTTTAAAATGCAACAAAATTTCTGTAGAATGTGAATTCCAATCAACTCCGTTTTAATATTTCTTTAAAAATTTCTTTATGAGTTGACAATTGTTTCGTGAAAAATTCTGGGATAAAAGTTAAATAATTTGTAGCAGAGGAATGCGAACCATCTTGATTACTGGATCGATAAGCTATGAGAATTTGTTGGATGTGGACCTCTGTAGCTCAGTGGAAGAGCAATCAACCGGCAATTCATAGGTCCTGAGTTTCGAGCCCCAGCAGAGTTAGTCCCCCATTTTTTCATAGCTTTAAATTTGTTTTTCAATTTATATTGTTTGACGGTGACGTATAGGTTTAAAAATCGTTACTTCTTCTAGAATTTGAAACTTGGTCGATATTGAAGTTTTCCGCTTCACGTTTAGTGAAGGGTCTTACTAATGAGTTGACAATTGTTTCGTGAAAAATTCTGGGATAAAAGTTAAATATTTCTTTAATTTCTAAATTCCGAAATTCTATGTAACAAGTGCAATTCCTATCTATTCCGTTTTAATATTTAGTAAATTTTTAATTGCTTTGAAGTTTACAACACTTTGAGATTTTTTCATTTCCTAAAAGTCGAAAGAAAACTAAAACTTTCGTTCTTTGACAACTTTTTTCTAAACTCAATATTTTCGGACTTATAAGCTACTGAATATAGGTCTACGATTAAAAGTGCAAAATTTCAAAAATTCATAACTCAAAAATTTTGTCAATTAAACAAAAATAAAAAATACGTATCTGTTTTTTTCGATACAGAATAAAAAAATATATTTTTGGACTATTTTAAGAAGTCGACTAAAATCTCAAGTGAAATTTATATATATATATATATATATATATATATATATATATATATATATATATGGGGCAAAAGTCCACAACTGTCCAGGTCAAAAAATAAATGTTATTGAATTTCTTCGAAACTTTGCCAAAATGTTACTATTATTAGTGGAATTGTAAATATAAAATAATATTGAACTTGGTAAAATATTTTTTGAGTTACATAGTTTCAAAATTTTGACATTTTTGAAAATATGTATTTTTTAAATTTAACATAATTATTGATAAATAAAATTAATAAAATTTAAAGTATGAATAGTGTTTTTGAAGGGGTTTTTACGGGCTATAAGCTGGTAATGAAATAAAGTTGTTTTCTTTTAATTTAATTTTAAAATTCAAGGTCAAATTCTTAATTTCAATATATCTCAAAATCGATTTTTTTTTATTTTGTTCTAACCTATCCTAATCGAAAGCTTATCTTTTTTCTTATGAGCTTTGTAAAAATCAGAGTGGGACCAAGTAACTTTTTAAAGAAATTAATTATGAATGATCATTTTTATGTAAAATAATGATAAATTATTATTTTCCTCAAAATTGTCCATGGTCCCATTCTGATTTTTACATGACTCATAGGGAAAAAGGTAAGCTTTCGACTGGGATAGGTTAGAACAAAATAAAAAACATCGATTTTGAGATATATTGAAATTAAGAATTTGATCTTGAATTTTAAGGTCAAATTGAAAGAAATCAACTTGGTTTCATTACCAGCTTATAGCCCGTAAAAACCCCTTCAAAAAAACACTATTCATACTTTAAATTTGATTAATTTTACTTATCAATATACTAAATTGAAAAAAGATATTTTCAAAAAAATAAAAATTTTGAAACTCCATAACTTAAAAAATATTTTATCAAATTCAAACAATTTTTTATTTTCATTTTTACTAATAATAGTAACATTTTAGCAAAGTTTAGAGAAAATTCATTTGTTGACCTGGACCCACGTGAAATTTTTCTATGACATTTTAGAATCGGTTAAACATTTAACAACATTTTCTTGTTCCTTATAGAAAAATATTAAATACGTATTTTTTATTTTTCCATAATTGACAAAATTTTCAAGATATAAATTTTCGAAATTTTGGATTTTTAAAAGCAGACCTATTTTCAATAGCTTATAACTTTGAAAGTATTAAGTTTCGAAAAAAGTTGTCAAAGAAAGAAAGTTATGCTTTTCTTCAACTTTTAAAGGATTTAAAAAAAAAAATTTTTATAATTTTTTAGAAAAAAAATTAATTTTTTATAAACAAATTAATTTATTTTCAATTTGGGCGCAATTAATTTTTATTTTTTTCTTATTTATTTATACCTGCCAATATAGGGTAAACGCACCAATTGTCGAGGGTGAACCTATTTCTTGAGTCAACAAATTCTGTTTTTGACTTAAACATGGAATTTCAATTTAAATGTAAAAAATACTTAATATTATGGTTTTAAAGTATTATAAATGTTAAAGATAGTATATTAATATTATAATTACAAATAAATTAAACAATTCAGGCAATATTTTTGGTTATCACCATGGTAACATCGACAAATGGATCAGGCTCGGCAATTGGTGCACTTACCCTACAGAAGATTTTTTAAAAAGATCAGAGTTGGGCCGACTCATAGTTTTCGTTTTATAAATGTTTTAATTAATTTGTTTATAAAAAAATAATTTTAAAAAAAATTTTTAAAAATATTTTTTTAAAAAATTTCTTAAAAGTTGAAGAAAATCCAAAACTTTCTTTCTTTCTTTGACAACTTTTTTCTAAACTCAAAATTTTTAAAATTATAAGCTATTAGGTTTACTAATTCATAGTTTTCGTTCTATAAGAATTAATAGAACGAAAACTATGCATGAGTCGGCCCATCTCGGATCATTTTAAAAAATTTTCTGTACATTGACAGGTTTAAATAAATAAGATGAAAATAAAAATTAATCGCGACCAAATTAAAAATAAATTAATTTGTTTATAAAAAAATATTTTTCTTCTAAAAAATTTTTAAAAACCTTTTAAAAGTTGAAGAAAAACCATAACTTTCTTTCTTTGACAACTTTTTTTGAAACTGAATACTTTCAAAGTTATAAGCTATTGAAAATAGGTCTGCTTTTAAAAATCCAAAATTTCGAAAATTCATATCTCAAAAATTTTGGCAATTATGGAAAATAAAAAAATACGTATTTAATATTTTTCTATAAGGAACGAGGAAAAAATATGTTTATCCGGTTCTAAAATGTCATAGAAAAATTTCACGTGGAATTGCCCATATATATATATATGGGTAAGACTCCGTAAGAAAATATGCGATTTGCATGTGGTTTTTGGATTAGGCTGTAATTTGGTGAAATTGTAGTATTGGATACTAGAAACAAGTGTGCCAAAATTTTTTTAAAAATTTTGAAATTTGTTAAAGTTACGCCATTTAGAATTTTTTTGTTATAATTTTTTAAATCTTAATATTTCTGAAAGTTTTCGATGAAATTTAATAAAATTTGGAAGGCTTATACTTGACTATAACATAAAAAAAACAAAAAAAATTTTTTTGCCCAAAAAAGTCAAAATAGTATATTGTGTATTGTACAGAAAGCAGTGCCGGCTTTAGGGTAGTGCGCGCCTGTGCGGTCGCACAGGGGCGCCATGCTGTAAGGGGCGCCGCTACTTTGAAGGCGCTTTTAAGAAAAAATTTTTTATGTTTTTTATTTACTGAGAGAGCATTTACACCTTCGCCTTTAGTAAAAATTTGCAGAACGAAAAATTTTTCATTGAAAAAATATATATGTGTATAAATAATTATAATAAATTGCAATATTTAATTCATTATATTGTTTTTCGTTTGTTAATAATGATATTAAAATTTTCAAAAAAACTGAATTATCCAAAAATTAGACAAAACCTCGCCTTACAAGGGGCGCTTTCAAAATTTCGCACAAGGGCGATAAAACGGCTAAGGCCGGCACTGTCAGAAAGAAGCTGTTTCCCGACGAGTGCGAAGTGCACGAGGTCGAAAAATCTTCTTTCGTACGTGTTGCACACAGTACTTTGTGCAACAACTGTAAAATAGTATTTTACCTCTCTAAAAAACCATATATTACACGTTAAAGATTTCGAGTAACGCGTCACTGCACATTCCTGCTTTTAATCATTCTTTAAGGGGATCCCACATATCAACAATGCAGATCTAAATTGATAAAAACTCTGCAACCGCCTTTTCTTGAAAATTGTATAATATTATGCCCTATCAATTTAGGAAACTCATTTTCTATCATAAATACATAGGATGAATATTTTATTTGTTGTAATTATTAGAAAAAATTATTTTTCAAAAATTAAATATGCTCAGTTTCCAATAGTCCAAACCACCATAACCACATTTAACAGCTGTTTGGTGGTACATTATTTTGCAATGAAACCAATAGATGGCGCCAAATGGACCAGAAATGATAAATTGTTGATTATTTTTAATTTTAAATTAAAAACAATTTAATATAATGTCTTGTTTGCAAGAGAAAATTGATTAATGGTAAAAAATATATAAAATAAGACAATTTCGCAGATATATTTAATTTTCGAAGTAAAAAATAAGTTTGTTTTGTTGTTTGTAAGGAAATTTAAAATTTAAAAACCTTTATTTTTTTTGTAACAATTACAAAAAAAGAAATATTCATCCTGTGTATTTTTGATAAAAAATGAGATTCCCAAATGGATATGGCATGGTATTTTATATTTTTCAAGAAAAGGCGGTTGCAGTTTTCTTATCAATTTAGATCTGTATTGTCGATAAGTGGGATCCCCTTAAGCACTTTGTCGCACTAGTGCAGCAAAGTAAGCACTTTTCGGCACTAGTTCAGCGATGTGTGAGTGCCCGGCAATCCTAATTCTTATACTTTACTGTTCAAAATTGTCTAGAACCTACAAATTTTATCCGATTTTGATGCTCTTGGTCTTAAATGAAAGGAGATAAATTTTCTAAGAATTTCTCCGAAACTGTTGTTTCAATTATTAATTGTTTATGGGTAAGAATCCGTCAGAAAATATGCGATTTGCATGGGGTCTTTGGATTAGGCTGTAATTTGGTGAAATTGTAGTATTGGATACTAGAAACAAATGTGCCAAAATTTTTTTGAAAATTTTGAAATTTGTTGAAGTTACGCCATTTTGAATTTTTTTGTTATAATTTTTTTAAATCTTAATATTTCCCAAAGTTTTCGATGAAATTTAATAAAATTTGAAAGGCTAATATTTGACATCATGTTTCTTCAGACTATCACATAAAAAAAACAAAATAGTATATTGTGCAACGAGTGGAGAACAAGGGCGATTTCTCGCGAGCTTGAAGTTTGCTGCTCTTGCTGCGCTCGAGCAGCAATCAAGCGAGCGAAAATCGCTGTTCGCCACGAATTGCACATATTACTTTGTCCAACAACTGAAAAACACTTTCTATTAATTTTTCATACTAATTATAATAATTTTATTCATTTATTGTCAGAACTTAACATACACGGAAAGAAGAGAATAGTGAAGGCGACTGTCGGTTCAGTTCTGATAACTAAACAGTTTAGTTAATTTTCGACGGACAAAAATAACAGTCGCATCTACTATATAATAGTAGGAACGACTGTATGTTCAGTCAGAGTAACTAAACAGGAACTAAACCGCCAGGGGCGCTACTATCGCTCTCCATGTATTTCTGCTACTAAACGTGTTTAGTTGTCACAACTGTAACTCTTCTCTCCATGTATTAATAATACAATTAATTTTTCAAAATTTTAATTTTTAGTTATAAATTACTTATTTAGGACAAAATTTAACAAAGTTAAAGCAAATTAGAATAGATTTTTATGATTTATTTATAGTGATATGGAACCGAAATAACCACACATAATGTGCCTTTACTCTTTTCACCGCTCATTTCTCCACTGGACAAACGGCCAGTGGAGATATGAGGTACATTTCTCCACTGGTGCCTAGTGCACAATGACTCCATTTCCCCGAAGGCGTTGGACAAAAAAATTTTTTGCCCAAAAAAGTCAAAAAAAATTTTTTTAAACCGTTTTGCCCGAGCGGGACCGAATTTTGAGTTTTCTTGTCAATTAATAAAATATTCCTTATAATTCCACCTTTTATTTAAAAAAAGAAAATCGATGGAAACTCAAATAGTTTTCGAGATATTGCAATTTTTGTGGAAGGGCGACCAGGTTTCAGTGTCAGCGATGTGTGAGTGCCCGGGAATCCTAGTGCTTACACTTTACTGTTCAAAATTGTCTAGAACCTACAAATTTTATCCGATTTTGATGCTCTTGGTCTTAAATGAAAGGAGATAAATTTTCTAAGAGTTTTTCCGAAACTATTGTTTCAATTATTAATTGTTTATATATTTTTCTGTTACTCAAAGTAACCACCCGATAAATAATAATGCATAATTCAATTTATTTAAATAATTTCGTTAATTAACAAATAGATAAATCTGGTCCTTCCTAAAAAAATTGTATTTTTTGTAGATAAATTTATGTCTATTTAAGTAATTTATGTCTATTTTGTTACAAAATAATTTTAAAGTTAATAATTATCATTGTTATTAACATTTATTAAAAAAAATTGTATTTTTAGAGACAAATTTATGCTTATATAAGTAAAGATATAAGTAAGTAATAAAAAATTCATTAATTAATTTTTAATTTATATTTTACACTACCGTCCGAAATTGTGCGAACGCTAACATCTCGAGCTATTAAAAAACACACCCGCACAGAAACAGTGATAACTCGGTTAAAAATGAAGTTAGATGCTTTTTTTAAATTGCATTGGAAAGCTTATTAAATTTCCAATGAAATGCCACTATTTTAAGTTGTATTGTATAAATAGGAAGCGAGATATCATGTTATGAAAACAAAAAAATAATTCTACTTTTTTTCGGAATTTCTTACTCTGACTTTGACTCCTGGCACAGTTTAGCAAAGTTTATGAAAAAAAATTGTTACTTTTACAGACTATTCCTTGTAACCTAAGCTTTAAATAGAGACCAAGAACAGCAAAAAATATTTACGGGTTCCCGAGATATTACAAAAAGAGTCGGACCGTGCCAAGCAGAATTTTCAATCATCGATTTCTTTAATTCGCCGTTGAGTCAATTACTTGTCTGTGAAAAAAGTGTCGAAAATTAATTTTACCAAGTACATTCTTACTGGGATCCACTTTTTAAATATCGATATATAATAAATTAAATTAAAAAGTGGATCCCAGTAAAAATGTATTTGGTAAAATTAATTTTCGACACTTTTTTCACAGACATGTAATTGACTCAACGGCGAATTAGAGAAATCGATGATTGAAAATTCTGCTTGGCACGGTCCGACTCTTTTTGTAATATCTCGGGAACCCGTAAATATTTTTTGCTGTTCTTGGTCTCTATTTAAAGCTTAGGTTACAAGGAATAGTCTGTAAAAGTAACAATTTTTTTTCATAAACTTTGCTAAACTGTGCCAGGAGTCAAAGTCAGAGTAAGAAATTCCGAAAAAAAGTAGAATTATTTTTTTGTTTTCATAACATGATATCTCGCTTCCTATTTATACAATACAACTTAAAATAGTGGCATTTCATTGGAAATTTAATAAGCTTTCCAATGCAATTTAAAAAAAGCATCTAACTTCATTTTTAACCGAGTTATCACTGTTTCTGTGCGGGTGTGTTTTTTAATAGCTCGAGATGTTAGCGTTCGCACAATTTCGGACGGTAGTGTACATAAATATAATTTTTAATAACAATGATAATTATTAACTTTAAAATTATTTTGTAACAAAATAGACATAAATTACTTAAATAAACATAAATTTATCTACAAAAAATACAATTTTTCTAAAAAGGACCAAAGTTATCTATTTGTTAATTAACGAAATTATTTAAATAAATTGAATTATGCATTATTATTCATCGGGTGGTCATACACGGAGAAAATTTGTTTCTCATATTTTACCGAATTCTTCAGTAAAGTTGGGATATAGTAGCATAACAGTAATTTTTAATAATTTTTAAATTATTTTTTCATGAATAATATTCAAAATTTAATGTCATATCTTTATTTTTTACAAACTAGTACTGTAAAAGTTAAAACAAAATCGAAACTGAACGTTTAATAAAAATTAAATAAAATTTTAACGTTTCTTTTGAACACTTCCTTGATGGTCACTAACGTTTCAGGAACAGTTCGGTAAAACTTTCTTGACTTGACTCGAGTCGTAGTTTTCAGGAATAGTTCGGTAAAACTTCCTTGACTTGCTTGAATTGTTAATTTTCAGGATTGAAATACTTTTTTGTGCAACCCCTGCTGGAAAAGAGCTACTTTCCTTTGACATAAATGCAGCAGAAAGTGGTAAATTTCTGCACATTTAAAAGTGTGCAGGAAAGTGTACTTTCCCGCACACTTTTGATAAAGTGTGCAGGAAAGTATACTTTCCCGCACACTTTTGATAAAGTGTGCAGGAAAGTATACTTTCCTGCACACTTTTTTGTAAACAGTATAATATACACTATAATCAACATAAAACTATATTTATTGATTAGAAATGTATAAAAATAACTTTTTTCGGTAAACAGGTGTTGCACAAAGTACTGTGTGCAACACGTACGAAAGAAGATTTTCCGACTTCGTGCAAATTGCTGCCCTCGCTTCGCTCGGAGCAGCAAACTTAGCACTCGTCGGAAAACAGCTTCTTTCTGTACTTGATGCACAATATACTATTAAATGCCCCGTAGTTAAAAAAACTTTGACGTTAATAGTTAGTTTTTTTAACTTATTTGTACTCATTAACTAATACTTAATAATTTCATTTATAGCAGAAACCGCTTCTGAAACGAAATTAAATAGAAAATGACTTTCGTTTTTGTTCTTAAATAATCCTAAAACAAAAGTATTTGAAACTTTTAATTTTCGTGTCGACTCGAAGCAAAATAATGAAAAACATAATAATTTAGTGATAATCACAGAAAAATTGTTTTTATATTTTAAATTTTTTAATTTACATGATTACAGCAAGTTACGTATGTGACGTAACCAGAGAAAATAACGTAAGTACAGTAACTTACGTAAATGTTCCAACTTAAGTAAGTTACGTATCTAGAATAACTTACGTAATTTATCAATTTTACGTAACTTACGTAAATAATCAAGCTAATGCAACTGACGTAAGTAATATAACTTAAGTAAAAATTAAACGTACGTAACTGACGTAAGTTGGATCCTTCACGTGAGTTACGTAAGTAAAATAACTTTACAAAAATTACGAAAATAATCGAGTTTACGTAACCTACGTAAATAATCAATTTTACGTAACTTACGTATGTAATTTACGTAGAAGATCAAACTTACATAAGTCACGTAACTAGAATAACTCACGCAAGTTACGTAAATGATGAAACTTATGCAAATGATCAAAGTTGCATAACTTACGTAACTATAACACCTTACGCAATTAAAAGAATTTACGTAAGTTTTACCATTTACATAAGTTACTGTAGTTACGTTATTTAGTCTGGTTATGTAATTATAGTAATTTCCTTTAGTTATGTAAGTTACTATAGTTACGAAATTTACTCTGGTTGCGTAACTTACATTAATTACTTAAGTTGCTCTAGTTACGTAAGTCAGGGAAAACAATTTTTTTTTGTTTGACACTAAAAAATTATGTTCTTTAATCTTTTGTTTCGAGTTGTCACGAAACTAAATACACTTTATTAGTTTAGTTTCGTGTCGACTTGAAATTAAAGTCACTTTGTTAATTTAATTTCGTGCCATCTAGAAAACTAAAACGAAACTAATCTTTCGAGACGGTCCCTGATTTATAGTAACAATAACACTAAAATTGATAATTTTAATCTTTTTTTGATAAAAATATGGGAACAATAAGAATTTTAATAAACTATTGTTTTATTACATAAAATACAAATTTAAACATTTTTCTTTATAACAATAAAAACATAATTTGAAACTATTTCATAAATTGACCTTAAATATAGTTAGAAATTATTCAGTAACATGGATTTAATATGGATGATTCTTTTATTTTATACAATTATTGTTTACTAATTTGAATCTTTCTCACAAGCGGTGAAATAAAATTCAGATTCATATATAAGGACAGTTGAAACTTTCTGAAGCAATAATGTAAAGCGTGCGATGTATGTATTAATGTATGCGTTTAGAATGTACTGTAGGCAGGTGTAATGTATAAGTATATGTTCGTCAATAATTGTAGGGGGTTTAGGTAGTGATTAAAGTAGGTAGAATGAGATTTACGGGAGTATTGCTATAGAACTACTGCAATGACATTATTTTTTATTTTTTATTCTTCAAGTTTTACCGAACTATTTAGTAATTGAATGAATATAAATTTTACCGAACATTGTACCTTTCGTTTTACTGAACTTTCAATAAAAATAAGTATAGTGAACACTTACCCTACGTTTTACCGAACTATACAATAAATATAAGTTTTACCGAACACTGTGCCTTACGTTTTACCGAACTTTCAATAAAACTGAGTATAGTGTATGCTTACCCTACGTTTTACCGAACTGTAAGTGAAGGGCTAATACATGTACCGTAAGATTTATTCTTTTTACATTATTTTTCAATGCAATTGCTTTTACAGTCCTGTTCCTTAAAAATTACAGTTTTGACACTTCATCTCAGTTTTACCGAACAAAGTTCGGTAAATTTTCAGGAATAAATTTTCTCCGTGTACTAGACTAATTTAAATTGATTTCGATCATGAGGAGTGGAAAAATAAAAAAACACGATTTTTTTCAAAATTCTTGTAAATTGTTTTCTTTGAGTAACAAAAAAATATATTAACAATTAATAATTGAAACAACAGTTTCGGGGAAACTCTTAGAAAATTTATCTCCTTACATTTAAGACCAAGAACATCAAAATCGGATAAAATTTGTAGGTTCTAGACAATTTTGAACAGTAAAGTGTAAGAATTAGGATTCCCGGGCATTCACACATCGCTGACACTGAAACCTGGTTGCCCTTCCACAAAAATTGCAATATCTCGAAAACTATTTGAGTCTCCATCGATTTTCTTTTTTTAAATGAAAGGTGAAATTATAAAGAATATTTTATTAATTGACAAGAAAACTCAAAAATCAGTCCCGCTCGGGCAAAACGGTTTCAAAAAAATTTTTTTTTGACTTTTTTTGGGCAAAAAAATTTTTTTTTTTATGTGATAGTCAGAAGAAACATGATGTCAAGTATAAGCCTTCCAAATTTAATTAAATTTTATCGAAAACTTTCGGAAATATTAAGATTTAAAAAAATTATAACCTAAAAATTGAAAATGGCGTAACTTCAACAAATTTCAAAATTTTCAAAAAATTTTTGGCACACTTGTTTTTAGTATCCAATACTACAATTTCACCAAATTACAGCCTAATCCAAAGACCCTATGCAAATCGCATATTTTCTGACGGAGTCTTACCCGTAAGATCTTTTTGGGAATAAATTTCGATGAAACATGGTACTAAGGGGTTTTTGGGGTCGCCGAATGCGAATCCGGTGTTAGTTTTTTTTATTATTTTATTTATTATTTTTATTCATTGGATTCTCTTAAAACTCGTTACTTAAGGGTTTTCATGGTCGCTGATTAAGAATCCGGTTTTAGCTTTTAAAAATTTTAAATGGCGGATCGATTATGGCCGACACGTTTTTGAAAAAATCATTGGATTCGCTTAAAACTCGTTAATCAGGGTTTCTCATGTTCGTTGATTACGAATCAAATATTAATTTTAAAAATTTTAAAATGGAGGATCCAATATGGCGGACGATTATTTAAAAATATTTAAACAATTACGTATTAAATTTTAAGAAAAATTTTTGGCGGCCATGTTGGTTCAAAAATTAAGTATTTTAAAAATCTGACTTCAAAATCGTGATCAGAGACCCCAAAAACCCTCGAATAAAAACTTGTAGGAATATTCATACACTTTTGAAACTTTTTAAAATTTTTGGTAGCCATATTGGACCAAAATATGGTATTTAGAAAATCTGACTTCATAATCGTGATCAGTGACCCCGAAAACCCCCAAGAACAATTTTTCCCGAATATATATGTTAAGATGTTTCCTTGTTTTGGCCATGACGTGTATACACGTCATCTACAGTTTGGGCCAGTCTTTTTCATGACATGTACATGACACGTCATCCACAGATAAGGGGTTAAATTAACATATTTTATTATTAAAAAATGGTAGAAACTTGATTCTTGGATTGTTCCAATGCCAATTAAATTCTGCGTCGTTTGATATATAATTGAAAATTATTTTATATTTTTGAGAGATTTTATCACTTAAGAGATTTTGAAAAAAATGGATTATTTTTTTTATTTTTGTACACCATGTTTGTGTGGCTGCACATTCTAGAAAAATTTGGAGAAAAATTTTTAACTCTTGCAACATAATCTTTAAAGGCTCAGCTTTTATTTAAGCCTTGGAAACTGATAATCTGTTCAACAGTTTTTGAAAGATATAAAAAAGTCCAAGCATGATTTTCTAAAATAATTTAGGCAGTGATATACACTTATTGCCCTCTCGCTGTTCACCTGGTTCGTTGCCGCAGGACCGAATTTAATTTTAAATAAATTTTTTTAAAATAAACACAATAGTAAATTAAAAAAAATTTAAGTAAAAATATAATTTTTGAATAAATAAATAAGTGTAAGTAAATTTGTACGTAGAAAAAAAACTGAAAACTAAACTTTTTTTCCTAAAATAAATGACTATTTGAACACAAAAGTTTGTAAAATGACCAAGGACCCGGTTGACTACGTAGAAGAATACGACATGATTTAGTATAAAACAGCATTAGAAGATCCAAATTTGTTTGACACCAGAACAAATTAGGGCGACCGAAGCTCTAATCAACTGTCACGTGCTACAATCTGCACCAGTAAGTCATCTACAACTAACAATGAAAGAAGTGACACTTATGTTCTTGAAAGAATGAGAAAGTAGGGTTGTAGTTTTGAAAGAAAACGACCGCTTTTTCGAGGGATTCCAGAATTATTGAAAGGTGATGGTCTGCTCTGTTATTGTAATAAAATCAGAACTTTATTCACTTTAGATGAATTAACTTCAGCCCTAAGAAGATTTTACCCTTCACCCAGCGAGTTTAGACACCTAGAGACTCAAATTGTCAGTAAAGCTCAGGGTAAAGTGGAATCAATCAGAGAGTTTTGCAAAATATTAAGAACTCTTATGAGAAGACATGGAGGTTATGATCTTACACGAGAATTGGATTCGCTATATTGGAATATGAAGCCAATATTCCGATTGCATATTCGACGCAGTGAGTTGGATTCTGTAAGCACACTTATTCAACGAGTGAAGGAAATACAAGAAACTCTTCTGGCAGTTAATCAAAAAGAGCAAAGTATTATAAATAATCAACCATTGGCAAAAGTTTTAAGATCTTACAATGCCAAAACTCTAAATAGTATCCTTGATCAGTTGAAAGGAGCTAAATATTTATGCACCCTTGCTTTAAAAAATGGTTATTCGCAAGTTGAGTTACCCGAAGAAAGTGCACTTCTTACAGCTTTCATAGTACCCTGTTTAGATCTCTTCGAATTTTCAGTCATGCACTTTCGACTTCATTTAGCAACTGCAACGTTTCGACGATAAATGAATCGAGTAATCCCCATTGAATTAGAACCAAAAGTATTTTCTTACCTCGATGATATCGTTTTTTCCTCGGAACCATTCGAAGAATACTTGTTATTAATAAACGAAGATTTCTCTAGACTAAGGAAAGCTAAAGTAGTTCTTATTTAGGAAAAATGTTTCTTCGCCCGTACTCAACTTACTTATTTTAAACATCTAGTAGACAAGGATAAACAAGGATCCAGACAAAGTGGACGCCATTTTGAAGTAACCCCTTCCCAACGAACCTGAAAGCAGCCAAAATAGAAAGCCTAGCAGTAAAATGGGGCATCTGGAAAATGGTACTTCGAAATGCAATATAAAAAAGGAATAGAAAATCGCCTCCCAGATTACTCGTCTCGACTACCTTTACATGTATCTTCTATTGACAATCCAATATCTTGTCAATGGTATCAACGCTATTTTGAAGAAACAACAAACAGACAAGAAAGATGCCCGGACTTCAGGATAGAAAATGGAAAACTTTTTCATCACGCACTTCATTCTGTATACTTCAAGGACACCCCATATAAAGATCAATGGAAATTCTGTATTCCTACACAAGAGAGAAAATAGATTCTACAAAAAGTGCATGATGAAACAACAGCTGTTGTTAGTGTTGCTTAAACACTAGCAAGGCTCGGAAAATTTTTCTTTTGGCCTAGGATGCTGCATGATGGCGCTGAATACGTGAGAAATTGTCAACGCAATGAAAGCTCACAACAAGCGCTGGCAAATCTTATGAATGCCATATTAGTAGAGAAGCCCTGGTAAATGATTTCTATCGACTTCCTTGGACTTCTGCCATGAACAATATTAAATGAAAATATTTTTTTCTTGAGTTCTTTTTAACCGATTTTAAAAACTAAATAGGCGTTTTTTCGTCTTGAAGCGTAGAATTTAAAAATATATTTTGTTTAATTTTTTTAAAATTTTTTATTGTTTTTTAAATTATTTATTTATAATATTATAATAAAAACAGTTTTCTTCACGTTATACATAAAATTAAAAAATACTATCGTATTCTGCATGTATTTTTGAGTAAAAAAACATTAAGAAAAAAATGGTCTGCTACTAGAAATAGCAAAATTAAATTATTTTTGTCTTCGGGTAAGCCGTTTTGATGCTGTTTGCTGCGGCTGTTTTTGCGTAATATGTCAACTGTAAATTTGAGGTTCTATTGTTTTTTTAATGTTTTCTGACTGGGCTGATATTTTATATAAAAAAATGTCTATTTTAATTCAAATTTATTAAATATTCATAAATTGTTAAAAAGTAAACAAAAATGTTAATTAATTGCTTATAATAATTTAACATAACTTTATTAAATTTCACATATATACTTCAGTCATTAATTCTTTACCGAAGACTTTACAAGTTGTCTGATGTTGAACTTATTCCACATATTATATTAATAACAATATTATAAACATTAATTTTCCATCAATTTCTCAGCTATTACAAACATACATTATGAGCATAAACAAATCATCGCAACGCAGCAAACATTAAAAAACAAAAGAACCTCCAATTTAAAGTTGATGTATAACGCGGAAACAGCGCAGCCGCAGCGAACACCATCAAAATTGTTAATTGTTAATAACTATAACATTTTTTTTGCTTTCAATTTTTTATGGCATTATTTGCATCACATAGAGACAGTATGTTCAACCTTTCGTTTATAAAGTTTTTTTTCATGTTCCTTTTTGTAGAATTCTTACAAAATTCTTGGACAAATTAAAAATGTAAGTTCACCCATAATAACCAGCAATGATTAGATTTTTGATATTCAAAAGGATTTATGCAAAAACCTTATATGTTACTGACATTCTGTGAATTTCTATGTAGTAGCAAATGGGGAGCTAAAACCCGTAGAAGACGGGTACGACAGCTAGTTTATAATATTACAAGAATTCAAAAAAGGGAAAACTTTGAATTTCTTGAGATTATTAAAATTTTATTTTAATTTTAAATTATTTTTATTAAATAAAAGATTGAAAAATTTATGTATATTATATTGCTGAAGCTAAATGTTCGTGGAATGAACAACTTGTTTATTTTTGTACCTGAAAAAGAAACTCAAAATCTATAAAGTACTATTATAATTCGACATTAATTTTTTGTAAGCTAAGGCACGTTTTGTTATGGACCGACACATATTCTTTCATACCTTAAATATTTAAAAAGTAAAATTGAAATGATATCTTAATACAGCAACTTGTTTAGAACAAAAATTTGTAAAAGACAGAGGCAAAACAATAGTGATCATATTCTGCCAAAAAACAAACACAAAATCGAATATTCACATTTTAACTTTCCTGCGAAACATATTATACCTTTTAAATGAAATGAGCCATATATCACATATCAATTCTAAAACTGCACAGTTTTAAAATTAATATTTTAAAAAATAGTCAGTAATTTATATTAAAAATTCATTAAATTGAATCTTGAAATGTTTATTTAACTATCTTAAACATTTGTTTTTACAAAATTCATCCACGATAAACGATTTTCTCAATATTACATTTTTTATAATTTATTAAATTATTTGTATGGTTACGAAGTAAATCTGAACTGAACTTATGGTAAACTAAAAAGTTCCGCCATGATAGCAACGTTACATGTAAAGCTTGTAGTAAGGTTACATGTAAAAGTTGTAGTAAGGTACCTTAAGGTTGAGGTAAGCTTAAATGGTAAGGCTATGGAAAGGTTATTATCATAATGTAAGGTTGCAGTAAGGTTACAAGTAAAGGTTGTAGTATGGTTATGGTAAGATTACTACTTAAGATCAGTATTAACAAAGTAATGTATAACATAGTCAAAAAAATAAATATAAAATAAAAAATTAAGTTTGTTTCTCTCCAATATTTTGTAAACCTTACATACCGCAGAAAATTGAAACAAATTTTGAAAGACTGAGATTCGAACTCGGGATCGACGCACATAAGCCTAACATCCTTACTAACTGAGCTAAGTTGGGAACTGTCAAAGGAAAAATCCATTTTGCTTTCAAGGTTAATTAAGAAGATTAATAACTCTATAAAAGCATAATTGGTTTTTTCTTTGTCAGTTCCCGACTTAGCTCAGCTAGTTAGGATGTTAGGATTATACATATTGATCCCGATTTCGAATCCCAGTTCCCCAAAATTTGTTTTCAAAATTTTCAGCGGTATGTCAAGTTTCTAAAATATAGAACTATAACTATAACTACTACTATAACCTTACTTGAACCTTACAATATAATAATAACCTTACCATTTAACTTATCTCAACCTTAAGGTGTAACCTTACTACAACCTTTACATGTAACCTTACTACAGTAGGATCTTTGAATAGTGCAGTCGTTAGGAATATTGTGCACTGTTGGAAGAGTGCATAAACCAAAATATTTCAGCTCCGTGTATTGTATTTAACGGCTCAGATTCCCATTCCTTTTGCTTCCCGGCACTCTCGTCTACTTAACTCACTAATAACTGCACTATTCAGAACTGCACTATTAAAAGATCCTACTGTATAACCTTTTTCTGTAACGTTACTATCACGGTGGAACTTTTTAGTGTAGGGGAGACTGGGGTAAACCCGTTTACTTTTTTTCAGAACGGTAAAACAGCAGGAAATTATTCTCTAAATCCAAGTTAATTTATATAATTTTGAAGCTTATGATTTCTACTAACAAAAAAAAAGGATTTTTGATTTGTCTGTTTTAGTTTTACTTAGGGAAAATTTTTAATACACATATACCAAATTTCAAAATCACAATTTTTTAGGGTAAATCCGCTCACTTCTCGGAGTAAACCCGATCACTTGATTTTTGTAAGAATTTAAGGTAATCCCGACAGTTTTAATTTGTATATATTAAATTTCTCCTTATTTCTGTCTTCAGTATGATTTATTAATGATAAGTTATGAGTTTTATAAACAATAAATATTGGTTTATTGAATAATAAGTATAGGTTTCATGAATTGCAATTGTGCATTTAAATAATATTTTATTAACCCATTAACGCCCAAATGACCACAATTTTAACTTAAACTTCAACACACGATTTAAAGTATTTTCAGGTAATGAATTATAGCAGCAATAAGGTATAGGGGGTTTTGGGGGTCGCTCTTCAAGATTCAATATGGCGAAAAATCATTGATTATTTTAGTATTTTTTTAGAACTGTAATGATCTTAATTTTTGCCAATAAGGATTTGCTCGCCGGATGGAGTCCGGGTCTCTAGTTTTGTAAATTCTATCAATTTACTGTGACGCAAGCGCCATCTATATTATATCCTAATTAAGAGAAATTTGTGACAGGGCAAAACCAAAATAATAAAACATAATTTAAACCTTCGAAAGTAAATATATTAA
The DNA here is from genome assembly GCA_032873175.1 of Leptopilina drosophilae. Taxonomy (NCBI): domain Eukaryota; kingdom Metazoa; phylum Arthropoda; class Insecta; order Hymenoptera; family Figitidae; genus Leptopilina; species Leptopilina drosophilae. The sequence goes on along the minus strand of CM065484.1, from coordinate 24,100,473 downwards.
CAAAATAAAATAAAATGATAACAAAATTAATAATTAACAAATTAAATTAGAAAAATTAACAAAATTATTAATTAACAAAATAAAAATAGAAATCCATAAAATTACAATAAAAATATAAAATAATAAAACTGACTCGATACAATGCAAAGAAAATTAATAAAGAAAGAATTATAAAATATAAATAATAAACTAGAATTGAGAATTAAATTACAATTAATAAAATATTTAACAAAATAAAATAATAACAAAATAAAAAATTCAGGCGCGTCCGCCATTTCACTCTTTTACACCCGACTCATTCCTTGACGTTCTCGATCTCGTTCGGACTGTAATAAAATTTACCCCGTTATTTTACAATAAAAAATTACAATTTCATGACACTGAAAATTACTGGGTTGATTCTAGAAATTAACCCCCTAATTACGCGCGCGGACGGAAACTAGGGTCGTGCACGCTAGGTCGGAATTTAAGAAATTACCGAAAAGAACTAGATATCGAACTACGGTCGATATTCTTGCCCGTCGCGAAATTAGTGTAATGATTCATGTATGTTCTAGACATCCTGACCTGATTAGCTCCTCAAGGCCAAGTTGTACAGGTGTATGTGTCATATCTGTTGAACGATTAGCTCCTCAGTTCAACAGGGGAAAATTATGTAAATGTATGTGTGTAAAGGATGGTAAAAATAACACGGATGTCTCAACGTCCCGGGTTAGCGCCCCACGTTCGGTTGAGACTAAGGTGGAAAAGGGTACAGAGACTACACGGTGGAGCTCCACACGGTCTTCTCTGCACCAGGTAAAAAAATATTATTGAGAAAGCGAAGGGTGTTACAGAGACTCGTTAGCTCCCGAAGTCTCTATACAACTCCTTCTAGGAATTTTGGAGAGCCGGTGAACAGATTAGCTCCTCATGTTCTCCAGCTCTTCCGAAGGAAATCAACCCTTGGCCAGGATTAGCTCCTCTCTGTCCAAAGAATAGATCGAGGGTAGGAAAGGACTGTGAGCTGCTGTCGGTCGGCCTCGGAGCAAGCCCCGAGTCCGGTCGTAGGCAGACTGAATGAATCGAAATGTGCAACCAAGTATTATAGATCGCTGGCTCTCCTCAGGTATGACGAGAAGTAAGGGGTTGGATGCATATCCCTTGCCGGACATTACTAATATTCTTGACGGCGTTGGTTTGCCGGGGTGGGATGCCTATCCGCTGCCAGAGTCGAGTGTCATTTTGGATATGTTTGGTAGACCTTGTCGTGGTGGCGGGGCTTTTCACTAAAGGACAACCAACAGGGTGGTTCCCTGATTCAAAAACCAAAAAAAAAAAAAAAAAAAGGAATATGAATCATAATAATAACGAATTACCCCAAGGAGGAACCCCGAAAGGGGACAATACTCCCGACGGTGTCTCATCAAACACCGCCGCAGGCCCCACGGATTTTGGGGGGGGGCCAAAACATGAACCAGCTGACAAGCTATGAGTCAAATGTCTCAGACTAGTTCCTGGCTATTGCGGGAATTTTTAAAAGCTTGCGCCAAGGATTCAAGCGACAAAAAAACGTCAGTCGTGATATCCAGGATGGCGTGACGGTTTTTGAAAGTGCGTTTGATATAATCTGTAAGAATTTACGTTTTATCCCCGAGTCTTTTAAAGACCAAGAGCCGCAACATCCAACTGTGGGAGATCCACAGCAGACGGAGAGCACTACTGCAGCTCTGGACGGCAAAATGACATGCCCTAATAAGGCAAAAGGCGTTAACAAACGCCCCAGGGAAGGTGCAAGCCCAGATGCGAGTCCGCAACGGGCGACTCAAGGCGGGAAGAGAATCAAGCGAAAGGATGCTCCACAGCTTGGTTCTGAGTCGCTAGTTGGAACGAAAGAGGCGCCCTCAAATAGTCCTGGCAAGTCGTATGCTGAGACCGTCTCGAAGGACGGAGCGGACAATGGGGACGGCTTCAAAGTTGTTAAGAAGAAAAAGAAACGGGCTCCAAAAGAGAAGCCCTCAGGTGAGAAAAAAGAGTTTCCGAAGCCCCCTTTGAAGCTAAGGAGCACGGAAGCCGTTAAAATCACGGCAAGAGACCCAAGTTTGTATGAGGGTATCTTGCCGCTGATTAAAGCGAAGGTAAACCCAGAAGATACGGGTACCGTGATCCGGAAAATCAGGAGAACTTTAAAAAAGGAGGTTCTCGTGATAGTGAAAAAGGGTGGAGAGATCTTAAAATTTGCAGATGCACTGTCTTCGGCCCTGCATGGCAAGGCTGAGGTCACACCTCTAATAAATAAAAGGTCTCTAGAGATTAAGGACTTGGATGAAGCCACCACAGAGGATGAGGTGACTTCAGCACTGAGAGAAAAACTGGGTAAACCCAACCTGACAATGGAGTGTCGACTTTTGCCGCGGTACAGAGGAACTAAGGTTGCTCTGGTACGTCTGGCAGAGGCAGAAAGTAACACTCTGCTAAAGTTTGGTAAAATAAAAGTCGGCTGGATAAATGCTCCAATTCGCGAGCATGTTGAAGTAGCTAGGTGCCAAAAGTGCCTAGGTTACGGACACAGAACTCTATCCTGCAAAGGCCCCGACAGAAGTAAAAACTGTCGGAGATGCGGCGGAGAGAGACACCTCGCGAAGAGCTGTAACGATAAGCCGAAGTGCCTTACTTGCTTGGACCTAGGGAAGCCGGAAACGGATCACGAGTCCGGTAAGAGAGCCTGCCCGGTTTACAGGGAAGAACTGCAAAGATTAAAAGGGCAAATCCTTAAAATTTTTGCAGGTCAACCTGCATACAAGTAAGGATGCACAGTTGCTCCTAATGCAAACAGCAAGGGAAAATGAGGTCGATATCCTGTTCTGCAGTGAGCAGTATCAAGGAAGCGACCTCGCCCCTTGGTATCAGGATAAGGCGAAAAGAGCCGCCATAAAGCTGTGCAACCCAGAATTGCGGGTTGACAAGTTTCTGGAGACGAGCAGTGGGTTCGTGTGGATAGAGGTGGCTATAATACGTATGTATAGCTGCTACTTCTCACCCAACGACCCACTGACAAACTTCGAAGCCAATATCGAAGACCTAGAAGCGAGCCTCACAGAATTCAGGCTGGATGTCATCACTGGCGATTTTAACGCAAAGTCGCCAGAGTGGGGTGAGACGAGACTCGACAAGAGAGGAACTCTGATTGGAGAAATGATCTCCAAGAACAATTTATTAGTTGTTAACCGGGGAAAATCATGGACATTTAGACGAGGTGCGATAGGATCAATTATAGATTTAACGATCGCATCGTCTAAACTATTTAGCCGCATAAGCGACTGGCGGGTCTCTGAAGAATATACCGCAAGTGACCACCAGTACATTGAGTTCTCAGTCTCGATGGGAGACACACGAGGAGGAAAAAGACAGTATGTTCCTAGTCGCAAAACCTCCTCGTGGAATATAAAGAGACTCGACAAGGAAAAGTTCGGCCGGTCCCTAAGAGAAGCCCTTTTAATTGAGGACTTAGGCTGGGTGAAGAGGCCGAGCAGTCTGGATGGGGAGGTTCGAGCGGTGAGGAACATGATAGTCACCGCTTGCAATGCGTCTATGCCACGCAAAGGCACCATTCCCGTAAGAAAATCCTTGCACTGGTGGTCAGAAGAGCTAGCCTCCTTGAGGAAGGAATGCCTCAAAGCAAGAAGGACATATACTCGATCTAAGGGAGATCCCTTGCTGAAAGAGGCTTTCAAGAAGGCGAAAAAGGACCTCAAGAAAGAGATCCGCAATTCGCGACGCCGTAGCTGGAAGGACCTTATCGAGGAATTCAATAAGGACCATGGGGTCTGGCTTTCAAAATCGTTACTAAGAAGTTAGCGACGAGGCAAAAGACCCCTGGCCTGGACAATCCCGATTGGGTCAGAAAGATAATAAATTCTTTGTTTCCTACTGCAGAACCATACCTTAGAAGGGACTGGAGTTTTTGCAAAGTCGAAGAGGAAGAACTCTTCACACTTAGTGAACTACAAAAAGCAGGCAAAAGATTGAAAACAGGCAAGGCGCCTGGAATCGATGGGATAAGTAACGAGATCCTAAAGTTGGTTATCGACACTTCACCCCAGATTCTGCTTCGATGCTTCAATCTTTGCCTTGAGAGAGGAGAGTTCTTCCGCGACTGGAAGCGACAGAGGTTAGTCCTCCTAAGAAAAGGTGAAAAACCTCTAGATAAGGTTTCATCGTACAGGCCTATATGCCTGCTAGATACGATGGGGAAACTTCTAGAGGATATGGTTCTGCAGAGAATGCAAAGCCACTTGACCGAAGAGAATCGTCTATCCGATCACCAATTTCGTTTCCGTCAAGGCAAGTCTACAGTTGATGCCATCCAGGCAGTAGTAGACATAGCCAAAGCAGGAAAAAACAAATTGTGACCAGATAAAAAGAAGAGCTTCTGCGCGTTGGTAGCTATTGACATACGCAACGCGTTTAATTCCGCAAGATGGAAGGATCTCATCGAGTCGATGAAAAAGAAGGACATGCCGCCCTACATGTTGCGGATAATGGATAATTATCTAAGCGACAGGTGGGTCATATATGAGGGAGACACCTGCACTCTTAAGGAGGAGATGCAACGTGGGGCTCCTCAAGGCTCGAGGGTGGGTCCATTTATAAGGAATGTATCTTACGATGACTTCCTGCGGATGGATCTGCCTGAAGGTGCGGTGATCATCGGCTTTGCGGATGACGCGTTGTTCGTGTGCACTGCCGAAAGCGAGAAGGCTCTTGGGACATTGGTGAACGAATGTCTGCGACGAGCAAAAAGCTGGCTGGATACCAGAGGTCTAGAAATGGCCCTGGAAAAGACCGAGGCACTGCTTGTCACAGACAGACGTGGTTATGAGCTCCCACGAATCGTGATAGACGGATTCGAGGTCAAGTGGGGTAAGCAAATTGAATATCTTGGTGTGGAGTTGGATGGAAAGTTAAACTTCCACCACCACATGGCTACGGCGTCAAATAAGGCGATCGAGTGTGCGGCTAATCTTTCACGGTTAATGCCAAATGTAGGCGGACCCCGTGAACGAAAAAGAAGACTGGTGGCGAGTGTCGCCCACGCTAAAATGCTCTATGCAGCACCAGCGTGGGCCCTATCCCTGAGGAGTAAAAGATGTTTGACCATCTGTGAAAAGTTACTGTCAGCGCAGAGATCGATAACTACGCGTATCATCTCTGCATATAAGACGGTATCTACGAGTGCTGTGCAGGTCCTTGCAAGTGTCCCACCAGCAGATCTTTTGGCGAGGGAAAGGGAAGAAATGTTTCTCTTTTCTAAAGAAAGAATTTTCCAGGATGAGGAAATAAGACCAAGCAAGGGCCTGATACGCAAAGAAGCGAGGCACAGGCTTATAGAAAGATGGCAAGAAAGATGGGATGGTGAGGAAAAAGGTCGATTGACTTATCGCCTTATCCCGGCACTCGCCACCTGGATAAATAGGAAACACGGTCAGGTTTCCTATTATACGACGCAGGCGCTCACTGGTCACGGGTGTTTTAACTCGTACCTGTGTCGCTTTAAATTACGCGAGGATGAGGTGTGTGCGTACTGCCAGTTCCCCGTTGACAACGCAGAGCACACCCTCTTCTCATGCAGGAAATGGGACTTGGAGAGGCAGGCCATGTTCGAAGGTGTAAGCAGTCGAGTTACACCAGAGAACATGGTATCGCTGATGACCCAGTCAGAAGAAAATTGGCGGCATGTCGAGAACTTTATAATCTCGGTTATGTCGAGAAAGGATCTCGACGGCCGCCAAAAAGCGTAATTTAAACAGCTTTTAATTTGTTTGTTTTTTATTAATTTATTTTGTGATTTATTTGTCCTTTTACAATTTTAATTTATTTTGTTATTTTTATTTTTCCTTATACACTTTTAATTTATTTTGTGTTTTATTTGTCCTTATACACTTCTAATTGATTTTGTGTTTTATTTGTCCTTATACAATTTTAATTTATTCTGTGATTTATTCGTCCTTATTTATTTTTAATTTATTCTGTGATTTATTTGTCCTTATACAATTTTTACTTTTTGATATTATATCTGTTGGTTTTATATGTTTCTGTTTTAGACCCGTTTAGTATTTTATGTATTGACATTCTAAATTATTTTAACATTTGTTTTTTTTTACTTTTGTTGTGCTATTAATTCCGCTTTTATATTGAAATAGTTTTGAATTTTTTAACTATTGACGCAGGAGAACCGCAGGTAAAGAACAAAGTCGCAGCAGCGACAGAGTTGGAGCGCCACCCTCGAAGGCTAAAGTCTTACGACAGTTCCGAGGGAGGGTAAAGGGCTCCAAAAGAAGGGTTACGGGTTTTAGTCGGTCGGGCTGGCAGTAGGTCGCCAGTATTCTAAATTTACTATATTATTTATTTATTTTTTCTTTATTTTCTTTTGTTTTATTATACCAACCCCACATAACCTTGGAGTGCGAAATCCAAGGTATCTGTAGGCAGATTTCCCAAAATTCCCTAAGCAAAAAAAATAATATATATATATATAGATATATTAAATGTATGGAAAACGAAATGAATGAATACGACGCGGAATAAATTCGAATTTAAAAATTATGTTCAACATTACAGAACTAAAAAATTTTTTTTAACCTTTCTAAAGTATGCTACTGTTGGGCAAAATAGTTGTACTTTTAAAATGTAAAATAGAGAAACTTTGATTTAAAGATGTCAGAATCGAAATTTTAAAAAAGTGAAATCATTATATAGTAAAAAAATTCACAGCAATATTCAAAAAGTATCCAAATTCGATTCAAAATTTATACTCGGGGGTTTTCGGGGTCACTGATAACGAATCCCATGTCAGTTTTTCAAAATTCAAAATGGCGGATCCTATATGGCGGACAATTTTTTGAAAAATTTCTTGGATTCACTTGAAACTTGTCACTCGGGGGTTTTCGAGGTCGTTGATGACGAATCCAATTATAGTTTCTTAAAATTCAAAATGGCGGATTCAATATGGCTGACTATTTTTGAAAAATTTCTTGGATTCACTTTAAACTTGTTTTTTGTTTTTAATTTAAAGAATAGCTTTTAATTTTTAATTTTTTAAAATTTTTTTGTAAGAAATTTAAAACATTTTTTTCAATAACATTTTTTGAACATTGCTGAATTTTCTAGCTCTCAGCGGATAATTGTCAGAAGAACTTTTGTTTTTGTTTATATCAAGCTTCGTGACTTTCTTTTGGGTAAAAATGTACGAGATCCTGTTGAAAAAAAAATCCGCCATACTGGATCCGCCATTTTTAATTTTGAAAAATTGTAATTGGATTCGTCATCGGCGACCTCGAAAACTCCCGAGTGACAAGTTTTAAGCGAATCCAAGAAATTTTTCAAAAAAATGTCCGCCATTTTGAATTTTGAAAAACTGTCATGGGATTCGTTATCAGCGACCTCGAAAACCCCCGAGTGACAAGTTTAAAGTGAATCCAAAAAATTTTTCAAAAAAAGTCCGCCATATTGGATCCGCCATTTTGAATTTTGAAAAACTAGAATTGGATTCGTCATCAGCGACCTTGAAAACCCCCGTGTGACAAGTTTGAAGTGAATCCAATAAATTTTTCAAAAAAATGTCCGCCATATTGGATCTGCCATTTTGAATTTTGAAAAACTGACATGGGATTCGTTATCAGCGACCCCAAAAACCCCCGAGTATAAATTTTGAATCGAATTTGGATACTTTTTGAATATTGCTGTGAAATTTTTTTTTACTAGTGGAGAGTGGGGCAAACCGGACCGGTGGGTAAACTAGACCCCCCTCAATATTTCCGAAATGGCGAAATTGTTAAAAGTGCTATTTAGAAATTTGAAACAACCTTGTGTAGTATACCTTATTTTTCCAATTTGACATTTTTTACTTTTTTTACTTTTGTTTGTTTTATTCTCAAAATGGGCCTGTGGGGCAAACTGGACCGTTTTCAGGGGGAAACCGGCCATAGGATATTTCCATTGAATTAAAGTTTTATAAAAATTATTTTTAAATGAAATGTTTCTTTCATTAAAATATTTACTTACAATGAAAAATAATTGTCTTCCAATAAAAATTAGACCCTTTAATATTATTTCTCTGATAATGACAAACATTTTTATTTCTTTATTAAAAAAATTATTTACTTAATTAAAATTCCATCCCGAATTATTATTTTTATTACTACAAACATTGTTTACATGATTCTATATGTTTTTTATTATTGTAGATTATGTACATGCAATATTATAAATAAAAAACCAAACGGTCCGGTTTGCCTCAGGGGGTCGGGCAAACCAGACCGTTTGCAAATATTTTTAAAGTTAACACAGCGACTAAACAATAAAAGATGAAGTATATGTGTCTATGGGAGAAAGTTGCACAAATAAATGATCTTTCAAACAAGCCCTCGAAAACTGAAATCAGAAGAGTCGAAAAACCGTTAGGGGGTCCGGTTTGCCCCACTCTCCCCTATATAATGCATTCATTTTTCAAAATTTCGATTCCGCCATCTTGAAATCAAGAGTTTCTCTATTTTACATTTTAAAAGTACAACTATTTTGCCCACCAATAGTTTACTTTAAAAAGGTTTAAAAAAATTTTCTAGTTCTAAAAAATATTAAAATAATCAATGATTTTTCTGGATATTTTTTCAAAAAAATCCGCCATTTTGCATTTTGTGTTAGTCCTTATTTTGATCCCAGAATCTTGAAGAGCGACCCCCAAAATCCTCTATATCTCATTGCTGCTATAATTCATTACCTGAAAATACTTTAAATCGTGTGTTGAAGTTTAGGTTAAAATTGTGGTCATTTGGGCGTTAATGGGTTAAGAGAAAATTAAAATGTAGATACAATTTTGGATGTAACAAGTTATAGATTTTATTATTGATAAAATATGACAAATGAAATTCGATATTTTTAATTTAAAAATAAACAATGATAAAACGTTAACTGAACGAAGACATCAAACTAGATTTACGTCTTTTTTTAGCCGAAGAAGACAGCGACAAATTTTGATTATTTGTTTGCGTTTTTAGTTATAACCGTTATAACCTAATAATCACTAATAATGACTGATATAGACATGATTCTGCTCAATGTTGCCAACAAATATTGATAGTTCAGCGCCATCTTTTGAAAAAAAATCGTCACAAATCGTGAAATGCGGGATATTCAAAATCTTAAATATTCAACTAATTACCCAATAATTCAATAACATTGATAGGAAATGAATATTATTTCTTTTAAGGGTTCCGTAGATCGTAGGTGTACTGACGGAACCCTTATGAAATCACTCGTGTGTCCGTCCCAGCCACGCAAAATGGGCTGTCCCTCCCCCTTAACTTCTACAAATCTCAACCTTGTGAGCTAAAATTCGGTAGGGATCTTCAGTTTTACGTGCAGATTACAGGAAAAATATAGCAAACACGATTGGCCTACATATTTGCAAAATAGAAGGGAAGGAAATTAAATTTTTTCGAAAAAATTGCAAAAAATGACCCTGTCCCCCCCTCCTTAACTTCTACAAATCTGAACCGGGTGGGCTGAAATTCGGTAGGGATCTTTAGTTTTAAGTGCAGATTACGGGAAAAATATAACGAACACGATTGGCCTACATATTTGCGAAATAGAAGGGAAAGAAATAAATTTTTTCGAAAAAATTGCAAAAAATAACACTGTCCCCCCCTCTTAACTTCTACAAATCTGAACCTGGTGAGCTGAAATTCAGCAGGGATCTACAGTTTTAAGTGCAGATTACGGGAAAAATATAACTAACACGATTGGCCTACATATTTGCAAAATAGAAGGAAAGGAAATTAAATTTTTTTGAAAAAATTGCAAAAAATGACCCTGTCCCCCCCCTTAACTTCTACAAATCTGAACCGGGTGGGCTGAAATTCGGTAGGGATCTTCAGTTTTACGTGCAGATTACAGGAAAAATATAGCGAACACGATTGGCCTACATATTTGCGAAATAGAAGGGAAAGAAATTAAATTTTTTGAAAAAATTGCATAAAATGACCTTTTCCCCCCCTTAACTTCTACAAATCTGAACCTGGTGAGCTGAAATTCAGCAGGGATGTACAGTTTTAAGTGCAGATTACAGGAAAAATATAGCGAACCCGATTGGCCTACATATTTGCGAATAGGAAGAGAAGGAAATTAAATCTTGTCAAAAAAATTGCTAAAAATGACCCTGTCCCCCCCCTTAACTTCTACAAATCTCAACCTGGTGAGATGAAATTCAGTAGGGATCTTCAGTTTTACGTGCAGATTACAGGAAAAATATAGCGAACCCGATTGGCCTACATATTTGCGAATAGGAAGAGAAGGAAATTAAATCTTGTCAAAAAAATTGCTAAAAATGACCCTGTCCCCCCCCGTAACATCTACAAATCTCAACCTGGTGAGCTGAAATTCGGTAGGGATCTTCAGTTTTCGTGCAGATTACAGGGAAAATATAGCGAACACGATTGGCCTACATATTTGCGAAATAGAAGGGAAAGAAATTAAATTTTTTCGAAAAAATTGCAAAAAATGACCCTGTCCCCCCCTTTAACTTTTACAAATCTCAACCTGGTGAGCTGAAATTCGGTAGGTATCTTCAGTTTTACGTGCAGATTACCGGAAAATTATAGCGAACCTGATAGGCCTACATATTTGCAAAATAGAAGGGAAAGAAATTAAATTTTTTCAAAAAAATTGCAAAAAATGACCCTGTCCCCCTCTTTAACTTCTACAAATCTAAACCTGGTGAGCTGAAATTCGGTAGGGATCTTCAGTTTTACGTGCAGATTACAGGAAAAATATAGCGAACACGATTGGCCTACATATTTGCGAAATAGAAGGGAAAGAAATTAAATTTTTTGAAAAAATTGTCAAAAATGACCCTGCCCCCCCCCCTAACTTCTACAATTCAGAACCTGGTGAGCTGAAATTTACCAAAAATCTTCAGTTTTAAGTGCAGATTACAGGAAAATTATATCGAACCTGATTGGTAAACATAAGTATAATTACTGAGAAATATTAAAATTTATTAATAAAATAAAATAATAAAAATATTTATTCTAATCTTATTATAGTATATTACCATTTTGTTTAATTTCTTTTTAATTTTAAAAGAATTGTTAAAATAATTTTAAAAAAATTTTGTTTGAATATTTGTGTACGGAACCCTCGATCTTAGTGCGAGTGCAACTCGCACTTGTCTGATTTTTTAATAAATATTTTTAATATTCAAAATTTTAAGATCGCAAAAAAATCGCAAATACTGTTAATACTGATTCGGCTTCCTAAACAAATTTAATGAGTGCGAGCGGCTTTACCCCGAATGTATTTCTCAAATTTCAGAATAAATTTAAATAAATCTTTTTAAAAGCAAACAAAACTACACATATATTTCGAAAAAGGACATCCAATAGCATCAAAAAAATTTGTGGAATAAGTTAAGTCTCAAAAATAATAATCGAAAAACTTAAAAATCCGAAGATCATTTTTCTTTTTTTGCACTTCTAAAAACAATTGACCGCTTCAGATTCTATGACGAATTCATGAGACTAAAACGAAAATTCGTTAACATTAGTTGTATGTTAAGTACTATTCACAATACAAATTTCTCCATCTTAAAATGAGTTTATAGCGTCAAATCGCTAGTGAGCGGATTTACCCTGTGCGCGGGTTTACCCCGGTCTTCTCAACTATAAGTTTACTTCATGTTTACTTTGTAATCTTACAAGCCAAACAAATAAGCTTACCATAGTCTTACTGTGTTATGTTGTGCTATGTAGGAATTTTTTTTGAGTTTACTGAAAAACTTCTCGAAGATTGATAGTTGACTCAAGGAATAATGTGCTATGTAGGAAGTAGAATACTGTAATTGGCTTGAAATCTCAAAAATACTACAGTATTGAAATTAACTCGAATTCTCAATACATGAATTGAACTTGAGTTCGGTTCGACTTGGTTTTCCATGGTTTTTAGATAACTTCACTTATTTTTAGTAATATGTTATTAACATGTAGTAATTCTTTAATATCAAAAGCAGATTAATAAGAAAAAATACATTTTTTTCAGTTATCGATTGCAGAATATTATAAATGAGAAGTGTGTTAAACAGCATGACGATAAAATATATTCAACTGTTGTTGCCTGTGTTTTACTACATAACAAGATACTTCAGTCAGTATTTAAAAATTTTTTTAAATGTTAACATGAAACAGATAAAATGCGTTTGTATTTAGATAATCCGTAGTTTATTTGCATCTTTTTTCTCTCGAATTGCACATACTATTTTTCTAACATACGTATATCAAATGTACAAACTTTGTGGTTTGGATATTATTCTCTATTTTCGGAAAAGATTTACTTTCCATCCTCTATGCAAAAATGAAATGATATACTTGCGGTAAGTGTATTGGAAAAAAATTCTTGTGTATAGGCGGTTCCAGAATAGGTGCAAAAGGCAGCTAGAAAGTCCAAGTGCAAGTGCGATACCTATATCTTTAGCATTAGTTCGCACTTGCACTTGTACTTTTATCTTGCCTTTTTCACATATTGTGGACTCTCCATAAGATCATGTACCCACTCTTATACCAATTCACGTATGAGATCACCTCGGTTTTTATAAGTAAGTTTTTGCAATAGGAATTTAACCAATATAATTATATAATTAACTGACACAACCTATTTAATTTATACTTGCAATGTATATGGGGCATTCTCTGTAAAAGTGACCACCACCTCTGCCCAGAAAGGGTTTCAAAATAAATTACCAATCTTTTTGAAAAATTTTAGCTTAGATTCGCTTAAAACTTATTACTTGGGGGATTTTGGGAGTCGCTGATTACGAATCTAAAGTTACTTTATAAAAATTCAAAATGGCGGAGCCAATGCAGTGGACAAAATTTTGAATTTGATCAGATTCGCATAAAACTTGTTACTCGGGGGTTTTCGGGGTCGCTGATTACGAATCTAATGTTACTTTTTTAAAATTCAAGATGGTTGTATTCAAAATGACGGTTAAAATTTTTTTATTTGATTAGATTCGTTGCAACTCATCTAAATTTTTTTTGGTTATGGGTGATTAATTCCACAGGCCTGCAGAATGAAACTTTTTTCGGGATAATGAATGTGACAAGGTGTTTCTGAAGGCAAATTTTGCCCTAAACATAAATCCGAGGTCCAAAATGCTCCACCACCCACGTCAAGTTTTTGAAAAAAGTGGGGTTGAAACCCCTAAAAACAGAATTTTTGGCACTTTTTGAAAAATTGTGGGGACAAATCCTAAAGTGATAAAAACTTCGCTATTATTAGAAATTAAAGCTTAATTCATGCCCTTTCAAATGAGCATTTATCCTTAAGCATTTATCCCTTTAAGCAGAGGGTGTGTTTTTGCATAGGGGTGCAAGCACTTTAAAATACAAAATATTGGAATTCTAGAGGATGAAAAAATGATAATTGCAAAAGAAAAAGCCGTGTAGTCAAACCTCATGCTAAAGAAATTTGTCTCAAATCACTACCCCTAAAACCAACCCTTAAACAATTTTTTTTATAAAGTGAAATATCTGCAGAAAAATATTTTAAATTTTATTTTGACCATTCTCGTACCCTAAGAAACCATATAAACAATCTAGAACATCATTCTGCATAAAAACAACCATTTACTCAGCCCCAAAAACTACCCTTAAATTCGAAATTCATTCTTTACATTTATTGGTAACTAAAAATAATTAAAACCTGGGTAGCTCCATGCATGAAAAAACAAAGTTGTACCCTAGTTCTTCCATTTTGTTGAAACTTCAAAATTTTGAAGTGGAATACATGCCAGTAAAAAGCCTCAATTTAATTTTAAAAATTTTTTAAAAATTTTTGGATTTACGAGGTTTTTAAATTTTTTTTGTAATTTTGAAAATGGTACATCTTTAAGGGAAATGAATGAAATTTAATGATATTTTTTAGGGAATGCTTATTGAGTCAAAATAAGTGAAACCGGCCACTTGAAAAATTTTTGTCTCCAATTTTCAAGTTATCTATGATTTTTGGTAGATATATGAGTACACTTTTTCCCCCTAAATTTTTATTAAAAAAAAAAAATTTTTTAAGTAATCAGGTGTTGAAGTTTTGGGTCATTTGGTTTTCATTTTATTATTACTTTGAAACAAATAAAGATAATTAAATGAATTTTTTTAAAAATTAAAGCTTAAAGTCTATACTATAAGGATTAAATAAAGCGATTTCTAAAAAATGAAAATATATAATTGTTATTAAGAATTCTTTTAAACAATTGCAAATTGAAGAATGTTCTCAATGTTTTTCAAAAATTAAATTACGATGTATTGATGCGTAAAACTCCAAGAATTAAAATAAAAAAAAAGAAAAATCAGTAACCTCCAATATTATAGAAATTATGTAGATTTTTCTGACAAAGTGCAGGCGAAAATCGACTTTTAATCATAAAAATCCGCTTGAAAGCGTAAAGTTTCTAACAAAACAAAAGACGATCTTATTTATTCGTTTGCAATTTTATCTTTTTCCAGTAACTCGAGTCGAATTTTGCCTGCATTTTTTCAGAAAAATCTACATAATTTCTATAATATTGAAGGTTACTGATTTTTCTTTTTTTTTTATTTTAATGCTTGGAGTTTTACGCATCAATACATCGTAATTTAATTTTTGAAAAACATTGAGAACATTCTTCAATTTGCAATTGTTTAAAAGAATTGTTAATAACAATTATAAATTTTCATTTTTTAACAATCGCTTTATTTAATCCTTAAAGTATAGACATCAAGCTTTAATTTAAAAAAAAATTCACTTAATTATTTTTTTTTGTTTCAAAGTAATAATAAAATGAAAATAAAATGACCCAAAACTTCAACACCTGATTACTTCAAAAATAAATTTTCTTTTTTGAAAAAAAATTTAGGGGGAAAAAGTGTACTTATATATCTACCAAAAATCATAGATAACTTGAAAATTGGAGACAAAAATTTTTCAAGTGGCCGGTTTCACTTATTTTGGCTCTATTATTTACAAAAAATTTAAGAAAATATTTCAGAAAAAAAAATTTTTTTTCAACAAGTTATTAAAAAATAATTTTCAAATAAAAAATTTTTTGAAAAGTGATATTTTTATTTTTTTAATAATAATGATTCGATTTCCACTTATTTTACGAGTATTTTTCAAAAAGAAAATCGATGGAGAGTCTTAAACTTTAGGAGATATTTAATTTTTTGACCTTGCGCGCAACCGTAAAAAGCGCATTTTCTGGCTATACTCTACATACAAACTAATGTTCAAAGTCACCTATATGTCGTAAATTTTAACCGAATTAGATTTTTCTTTTTGGAGAATATCAGGCTTTAAATTCGTAAGAATACTGCACGGAGAGAAATGTGTTACGAATAATGCTAGAGACATGTTGATACGCTTTTTACATAGACGTCTGTACCTAATTTTGCAAAGGCTGGTGCTAACTTTGCACAGCTTGTTGCCCACTTTTGCTACAGTTTCTCAAATCCATGAAAAATCAGCATGGATTTCTTGCAATTTAAGCATGGTGATGTGTATGCGCTTTTAGTACGGCCTGCTCGAGCGCTAAGAGAAACAGATTTTTCTCCGTGTGTGCAATTTTTAAATTTATAATTGTTTAAACAAATTATTATTATTGTTAATTACTAACTTTTTACATATAGTACTTAGAGAGGTGTATTTTTTCTAATTTTGCAATTTACCGGTCCTAACATAAATACCAATGCAAATTTAAAACAAAATTATTATTGTTTAAGCAAGATTTAAACAAATTATTATTGTTAAATGCTAACTATTTACAGAATAGTATACTTAAAAAATGCAGTTTTTTCTTATCATGTCCTAATTAAAACTTAATTAATAATTAAATAAATTATTGTTCTTATTTTTGATTAAAATATAATTTTATTTTTAATGTAAATCTGCATATCAAAAAAGTTTGGTAAATTTGCATGATAAGAAAGAACTGCATCTTTTGAGTATACTATTCTGTAAATAATTAGTAATTAACAATAGTAATTTGTTTAAATCGTGCTTAAACAATAATAATTATGTTTTAAATTTGCATTGGTATTTATGTTAGGTCTGGTAAATTGCAAAATTAGAAAAAAATAAACCTCTCTAGGTACAACATGTAAAAAGTTCATAATTTACAATAATAATAATTATTTGTTTAAACAAATATAAATTTAAAAATTGCACAGTATTTTTACGAATTTATAGCCTGATATTCTCCAAAAAGAAAAATCTAATTCGGTTAAAATTTATGACTTATAAGTGACTTTGAACATTAGTTTGTATGTAGAATATAGCCGGAAAATGTGCTTTTTACGGTTGCGCGCAAGGTCAAAAAATTAAATAACTCCTAAAGTTTAAGACTCTCCATCGATTTTCTTTTTGGAAAATACTCTTGAAATAAGTGGGAATCGAATCATTATTATTAAAAAAAATGAAAATGTTACTTTTCAAAAAAAATTTTATTTAAAAATTATTTTTTTAATAACTTGTTTAAAAAAATATTTTTTTTTCTAAAATATTTTCTTAAATGGTCTGTAAATAATAAGCATTCCCTGAAAATTTTATTAAATTTTATTAATTTCCCTTAAAGATATACCATTTTCAAAATTTCAAAAAAAAATTTTAAAACCTCGTAAATCCAAAATTTTTTAAAATCGAATTGAGATTTTTTACTGTCATGTATTCCACTTCAAAATTTCGAAGTTTCATCAAAATCGAAGAACTAGGGTACAACTTTGATTTTTTAGGCATGGAGCTACCCACCTTCATTTTAAACACTAAGCAACCGTTATACATTGTTAAACATCTCTTTTCTTAAAAACAATTGTTTATCCGCCCCCAAAAATAACCCTTAAATTTAAAATTCTCCTCTTAAAATAATTAGCAACTGCCAAAAATTTAAAACTAAATTCTTCAGACACTGAGTAATAATAAAAAAATTTTAAACATCCCTCGGCTTAAAACTAACTTCTTACGCACCCTTAAAAACAACCCTTAAATTTTAATTCTTCCATTAAGTATTTTAGGAACTGAAAAACAATTAAAAACTCATTCACAATTCTTTCACTGAATCGTCTTCTTTTTTTGACAACATTCATTCTTTATTATGATACTGTCATTTCTTATGCCTCAATCTTTTAAAGGTGTGAGGTTAGAAGAGTTCCTAAATGGTCTTGTTTTTAGAAATAAAAAATTATATGTTTTAAGGGTGGGTAAGAAGTTAGTTTCAAGCCGAGGGATGTTTACAATTTTTTTTATTGTTACTTAGTGTTTGAAGAATTTGGTTATAAAATTTTGGCAGTTGCTAATTAATTTAAGAGGAGAATTTTAAATTTAAGGGTTTATTTTTGGGAGGATAAACAATTGTTTTTAAGCAAAGAGATGTTTAACAATGTATAACGGTTGCTTAGTGTTTAAAAAGAAATTTTTTTTTTAGTTACCAATAAATGTAAAGAATGAATTTCGAATTTAAGGGTAGTTTTTGGGGCTGAGTAAATGGTTGTTTTTATGCAGAATGATGTTCTAGATTGTTTATATGGTTTCTTAGGGTACGAGAATTGTCAAAATAAAATTTAAAATATTTTTCTGCAGATATTTCACTTTATAAAAAAAATTGTTTAAGGGTTGGTTTTAGGGGTAGTGAATTGAGACAAATTTCTTTAGCATGAGGTTTGACTACACGGCTTTTTCTTTTGCAATTATCATTTTTTCATCCTCTAGAATTCCAATATTTTGTATTTTAAAGTGCTTGCACCCCTATGCAAAAACACACCCTCTGCTTAAAGGGTTGAAGTATATTAATCGGATATATGCTCATTTGAAAGGGCATGAATTAAGCTTTAATTTCTAATAATAGCGAAGTTTTTATCACTTTAGGATTTGTCCCCACAATTTTTCAAAAAGTGCCAAAAATTCTGTTTTTAGGGGTTTCAACCCCACTTTTTTCAAAAACTTGACGTGGGTGGTGGAGCATTTTGGACCTCGGATTCATGTTTAGGGCAAAATTTGCCTTCAGAAACACCTTGTCACATTTATTATCCCGAAATGATGCAGGCCTGTGTTTTTTCCTAACAAATTTTGGTATTTTAAATATTAATATTGTTGAATGGATTGATGAATGTACACGAATTAATAATTTACACCTAATTGTTATTTTACTTATTGACGAGTGTCAGTACTCAACACGGTTTAGATTGATATTGACACGAGCTATATATTTTTCTTATTGTGGAGTGATTATTTGTCAAAAAAACAAAAATCTTAATGATAATAAAATTTTTGTACTAAACACTTTTGCTCTATGTTTCTGTAATAAATGATCAGTAAATATGATTTTTTGTGTATAATCATTTCTTAAGTAACCACACATTCAAAATAATCATTTTTATAACGGTTGGAATTGTGTTGTAAATAAATATGCTTTGAATAATGAAAAAATATTTAGTTAATTACTCTTGTAATTTTTATTAATTGTCATTGTCAATTTATTTATATACTTACTTCATAATTCTGAACAACCAAACGAATGAATTTTCAAACATTTTAATTTATACAAATAACTTAAATTTTTCGAAAAATAAAAAAAATTGTAAATAATTAAAAACACTTATACTATTTTTTCTATTATATAATATGATTTCACGTGCTGAAAAAGTATAAAAAATTGTGACACCTTTGAAAATGGTCATTTTTTATTGGTTCAAATTTTACTAGTAATACTTAAAAATTTAACTACTTACATATTTTTTATTATTTTTCATTGACAAATTTTTTGTAGGCTTTTCTTACGATTCTAGAAATAAATCGTATTGATCTTGGAAAATTTTTATTTATTCGAAAAATAAAATTTCCAAAATGTGCGAATTTTTTTTTATTTTAACTATATAGAGTAAATTGAGATCCTAAATAATGCCAGAAAAAATTGACACCTTTTAACAAAGTAATTATCAAAGGGTTGAAGTTTTACCGGTCTCTCCCCTAAAACACAAAATATGTTTAAAATTTTGTTTAATTAAAACTGAAAAGTGTATTTTAATGAATAACTTAAAATAAAGCATAACTTATGTAATCAGCGGCCATAAAACCCCCGAGTAACTAGTTTTAAGCGAATTCAATCAATTTAAAAAAATATCCGCCATATTAGATCCGCCATTTTGAATTTTGAAAAACTAATATAAGATTCGTAATCAGCGACCCCAAAAACCTCCGAATAATAAGTTTTGAGCGAATCTGTTCAAAATTGAAAATCCTAAAACAATTGTTTTTACTTTTTTGAAAATGACCCACATATATAATGAGGCATTTCATTTCAAACCGTTCCACCGACAAAAAACAATCGCAAGGAGATAGATTTTCTAATAATTTTTATTATATAAAACTTTAATTGTTTATAATATATTATATAGTGATTTAAAAGAGAATTTCATGAGCTTTCTATTGCTATTTTTATTATTTTAAATTTCTGCCAATTTCGTAGAGAAATCCCTGATTGAAATGTTAAACTCTTAATATCTCAAAACACCCCCTCGACGATTTTTATCAAAATTATATGAAAATAAAGCGTAAATTCTCTACTTTCTATTCCCATTTGATATATTATGGGCATGCGCATGAAAAGGCCCTAAACTAGATTTGTTAGAAATGATATTTAATAGAATTTTATTACATAGAATATCATTTTAGTAGAATGTATAATTGTTAGAATGATAGCTTGACTGAAAGAAAAGTAGAATGAATTTTAATTTCGTAGAATATTTATTCGTCCGAATTATAATCTGGCAGAAAGTCAATTTGATCGAATTTCAATTTTCCAGAAATCTAATTTCACCGAATATCAATTTATGCGAATCGTTTTTCGTAGAATCGTAATTTTGCAGAAACGTATTTAAATAGAATCTGAATATTGCCGAAAATCTTTTTCATAGAAATATACTTGATCAGAATGAACATGTGTTCGAATATAAATTTACTAGAAATTCAACTTATCCTAATATCAATTTGATAGTATTATTTCAGCGCGCTTTTTAAAATTGACCAATCAGAAATTATCAAGAAAATTGTAATTGGTCAATTTTAAAATTCGCGCCGAAATAATTGTATCAAATTGATATTAGGATAAGTTGAATTTCTACACTGAAAAAAATGATAATGTTAATTTTGACATACAAGTATGGTTAGGATGTATAGCTGAAACAGCAATATCGTATTGCTGTTCTTAAAATACAGTATTCGTGTTCTCCGCATACATATTATTGTCTCTCAAATACATATTGCTGTTCTACACTGCGTATGGTTAAAACAGCAATACTGTATGGCAGTATCATATCTACCAATATAATATGTCAGAGTTGGCTATGTTTATGGCAGTACCATAAAAATATTTTTTCCGTGTAGTAAATTAATATTCGAACACATGTACATTCTGATCAAGTAGATTTCTATCAAAAAGATTTTCGGCAATATTCAGATTCTATTTAATTACACTTCTGTAAAATTACGATTCTACGAAAAAACGATTCGCATAAATTGATATTCGGTTAAATTAGATTCCTGGAAAATTGAAATTCGATCAAATTGACTTTCTGCCAGATTATAATTCGGACGAATGAATATTCTACTAATATAAAATTCGAAATATGAAGATTTCGACTATATCAGCAGATAGTGACATCTATTAGATGTCATTTGAACTCTTTGGTTTAGAGTTAGGTGTTACAAATGGTAATTACTTTCGATATGGTTGTCGATAAGTAATTAATTTTATTAAATTAATTTTGATCTGAAAAAATAAGCTGCGTGAACGAATGCACTGTGCATCTGTGAGGACTCGAACCCCAGTTCATAGCTGCCTGTCGCGGGACCTACGCCTATCAATGCACCTTGCCAACACAGCCTGGACGTACACGCTTCTTATATTCTCAGATCAAGCCCATCACTAGTCAAGAGCTATATATAGTTAATGTTAGAATTTTATTCGCTGATTGAAAATTTGAAATATGAAGATTTCGACTATATCAGCAGATAGTGACATCTATTAGATGTCATTTGAACTCTTTAGTTGCATGTAGTCTTTGAACTCTTTAGTTGCAGATAGTGACATCTATTAGATGTCATTTGAACTCTTTAGTTCAAATGACATCTAATAGATGTCACTATCTGCTGATATAGTCGAAATCTTCATATTTCAAATTTTCAATCAGCGAATAAAATTCTAACATTAACTATATATAGCTCTTGACTAGTGATGGGCTTGATCTGAGAATATAAGAAGCGTGTACGTCCAGGCTGTGTTGGCAAGGTGCATTGATAGGCGTAGGTCCCGCGACAGGCAGCTATGAACTGGGGTTCGAGTCCTCACAGATGCACAGTGCATTCGTTCACGCAGCTTATTTTTTCAGATCAAAATTAATTTAATAAAATTAATTACTTATCGACAACCATATCGAAAGTAATTACCATTTGTAACACCTAACTCTAAACCAAAGAGTTCAAATGACATCTAATAGATGTCACTATCTGCTGATATAGTCGAAATCTTCATATTTCAAATTTTCAATCAGCGAATAAAATTCTAACATTAACTAATATAAAATTCCTTCTACTTTTCTTTCAGCCAAGCTATCATTCTAACAATAATATATTCTACTAAAATAATATTCTATGTAATGAAATTCTATTTAATAACATTTCTAGCCAATATGGTTTAGTGTCTTTTCATGCGCCCCTATTCTAATGAGTCTTCCATTTTGTATTTTTGTAAATTGAGTTCATATTTATAATCAGTGACCCCAAAAACCCCCGAATAACAAGTTTTGAGTAAATTGAGTCATTTAAAAAAAATAGTCCACCATATTGTATCCGCCATTTTGTGTTGCTAAAAATTTTGAAAAATTTAATCATATTTTGATTTCTTAAACCTCCAACACTGTTGGTAATCCGTGTAATGCCAATTGAACGTTTTTTTCTTCTTAAATGATATTTCAATTAGACATTTTCTACTTTTCAGTCATATAATGTTTCATAATTTGTCCGCCATTCTGGATTTGAAAAAAGGCCAGATCGTAATTGATAGACTACTTTAATACGCACACTTTAAGACCTTATACGTTATAATTGAGCCCATAGAATTGAAGGGCTACATAAAATAAGGGGACGAACGCGAGACTTGGAAGGGATACTACCAGTCAGGTAGCAGTGAGAAGCCTTGAGCCGCTCGCTGCTACCTGACTGATATTATCCCTTCCAAGTCTCGCGTTCGTCCCCTTATTTTATGTAGCCCTTCAATTATGCACAGAGCTCTGATCCGGTTGACATGGTACGTCCCATACACATATAAATAATTTCAAAATTAATGAAATATTTAAAAAAATAGAATCAAAAAGTATAAATAAATATTATCAGAAAACAAATAATTAACAAATAAAAGAAAAGCTTATTACTCGTGATTGCTGATAATGGAAAATGGGTCGGTTGGAGAACGGTCAGCATGAAATTCTTCGGCTTATTATTTTGTATGATGTCCCTCAGACAATTTAGTAATGAGAAAATTCTCTTTATTTTTACTCTATCTTTAATTAAATAATGAATTATTCTTCAAAATAATAGAATTCCCATAGATATAAATTGAAGCCTTTTTCCTGGGTTTCAGTACGGAGCTTTGCATCTCTTAACTACACCGTTTGTAATTTCAAATCTTATTTACGCCACACCTTCGTTTGTAACAAAAATAAGAAAAACCCGTAATTTAATTTAAAATTTCGAAATTAATTTTAAAAGCAGAATGAACAAAATTTATTATTTGAAATCGATTACCTGCGTGTCATCGGCGACATGCACAAGAGTGGCTTACACCTTCCCAATTAGCAGTACGAGCAATAAGACCGAGAAACCCAGGAAATTCACTTTTATTACCTTGCATATATTTTCACTCCCCCTCCCCCCTGCGAATCCATCTAAGTCCCAAATGCTAACCGCTCCCACTCTTTATTCGGAAACGCTTCTCATTTTCTCGAAACCCATCGACAATTCTCGAAAATTTCTCAGAAACACGTATTCACACCAATATTAATTCGGACTCCTCGCAATGACACATTTATCTCTAATCAATCTAAACACACACGTTTCATCGCTATAATATATTTCCCTTTATATAACATACCTGCATTCTATAAACCATGATGCCCTTCTATAAGCCAAAGAAATAGTGGTTACTAACTTAATTATTTTTCCTTTTTGCACTGCTTCTCTAAACTTAAAGGATGTATTTTTTAAATAAATGATACCTCCCTCTCCTTCTCTTTAGCAATTTTTCTCTTTTACTGTAGGCAGAATGAACGAAGGAATACGATGATTATTATAGTAAATTATCTAAGTAAAAAATTACAGAAAAGGAGAAGTTGAAGAGTACACGACCACTACGCCTATATGTAGGGGAGATTGTGTAATTGTGGGCCACATCCATTATTTAATAATACTTAGAAGTTTGATTTCCCAATTTTTTATATTTTATTCTGCTTGTCCAAAAAAAACTTTTTATAAACATGTCATAACTTTACAACGCTTTATAATTGAAGAGTGCGCTAAAAGAAAGTCTTAAGCGTCAATACGACACTTAAACTTTTCGAGCTAGTTATCATTAATTGAGGAGCAATTTTTCCAAAGTTGATAAATCCATTTTTTTAAATTAAGATAAACACATATTTAAAATATTTAAATCTTTAGAAATCCATTTATCACTGTTCAATTTAAGAAAAAAATTTGTTAATAAAGAATTTTCAGTTTAAAAAATATTTTGGTCTAACCTTGATAATTTTTTATTTCTATCTTTTTATTAGAAAAAATTACAAAAACCTTCAAATTCCCTATTACAATAGAATTTAATTACAAACATAGCATTTTAAATAGAAAAAATATTAAAAAATGAATAATTTATTACATTTTTTTACATTCAAGATAATTTTAATGGTTATGTGAGAATTGTCATTTGTTTAAACTTCTCGAAATGACGAAATTTGGATTTATCTGGTTTTGAAAACTCACTCGTCAATTAATATCAATTTATTAATAGTAGAAAATTGTTTGTAATTATCATAATTTTTAAATAAATAAGAATTTCTTACTAATTTAACCATATGTTTGAAATATGTTTTCAAATAATCACGATTTACGCGCGACTACTAAAGGACCCCGCACAAAATGCATTGGAATTGGCTTACCGTTAATTTTGTTCAAATTTTCAGAATTAGTAGTTCTAAGTGTCCTAATTAAAGATATAATTTTGTTAAACTCAAAACTTCACTTGTTTGGCTGAAAACAGGGGGTGAAAGTACCCCCTGTCTAAGGAATGAAATGAACATTTCAGTGCTTTTAGCCAAATAAACCATTATTTTTGGTAAGTTTAATGTCAGAAGTCACCAATATACATAAAGAGAGAACTCTTAATGTTAAACAAATAAAAATGTAAAATATCAACCCTCAAAAACTACCCCTTGTACAGTTAAAACCATATAGAAAAGGAAAAAACTATTTTAATCACAGAAACAGCAAATGAATTAAAAACAAGGGTTGAAGAAGAGGAACTTTTCCGAAGAAACGCACAGTGGGTGCATTTAAACGAAAACGATCTTCCATATTTTCCTCATCTTTCTATGGAGTATTTGCGTCACTTGACAATCGGGGTATACCAAGTAAACTTGGCACCATCTTATATTCAGGATAAAGTCCATAGAGATGGTAATGAAGAATTACAACTAGATGCTTTGATGAATGAACCTGGTTTAATAAGAATGCGCATTTATTCCAGATTTCGAAATGCTACGCGACATCAGCTATGGATACTTTATGATCTTGAAGAAAATAGAGGTGAACAGCAGCAACCTATCCGTGGTTACTATTGCACTTGTAAGTCGGGTGCAAGAACTTTAGGTACTTGTGCTCACGTTGCAAGTGTTTTATGGTACTTCGGATATGCTCGTCACAAAGAACACGTGAAATACCCTTGGACGGATCTTTTGGACAGCGTGTTAGATGCAGGAAACAGAAACAACCCTGTCAATGAATAGTTTTTTTTTGATGCATTGCAGCAAAGTCCTTAAAATAAGATTTGCTACTAAGTGCAACTTGTATATATGTAAATAGGTGAGATATGTAAATAGGTGAGATTTTTTTTTTAACAAGAAAAGGAGTACAAAATCTTGTACCTGCAGCCTCCACGTGGCGTACTCTGGGTAGAAAATGTTTTTCTAGCGAATGCATGCATGTTTTTGAACAATATAATAAGATTGAAACAAAACATTTGAGAGTTTTCACAAGCCTAAAGACATGCAATATCTTCAATGAGTTATTTTCTTTCTATGAGCCTAATACTTAGAGGGATGTTTATTATAAATAGCGTCGAATATTTAAAATAATATTTTATTTTTGTTACATGTAGGAGGTAGTTTCTTTAACAACTACAAACATAATAAACTGTTTACTATTTTTAATAGTTTTCTTTGGTTGAAATGGATTTTTTACTTTTTTCACTTTAAATCTTAAGGGGTTGTTTTTTTCATAAGGGTACTTTTTTATTTTGAACATTGCACTGAAAATCACGGAAGATTAAATAATTACTTCCAGTCGATTTTCAAAAGTCTTTCTCTGTTTAAACTGTTCATTTATCTGGTTTACTGGATTTATTTAAAATATAAAAGGGGTTGCTTTTTGTTGTTGTTGTTGTTGGGGTTGTTTGTAAGGGTAAATATGACATCTCATATGTATTAGTAAATGAAAAGTCAATATTTTATTTATAAAAATATTTTCTGTGATTAAAATAGTTTTTTTCCTTTTCTATATGGTTTTAACTGTACAAGGGGTAGTTTTTGAGGGTTGATATTTTACATTTTTATTTGTTTAACATTAAGAGTTCTCTCTTTATGTATATTGGTGACTTCTGACATTAAACTTACCAAAAATAATGGTTTATTTGGCTAAAAGCACTGAAATGTTCATTTCATGCCTTAGACAGGGGGTACTTTCACCCCCTGTTTGCAGCCAAACAAGTAAAGTTTTAAGTTTAACAAAATTATATCTTTAATTAGGACACTTAGAACTACTAATTCTGAAAATTTGAACAAAATTAACGGTAAGCCAATTCCAATGCATTTTGTGCGGAGTCCTTTGTTAACTTCCGCTTTGTCAATAAGCGCTCTCTTTAATACAACTATACTAATATTTTTTACTCTTCCGGTTTCATCTATACTAACGCAGTACATTAAGGGGATCCCACATACCGACAATGCAGATCTAAAATGGCTAAAAATCTGCAACGACCGTTTCTTGGAAAATATAAGATATTATGACCTATAAATTTGACAAACTCACTTTTTAACATAAATACACAGGATGAGTATTTTATTTGTTGTAATTATTGAAAAAAAATTTTTCATAAAAAATTATATATGAACAGTTTTTTTGTAACAGGTCTTTTGACAACAGCTCAAACTGCAACGACCGTTTCTCGAAAACAACGAAACAAAATAATTTTTCCATTTGGGAAATTTAATTTAGTAGGAAAATACACAGGATGAGACCCATTTGCCATTCAGAAATAAATAAAAACTTTATATTTCCCAAAGTGTATAAGTGACAGCTGTTCGGTAGCACATGATATTTAATTTACTAACATTAGTTTTTCTTTAATAATTTGAACAAAATATATTTCTCCCATTGTGTATATTTTATCACTAATAAATTTCCACTCGAAAAGAAGACATTATGTCTCATTGTTGTTAATTTAAAGGTAAAAAAATGAAAATTTGTCAGTTTTGGTACCTTTGGCGCCATCTCTTGGTTCTATGTATCACTAAACATCTGTCTGATGTGTTCTTCTTGTTGCAAATTACTATACAAAATAGTTTACATAAATTAAAGTTTTATATTCTTGTTTTCATATAGAATTAATCTTATTATGTGTATTTGTTATTGAAATTAAGTTTGTCAAATGGGAAAGTTATTTTGATTTTGTTGTTTACAAGAAAAGGTCGTTGCAGTTTAGGCTGTTGGAAACTGCTCATATTAAACTTTTTATGAATATTTTTTTCAATAATTACAACAAATAGAATACTCATCTTGTGTATTTATGTTAAAAAGTGAGTTTGTCAAATTTATAGGTCATAATATCTTATATTTTCCAAGAAACGGTCGTTGCAGATTTTTAACCATTTTAGATCTGCATTGTCGGTATGTGGGATCCCCTTAAGGCGGTGTCAAAGTCGATTGGATTTTTGCATTGAGCTTCAATGGGAAAATCGCATCGACTTTGACACCGCCTTAAGAGATTTACTTTGTAACCACACTCGTTCTTTTCTTGTTTTTAATAAAAGTTTTGACGTCATCACGTTGCCTTGATTCCTTTATAATTGTAGCTTCTACCCGCTTGATAGTATTCAATTCAACAGGTTATGGGCCCAGGCTTTTTGTCAAGGGTTAAAGGAAATTAGAGACAATCGCGAGTGACTCGCTAGAAAGAAAGCGCGTGTGTGTATCAAAAAGTATAAAAAATGGCGTCCTCGACCGTAAGAATCGAGACGCTAAACAATGAAAATCTCGACACCTGGAAAATCCAGACGGAAGCTTTGTTAATAAAAAATGACGCGTGGTGCTATGTTAGTGGGGAAAAAACAAAACCTGCAAACGCAGAAGGAAATGAGGAAGAGGTTAAAAGATGGGAAATAAGTGATCGGAAAGCGCGATCGGACATAATCCTTTCTATAAACCCAAGTGAGTTGCCGACGTGCGCGAGCATATGCGAAAGTTTTTTGACACAGTGGACAAATTAAGCGATATGGACGTGGACATAAACAAAGATTTGCTGTGTGTCATGCTTTTATATAGTCTTGCTCCGCGATTCGAGAATTTCAGGTGCGCGATTGAGTCGCGTGATGAATTACGAGACGCATGCTTATTCCCGAAATCTTTTTTGACCAAATAGGTATATCATATAAAACTACTTAACTTAAAATTCACATAATATGCACATTATTTAACATAAATTTCATGGCACACAAAAACCATTTAACATAAATATCATTTGTTATAGAATTCATTAAACAGAAATATTATGCTACATAAAACTCAGATAACCTAATTCCCATTTGACATAAAAATTATGTAACAAAAATTTCTATTGACATAAAAATCATTTAACATAAATTTCTTTTGACATAAAATTCATTTAACGTAAATTTTGTTATAAAATTCATTTGACATCAATTTCATTTGGCATAATTGTCATTTAACGTAATTCTCATTGAACAAAAATATAATTAGACATAAAATTAGCTTGACATAAATTTCATTTGACGTGAATATCATTTAACATAATTATTATTTAACGTAGAATTTAATTTATATAAATTTCATTTAGCATAAATTCCATTTAACATAATTCTCATTTGGCATAAAATTTACTTGGCATAAATTTCATTTGGTATAAATCCCATTTAACATAATTTTCATTTGACATAACGTTCATTTGACAAAAAAGACATTTAACACAATTCTCATTTGTCATAAAAGTCATTCAACAACATTCTCATTTGCCATAAAAATCATTTCACACAAATAACTTTTTACATAACAATATCGGCGCGAATTTTAAAAGTAACCAATTAGATATTATCAACAACATTGTGATTCGCCAATTTTGAAATTCGCGCCTATATTTCCATGTTAAATGATTTGTATGTAAAATAAAATCTATGACAACTGAATTTTATGTCAACTGAGAATTATGTGTAATGAGTTATCCGTCAAATGAAATTTATATCAAGTGCACTCTATGTCAAATGAAAATTATGTAAAATGAGATTTATAACAAATGAAATTTATGTCAAGTAAATTTTATGCCATATGAGAATTTTGTTAAATGGAATTTATGCTAAATGAAATTTATATAAATTTAATTTTACGTTAAATAATAATTATGTTATATGATATTTACGTCAAATGAAATTTATGTCAAGCTAATTTGATGTCTAATGATATTTATGTCAAATGAGAATTACGTTAAATGATATTTATGTCAAATGAGAATTACGTTAAATGACATTTATGCCAAATGAAATTGATGTCAAATGAATTTTAGAACAAAATTTACGTTAAATGAATTTTATGTCAAAAGAAATTTATGTTAAATGATTTTTATGTCAATAGAAATTGTTGTTACATAATTTTTATGTCAAATGGGAATTAGGTTATCTGAGTTTTATGTAGCATAATATTTCTGTTTAATGAATTCTATGACAAATGATATTTATGTTAAATGGTTTTTGTGTGCCATGAAATTTATGTCAAATAATGTGCATATTATGTGAATTTTAAGTTAAGTAGTTTTATATGAAATACCTATTTGGTCAAAAAAGATTTCGGAAATAAGCATGCGTCTCGAATTACCGTCGCCAGAAACGTTACGCATAAAAATCGTCGAAAAGAGCGACGCCAGGAAAAGTGATGTGCGGATCACAGGACAGGGTGCAATGGTCGCAAAACATTTCGATAAACGCGTAAACACTAGTGAGAAAAAGAGTAAAACAGTAAGTGCGAAGAAATCTTTGATAAAATGTCACCGCTGTGGCAAACCTGGGCATAAAGCAGCCGAATGCTATTCGCGAATCGGTCCGAATTGAAATTATCAAAAAAATTCTGAAAACGAGAAAATGGCAGACGCCGACGACCTTTGCGTGCTCGCCTACACACATACGGTTCAACAAGCGGGATTGCAAGCGCTCGAGACAACACGTAGTGAAGGATGGTGCTTATTGTTAGATAGTGGCTCACATCTATGCAATGAAACAAATAGTGTCATAGTCGACTCCGATAACGGGAAAAGGTGCCATTCACTTAAACGCGGAAGTAAATGGACAAAATCGAAATTTAAATCTGGAAAATGTTTTATATGTGCCCGACTTGCGCACAAACTTATTATCTGTCAGTAAAATAACAAATAAAGGTTATAAAGTGATTTTCGACGAAAAGAGTGCTAAAGTGATCGACAACGACGGTAAAATACAACTCGTTGCTCCTCGCGTGAACGGATTATATTACATTCGCGAAAGTGAACATGACTGCAATTCCGCGACTACAATTGCATCGGAAAAAGTTCCTCAAATGTCACAAACTGAAATATGGCACCGTCGGATGGGCCATTTAAATCTAAAGGACCTTTCTTCGAGCAATCGAAACGGAACAGTGCATGGAATGGACATCAAGTCTTCGGAATGTGATTTTAATTGTGACGTTTGCATTCTCGGAAAAATGGTGAAATCGCGATGGTGCGTTGTTTACATGTTAAAATCGAAAAGTGAAGTGTTCAGTGCATTCAACGAATTCAAGGCCCACGCCGAAAATCAAACTGGCCGTAAGATAAAATGTCTTCAGTCAGACAACGGCACCGAATACGCCATAAGTTATCTCAGTCAATTCTGCAGCTGCTACGACATCACACACTGGACAGCAGCGAATCGTGTACTACGGTACCTAAAAGGGACATCAAACATTGGGATATTTTTCAAGAGCAGCGGGGAATTCCTCACCGGTTATGCTGACGCGGATTGGGCCAATTGCCTAGATAACAGGAGGTCATACACTGGGTATACATTTATCCTCAACGGTGGTCCAGTATCCTAGGAAGCTCGGAAACAGAGAACTACTGCTCTCTCTTCAACTGAGGCCGAGTACATGGCCATCTCGGATGCAGCAAAGGAGGCAGTCCACCTTCGAAAGTTAATCGACGATCTGGGATTCAATCTACCATCAAAATTAAAAAATTTTAACGACAACAACGGAGCTCGTAAACTGGCGGAAAATCCAGTTTACCATTCTAGAACCAAACACATAGACGTCCGTCATCACTATGTGCGAGAAGTTTTGGATAGTGGAATTTTATCAATTGAATACGCACCAACGGAACTCATGCCAGCCGATGTTCTCACCAAAGGTCTTCCGAGGGTGAAACACGAAAAGTGTCTTGAACTTTTAAATTTAAAATCTAAATGACTTTTTGATTATTTAATAAATTCGCGTGTTAATCGAGAGGAAGTGTTCGAATTATGTTTTCAAATAATCACGATTTACGCGCGACTACTAAATTTGTTAACTTCCGCTTTGTCAATAAGCGCCCTCTTTAATACAACTATACTAATATTTTTTACTCTTCCGGTTTCATCTATACTAACGCAGTACATTAAGAGATTTACTTTGTAACCACACTCGTTTTCTTCTTGTTTTTAATAAAAGTTTTGACGTCATCACGTTGCCTTGATTCCTTTATAATTGTAGCTTCTACCCGCTTGATAGTATTCAATTCAACACCATATATTGTACAGAAAAAGATTTATAATGTCAAATTTGATGTAAATTTAACCTAAGAAAACACCATATTGTGTAGTATTGCTACTTGACTCCAAAAAGAAATTTTGCATCACATTTAAATGAATAAATAATATAAAGCTTTTTGAAAAATGAATCATTTGGGGAATTATGGGCCACAGTATGTATTATAGTTTTTTGCGGTATAATTGCACGGTATTAATGCAGGTATGTATCATTAAAATAATTCATAGCTATAATAATAATTGTCTTATTTCTGATTAAAAATCTAAAATCAGATCTACAAAATTAAAAATGACAGATTAAATATGGCGAACGAAAAAATTAAATCTGTTTAATTTGCTTGAATTTTGTTCCTCGGAGGTTTTCAAGGACGTTAATTACATTTCTGTCATAAAATTCTTAAAATTCAAAAATGACGCATCCAAGATATCGGACAAAAAAAATTTAAGTCGATTGAAATTCGTTAAAAAAAAGAATAGTTGAAACAAAACCAGCAGCAAAAAAATTATTCTTCTGAGGAAGAAGATGTAGACTTCTGTGTACTTTATATGCAAAATATGCTTCAAAACTTAACCAAAAATAATTCTATTCATTGTGACTCATGTGACAGAGCAGTTCACTTAAAGTGAGTAAGCAATGGGGCCTATTTTACGTGCCCCAGTTGCGATTCAGATTAATTTCATTTTCTTATTATTAAATTTTCTAATTTTAAACTGGTATTAAAATAATTTATAACATTTCTAACCATTTAATAAATATATTTCATGGATATTTTTGGTTTTGAACATAACTTTGGCAGTGGCCCACAATTCCCCAACATTTTTAAAACTCATAAAAGTGCACTTTTTAGACAATTTCAAATTTCTTTTACGTAAGTGATAATTTTAAGAAACTGACTATGATATATGTTACTGACACGAAAAATTTAAAACAAAATTTTTTTTGCTGAATATATTGAGCTACGAAAAAGTGTTGCCCACAATTCCCCAATCTCCCTTACTATTAAATATCAGCCACTGTGCAGCGTCCTTAATTTCTTACAATAATCCTACATTGTAAGCTTACTATGATGCGGACGTGTTGCGGTCACTCTGAATTTTCTCAAGAATTTCACTAGTAGGTTCAAGGGAAGCTTACAGCAAGATAATGTTCTTTATGGGATATGACTTAAATGTCAGTTGTATTTTCACTAAAAAACTTAAACGTAATGTTTCGCAGTTAATATCACCAAAATTGACAACATGATGCACTTCTTATAACCATGTTTGAATACTTTTTTAATATTAACTTTATTTAACAAGGTATGTCGAAAAACTTGATTCATGTTTCTCAGTATATTTGTTTCTTACTTATGGGTGCATTATACTACTGATGACATTTCAAGGTGCAATGGTATGTTTACTAACAAAAATAAAATTAAATATTTACGCAATTTTGGTAATTTTTCATTTAGTACAGTCGAACCTGGATAATTGACATTCCAAGGGACCGAGAATATTTTGTCACTTATAGATGTAATAGAGGTCTCTTATAGAGGTTTTTCACTTATCCTGGTTCGACGGTATAAAACTTTTTACCACCTTATTGATATTTGCATCTTCTTCCATTCCAGTAAAAAGTAAAGAATTGACGGTGAGTTTCCGCCAATACGTTGTCGAATAAAAACCATATTGGGGCATACGGTCAATTCTGATTTTTCATTGACAATTCAGTCCTATTAAATCTTACGATTTCACGTCTATTGGTCTGATTTTGCATTCTAATACAAAAAATTAATTGCCTTAAAGAGTAAAAATGCTTATTACGAACAAAATATAGGCTTGAGCATGGTAAGAAATTCATCATGTTACTGACAGAAAGTTGATAGAAAGAGTGTCAAATTCAAATAATAAATTGAATTCAAAACACTACCCTGTAAAAAAAAAAGTATTGGGAGGTACGGGATACCGCATTGCAAGTGCCTACCTTCCAATGCGGTATTCGCGAAATACCGCATTGGGTGTCGTGGTGAATGCGGTATTCAAGGGGTCCCAATGCGGTGCCAGTTTTAAGCTTTAAAAAAAAAGAAAATACGTGACAGGAGTGAATAATTAGTGTCAGTGAATCAAAATACGAGTTAAAGGAATGAAAAAATACTAATAGTGAGTGTGAAAATGAAGTTTAAAGAAAATAAGGTAAGATCAACTGTTACATATGAGTCCAATGCGGCATAGGCTGTTTTCAATGCGGCGCATAATCGGTATACAGTTCGCGCAGTGCAGCGGCGCTCTCTTCTTTACCTAAAGCGGATTTTTTCTATTCAAATGGTAATTTTGAAAATAATGAAAAATAATATTAACTAAAAGTTGATAATGTATTTCAATCAATAAAAAAATGTTAAGAGTGTTCGACGGTCTCTAAAATTTGTAGGTTATTTGCGACTTACAGTTATCGCCAAAGAAAAACGATGACACTGACTGTTTGAAATTACGTGAAATTAGTAAACAACCGTTTTCGAACTAGTGTTTCTCTGCACACAAGCACTTTTTACAAAATCTGACAACGTCCATTGGTCAAAAATGTTTTTAATTATCTGAATTGAAAAGATTTTGTTAATCCATACAGAAACACGGTTGCAGCATTGGAATTACAAAAGTAATGTAATGACAGGCGGCAAGGCGTGTGTTACTGCCATTTTGCCAGTAGAGGGCAGAAGCAAGCAGGGAGCGTAAAGGATCAGCTGTCAAAATGATTCGCATTACATTGCTATGGTAATTCCAATGCTGCAACCGTGTTTCTGTATGGATTAACAAAATCTTTTCAATTCAGATAATTAAAAACATTTTTGACCAATGGACGTTGTCAGATTTTGTAAAAAGTGCTTGTGTGCAGAGAAACACTAGTTCGAAAACGGTTGTTTACTAATTTCACGTAATTTCAAACAGTCAGTGTCATCGTTTTTCTTTGGCGATAACTGTAAGTCGCAAATAACCTACAAATTTTAGAGACCGTCGAACACTCTTAACATTTTTTTATTGATTGAAATACATTATCAACTTTTAGTTAATATTATTTTTCATTATTTTCAAAATTACCATTTGAATAGAAAAAATCCGCTTTAGGTAAAGAAGAGAGCGCCGCTGCACTGCGCGAACTGTATACCGATTATGCGCCGCATTGAAAACAGCCTATGCCGCATTGGACTCATATGTAACAGTTGATCTTACCTTATTTTCTTTAAACTTCATTTTCACACTCACTATTAGTATTTTTTCATTCCTTTAACTCGTATTTTGATTCACTGACACTAATTATTCACTCCTGTCACGTATTTTCTTTTTTTTTAAAGCTTAAAACTGGCACCGCATTGGGACCCCTTGAATACCGCATTCACCACGACACCCAATGCGGTATTTCGCGAATACCGCATTGGAAGGTAGGCACTTGCAATGCGGTATCCCGTACCTCCCAATACTTTTTTTTTTACAGGGTATTTAAATTTGCCGCTCTTTCTAACAAGTTTCTGTTTGAAACATGGTACACCACTTACCATGCTCAAGTCTATGGTAACACCTGTCAACCTGTCACATTTATCTGTTTCTCTTTTTAATATTTTATATTTCTTGTTCGTAATCGTCATTTTTACAATTCAATGTGTTTAAAACATTTTCGGACAATTTTCCGAACGAATTCCTTACGAAATTCAACCGAGATACAAACAAATTATGATTGAAAAATTTATATAAAATTTTTCTCAGAAATTCGAATGGAATTCTGCATTAAACGCCCGCTAAAAATTTTTGTCAAAAATTTTATGCCAAATTTCAATACGAAATTCGTATGAAATTCAAGCGAAATCCAAACAGATTTTATTGAAAAAATTGTCCGAAAATTTTGTTAACAAATTGTCAATGGAATTAGGGGAGAGTGGGTCAAGACGGGGTACTTAAGGTTTAAAGCGCAAAAACACGAAAATTATCGAATATATACTTTATTATTATTTTTAATTATCATCTTTGAAATTCAGTCTTTTGTAATAATGGCGTACAAAGGTAATCTATTTCTTAAAATAGCATAAAATTAATATGTAAAAATTGCAAATCTCCCCATCTTGCCCCACCGGCGGGTAAGATAGGGTACTCAAGAAAGCAACCTATTTCTGTCGGCAAATTTCTCAAGGAAAGGTTGCATCTTCATCTTCGTCATCGACACCAGCACAACTGCAGTGAATCCATTGGCTGCAGACAGAACAAGCAGCCTAGCCTTTATTTGAGTCTAAATAAGAACCATTAAAATACCCTGTAAAAAAAAAGTATTGGGAGGTACGGGATACCGCATTGCAAGTGCCTACCTTTCAATGCGGTATTCGCGAAATACCGCATTGGGTGTCGTGGTGAATGCGGTATTCAAGGGGTCCCAATGCGGTGCCAGTTTTAAGCTTTAAAAAAAAGAAAATACGTGACAGGAGTGAATAATTAGTGTCACTGGATCAAAATACGAATTAAAGGAATGAAAAAATACTAATAGTGAGTGTGAAAATGAAGTTTAAAGAAAATAAGGTAAGATTGACTGTAAAATGTAAGTCCAATGCGGCATAGGCTTTTTTCAATGCGGCGCATAATCGGTATACAGTTCGCGCATTGCAGCGGCGCTCTCTTCTTTACCTAAAGCGGATTCTTTCTATTCAAATGGTAATTTTGAAAATAATGAAAAATAATATTAACTAAAAGTTGATAATGTATTTCAATCAATAAAAAAATGTTAAGAGTGTTCGACGGTCTCTAAAATTTGTAGGTTATTTGCGACTTACAGTTATCGACAAAGAAAAACGATGACACTGACTGTTTGAAATTACATGAAATTAGTAAACAACCGTTTTCGAACTAGTGTTTCTCTGCACACAAGCATTTTTTACAAAATCTGACAACGTCCATTGGTCAAAAATGTTTTTAATTATCTGAATTGAAAAGATTTTGTTAATCCATACAGATACACGGTTGCAGCATTGGAAATACCATAGCACTGTAATGCGAATCATTTTGACAGCTGATCCTTTACGCTCCCTGCTTGCTTCTGCCCTCTACTGGCAAAATGGCAGTAACACACGCCTTGCCGCCTGTCATTACATTACTTTTGTAATTCCAATGCTGCAACCGTGTTTCTGTATGGATTAACAAAATCTTTTTAATTCAGATAATTAAAAACATTTTTGACCAATGGACGTTGTCAGATTTTGTAAAAAGTGCTTGTGTGCAGAGAAACACTAGTTCGAAAACGGTTGTTTACTAATTTCACGTAATTTCAAACAGTCAGTGACATCGTTTTTCTTTGGCGATAACTGTAAGTCGCAAATAACCTACAAATTTTAGAGACCGTCGAACACTCTTAACATTTTTTTATTGATTGAAATACATTATCAACTTTTAGTTAATATTATTTTTCATTATTTTCAAAATTACCATTTGAATAGAACGAATCCGCTTTAGGTAAAGAAGAGAGCGCCGCTGCACTGCGCGAACTGTATACCGATTATGCGCCGCATTGAAAAAAGCCTATGCCGCATTAGACTTACATTTAACAGTTAATCTTACCTTATTTTCTTTAAACTTCATTTTCACACTCACTATTAGTATTTTTTCATTCCTTTAATTCGTATTTTGATCCACTGACACTAATTATTCACTCCTGTCACGTATTTTCTTTTTTTTTAAAGCTTAAAACTGGCACCGCATTGGGACCCCTTGAATACCGCATTCACCACGACACCCAATGCGGTATTTTGCGAATACCGCATTGAAAGGTAGGCACTTGCAATGCGGTATCCCGTACCTCCCAATACTTTTTTTTTACAGGGTAGAGACTCTTCGGTAAGAGATTTCACCAAGATATAAAGGACAAGGAAAAACGCTACCAAGGAAAATGTAATGAAAATATGTTAGCGGACTACTGCTTGACGCTAAAAAGAGACATACCAAAAGCCGAAAATTCAAAGAGAAAAAGAAGAGCTCCTCTTCAGAGATCATTTGAATTATTATGTAATTAGAGTCTCTGAATTCAAATCAATAATAAAAATATGCGAAAAGTCTGTTTAAAACATAAAAATTAGGTAAATCCCCATGCAAATCATTTTCTCAGACTTCACCACCTTACTAGGCGTGTAAAAAAAATACCAGCACTAAACTTTTGGTCCGACTACTTTTTTCTCTTTAGGTACACCCCAAGGAAGAGAACCTACCATGTGTCAGTCTTCGCACTCGAAATTTTTTTTGTGTGCCGGTGTAATTTATGATTTAACCTTACAAGTTTGCTTGTTTTTGGTCACTCTTATTTTATTTAGTCTTGATTTAAGGGAACATTCGAGTTCAAAATGTCAAGAAAATCGATGTGTTTCTTTTTATTTTCGGATTTCTTATAGTGTCCATAATATTCTTCTAAAATATTATTGCGAAATTAGCAGTAAAACAAAAGTTATACATCCTTATTCGTCGCTATGTCAAAGATGTTTTTGTATGCAGATAATCAATCCAATGATTTGAATGTTTTGTCATCCGGATCCAATATGCCGGAAGAAAAAATTCAAAATCAAGTGGATTTGCTTAAAAACTGTTAATCGGGACTTTTTGGGGTCGCTGATTACGAAACTGACATCAGTTTTCCAAAATTCAAAATGGCCAAAAACCCTCCAGTAACGATTTGTAAAAAAATCCAATGATTTTGAAAAAAAATTGTCCGCCATATTAGATCCGACATTTTTAATTTTAAAAATCTAATTCCATAAGTAGTATATCTAGGCCGGTTCTGGAATATTTTTGTTGGAAATGCAGATTCCTACTTACCGACAGTCGGTAACTTACCCGCAATCTGCAATACCGACATATCAGGTAAGTTGATGATCGTTCCTGTCGCTAGATGGCGTTGCTTGCAGAGGGTCTAATTTGTATATATATTTTTCTCCCTACCTCTTTCAGTTTATGCAAATACGACCCACTTTTCTCCCTCCCTCTTTCAGTTTATGCATATACCATCCTTTTAGACGTGGAATATGCAAATACCACCCACTTTCACCCGTTACCTATGTAAAAATACATTACTTTTAGTTAACCACCCCCTCCCACCCGCCCACTTTTTCCCTTTATATTTTCTATACTACCACCTACTTTGCATAAACCAGAAATTTCAAAAATCGTATAGAGAACCGCGAGGGACCATGCGTTCGCGAGATACCGCGCCGGCGCTGTGGGTACTGGGAGTGGGTGGTGCGGTAAGGCCCAGTGCGCAGCAGAGGTGCGCGTACGGTTACCGCGTTGAGTGAGTGGATAGTTCCATGCGTCAGACCTTGCCGTCTGACTCATGCAGGATGCTTCACTGGCACTACAGCACCGTAGGGATAAATGTATTGCCCAAAAATATGTAAGCAAGTTTCAACTTGCCTATTTTCAAAATAACAATAGTATTGTTTGAAAATTTTAAAACAAGTTTTAACCTGCATCTTGAATAGAATACAGACATTGTCTAAAAAAAACTTCAGCTTGCAGAGGGTCTAATTTGTATATATATTTTTCTCCCTACCTCTTTCAGTTTATGCAAATACGACCCACTTTTCTCCCTCCCTCTTTCAGTTTATGCATATACCATCCTTTTAGACGTGGAATATGCAAATACCACCCACTTTCACCCGTTACCTATGTAAAAATACATTACTTTTAGTTAACCACCCCCTCCCACCCGCCCACTTTTTCCCTTTATATTTTCTATACTACCACCTACTTTGCATAAACCAGAAATTTCAAAAATCGTATAGAGAACCGCGAGGGACCATGCGTTCGCGAGATACCGCGCCGGCGCTGTGGGTACTGGGAGTGGGTGGTGCGGTAAGGCCCAGTGCGCAGCAGAGGTGCGCGTACGGTTACCGCGTTGAGTGAGTGGATAGTTCCATGCGTCAGACCTTGCCGTCTGACTCATGCAGGATGCTTCACTGGCACTACAGCACCGTAGGGATAAATGTATTGCCCAAAAATATGTAAGCAAGTTTCAACTTGCCTATTTTCAAAATAACAATAGTATTGTTTGAAAATTTTAAAACAAGTTTTAACCTGCATCTTGAATAGAATACAGACATTGTCTAAAAAAAACTTCAGACAGGTTTTAACCTGCCTGTAGATAATAACAAAGACATTTTTTAAGAAACCTTTTTGAGACGTCGTTTTCATGAAAGTTTGTACACTTCCACTAAATAACTCTTCTTTTTTAATTTAAAGTGGAGGTTGTTGCGTGCGCAGTTGTTAAAGTTGGGGTAAGGAGTGGGAGATAAAGGTAAGTTTACACCTAAGAAACATGAAAAATTAAACTAAAAACACACACTACATTAAATAAAATATCCATACTTCGCACACGTTAAATCAGATAAAAATAGCAATAAGTCCCTTTAATGTTACCAGCTATTTAGTAATGAATATTACAAAAACTCCTAATATTGCAGACATTTTAATTTTAGAAACGATAATAAAAATGATGAGGATGATGAATAAATGTTACAAATATTTAAATTTTCTAATTTTGGGTAAATTATGAAACTTTTTTAAAAGTAATATTTATAACCTAAAACGACATACATAAGGCTTCAATTTAAAAAAAAAATTTTCAAACACTTTTTAAAATTTGACCCATTGAAGTAACTCCATCATAAAATACAAGAATTTCGGTAATAAACATTCCTCAAATATAGTTCGTCTAAAATGTAAAAATAAAATTGATTTAAATTTATTATACCACTATCTAGGCCCCATTTTAAGGATTTGTGTTATGCAAATTTATTTGTCCTATAGCTGAAAAATGATTTTTAATTTTTTTATAAAAATCATACTCTTGTCTTTGACAGGTCACCAATTTTTCAAATATGTTTCTTTTTGAAACTCTCTGTACGGGAACTAAATAATATTATAATTGTTAATAAATTTGAAAAAGTTTCATACTGTTTATTAGGAAAGCAATTCTTGGAAAATGCCATTTTTCGTGACGTCACAACTGTTGTTCCCCGATCTTAATATAAAATTAATAATAAATCAGTATTTTCAATTCCTCAATTCTTGCGAGGAGAAATGAATTCTTTAATGACAACCTTTTTTCTTAAAAATCAAATTGAAACCACCATTAAGGTCATGTTATTCAGTGTGCCGTATTTTCATAGTAAAGTATATGGGACATGTGACCATTAAATAATATAACCTTTATTTTTTCTATCGAGTCGTTTGTTCCTTTTAAAATCGAGTTTATACCTACTTAAACATTATCAGGCAACGTCAATATTCACGTAAAGATCAGTGAATATCTGCGTGAAGACATTTACTGTCAGAATATATCTTATTAAGTGTAAAAATATTAATGTAAAAAAGTTATATATAACGTTTCTTAAAGATAACTTGAATTCTCTACAAAGTACATTCATTCAACTTTTCTAAATGTTAACTTTAATGCTCTGTCTACTAATGTGACAGTTATTGTTTAAAATCTTCTA
Organism: Leptopilina drosophilae; assembly: GCA_032873175.1. Taxonomy (NCBI): domain Eukaryota; kingdom Metazoa; phylum Arthropoda; class Insecta; order Hymenoptera; family Figitidae; genus Leptopilina; species Leptopilina drosophilae. Next base: position 24,059,564 of record CM065484.1, on the reverse strand, counting down.
CTTGAGATGTTAAAAAGAAATTGACTGATGACACTTTTGCATCTACAGTTCATGCTTATACAGAATTCATTAAAACGGTTCCAGTCATAAGCTTCTGCACTAGTACTCTGGCATTCTGACTCAGCGAATTGATCCCATGATGTTAGCCACACTTTGAGGCTTTACTAGATTTGACAAATGGTTAACTTCTTCAAATGTTAGCTTTAACTTTTATAAAAGTTTACTTTAACTTTCCCAGTAATTAACTTTAACTTCTTAAAAATTAAGCTTAACTTCTTCGATAATGCACGGATGCACCAATTTTGCTAACACCGGCTACTTTGTAAATTTTTTCTGAACGTACTTTTAATGGGAAAAATTTTTCAGAATATGTTTCGGAAAGGTTTTTTCGTCCTCTTTTCAATGGTGAATTTTATTTTTTAATATTTTAAAAATTTATCCCAATTTTTGATAATTAATATTTAAATTTAAATTTCCCAAAAAAGGGTCCGTTTTATTTGAAAATAAATTTTAGCAAACAAAAGCTGAGGTTTTTTCCTATGCGCATGTAAATTTTCAGAATGCCCTTTTTTGTTTTAGAGTTATTAAATTTCAAAGAATAAATTGCTGCGCGCTGCCTCGCGGGCACTTCGCATCATGCTGGGTATCACGCGGCTCAGTGCCATAAATAGTAATAATACAATCTTTGTATAATAAGGTCACAATGATACCAGTCAAATTAACTTTAACTTTTTAAAAAGTTAACTTTAACTTTTCCAATAGTTAACGTTAACTTTTCAATAGTTAACTTTAACATTTAAGAAAGTTAACGTTAACTTTTCTAATAGTTAACTTTAACATTTTCATTTATTAATCTTAACTTTTCAAAAAGATAACTTTATCTTTTAAAAATGTTTACTTCATTTTGACTCGTATAATTATTTTCTTAATATAAATATTGTAGTAAAATGTACTATGTTTGTATTAAAAGGAAACAATGATACCAGTCAAATTAACGTTATCTGTTCAAAAAGTTGCCTTACCTTTTCTAAATGTTAACTTCAAGTTGACTGGTATAATTGTTTTCAAAATCTACAGGTATAGTTAAACACTTTTGAGTTTTACTGAACGAACGCTTGAAGTTCATATTTTATGAATGTAGGGTTATTTTACAAAATAAATAAACAAGAAATATGATATTCGATATTTTAAAAATCATGGTGTCCGACTTCGCCTTATTTAAAAAGAAGCGCTGATGAGGAAGTAGTAAGGCCAAAAACACTTATAATTTCTAGACAGGTGATAATCGGACACTGACTAGAATGCCCTCATCTTCAGGTAGGGAAATCGATCTGGATCTATTTATATCACTATTAAAATTTTCAAACCCGTCCCGACTAGAATGCCTCTAGTTAAATTAACACATTCTAATATTCTACTCAGGTACCTGACAACGCGATCTTCTTAGAACCTCTATTTTTCAACATCATTAACTGATATTTCAAGCGTGACGAAATTAGAAAGGTCGTGGCGAATTTTTCTAGTTTGAGCCTCACTGACGAAAGGAAATCTATTCAGAGTCTTTTTAGATTTCGTACTGAATATAAAACAATTTAAATGATTTGTGTTATCGTAGGAAGAAATATTGAGGTTTGGTTCTCTATCCCACAAAGTTTTGTAATGATTTTCGATTAAGTTCAATGCTAAATATTTAAATAAAGGCAAATAGTCTTCTTTTAACAAGTGCAATCAGGTTCCGTAATTAATTCAAAGGTGAAAAAATTAGGTACAATTATTATTTGCATTTAATTTAATTCAGCTACTCAATTGTTACAATCTTTGTATTAACGTTCACTTAATCGGTGACTGTTGAGTACGAGAGTCCTTAGATTCATTAAGATGGAGATATTTGTACTGTGAATAGTACTTAACATACAACTAATGTGAACAAACTTTCGTTTAGTTTCATGAAGTCGTCATAAAAAAGAGGCGGTCAATTGTTTTTAGATGGGTAAAAAAATGATCTTCTGATTCTTAAGTTTTTCGATTATTACTTTTGTTTGATTTCAAAAAGATTTATTTAAATTTCTTCTGAAATGTGAGAAATAAATTCGGGGTAAAGTTACTCACATGAAGTCGGGGTATAGCCCCTCACTTATTCAATTTGTTTAGGAAGCCGAATCATTATTAACAGTATTTGCGTTTTTTTGCGATCTTAAAAATTTAATATTCAAAAATATTTATTAAAAGATAAATAATATTTATTTCCTAACAATATTATTGAATTATTGAGTAATTATTAGTTGGATATTTAACATTTTTAATGTCCCGCATTTCGCAATTTGTGGCGACTTTTTCCAAAAGGTGGCGCCGAATTATCAATATTTGTTGGCAACATTGAGCGAAATCATGTCTATATTAGTCATTATTAGATTATAACGGTTATAACAAACAACGCATACAAATAATTAAAATTTGTGGCTGTTTTTTCCGCTAAAAAAATACAAATAAAAGTTTGTTGTCTTCGTTCAGTTCATGTTTTATCATGGTTTATCTTTAAATTTAAAATTTCGAATTCCATTTGTTATATTTTATCAATAATAAAATCTATAACTTATTAAATTCAAAATTGTAACTACACTTTAATTTTCTCTTAATAAAATATTATTTAAATTCACAGTTACAAATCAAGAAACATATACTTATTATTTAATAAACCAATATTTATTGTTTATAGAACTCATAATTTATCATTAATAAATCATACTGAAGACGGAAATAAGGTGAAATTTAATATATACAAAATAAAACTGTTGGGATTACCTTAAATTCTTAAAAAAATCAAGTGATCGGGTTTACCCTGAGGGGTGAGAGGATACACCTTGAAAAATTGTGATTTTGAAATGTGGTATATGCGTATTAAAAATTTTCCCTAAGTAAGAAAGATAAATCAAAAATTCTTTTTCATTTTGATATTAGAAATTATAACCTTTTAAATTACATTAATTAATTTGGATTTAGAGAATAATTTCCTAGGTTCTTACCGTTCTGAAAAAAGTGAGCGGGTTTACCCCAGTCTCCCCTACACGGAAGTCTAGTTGTAGTTCGTAGTGTGCATCGGGCCCTATTATTTGTTTTATTAATAAAAATTTTAATTTTAAATTTAATAGTGAGTGTAGTTTTGTGATAAAATTTTACTGTTACAAATGAATTTAGGAGAATATCTAATTGAAATGTTTGATCTTATTTTGAGGTTAGGTGTGTGTTTATTTTATTTTTTTAAAAGAGATTCGACGTTAAAATATTTAAAGAATAATAAAAATCCTAGTAAGAAGTTTTATAAAATTTAAAGTATTCTAATATTTCAGTTGTTTCATTTTTCGATTTTATATTTAGTTTCAAATTGAATATTACAAAAAAGTAAATATTTTGATAAATAAAAATAATAATGTAGGTCACTAGAAGATCTGCTTACATTATAGTCAGTATGGGACTCGGCACTAGACTTGTCTTGGACTCTACCGAGAAGCGCCTGTCAATGCAAGTTTGCTTTGTTCCTCGTATAAGTGTGCATAAGAATGAAAGCATGTTAAGCCTACTGACGTGCTTTAAACCTTTTACCATTCATTTCCCTGTTTTTTATCCTGGAGCCGCAAAGGTAGGTAAGTTTGAAAATGAAATTCCAAATAAGTCGGAGCCTTTTTTAAATTGTTTTTATAGTCGAACATGTGTTAGATATTTTGGACTTATAAAGTATAAATATAATTTTTTTATTACTTTTTGCTGGAGAATTAAATTAAAGCTTATTAGAAGTTAATAATATAATATATAAATTCTACACTATGAGAAATGTATAGTAAAAATTAAAAGTTTTAGACTGTCCGGTACTAGGGGAAAATATCAAAATTGCAGTATTTATTTCACCAAAACAAAGTTGAACTTAAAAAATGTTTATGAAAATATTGTATTTTTGTTAATTGATTTTGGTATTATATATTAAAGAGTTAATTAATTCATAAATGAAGCAATATTTTTTCAGTAGTTTTAATTTTATTTTTTGAAACCCTTAGGTATTCGGTACTAGAGGACCTTCCTCTACTCATACTAACTCTCTAATTATAGTCACTACTATCGCAAGTACTGTCGAAGTTTAACGTGAGCGCATGTGTTGATTGCGCCAACACGTTTCAATTTTATTGAAAAAATTCGTGAGTGTTTCCGAATTCATCTAAAATGATCAATTTTTGTAAGAAAATACTTCAGTGTTGTGGAATATGGAATCTTTGATTCTAATTTTTGTCAGTTAGTAATAATTTTTGCTTGAGTTGATCAAAGACTTTTCAATTTATACATATGTACAAAATAATTAAACAAGAAATATGATATTCGATATTTTAAAAATCATGGTGTCCGACTGTAGATGCAACCATTTTTGAGTAGCGCAATGAGTAGAACAAAGTTTTGTTGATAATTAGTAATAAATATTAAATTTATTGTAGTGGGTAACCACTACTAAGGTTAGGGTGACCATTTGTAATGCTACATATTCGGACATCCTTGTACAATGTAGAATAACATATAGACATTTCCCTACTTTGCCTTATTTAAAAAGAAGCGCTGATGTGGAAGTAGTAAGGCCAACCACACTTATAATTTCTAGACAGGTGATAATCGGACACTGACTAGAATGCCCTCATCTTTAAGTAGGGAAATCGATCTGGATCTATTTATATCACTATTAAAATTTTCAAACCGTTGCAGAGCGAGCACAATGGCTGAACTGTCATATTTTTTGAATTACATTACTTTCTAATTTTTCATTGTATAATAATGTTTATGCATGGATTGAAACAATCTTTTAATGATTATAATTTAGAAGACGCTTATTCAGTGTATATATGCAGATTTTGTAAAAAGTGTCTGTGTTCAGAGAAAAATTTATTGAAAAATGTTTGTTTACTTATTTTAGGTCTTTTAAACCAATCAATGCCGTTCTATTGGGCGATAATCGCATGTCTTATTTTACTTACAAATTTCGCAGACTTTCCAACACTTTTAAAAAATTTATTGTGAAATGAAAGTAGCTTGTGTAAACAATAGCCTGTCATTTAAAAAAAAATTCAATCCTTTTAAATTTTTTGGTTGTACATATTTATAAATTGAAAAGTCTTTGATCAACTCAAGCAAAAATCATTACTAACTGACAAAAATTAGAATCAAAGATTCCATATTCCACAACACTGAAATATTTTCTTACAAAATTGATCATTTTAGATGAATTCGGAAACACTCACGAATTTTTTTAATAAAATTGAACCGTGTTGGCGCAGTCAACACATGTGCTCACGTTAAACTACGACAATACTTGCGATAGTAGTGACAACAATTAGAGAGTTAGCATAAGTAGAGGAAAGTCCTCTAGTACCGGACACCTAAGGGTTTCAAAAAATAAAATTAAAACTACTGAAAAAATATTGCTTCATTTATGAATTAATTAACTCTACAATATATAATACCAAAATCTATTAACAAAAATACAATATTTCCATAAACATTTTTTAAGTTCAACTTTGTTTTGGTGAAATAAATACTGCAATTTTGATATTTTCCCCTAGTACCGGACAGTCTAAAACTTTTAATTTTTACTATACATTTCTCATAGTGTAGAATTTATATATCGTCGCTTGGGGGCAGCAACATGCCGACTCAGCTAAACGGTGAAAAAGATGCCATTTCAAAAAGAAAAGTGTAAAAAATGCCATTTCGCGAAAGCGCTGAGAAACATGCCTTCTTCAAACGAACGGTGAAGAACATGCCTTTTCAACCGTTAATATTAAATATAATATTGAATATATAAATAATTAATATAATAATTTTAATAATTATAAATTAATCAATTAATTAAATTAATTAATTAATTATTAATTGTTTATAATAAATATAATATTATTAATTATTTATAATTAATATAATATTATTAATATATTATGAATATTAAATATTAACGGTTGAAAAGGCATGTTCTTCACCGTTCGTTTGAAGAAGGTATGTTTCTCAACGCTTTCTCGAAATGGCATGTTTTTCACTTTTCTTTTTGAAACGGCATCTTTTTCACCGTTTAGCTGAGTCGGCATGTTGCTGCCCCCAAGCGACGATATTATGTTATTAACTTCTAATAAGCTTTAATTTAATTCTCCAGAAAAAAGTAATAAAAAAATTACCGTAAACCGGGGCTATAAGGAACACCGGGGCTACAAGGAACAAAACTCTGTGTTCGGGTGGAGTTGAAGTTATCGGGGCCGTGTATAAATAAATTGTGTTACTTGCTTTTGAAAAAATTGTTGCTGGGGTAACTGCCAATACTATACAATGCAATAATTGCGACTATTAATAATTTTGTGAACAGTAGTAGCTTGTAAGTGAGTAATTGTGTTTTAGTGAAATTTCAAACTTAGAAAACATTTGATTGTCGAGGTAAGTTGTCCCTATTTTAACTTCTCAAAGTAATTTTTTTATTAAAGGGATTTATTATGGGAAGTTTTATTGAGCTCACTAAGTAATAAATACGTTTATTTTGTATTTACAGTAAGATTTACGAGAAAAAAATCAAAATTCACAAACGGCGGGTATATAAAGAACACAATTATTTCTTCCAAATTGTTAAAATGTGTTGCCAAAACGTAAGTTTTTTGTAATTTCGTTTGTTTTTTATCACCTAATTTGGTTTTTAGTGTTCAAAGATGGTTGGAAATTGTAAAAGAGTGTTGGTACCGACAAGTCACAAAAAACGACCAGTTATCATCATCGACCTCAACTAATGATACCAGCAACGTTTAGTTTAGTTTTTACATTTGTTTTATATTCTGTGTTTACTTTCGATCAACAAAAAATAATTTCTTTTACTTTAAATACGTTTTCCAATAGTTTTACCGCCTTGTTCCTTATAGCCCCATTTTGTAATTTCGAAAAAATGCGCCTTTTTCGTATTTTTTGCTTGAAATTCTAGCTTTGAACAAAACAATTCTTTAACCCTTCAAAGTGCTCGCCAAGATCAAGAAAAGAAAAAAAATTAAGGCAATATTTCAATAAAAAAAAGTTGCAAGACTTTAAAGCTGAAATCTGTTCCTTATAGCCCCAGATTACGGTATATTTTTACTTTATAAGTCCAAAATATCTAACACATGTTCGACTATAAAAACAATTTAAAAAAGGCTCCGACTTATTTGGAATTTCATTTTCAAACTTACCTACCTTTGCGGCTCCAGGATAAAAAACAGGGAAATGAATGGTAAAAGGTTTAAAGCACGTCAGTAGGCTTAACATGCTTTCATTCTTATGCACACTTATACGAGGAACAAAGCAAACTTGCATTGACAGGCGCTTCTCGGTAGAGTCCAAGACAAGTCCAGTGCCGAGTCCCATACTGACTATAATGTAAGCAGATCTTCTAGTGACCTATATTATTATTTTTATTTATCAAAATATTTACTTTTTTGTAATATTCAATTTGAAACTAAATATAAAATCGAAAAATGAAACAACTGAAATATTAGAATACACTAAATTTTATAAAACTTCTTACTAGGATTTTTATTATTCTTTAAATATTTTAACGTCGAATCTCTTTTAAAAAAATAAAATAAACACACACCTAACCTCAATATAAGATCAAACATTTCAATTAGATATTCTCCTAAATTCATTTGTAACAGTAAAATTTTATCACAAAACTACACTCACTATTAAATTTAGAATTAAAATTTGTATTAATAAAACAAATAATAGGGCCCGATGCACACTACGAACTACAACTAGACTTCCGTGTAGGGGAGACTGGGGTAAACCCGCTCACTTTTTTCAGAACGGTAAGAACCTAGGAAATTATTCTCTAAATCCAAATTAATTAATGTAATTTAAAAGGTTATAATTTCTTAAATCAAAATGAAAAAGAATTTTTTATTTATCTTTCTTACTTAGGGAAAATTTTTAATACACATATACCACATTTCAAAATCACAATTTTTCAAGGTGTATCCTCTCACCCCTCAGGGTAAACCCGATCACTTGATTTTTTTAAGAGTTTAAGGTAATCCCAACAGTTTTATTTTGTATATATTAAATTTCACCTTATTTCCGTCTTCAGTATGATTTATTAATGATAAATTATGAGTTCTATAAACAATAAATATTGGTTTATTAAATAATAAGTATATGTTTCTTGATTTGTAACTGTGAATTTAAATAATATTTTATTAAGAGAAAATTAAAGTGTAGTTACAATTTTGAATTTAATAAGTTATAGATTTTATTATTGATAAAATATAACAAATGGAATTCGAAATTTTAAATTTAAAGATAAACCATGATAAAACATGAACTGAACGAAGACAACAAACTTTTATTTGTATTTTTTTAGCCGAAAAAAACAGCCACAAATTTTAATTATTTGTATGCGTTGTTTGTTATAACCGTTATAATCTAATAATGACTAATATAGACATGATTTCGCTCAATGTTGCCAACAAATATTAATAATTCGGCGCCACCTGTTGAAAAAAGTCGCCACAAATCGCGAAATGCGGGACATTAAAAATGTTAAATATCCAACTAATAATTACTCAATAATTCAATAATATTGTTAGGAAATAAATATTATTTATCTTTTAATAAATATTTTTGAATATTAAATTTTTAAGATCGCAAAAAAACGCAAATACTGTTCGGCTTCCTAAACAAATTGAATAAGTGAGGGGCTATACCCCGACTTCATGTGAGTAACTTTACCCCGAATTTATTTCTCACATTTCAGAAGAAATTTAAATAAATCTTTTTGAAATCAAACAAAAGTAATAATCGAAAAACTTAAGAATCAGATGATCATTTTTTTACCCATCTAGAAACAATTGACCGCCTCTTTTTTATGACGACTTCATGAAACTAAACGAAAGTTTGTTCACATTAGTTGTATGTTAAGTACTATTCACAGTACAAATATCTCCATCTTAATGAATCTAAGGTCTCTCGTACTCAACAGTCACCGATTAAGTGAACGTTAATACAAAGATTGTAACAATTGAGTAGCTGAATTAAGTTAAATGCAAATAATAATTGTACCTAATTTTTTCACCTTTGAATTAATTACTTAATCTCATTAAAGATAACTATTGAAAAAGTTAACGTTAACTATTGGAAAAATTAAAGTTAACTTTTGGAAAAGTTAAAGTTAACTTTTTAAAAAGTTAAAGTTAATTTGACTGGTATCATTGTGTTCTTATTATACAAAGATTGTATCTTTACTATACTTTTTGTATAAAGAAAATAATAATACCAGTCAAATTGAAGTCAACTATTTGAAAAGTTAAAGATAACTATTGAAAAAGTTAACGTTAACTATTGGAAAAATTAAAGTTAACTTTTGGAAAAGTTAACGTTAACTTTTTAAAAAGTTAAAGTTAACTTTTTGAAAAGTTAAAGTTAACTTTTTGAAAAGTTAAAGTTAATTTGACGGGTATCATTGTGTCCTTATAATACAAAGATTGTATTTTTACTATACTTTTTGTATAAAGAAAATATTAATACCAGTCAAATTGAAGTCAACTATTTGAAAAGTTAAAGTTGACTTTTTGAAAACTTATAGTTAACTTTTTTAAAAGTTAAAATTAACTATTTTAAAAGTTAAAATTAACTTTTTTAAAAGTTAAGGTTAATTATTAAAAATGTTAAAGTTAACTATTAAAAAGGTTGAATCACAATGTCAATGAAACCATGTTATCAATTAACTGAGTTAGAATGCTAGAGTGTTAGGACTGTAATCGTTTTTAATTAAAATCAGTATAATCATGATAACCTTAAAATGTACACTGATGGATCTTTGGATTTGTAGTTGAGCAACACATTTGATAGCGGCTCTATTACAGTTTTGGTGCGCTGTGTGTGTAAATGTCCAAAATGTTGGTGAGCGGTTTATTAAAGCAGTAGGGATACCGCCATTAGTTTGCAGCTTAACAATTTTAGGACTATCACGCGCCTACATTGTACCGCAGCTACCCAAAAGTATAGTCATGAAGACTAGAGACAGGAGGGCTAACTTGGCTGTTTTCTCACTCACAGCAGTGAGTCAGTATTAGTGGTTATCTTATAACGTATATCTTACGTAATATTTTTAAATACGTGACACGCGTGTGTGAGTAGAATTGCAGAATCGAAACACGATATTTGGCGCAATGTAATCACGCTTTCATAATCCCCCTTATATTTGTCCCACCCCCACTACTGCAGTTAGCCCTCCTGTCTCTAATCCTTTTGAGTATAATCTTATAGCGTTCCACCAAAATAGTCAGTAGCAGCCTATCGAAAGAAATTCAATATTTTCAGTTTAAATTTATTGACTTGTAATTTAAATTTCATATGTATCCGTATGAGGTAAAGGGAACCTTACGTCGAAAAAAATTAAGTCTTAGTTGTTAATACAATTTTATAAAGTTTTTAAGTTGTTTTATCATATACAAAAGCCAGAAATTGTTTTACTTATACATTTTTTATTCTTAATGATAAAACTTTTGTCAATTTGATGTTTTTTACATGCAGATAGAAGACACTTAAAAAAATCAGTTCCTCTTTACCTTCGTCTACTACCTTGCATGTGATTCGTCTGCGCACAACGCTTTTAAAAACGCACCTAACATCCTATCTTACACACGCGAAAGCTGGGTTTCTAATACTCAGTATTGTTGAATCGTATTAGACCGAAAATAGAATAGACAAAACTGACATAAAAATTGTAGTAATGCAAAGAAACAAATCACAGAGTTACATTTAAATACTTCATAATTTATAAATTTTTAAAACAGAATTATAATTTATATACGTATTAATAACATTTTCAACTTAAAATAGATAAACTAAATGTTTCTTCTGAATAACTTTGTCAGCCAAAGTGGTACTTATTGTTTTTCGAAATTGTGTTTATTATTATTATGCGTTTTGCTAAAAGAAAAGATTCTTATTTTCAAGTTACTAAGAATTTCCTAACCAAACTTTTATTGTTGATAATGTCAAAGCATTTATTTCAGTGTAGTGTTTTTCTAACAAGCTGGTTTGGGTGTTGCACAAATCAATCTGTAATAGTACCAAGAAATCCTGCAGTTTGTCTGTTGCAGTTTGTGATACACACAGTTTGGTTTATGTATTCCCTAAGCTCAGCCGTTTGTGGATACTACAACCGTGGCACATAGATGGAGCGGGAAATCCTGTAAATTATACAAGAAATTTTTTTTCGTGTATGAAGCATTTTACGTGTAATGTCCTAAGTTGAAATTTCAACTTCTTGAAAAAAATTGAAACTCGGGGAATTTGTTGTTCTATCAAGTAGAAATGTGCCCCAAAAAATATTTTTGACTTTTTTGAAAATTTAAAGGGGGTAGAGGGGGGCCAATGTGTCCAATTTTGCTAACACCGGCTACTTTGTGAATTTTTTCTGAACGTACTTTTAATGGGAAAAATGTTTCAGAATATGTTTCGGGAAGGTTTTTTCGTCCTCTTTTCAATGGTGAATTTTATTTTTTAATATTTTAAAATTTTATCCCAATTTTTGATAATTAATATTTAAATTTCAATTTCCCAAAAAAAGGTCCGTTTAATTTAAAAATAAATTATTGCAAACGAAAGCTGAGGTTTTTTCCTATGCGCATGTAAATTTTCAGAATGCCCTTTTTTTGTTTTTGAGTTATTAAATTTCAAAGAATAAATTGCTGCGCGCTGCCTCGCGGGCACTTCGCATCATGCTGGGTATCACGCGGCTCAGTGCCACCGCAACGCAGCGCGCAGCAATTTATTCTTTGAAATTTAATAACTCAAAAACAAAAAAAGGGCATTCTGAAAATTTACATGCGCATAGGAAAAAACCTCAGCTTTTGTTTGCAATAATTTATTTTCAAATAAAACGGACCCTTTTTTGGGAAATTGAAATTGAAATATTAATTATCAAAAATTAGGATAAATTTTTAAAATATTAAAAAATAAAATTTACCATTGAAAAGAGGACGAAAAAACCTTTCCGAAACATATTCTGAAAAATTTTTCCCATTAAAAGTACGTTCAGAAAAAATTCACAAAGTAGCCGGTGTTAGCAAAATTGGTCAAATTGGCCCCCCTCTACCCCCTTCAAATTTTCCAAAAAGTCAAAAATATTTTTTGGGGCACATTTCTACTTGATAGAACAACAAATTCCCCGAGTTTCAATTTTTTTCAAGAAGTTGAAATTTCAACTTAGGACATTACACGTAAAATGCCTCGTATATATGTTGTTTACAAGGAATCCACTCTGCTCCTTCACACTGAGAAAACTGGATAGCCAAAGTGAGAGAGTTAGGTTTTGAGTGTTAGCCTGATTGTCCAGATAGTTAATTTTTTCCTCCGAGATAGTCAACTTGATCATCAAAGTATCTATTTATCTCTCCGAGATGGTTACAAAACATTTAACCTCAAATATAGTCAGTTTGTTTCTCCAGATGTTTTGTTCAATACTCCATTTTTCTCCGTGCATTATTGAAGAAGTTAAGCTTAATTTTTAAGAAGTTAAAGTTAACTACTGAAAAAGTTAAAGTAAACTTTTATAAAAGTTAAAGCTAACATTTGAAGAAGTTAACCATTTGTCAAATCTAGTAAAGCCTCAAAGTGTGGCTAACATCATGGGATCAATTCGCTGAGTCAGAATGCCAGAGTACTAGTGCAGAAGCTTATGACTGGAACCGTTTTAATGAATTCTGTATAAGCATGAACTGTAGATGCAAAAGTGTCATCAGTCAATTTAATTTCTTTTTAACAACTCAAGTAGAAGATTTTAAACAATAACTGTCACATTAGTAGACAGAGCATTAAAGTTAACATTTAGAAAAGTTGAATGAATGTACTTTGTAGAGAATTCAAGTTATCTTTAAGAACGCATGGTCCCTCGCGGTTCTCTATACGATTTTTGAAATTTCTGGTTTATGCAAAGTGGGTGGTGGTGGGTGGTAGTATAGAAAATATAAAGGGAAAAAGTGGGCGGGTGGGAGGGGGTGGTTAACTAAAAGTAATGTATTTTTAAATAGGTAACGGGTGAAAGTGGGTGGTATTTGCATATTCCACGTCTAAAAGGGTGGTATATGCATAAACTGAAAGAGGGAGGGAGAAAAGTGGGTCGTATTTGCATAAACTGAAAGAGGTAGGGAGAAAAATATATATACAAATTAGACCCTCTGCAAGCAACGCCATCTAGCGGAAGAAATGATCAACAACATACCCTCGCGATCGGTATTGCAGATTGCGAGTAAGTTACCGACTGTCAGGAGAAAAGTGGGTGGTATTTGCATAAACTGAAAGAGAGAAGGAGAAAAATGGGTGGATTTGCATAAACTGAAAGAGAGAGGGAGAAAAGTGGGTGGTATTTGCATAAACTGAAAGAGAGAGGGAGAAAAGTGGATGGTATTTGCATAAACTGAAAGAGAAAGAGGGTAAAAATTTGGTGGTATGCAAATTAACTAATTTAAATATATGCAAATTAAAAAAAGGGTTAACTAATTTAAATATATGCAAATTAGACCCTCTGCTAACAACAACATCTAACGACAGGAACTATCAAAAACTTACCTGATATGTCGGTATTGCAGATTGCGGGTAAGTTGCCGACTGTCGGTAAGTAGGAGTCTGCATTACCAACAAAAATATTCCAGAACCGGCCTAGCTATACTACTTCCATAGTTGTAGTTAGCGACCTCAAAAACCCCCGAGTAAAAATTTTCTAAAAAAAATCGAAACTTATGAATAAATGCATTTTTCTCAAAATATCTTTTTTTGAACTAGTAAGATTAATATCTAGAGTTCTTCTGAAGCGATTTTAAGAAATCCATTGGTATTTGATTGATCGTCATCATGCCTATTAGTGGAACCTCGAAAAACTAAAAAATTTCCAAGTCCCTTCATTTTTATAAGAGAGATATTGAATAAAAACACCTGTTTTTTGCATGTTTTGGGAAAAAAGTACTTTAAAAAAGTATTTCTAAACCTAAAGAATTATCTAACGAAGAGAATGTGGCTTGTTTTGTCTTTATCTGTTTAAGAAAGTTTGGAATCGATCTTACCACCAAAAATGTTTATTTTCGAAAACGGCGTATATTGCTGTCATTTTGATATAAAGATAAAATTTTTTTTTACAAATTCCTAAATAAATTATTTATTACATGGAAAAGAAATTTTATAAATAAATGTTACAATTATTTTAATAATATATAGGGGAGACTGGGGCAAACCCGCGCACACGGTAAACCTGTTCACTAGCGATTTGACGCCATAAACTCAACTTAAGATTGAGATATTTGTACTGAGAATAGTACTAAACATAGAACATAACGAACTTTCGTATAGTTTCATGAATTCGGCATATAATCTGAGGCGGTCAATTATTTCTAGAAGTGCAAAAAAATGATCTTCGGAATTTTAAGTTTTTCGATTATTATTTTTGAGACTTAATTTATTCGACAAATTTTTTTTATTGGATGTCCCTTTTGGAAATATAATTATATGTAGTTTTGTTTGATTTCAAAAAGATTTATTTAAATTTATTCTGAAATTTGAGAAATACATTCGGGGTAAAGTCGCTCACATGAAGTCGGGGTAAAGCAGCTCACTTATTAAATTTCTGTAGGAAGCCGAATCAGTATTAACAGTGTTTGCGTTTTTTTGTCGATATTAAAATTTTTAATATTAAAAGATAAACAATACTCATTTCCTAACAATATTATTGAATTATTGGATAATTAGTTAAATATTTAATATTTTGAATGTCTCGCATTTCACGATGTGTAGCGATTTTTTTCAATAGGTGGCGCCGAACTATTAATATTTGTTGGCAACATTGAGCGAAATCATGTTTATATCAGTCATTATTAGTGATTACTAGGTTATAATGGTTATAACAAACAACGCAAACAAATAATCAAACTTTGATTTATGTCTTTTTCGGCTAAAAAAAGACATAAATCAAAGTTTGTTGTCTTTGTTCAGTTCACGTTTTATCATTGTTTATTTTTAAATTAAAAATTTCGAATTTCATTTGTTATATTTTATCAATAATAAAATCTATAACTTATTACATTTAAAATTGTAACTACACTTTAATTTTCTCTTAATAAAATATTATTTAAATTCACAGTTGCAATTCATGCAAAGTTGACGAAAAAAGAAAAAATCTAACTTACAACTTTGGCAAGTCGCCATTTTTTCAAATATTTTTTCCTTTTAAATCCTTCGATTAAGGACTAGATAATCTTTCAGTAAAAGTAAATCTGTTTCGATATTTAATTTCGGATTAATCAAATTTCCATAGTGTTGGTCACCGCAAAACTCTGTTTTTTGGAAGGACTTTACTTTAACGGTACATAACTTTGGAACTTCTTAATATTTTTAACTTTTTTTTTGTTAACTCAAATCTAAATGATGTACTTTTAGAAAAAAAATCGATTTTTAAAAAAGTTCAATGGTTTACAAGAAAAAAATTCTTGAAAAATTGGCAATTTTTTGACGTTACAACTGCGATTGCCCTCTTAAGAATTCAATAATTGTTTAAGTAAATAATTGTTGTTATTTACAAATTTCTGACACAACATTACTTAAAACATACAATCTATCATGATTTTCCAATTTTACAAACTGAATATTATTGTAAAATTGGAAAAAAGAGATTAAATAAATAATAATTAATTGTTGAAACAAATATAAAGTTTTTTAACATAATAGTAATAAAATAAAAAAATTAAATGTAATTGTGAATAAAATTTTGATTGTATTGGGCCTTTTTTGATAAATACAATTGAGAAAAATTTCATTTACGTAGGTTAAGTTCCAATCATCGACGTTACTTAATAGCTATGCATAGGAATGATTTCACAAAAATTATTTCACATTTAGTGAAATATGTTCTGCAAAATTCAAAAAGTTTTCATAAAATATTTAAACAAAATTATAAAGAAGTAGTATATAAAACAATGTTTTTTAATTAGGGGAGAGGGCCCCAAGGTGGTCAGGGCCCTAAGGTGGTCACCCTAAGAAAAATTTTTTATATTAGTTAGTATCTTCAAAAGTTTTCTGTTATTGTTATTATTTGAGAAGACAAAGATTTTAGTAAAGTTTTGAGGTAAATAGTCGTATGAGTCTCTTTGTAACGTGAACGTTGTAAAATTTCTGTTTCTAAATGATCGAGAAATTTTTTTAGGGTGTTAAAATCATCGAAATTAACCATTTTAAATTAGTAAAAATCGTTATAATTATCTTTATATATCGTAGGGGAGACCGGGGCTACACCGGACGGATTTGGTATTTGACCAGAAAACTCATACAAAAACATATTTTTTGCTAAAGAGTAATATACCGTTTTGAAGCTTGTACCTTCACCTACAAATCGCACTTGTTTGATTTTAAAAAACTACAGTAGCTTTGGAGATATATTGCTTCGAAGGTGACTACCTCGAAAACGAAAATACGAAAATTGGTGGGGCTAAACCGGACACCCCATGGGGCTAAATCGGACACGGCTAATTAATTAAAGAATGAGACACAAATTTTCGTTTTTTTTGTAGAAAAGTCTAATCAATTCTTCTTATATTTATTTGCAGATACTTCTATACAAAGAATATAATATAAACTGTAAAATCGGTAATTAATATAATATAAAATGAATTACAGTTTTCAGGCTTGTCTATTTGTAGCAACTCGCTTGCGAATTCGAGTTTTAATATCATTTATTTATTTATAAAATGGTTCTATGCAAAGAATATAATATAAAATAGTTAATTAGTATAAAATAAATTAAAGTATTCAAAGATTTGGTTGTTTTTTACCACGATGTCCGATTCAGCCCCTCACCGTCATCTTATAATTAACCTGCAATATATTTTTTTTTCTTAACGTTTTCCATTAAACTTTTTTTCTACTAAACTCAGTACACCTTGAGCTAAAAGAAAAATTGCAGTATGATATTTGCACTTTAACTTTAACGATAAAAACCCAAAAAAATGAGAACATTTTTTTTTACTTTTACTTCAAAAAATGACATTTTCATATATTAACGGCAACTATTATTACAAGAAAAATGACACGTCCCTAAAACCTCATGCAGCATATGCATCACGAAATTGCGCGTTCACAGGTTATTTACATGATTTGAAATTCTTCACGGTTTCGGAAATATTTGACTTGTCCGGTTTAGCCCCGGTCTCCCCTACAACAATATTCCAAATGAATTTAATTAATACTGTGCTTTAAAAAATTTTTTCATTAACGTTTAAGAAATTGTGTCTTGGCCCTAAGGTGGACACTTTTTTGGCCACAAGGTGGTCACTTTTGATTTTTTATGAAAATGTGTTTATACGCTATATTTATCAACATTTATCACTGTGAATGTGAATTTTATCAATTTTTAAGTTTTATGATGAATAATAATGAAATAGAATTATTTTCAAAATTTTACCTGTCTAATACATTCACAAAAAGTATCATTTTTGACAAAAGGACATAGTGCAAAAAAAATATGTAATATGTTTCTGTTATCATGAAAAATAATTAATATTAAATAAACAACTTAATAATACGTTTTTTACATTTTTTTATAACTTTTTTAGTGAAATTTCGTATGGTGACCACCTTGGAGCCACTTTTTTAAAAGTCGAATTTTCAACTTTTTTAAAAAAGTGACATAACTTTTTTTTCATTAATGAAATGAAAAAAACTTTATGATAGGAAGTTATATAATAAGACAAAGCTTCAAACGCTGTATTATTGACCTTTATATATAATTCCATTTGAAATCTACAGTCGTT
Organism: Leptopilina drosophilae; assembly: GCA_032873175.1. Taxonomy (NCBI): domain Eukaryota; kingdom Metazoa; phylum Arthropoda; class Insecta; order Hymenoptera; family Figitidae; genus Leptopilina; species Leptopilina drosophilae. The sequence goes on along the minus strand of CM065484.1, from coordinate 24,041,733 downwards.
CAAAAGATAGGTGACCACCTTAGGGCCCTCTCCCCTATAATTTATTTTTCCTTTTTTCATATTATATGTGAAGTTATAAGATAAAAATGGTTTTAAAACTTTAAATTTTTTAAATTGTTATTCAAAAAAAATTCTAATAAATTAATTTAGGGTCAGATGGGGTAAATAGAAATATAGGGTAAATCTAAACAGTAGTTATTTCAGTTAAATAAAAATTTTTTTAAATAAATACGGCTTTAACCTTAGATCACCCCTAACAGGTTCTAAATATTTTCCGTTTGTCAATTAGCATTTGTATATATTACATTTTTGACTCGCATTTGGAAAAAATATAGTAAAAATCATATTAAAATTTATAATCATCTCTTATTATTAACCTTTTAAAGCTAGCGGTTTCAATCAAACCCATTTTTGATAATAGGAGAGAATAGAAGAGAAAAAACCTTTATTTATGTAACGTGTTTCAACTTTTCACTGTTACCTAAAAAGTATCAAATTGCAACGAATTGATCTTAAAAAGTGGATCAAATCATCATTTGATCTTAATTTTTGGATCATTTCGATCCACTTGGGGATTATTTTGACATTTTTGGAAAAACAGTGTTGGCATGCTTTATTTTTATACTTATATAATGCATTATTTATTAGTTTGAGTTATTTTGTAACTAACAGAACAGAACTAATAGAAATAGACTTCTTTTTTATAATTGAAGTTTGCAAAATAAAAATCAAAGTTGATTTTTTTGGGTATTAATAAGAGATGATTATAAATTTTACTATAGATTTTTACTTTATTTTTTTCCAAATGTGAGTCAACAAAGCGAAAGAGTGTTCTTTTAATTTTCAATTATTTATGCAATAGGGAATATTTTTATATGTACTGCCGTTAATTGACAAACGGAAAATAGGAAGATAATTAAATACACAATACACAAGAAAACCGAAAGTAATCCGACTTAAAAGAAAAAAACTTATGTTATTGGTAAAACTTAGCAAATCTGTTTCTGTTTACCCCAACTATAACCCTATACTTTTTTGTACATAACTTTTAAATTTATTCTTTTTTAATAAATTTTAGAATCATTTAAAAATTCCCGAATAATCGAAATTTTGTTAAATTGTATTTGCAAATTCTCAAAGAACTTTTTTAAAAACTATTAAAGTAGTCGATTTAGAGAAGAATTTTTAATAAAAAATTCTAGAAAATGAATATTGAATTGACATGATAAAATAATAGTTTTGAGGAAATAACAGTAAACAATATTCATAATATAAAATAACGATATTTTCATAAATTGTTTAATTTCAAGAAGGTTTAGATTAAGATTTTTTAGAATATCTGCTCTCTAAAGCTGAATATGTGAAATTTCACTTATTTTATGTTATACGTCGTCTTCTCGATCAATAAGTGCATATACACTTATAAATATGTGAATTTTTTTACTTATTTTGAGTGAAATTTCACTTATTACACGCGTATATGCACTTATTGTTCTAGAAGACGACTTACAACTTAAAAATAAGTGAATTTTCACTCATTCAGATATACAGAGTTAATCATTATGGGAAAATAATAATAATGATAAAATATTTATATAAAAAAAAAGTTATTGATGTTTCCGACTGATTTTTACGACTACACTGAAAAAACTGGATAGTCAAACTTAGAGGGTAAGGTTTTGAGTGTCAAGCCTGATCTCTGGATAGTTAAGTTTTCCCTTCGAGTTAACCCATTAAGCCCCAAATGCACTGAATTTTTAGTCTGACTTTAAACTTAAGTATCTTTCAATAAACATGTTATATTTTCTTCGCCAAATAATTTTTTTTTGTATTAAAGTGTCCTCTATCCGAATATGATATTAGAAAGTTAATAAAAAATTGTTTAACAATACTTTATTGCATATAATTAAAAAATTGCACGATTTTTTTAAGATTTTTTATTACAAATTCTTAAATTCTAAAGTCAAAAAATTTTTTTGACATCTACTGTTACCACAAATCGTGCACTCGATTGTTACACTTTAAAAATATATGTTGACTTTTTCAATATAAACTTTGGATTTTTCAAAATGGCGCCTAAAAACTCAAAATTTTTTGAAAATTTGAAATTTATTGTTCGATGTACATTTTTTTTCTAAATTTGGCTTGAAAATGTTTACTCGGGGGTTTTCGGGGTCGCTGATTACAAATTTGATATTAGTTTTCCAAAATTCAAAATGGCGGATCCAATATGGCGGACAAATTTTCAAAAATTGGTTGGATTCTCTTACAAATTCGTACTCGGAGGTTTTCGGGGTCGCTGATTACGAATATGATATTAGTTTTCCAAAATTCAAAATGGCGGATCCAATATAGCAGACAAAATTTCAAAAATTCGTTTGATTCTCTTACAAATTCGTACTCGGGGGTTTTTCGGGTCGCTGATTACGAATATGATATTAGTTTTTCAAAATTCAAAATAGCGGATTCAACATGTCGACCGAAAATTTTAAAAGTCGTATTTAACTGATACTATTTATTCTTGATCTTTAAAGTATTTAAATTACCTCAGAATACCATCTTTAGCCACCTATTTCTAATTGATGTTGCCCGATTCTCACCACGGGGAGGTAGATGGTTTTTGAGAATCAATTTTTTTTTGTTTTTTTAATTTTAAAATTTTTTTGTGTTTTTTGAAATATTTTTAAAATTTTTTTGTGTTTTTGAATTTTTTTTGTATTTTTAATTTTGTTTGAAATTTTTTATTAAATTATTTTATATACTTAGAACATGTTATGCTTTGTTTTATATTAATTTTGATTTACTGATGTGAGTTTTTAAAGCATTTATCACAGAAGTATTGAGAACAATTAATACATACTTTTCTTGTTCTGATTTTACAAGCTGGATTTGAACAATACTTTTGTGAATCTTTTTTTTCCAATGTGGGTGCTTTACACTTAAGTTTTAAATACTCCTTCGAAATGGACATAGCAAAGTTTTTAATGCTGCTTTTTTGTTTGCCCTTATTTGCATCATTCCACAATATTACAGCATTTGAAATTGAGGACTGTATGAGTCGAATAAAAATTACCCATGTCCATTTTTTTGACCTCATGATAGGCATTACTCTGCTGCAGTATTCGTCATGAATATCGACACTACCCATGAATTTGTTATAGGCACTAAATACATGTGGAAAAGGAACGTCAGTCTTCTTTTTTTCTTCCTTATTATACATTTTAACAGAATTAAGAAGACTTATACCTGCTGCTGTTGACAAAACTGAAACAAGTTTCGAGTCTTTAAGTGTTATAAAATTTATTCCACTATTTTTGTCATTTTTAACACCGTAAGTACCTCTAGAAGCATCTTCTGTTACATCATTTTTCTCCTTTATTCTGTTTGACCTGACAGTACCTGTGGCATGAAGGCCAATCTTTTTTAAATGCGCTAACAAATCAGGACAACAAAATAAATTGTCAAAATAAACATGATACCGCATGAGTTTTGTGGGAGGAATATTTGACAATAGTTCGTGGAGCATTTGGATCACAACGCGACTTCCTAAAGCACAATTAGATAAAGCGTCCCCCTTCTCTGAATTTTTTCCGCAATATATGTCGCAATTATACAAATACCCCGAAGAACTACATAGAGCCCACATTTTGATTCCGAATTTAATAGGTTTCGTTTTTATAAACTGTTTTAGTTTACATCTCCCATAATACTTAACCATCATTTCGTCGATAGAAACAGCTGTAGAATAAAACCCGAATTTCATAATATTTTTTCTGAATATATTCAGTATTGGACGCACTCGCCAAACTTTATCAGAATTGTAATTATCGCTCTCGTCTATTTTATGGAATTTAATTTTCGACTTAATTAGTTCAAATCTGTTCCTACTCATAGCTGCTGCGACAGGTTCACCCCTTAAAAATGGATCTAATGACGAATAATCTTTTTGAGAATGTCTTTTGTTAAAAGTACTAAAGATGATCATACCCAAAAATGCGTTAAATTCATCGAGTGAGAGATCTAATCCATTACCTCTTGTACTCTCAACTATATAATTTTTTAACTCTTTTGAAAAGAAATACTCAAAAATTTCCTTAGGAGAACTTTCTAAAATCATTTTCTTATCTTTTTCTTTCAATAATATTTCATTTTCAAGAGATTCCTTATATACTTTTTCCCCAGTTACCCAACAAAATTCATGATCTTCTTCTAATTTCTTTTGAGATTTGTTATATCGCTTTGACTTTTGAGCATATGACTCATTTGGAAAAAATGAATCATTTTCAACGTCGCTTGAAAAGTCAGAATCAGAATCAGTACAATTCGACTCACCAGAGTCATCAGAATTTGGAATAAAAATTGCATCTACAACTTCTTCATCTTCTTCAAATTCAAAATTTTCAACAAAAGATGTATTCTTTTTTTTTCGTTTGGATAAAACACGATTTTTTTCAGTTAAAATAGAACTATCCGAATTTCTTTTCCGCAGAATATTAAATCGCTAAATGAAGTACGAAGATCAAATAACTTAAAATAGTTAGATACTTTATAATGATATAGATGTTCCAAGTCGCTCTAACTGGACACAGAATAATGAAATGCTTCTCGATACCGATATATAAATTGTTGCAGTTTTTTCTCTACAAAGTCGGGCAAAAAATACAAGAATATTTAAAATAAAAATTTAAAAGCACTCTAATAGGCCACTACATCTACATCAAAACACTAATTAAGTATAAGTGACTAACAATGATGTTCCTAATAAATTTTACTACTCAAACACAAAGAAGTAAATAATTTCATCTTAATCCGTCAAATATAAATAATTTTTGGTGGACATATTGGATCTTTAAGATTCATTTTCGGATAAGTATGTCGACTTTTCAAATTTTTGGTCACCACTCTGAATTATGAAATTGTGACAATAAATTCGTAATCAGCGACCCGAAAAACCCCCGAGTACGAATTTGTAAGAGAATCCAACCAATTTTTGAAAATTTTGTCTGCCATATTGGATCCGCCATTTTGAATTTTGGAAAACTAATATCATATTCGTAATCAGCGACCCCGAAAACCTCCGAGTACGAATTTGTAAGAGAATCCAACCAATTTTTGAAAATTTGTCCGCCATATTGAATCCGCCATTTTGAATTTTGGAAAACTAATATCAGACTTGTAATCAGCGACCCCGAAAACCCCCGAGTACAAAAAGAATTTTTTGTTAAATGTGATAAATAACAATAATCATTTGTTGTTAAAAAAATTTTTTTTTATTATTACAAAAAATATTGTATTTTGATAAAATATGAAATCATTCTCGGATTCAGCATAAAAAAATACATCAAATTAAAAAAAGAAAAATTAAAATCGGTAAATAATTAACGAAGATATTACCATTTTTGTAAATTTGAACGGCTGATTTCAGTTGTAGCGTCGAAAACCACGCGCCACTGAGTTCCCCCACTCCGCCATCCAAGAGTTAAAAAATCTATATATGTATTTTTACTTGATATAAATGAAAAATAAAAGCATAAAATATAACAATCAATTTGTTTTCATAAAATATATGTATTAAACTGTAGGTGGTGCAAATTTCATTAAAAAATATTAATTATTAACTAGTCAGAAATTTTTTGAAAATAAAAAACTAACTCCCCCCCCCCCCTTAAAGTTAAGTCGGATTTTTTTTTTGGAAAATATTTGTGATAACAAATGAAATTTAATGCCCTTTAGACCAAATCGATAAAGTGAAAATTGGCTGAGTTATTCCATTTGTTTATGACTAAAAAACGTACCCTTTTTTAACATCCATTATTATGCATTTAAATAAAAAATATCGAATTTCCATTTAAGTGGGATGAAAGTTTGACTCCTCAAGTGTACTTTAAAAAATAAAAAAATGAAATTCTTAGGTCCAAAAGTGTAGAAATTGCGTTGAAAAATTACATGTTTTTAGTTAATAAATAGAATTATGCATAAACTATTTGTCCGATCGAGTTGAATTTTTTTTGGGATTTATTCAGCTTCGCAAGGAGAATAATCCTGGTGAATTATAAACAAATTCGATAATTATTAACAAAGTAATTAAACAATTAAAAAAGTGCTATTTTTAATGGTTTAAATTCATTTGCAACTAAACTAATTAATATTTTCTAACGTATTATCAGTCATTGGAAAGCTATTCCCAAGCTCTACAACTTTCAATAACAACTTTTTCCTCTAAAATGTAACCCGAATCGTCGGTCATCGAAAAACCACGTTTTGCAAACTTTGACGATTGTTTACATTATTTTTCGCAACTGATAATCGAGAGCAAACTGTGGGGCTCCTATGTGGAGCCTCCAAACTACAATAAACTACAAAAACATTTCAGGTTGCATTTTTGTGCACTTTTTCGACCCAACGACTGGCCTAAATGGAAAATACATGTAGTTTATCCTGGAAATCACTCAAAATTTTATCTAGCTTGCACAAACTTTTTTTAAATTTTCAAACTTGGAGATCTTTTAGTACAGGATTAGATGTAGAACTTTCGATTTTTCCAAATTTTTTTGAAATAACATTCTGTTTTGTGAGAAACACAAAATAAAAAATATTTTTTTGAAAGTCAATTCTTGAAGACAAATATTAGCACTATTTGTTTTTCATAAATAGTTATTTTCGTATCAAGGGCGCAAAATAGGTGATCTCGCCGGACTCGGAATCATCTTTGCGCTCATAATGCGAACATAATTTTTGTCCACACTGCATGGAAAGTATGGCATTGAGGGCACGCACGATTAAACGCTCATTTTAGCTAAAAATTAAACTCTATATAAATGTTGACTCTTTGAAGTCTATAATGATAAACCTGGTGACACCTAGTGATTTACCTAGTGCAGGCTGTCTAGGTGTCAGGATGACAAGTCTCCTGAAAAAGTGCTAGGACGTGATAATTTAGTTAGTTTAGTTTTGTGTCGACTCGAAACTAAATTCAGTTTGTTAATTTAGTTTCGTGTTGACTCAGAAACTGAAACGAAACTAAACTTTGGAGACGGTCCCTGGTTATATTATTTTCTATTTTGAGCAATAAGCTTTATTGTTATAAATTTCTACGGAAAAAAACAAAGAATTAACATGCGGGCGTTAAATACTTTCAGAGCGGGCGGAAAATACTTTATCGCCCGCTTGTGTGACGTCAGCGGGCAGTAAAATATTTTCCGCCCGCTTCCCCTACTCCCGAGAAGAATGTGCTACTTTGCGCCCGCCTTAAGTGCCCGAAATGACATTCTTTCCGTGGTAGGACAAAAATGTATTTTCGGTTCGTGTGTTAGAAAAAAGTAATAATTAGCCACCATTACCTATTTCATTAGAAAAATATTACTTTTTTAAATAAGTAACTGACTTTTTATCATCAAATAATTCATTTTTAAATAATTAAAATGCAGAAAACAATTATAAGTTAATTGAAAATTTTCAACAGTTTTTGAAGTTATAGTAAAGTCAAATTCGAACTAATTCTATCACAATTGCTAAAATCTAAAATAAGACCTATATTGTAAGCTGAATTCACAGTTTTCCCCGATTAAATTAAATTTCTGCATATTTCCCGTTATTTTCAGTTGGTAGAACCCCTGTTAAAAGTATTAGTATAAACAAAAACCCGTCGAAGAATATCTTCATAAAATAAGTAAATTTTTGTAGCCATTTGTAGTTTTATTTATCGTTAATTCTTATCAAGAAAAAATCGGATAGTTTGTTAAACAAAAATATTAATAGACACCCTGTTTAACTTTTGCCTTTACAATGCTCGAAACATTCCTAAAAGTAAAATCTAGAATTAAAATAGCAAAACTTTTTACTATCTAAGTTTTTCCTAGTAGCATAATGCAAGTATCGTATCACAGGAATTCGTGAATTTCTGCAGTATCAATTTTATCATAAAAAATCTCCATTTGTTATAATTGAAAAATAATTTTACAGCTATGAATTAATATTTTTTAATAGGGGAGAGTGGGGCAAACCGGACCGGTGGGTAAACCGTACCCCCCTCAATATTTTAGAAATGGCGAAATTGGCAAGAGTGCTATTTAGAAATTTGAAACAACCATATGTAGTGTACCTTATTTTTTTCAATTTGACATTTTTTACTTTTGTTTGTGCAACGCTGGGAGCAAAAGTTTTTGTTAGTTTTTTTCTACACTTTTACGAATTTTTTTTAAGGTACACACCTCAGCAATACTTACCACAAAAAACATTGGTGAATTTGCTAAGCGTTTCTTTTCGACAAACATTTATTCTCCAAATGGACATGTGGGGCAAACCGGCCATAGGATATTTCCATTGAATTAAAGTTTCATAAAAATTTAAATAAAATGTTTCTTTCATTAAAATATTTACTTACAATGAAAAATAATTGTCTTTCAATGAGAATTGAACCCTTTAATATTATTTCTCTGATAATGGCAAACATTATTAATTTTTTAATAAAAAAATATTTATTAAATTTGAAATTCAATCCCAAATTATTATTTTCATTACTACAACCATTGTTTACATGATTCTTAATGTTTTTTATTATTGTAGATTACGTAAATGCAATATTATAAATAAAAAACTATTCGGTCCGGTTTGCCCCATGGGGGGTCCGGTTTACCCCAGGGGGTGGGGCAAACCGGATCGTTTGCAAAATTTTTTAAAGTTAACAGTGCAACTAAACAATAAAAGATGAAGTATAGGTGTCTCTGGGAAAAAGTTTTACAATTAAATGATCTTTCAAACAAGCCCTCAAAATATAAAATCTGTTGATTCGTTTAGTCACAAGAGTCAAAAAACCGTTAGGGGGGTCCGGTTTGCCCCTCTCTCCCCTATCAATTGCAATTTTTAATATTTTCGAAGATTTGCAATTGAAAAATTTTTGAATAATTGGATAAATAATTCAAAATTCTATTATTTTGACGTCAAAAGATTATCAGAGACCCTAAAAATAATACTGAATAAGGCTTGATAGTAATTGGTCTGTTAATTTTAATTTTTTGGAATTAAAAACATTTAAATACTTACTTCTATCTTATAGATTGTTATAGGACAGTATTTTTTTCAAAATTATTCTAAAATATGACTAAATAACATGTAATATTTAATTACAGAAAGTTTAGAAGATATATGTTCAAAAATATAAAATTTGGTACAGATACGTATTTTCACATGTAGATTACAGGAAAAATATAGAGAATGTGATTGGAGGTGATAGCCATAGCGTTGTCAAGAAAATAATACGATTTTTAGCCAAAAATGCATAAAAAGTGACCATTTTCCCCACCTTAACTTCTAAACTATTCAACATGGAGGGCTAAAATTTGACATACTGGTGTATTTTAACGCGAATATTACAGAAAAATATAGAGAACTTTCTATGTAATAATGGCCATAGCGTAGTCAAGGAAAAACTAAAAATTTTTCTAACTTTTACATTACTAGACCTAATGAGCTGAAAATTGGTATACTAGTGTATTATAACAGTCTGACGACAAAAAATTTATTTAAGAAACTTTTTGAAAAAAAATTATCGATAAATGTTGCAAGTATTGTTTTAATATTTGTGTACGGAACAAGTGCGAGTGCAACTCGCTCTTGTCCAATTTTTTCATGTTAGTATTATTTTCTAATTTAATTTATTATTATATATCTTTAGAATCATTTATATTATTAATGAATTAAAAAAATTATGACAATCTACTAACTAAATTGTGACTCCCTGCAGTTGTACCGATTATGAAACGATGGTTTCCTGTATGTACGGGTGTTCCAAAATAAATGTCTAAATTATGAAACGATTATTTTATTTAATAAGTAATTAAAATTGTATTATCTTATCTTAACAATTTGAATATGAACTATAAAAAATTAAATTTAAAAAACAACTTTTATTTAAAAAGATAATTATAAAACCAATTTTTTGGGTAGAAAAGTAATGCGAAAATATTGAGAATATTTGAGGTTACACTTGATGTATATTTTCTTCCTGTTCCATCAATCGGGACATGCAAATAATAAGTGTACGTAATGAGGAACGCTAGTTTGACAGAAAACCCGGCTTGGGGATCCCACTTATCGACAATACAGATCTAAATTGATAAAAAGAACTGCAACCGCCTTTTCTTAAAAAATATAAAATACCATGCCATATCCATTTGGGAATCTCATTTTTTATCAAAAATACACAGGATGAATATTTTTTTTGTAATTGTTACAAAAAAATAAAGGTTTTTAAATTTTTAATTTCCTTACAAACAACAAAACAAACTTATTTTTTACATGGAAAATTAAATATATCTGCGAAATTGTCTTATTTTATATATTTTTTACCATTAATCAATTTTCTCTTGCAAACAAGACATTATATTAAATTGTTTTTAATTTAAAATTTAAAATAATCAACAATTTATCATTTCTGGTACATTTAGCGCCATGTATTGGTTCCATTGCAAAATAATGTACTACCAAACAGCGTGGTTATGGTGGTTTGGACTATTGGAAACTGCTGATATTTAATTTTTGAAAAATAATTTTTTCTAATAATTACAACAAATAAAATATTCATCCTATGTATTTATGATAGAAAATGAGTTTCCTAAATTGATAGGGCATAATATTATACAATTTTCAAGAAAAGGCGGTTGCAGAGTTTTTATCAATTTAGATCTGCATTGTTGGTTTGTGGGATCCCCTTAATTTAAAAGAGTAGTGTTACTAGGCAGGTACGGAAGCACTTACCCTCAGAGATCAGTATTGTCGATTTCTATATTACCATAAATAGTATACTTTCAACTGCGTTAGAAGAGGTCTTCTGTTTTATCGACCGAACATAATTCCAGCTGCCACCGCTAGATGGCGCCACTTTATTTTTGCGCTATTTCAAACCCCTTGGTGGAAAATTAAAATTTTTATTTTCGAATTTTCAACTATGTTAGAAGGGGTGTTCTACTTTACCCATGAATTTAGTTGCAGCGGTCACCGCTAGATGGCGCCACTTTATTTCGCTGAATTTAAAACCCACTGGCGGGATATTTGAATTTTTTATTAATTAATTAAAAGTCTATTGGTATAGGGGTATTTTAGATGTTCTACTGACTGCAAGACCTATGAGAACTTTCAAGTTATCGCGGCAGCCGGCGCTTACTATACGATGAGGTAGGAGTGATGTTGCGCGCGACTGCGGTGTAGTGGGGTGCGTCGTAGTGGGGTGTCAAGCATGGTGGGGAACAGTGTACAAGTTCGAGAGCGCGAGCCACAACCCTCTGGGCACGGAAACGTGTTTGTTCTAGAAACGTTCCTAAAACGTTTTTAAAACGTTTCATGTCCTCTACATAATGTCTTTAAAACGTTTTATGTTCTAAAAACGTTTTTAGAACATTGGACGTTCTTAAGGCGGTGTCAAAGTCGATTGGATTTTTGCATTGAGCTTCAATGGGAAAATCCCATCGACTTTGACATCCCCTTAAGCCGTTATGTAGTAGACATGAAACGTTCTAAAAACGTTTTAGGAACGTTCCTAGAATAAAGACGTTTCCGTGCCCAGAGGGAAGGATAAGTAGCATCTTTTCAGATGCAACTAACAGTCTACATATTACTTCCAGATATATTTTCAGAGACTCTTTTCTTTGTTTCAGTTGTGCTTTTTACAGATTTGTTTCAGGAATTTTTTTATTTGTTTGAGAGTTTTTTTTCTTTGTTTCAGTTGTGGTTTTTATAAATTTCGTTCAAGAATTTTTTTATTTGTTTGAGAGTTTTTTTTTGTTTCAGGAATTTTTTTTGTGTTTCAGGAATTTTTTTAGATTTGTCTCAGGAAATTTTTAGACTTAACTTCTAAGATGCCAAAGGTTAAATCACCGAAAAAATCGCGTTTAAAAATTAAGATAGACAAGCATAATAAAGTTTGTCAAGAAAGTGACAACTTCATTAAAATCGCAGAAAATCAGCTCATTACCACAATGTCCATGTCTAGTGATGAGAAATGCATTACGGCATTCGAATGGCAAAACAAGTGTCAGAAGTATAAAAACATATTTAGAAACTTTTTAAAAAGATCTGACTTTACAACCTCTCAAAAATCTAGGTGTTTGAATTTGATGCAGAAATTGGAATACTTGTTTTGCCATTTTTGTGCGATAATGAAGCGTGGTGCGAGTGTAGAAATGACTAACGAGAGAATGAAATGGGTTAATTTTGATGAAGCATTTGATAGCCGATTGCAAACTAGTGGGATAATGAACATAGATTACAAGGATATTAATGAGTTCCTAGATGATGCCTATACTTTATTCAAATTTAATATTGAAATAACTTTAAACAAGTATAATTCGTTAAAAGTATATACCCTGTTGGGGGCGAAATTTAAGAAAGATTTAATGAATGGGAAAAAGGAACAATCAGAATAAAAAACTTTTATCGCGACAACAAGTGAAATTTTGATGACAACCCAGTTAGATGAGTGGTACAATGGTAATGTCAAACATCCAACTTTAAAAAAGATTGAAGAATTCCAAGAGGAAGACTAATTGGAAACTTGATTTTATTCAAAGGTTGGAGGTTAACATTAACACGTACAATCCCATGCGTGCAGGGTCTTATATTAATTTACCCCTTGCTATTAAAAAGAAACAAGCTTGTGTTAACGTTCAGAACGCAGATAATAAATGTTTTAAATGGTCAGTACTATCAGCTTTTTATAAACCAACAAGAGATTCAAAACGCGTTTCAAAATACATCCAATACGAGAATGAACTAAATTTCACAGGAATCGAGTTCCCTGTTTCTCTCAAAGATATTTTAAAATTTAAGGCTCATCCCGGATTTATAAGTTACATAGATGTGAACCGTCAGTGAAAAAGTGGAAATGTCGGTAATTTCGAAAAGTGAATTTCGTAAAGTTATTAATAGATGGAAGTACAGGTATAATATATAACCGCAATATATATTGCGGTTATAATTTTGTTAAAAGGAAAATAATAAATAGAAAAAACATTAAATCTATTTTTCATAGTATATAAAATATCATATTTTATTCAATTAATTTAATTAAAAGGATAATAGAAAATATATAATATATTTAATACAACTTATGTGAAATTACATTGTGATTAATATTTTCATAAATAATTGCAAAATTTTTTGTATAAAATATTACATTCATGTATTAAGGAATTCATTTCAATAAAATAATTTTATACATAAAAATTATTATTATTACACTTGTATTATTATATAATTATAATAATCGATTTATTATTATTTATTGAATTATCTAATAAATTAATATATAAATACAATAATTAAAAATAATTCTAATCTCTTCAATTATGAAAAAATAATATTATTAATTATTTTTATTTAATTTTTATTTTATTTATTTTTAAAACAGTTATATTACTCTATTATTATTATATAACATTTTTGTGACTTCAAATATTACAAAAATTAATTTGAATATAAGAACTAAACCTGGAAATTTAATTATAGAAATAATTATTATACCTCTTTGTAGCATTATTATAATAATATTTATTAATATATTATTTAAATTATTAGTATCATATTATTATTATTTTTTTATTGGCTGAATCTATTTCAAATCAGGCAGGTCGACTAACTTCAAGTTATAGATTTAGCTGTCGCTAAAATATGTTTTTGTACATGAAAAATAAAGGGACACGTATTTTTTATTTTTTAAAAAAGTTAAATTTAAAGAAATTATGGACATTTGAACTTTGAGTGGTAAAACTCGAATGAATAGTGAAAAAAAAATTGTTCTGCTTGGCATTTTTTTTCTTTTGAGTAGAATTTAATTGTCTTTCTTGGGTCTTGTAGATGGTCTTGTCCTCTTCAAAATCCAGTTTGAAATTTGAAAAAATATTTAAAATTATAAAATTAGGGAATGATTTTCTGAAAATAAATAAGATCAATTTTCTCAAAAACACCACCTTTTTTATATTCAAATTTTTACTACAAGTTCTTAAAATAATTATGAACATTTCCTATGAATTTCAAGCGGGCTAAACCATTCTGGCAATCAGGAGATTTTTTTTGAAATATTTATTTTTGCAAATTTTTAAATTGTTAACTTGCCAAAGTTCATAATGAAAAATTTTTTACTCTCATAAATAAATTTTCGCCAAGAAAAAGCCAATTTTTCTGCTCCTATGCTTTTCCATTTATTGCCAAAGTTCAGAATAAAAAATTTTGTTTAGCCGTTTTTTTGCTTCTATGCTTTTCCTATTTTTCTGTCAATGTTCAGAACAGCAAATTTTTTATTCTCAAAAATAACAAAAATTCAATTTTTTTACTCCCATATTTTTTCAATTTTTTTTTGATAAGGTTCAAAATAACAAATTTTTTACTCTCAAAAATAAAGCAAAAGCCTATTTTTTGCCAAAAAAATAGGCAAATTAGAATGGCAAATTTTTTACTCTCAAAAATAACAAAAATGCAACTTTTTTGCTAACATACTTTTCTAATTTTTTTTCCAAAGTTCAGAAATACGGGGAACACTCATTAGCAATGGTTCTCTAGATTTTTCCAAATTTTTGGGATTTTTTCTGTTCTATTACATAAGAATTTTTCTAAATTCTCAGAAATTTTCCCAAATTTTTTCTATATTATTACCTGGGAATTTTTTCAAATTCTCAGAAATTTTTCCAAACTTTTGGGATTTTTTAATACTTTTTCATGGGAATTTTTCTAAATTTTTTAAGGAATTTTTTTCAAATTTTTCAGAAAAATTACCTTATTAATATTACGAAATTTTTCTAAAAAAATTAGTGGAATTTGCTTTCTAAATTTTTTTGGGAAAATTTCCAAAATTTTTCTTACAGCGTATCTTTCGCCCATAGTTCGTTTTCCACGCGGGCTACTTTACTTAACACCTATCAAAGAGTAGTTTTAGAAGTTATTAATTTAACATTTAATATAGTTAAGTTATTTTTAACATTTAGTCCCATGCTATGGCTTAATGTTAAAAAAACAAAAATTTTCAAAAAAGAACAAAGCATGATTTTTACTCGGAAACATTAGAAACTTTTTTACTGAAAGTTGTTGTGGATAAGTGGATTTATTGCCTAGAAAAAAATATTTTTGCATAATTTCTCATTTAGCCCTAGTAGCCCCTAATATGACAAAAAATTTTTTAATACCATATTATATAAAATGTTGACAAACAATACATACTGTCCGTATGTATTATGTAATAAATATTTTGTAAAAAATCTGCAACTAAATTTTTGATGGAACATTAACTATGAAATAAAAATTTCAGTTAATAAATTTTTACATTCACATTTCATCATTATGAAATTAATTAATGAACAATAATAATAATTAATTAATATTATTTTTAATTATTTTTAATTTAATAAACTATATCAAAAGCCTTTCATTAATAATTTATTCAAAAATTGTTATTTTACAAATTTACAATGAATTGAAAATACGAATTAAAGCAACAAGAGTAATTAAACAAAGTATAAATAAAATATTTTTAAATCTAATAAATAATAAAAAAAATAATTTTATACATAAAAATTATTATTATTACACTTGTAATATTATATAATTATAATAATCGATTTATTATTATTTATTGAATTATCTAATAAATTAATATATAAATACAATAATTAAAAATAATTCTAATCTCTTCAATTATTAAAAAATAATATTATTAATTATTTTTATTTAATTTTTATTTTATTTATTTTTAAAACAATTATATTACTCTATTATTATTATATAACATTTTTGTGACTTCAAATATTACAAAAATTAATTTGATTATAAGAACTAAACCTGGAAATTTAATTATAGAAATAATTATTATACCTCTTTGTAGCATTATTATAATATAATAATATTAATTAATATATTATTTAAATTATTAGTATCATATTATTATTATTTATTGAAATGAATTCTTTTATACATGAATGTAATATTTTATACAAAAAATTTTGCAATTATTTATGAAAATATTAATCACAATGTAATTTCACATAAGTTGCATTAAATATATTATATATTTTCTATTATCCTTTTAATTAAATTAATTGAATAAAATATAATATTTTACATACTATGAAAAATAGATTTAATGTTTTTTTATTTACTATTTTCCTTTTAACAAAAATATAACCGCAATATATTGCGGTTATATTTTATACCTGTACTTCCATCTATTAATAACTTTACGAAATTCACTTTTCGAAATTACCGACATTTCCACTTTTTCACTGACGGTTCACATCTATGTAACTTATAAATCCAAGCGCTTTAGTAAACAGTCTGAACTTTGTCAATGGTGGTGAAAAAAAACTAGGGTAAAACGATATTAGGGCGATTTGATAGACTATCATTATACTATTGATAGTCTATCATTATACTATCGATGTTTCACTATCGATATATGGATATTTTTTATTATTGGTGGTGTTTTGTTAAATTCTAATAAATATTGCTTGTTTTTTCATAATGGGCATTTCCATGAAAACACGAACATGAAATTAGAAATTTTAATTTTGTTAAAAAAGGTAAATAAATGAATTCCACTGAAGATAATACATCTAATTTTATGATTCAAATATTAGTTTTAAATAAAATAATTTTAAACCTATATTTTGAGCCATTTTTATACGCTATGAGTTCAAGTGTGAATTCATCTTGCGCTAAGAGAGTTACTTGAAAACTATATTTCACTGATTTACTGGCAGAATATAAATAATTTCTCACTGTCATAAAATATTAGATATTCAATAGAACTCTAAAAAGAGTTTTAAAATATTTTTCCTGTGAATTTACTATTATTTAAAGTCATTAAAAATTTTTAGGCAACTGTCTCCGTGCGTAACGGGAAAACATACGTTTATTTATTTACAGACAGAACAACTAATTCTTTTAACTTCAAATCTCGAATACAAAGCTAACTTTTTATCACGAATCTTTTTCCCATATGCATTTTTTTATTAAACCTAAATTATATCTGTTATCACAGTGACGCACGGACAACAAAATTAAATTATTAGGTTAGTATAAAATACAGGTTAATAATATCAATTGTTTTTAATAAGTAAGGTTAATAAATAAAAAAATTTTCAATTACAATTTTTGTGAATGTGTAAAATTAGAATGACACCAAAAAAGTCTTCGCCTCTTTCTGGAGACCAAAGAGCAGCTGCATATAGACAGCGTACAAAAGAAAACGGTTTTCATGAAGAAGATAAAGAAAAACAAAAAAATAGAATGAGATTGCAAAGAAAAAATTTTAAAAATGATGTAAAAGCTTACAAGATTTTTAAATTAAACGATGCTGAAAGAAAGCGCAAAGCTAGAAGAGAAATAAAAGTCGTTAAAAGTAGAACTGAGAAAGATATGCAAGGTATCGAAATGAAATTAATGTTATATATATGTAATGCAATTTATTTGTAATATATTAATTTTTAATTGTCTGAATAAATAGGATACAATTGTGTTCAAATATTAGGAAAAGCCATTCAAAGAGCCAAAAGAAATCTTCCCACTAGCTTTATGAAGAGACAAAGTGTTATTAAGGGGATCCCACATACCGACAATGCAGATCTAAAATGGCTAAAAATCTGCAACGACCGTTTCTTGGAAAATATAAGATATTATGACCTATAAATTTGACAAACTCACTTTTTAACATAAATACACAGGATGAGTATTTTATTTGTTGTAATTATTGAAAAAAAAATTTTCATAAAAAATTAAATGTGAACAGTTTTGTTTGTAACAGGTCTTTTGACAACAGCTCAAACTGCAACGACCATTTCTCGAAAACAACGAAACAAAATAATTTTTCCATTTGGGAAATTTAATTTAGTAGGAAAATACACAGGATGAGACCCATTTGCCATTCAGAAATAAATAAAAACTTTATATTTCCCAAAGTGTATAAGTGACAGCTGTTCGGTAGCACATGATATTTAATTTACTAACATTAGTTTTTCTTTAATAATTTGAACAAAATATATTTCTCCCATTGTGTATATTTTATCACTAATAAATTTCCACTCGAAAAGAAGACATTATGTCTCATTGTTGTTAATTTAAAGGTAAAAAAATGAAAATTTGTCAGTTTTGGTACCTTTGGCGCCATCTCTTGGTTCTATGTATCACTAAACATCTGTCTGATGTGTTCTTCTTGTTGCAAATTACTATACAAAATAGTTTACATAAATTAAAGTTTTATATTCTTGTTTTCATATAGAATTAATCTTATTATGTGTATTTGTTATTGAAATTAAGTTTGTCAAATGGGAAAGTTATTTTGATTTTGTTGTTTACAAGAAAAGGTCGTTGCAGTTTAGGCTGTTGGAAACTGCTCATATTAAACTTTTTATGAATATTTTTTTTCAATAATTACAACAAATAGAATACTCATCTTGTGTATTTATGTTAAAAAGTGAGTTTGTCAAATTTATAGGTCATAATATCTTATATTTTCCAAGAAACGGTCGTTGCAGATTTTTAACCATTTTAGATCTGCATTGTCGGTATGTGGGATCCCCTTAAATCTTTAGCGAAAGATAATGGAATAGTGATTGTGAATAATAGTAATGATATTCAAACAACGATTAACAAATCTGCAATTTCTAGTGAAGTGGTTAAGTCTGTTCAGGAATTTTATCTTTCTTCAGAAATTACTTGGCAATCACCGACTGTTAAAAATAGAAAAATTATTCGGACTAAAGGGGGAAGATTCAAGAATTGAAAAAATCTATGTTCAAAAACGATATATGCTTATGTCTTATCGCGAAGCTTATGCTGAATTTCGAAAAGCTTATTCTGAAATTTCAATTGGTTTTTCCAAATTTCATGAATTAAAACCATCTTTTGTCGAAGGATTTAAACATATTCCTCATGAAGTTTGCATATGTAAAATCCATGAGAACCTACAACTTCTTGTTGAATCTCTACACTCTACTTGTCACATACCGATTGAATCTAGAGAATTCGTAAATTCTTTAACTTGCGATTCACACAATGAAAATTGTATTAAGGGTCTATGTAAATTGTGTTGTAATCTTATCGATGGATATGATCCAAAATAGCATGCTGAAAATCCTGATGAAGTAGTAGTGTCAGTATCTCAATGGGCTCTTAATGAAGGCTTCTGTGATAAAGTTGAATTTAAATGGAGTTTGTCGAAATGTTTTTTGGAGTTAAAAGCACAAATGAGACCTTTTTTACTTCACGATTTTTGAAATCTACTCAAGCGTCTTATTTTCAAAACTCTATTGCTACTGCTAATGGGAAATGTATTGTTTTACAAATTGACTATGCAGAGAATTTTGCTATAAAACATCAGAGAGAAATTCAATCTGCTCATTGGAATCATTCTCAGTATACAATTTTCACTGCTTATGCTTGGATTGATGAAAGTCTAGGGAAAAGTTATGCTTTAGTTTCTGATGATTTGAAACACGGAAAGATCAGCGTTTTTAAAAATTTAGAGTTTCTTTTTGATGATCTGGTGGAAAGTTCAATAGACATTGAAGAAGTAAGAATTTTTTCGGATGGAGCTGCCAGCCAATTTAAACAGCGTTTTTCACTGTCTCTTCTTTCAGTGTTCGAAAATCGTTACGGTATTAAAATTTCTTGAAATTTTTTTGCAACAAGTCACAGCAAAGGCGTTGGTGATGGGTTAGGTGCGACAGTAAAAGGATCAGTTTGGAAAAAGCGTGCTCTAATATAAAAACTGCTTTTATATCTAAGCAAGAAATTGCCGAAAATGATAATGAGCTTCAGGAACACTTGTCTGTCATACAAAAAATTCCACTGTTGCAAAAAAAACATTTTATTCGAGTAGTAGATAATTCTTTTCTGGGAGTCAAAGAACACGCATTTTCTACTGTAGAGCAAAAAGTAGGTCTTTTTTAATTAAATTAACTTTCCATTTTGCCATGTTGTACGAAAAGTACTTATAAGTATAAAAAAATATATATCGAATGTAATGTGTAACCTATAATAACAACGTTTAATAAATTTTGTTTCAATTACGTTCAATAAACATATTTTATCAATTATGACAGTTAGTAATTTTTTCCGAATATATCTAAATTTTATATTTTCATAATTAATTTATATAACCTTTCAATAAAATATTTTGACATTTGTATATACAAATCCCTATAAAAAAATTGAAAAAAATCCGTGCGTCACAAAATCAAGTCCGTGAGTCACGATGCTTAAATGCGTGAAAATGCTAGAAAATTTATTAAAAAATTAAAAAATCATTTGTAATTTTTTCTCTGCATCCTTCTGCTTATGTTAGTATACATTAAATATTTTTAAGACTTTAAAATTCGTAAAATATTCATCTATTATAATACATTATTAAAAAGTGTGTCCTGAAAATATCCGTGCGTCACTCTAAATAAATTAACAAAAAAGAAGGGATAGAAAAATGAAAAAATATTTTTAATATAAGTTTTAGAAAGATCTGCTTATTAAATTTAAGGTATGCAATCTTATTTTGTATTTTAAGTTTATTTGAAACTTTCAAATAAGCTAGATTAGTAAAAAATGTCGAATAAACGTCCATGCGTCACACGTGGAAATGCCCTAATAATAAAGAATCTTACTTTTTGTTTGTATTTATAATCTCTTACAACAAGAATTTAACAAATTTTGAAAAAATATTCCATGTTTTGTATGGTAATTTGATACCTCCCCATTTTGCCCCACCCATGGGGCAAAGTTGAATTTTTGCACCTTCTCAGAAAATGGGATATAAGTTCTTTCAAAAATTTTTTTCTCTGCTATGATCATAATTTTCTTAAACATAAGAGTACAAAGAAGAATTCTAATGATTAGTTGAATCGATTTATTCATTTGGTTCTCTGTAAACAGCCAATTACAAAAAGGTACCCTATTTTGCCCTACTCTTCCCTATTTTAAAACTAATAAACAAGAAATTTTAATAGTTGACTGCGTTGAAAAGGAAGTATGGGCAAAATCCATTAAAGTATCTCATCCATTTAAGTATCCATTAAAGTAGTAGTAGTTGTTATGGTCAAAGTACAGTAAAGTACGGTTTTTAAGGAAATTTTCCTATGTGACGGTCAGAAAAAAATCAATTTTTTTGTATGTTTCGAAAGTACAATATCTTAGAAATTTCGTGCAAAATTTTAAAACAGATATTTAAAAAACTAACAAAGTTACTGCGCGTAGAATTAAACAGTGCACGGACGCGAGCTACAGCTACCAAAACTTTAAACGCGTTTTTAACAAAACCACTTTTTTCTAACTGGTGACAAGAATTACTCAAAATCTATTTAATCGATCTGTCTGCAATTTAGAGGCATTATTCTACACATGGGTGTCTATCGTGTGAACCTCGGTCTTAATTTAACATAATAAACATTTTCTTATTTTTTTATACAATTTGCTTACGAAAAAATGACATAAGCGTTTTGCATACTTTGGAATGTACATGGTTAACAACGATATTTAATGTACGGGGACAGATCGGCTAGGTACAGGTAGAAAAAAATAGGTTTTTGAGAATATTTCCTAATGGAGAACTACACCAATGTATTGAAGGCGAGTTTTTTTTGAGAAATATTAAATACGAAAATTGAAATTCTGTATTCTTTGAGTTCGGCAAAGTACAGGAAAGTACATCAAAGTATGGGAGATTTAAGAAATAGATTTTTTTACATTAAATGTTAAAAATTGAAATTCTGTATTTTTGGAGATCGGACAAGTACACTGTAAATCAAAGTGAGTAAATTCATGCACTTTGATTGTCCCATTTCTAAACACACTTTGAAGTGCATTACACGGAAAAAAATAGTTCACGAATCTCTCGTGAACTAGTATATCACTTTTGGATGGGACACAAAATTTCAAAATTTTCATTCACTTTTGATTAGAAATGGCGAACGTCAACGAAAAACTGAAACAAAGTTAATGAATTTTTGATGAACGTGTTAAGGATGAGTAGTTCGTCAAAAGTAGAGGTACAAGTTGACGAAAAAGTCGTGAACTCGCGAGTCTCAGTAGTATGCGCAGTTCGCAATGCGCATCAAATATGGCTGATCAAGAATTCATCTGTCATAATTCAGTCGGTGTCATCAGTGTTTACACTCGGACAAATTCTTTGTTTGATTAAATTTATTATTTAGAATCAATGTTTTTATTATTCATTGAATATTTTTGTGTGCTAATTTCTTTTGTGAAACAAATAATTCATAAAATAAATTAGAAGTTACGACAAGGATCGTTTTATACTTTGCACGGTCCTGAGTTTTGTAGCAGACAACAGCAGACAAAGCTAATTGTGTCGTTTGCAGGAGTACTGTCAGTGTATATATATTTAGCCGTGTCCGTTAGTTGTTAGGAATATTATTAGGGTACTAGGTTTTTTGTAAAAATTATAATTTTTTTAAAAAAAGAGTAAATTTTCTTATAGGAAATTTTCGAATTATACATTTCTATAAATATTTCATTTTTATTCAAAGAAAAGAAAACGGTGTTATAAATGTTTGTTTCTAAAAAATATTTGGTTTTAAACTATAATAAAAATATTTCTGTAATAATAGAATATCAAATTATTTCCTTAAAAATTTTTTTTAATAAGTAAGACAATTTTGGTTAATGCGTAATTATTAATCACATTTCTTTAAAACAATTCTTGTTTTCAATTTAGAAACATATTTTTTTAAGTTACAGCATTAGATAATTTAAATAAATTTACTAAATTAAAAATGTTTCAGTTTTTGGGTTTTAAATAAATTTCTTAACATTAGTTACTTCAACACTTGAACAAGCAAACAAAATATTGAGATAAATATTTGCTTTTTCATTATAATTATTTATAAATTATGATTTTGAAAGACATAAAATTTATTCATCACAATTATGTTTTATGATTTACAATTATACATTTGTTATAGAAAAGAAAAAATTTGTTTAATAAAATAAAAATTTATATTAAAAATGTATTGCTTTGCGTGACATTTTATTATATTGTTTTATAACTCTTGTTTGTTTACAAAGTTAGAACCATAAAATGGAGAGTTTAAAAATGATTAATTTAACAAGTCAAATTGGAAAATATAATTGTTTATTAATTTAGGTAAAAAAATTATTAAGTTATGATTAATTCAAACTAGTTCTAATCAAAATAATTTAATATTTAACCTTTCTGATATAATTAGAAGAAAAAAACTTTTAATTTGTTTTAGTGCCATATTAAGGTAAGTGTTTTACCCTCTGTAATTTTACCCTTCGTGATTTTTACTCTTTACCCAAGTCATTTTTACCCATTACGCTTCGTAATATTACCACGCTTTTTTTCTGTGAAATTCATTCATTTTTGTACTCGTATTATATATATATATATATATATATATATTATTGAGCTCACTGCTCGACGGACAGGTAGAGAGTACCGATAGCGCACCCATTGCCGCGCATCACGTGGGTTCTCTCACCTCACGCTACACCTCTTGTGGGCCCAGCGATCTATAATACTTGGTTGCTCGAACAATTTCCTCAGTTCGCCGTTGACCGGACTCGACAGATCGACAGCAACTCTTTCTTCTCTTTCTCCTTTTCACCTTTACGATCTAACGCCGAGGTTCAGGTACGACTCTCCCAAGGAATGAGATCTTCCTTTCTTACCTAATGCAAGCCGGCGGTAATTCAGGTACAGCTGGGGCTGCTTGCTTGTACTTTCTAGAAGGAGTTCGCTTGCTGGGTGTAAAAACATGATTCATCGGATTGGCGTTGAAAAACATGATACCTCGGATTTGACTTATAAACATGACATATCGTCGTTTGAATTGAAGAACACGACACGTCGAAAACGAAAATTTTTTATTCAAATTTCGGTTGGTACCACTGACCGCGAATCTTAAAATGTCTCAAATCAACATAAACTGTATACAAAATTATTTAACCTATTTCTTCTTTTAATTGGCATATTATGAAGCGAAAGCATTTGTTTCATACAAGTTTCAAAGATTTGGCACATTTTAAAAATTAGCAGTCAGTGGTATCAACTGAAAATTGAAAAGAAAAATTTTTTTTCGACGTGTCATGTTCTTCAACTCAAACGACGATATGTCATGTTTTTCAAGTCAAATCCGAGGTATCATGTTTTTCAACGCCAATCCAATGTATCATGTTTTTACACCCAGCAAGCGAGTTGTACTCAAGACTCAGGTACAACTTGGCAGTAGTAACACCCTTCGCCTCTCCGTTTCTTTCTCTCTTTTCACCTGTCATTGCTCTTGGTCTAAGCAGGGGTACAGACGTGTAAGACCAAGACAATAAATTATTACATGAGAATGTGAACCAACCCTGTGAAGAAGAGGTACATCTCGCCCTTCACAGAGTTGATGCACAAGGTAGATTCTTCGATTCAAGATACAGCTTGGGGAAGATGAAGCTTGTATTTCTACCCTTTCCTCTCTCTCTCTCTCTTATACGCAACTATTTATCGTGTTGGGCTTGAATACCGTAAGAATTGCGGTATCTAGTCTTTTCGAATTTGCTAAATCGACCTAGCGTGCACGACCCCTAGTTATCGTCCTTACCGATATTTAGGGGTGTAGTTTCTAGAGCCTAGCCTCGCGTATAATAAGCGTCGGTCGCCGGTGGGAATTCGTCATTTTGGGAAATAAACTTATTTTCTTTCTATTCTATTTTAGTTAGTTTAGTTTTTATTGCAATGTTACTAGCTAGTTTAGGTTTTGATTGATTTCGGTTATATTATTTTTGCATTATATCGAGTCATTTGTTTTCTTATTTATTGTTATATTTCTTTTAGTTCATTTTAAATTTACCTTCGCTAATTATTAATCATGTGTTATTTCTTTATTATTTTGAATGCTTTTTACTGACTTTACCCTGCCTATCGATATTACTAAATTGACTTACTAGCTTGCTTAAATTTTGTAATGACGCTTTACGCCATTTTATTAATTTATTTGATAAAAGATAATTTGTATTTTAACCCGGACTCCATCCGGCGAGCAAATCCTTTGGCAATTAAAGTTTAGATCATTACATTTATATTTTATGCACTTCAAAGTGCATTGAAATTACACACATTGAGGTCAAAGTGCATGAGAATAATGCACTCAAAGTGTGTTCAGAATTGAGACAAGTTTATGCACTTTAAGTGCATGAATTTAACTCACTTTGATTTGTAGTGTACGAATAAGTGCAGCAAAGAATAGGAGATTTAAAAAATAGTATTTTAGAAAATATTAACTATTAAAATTAAAATTTTGAATTTTCTAAGTTTGTCAAAGTACAGCAAAGTATAGTAGAGAAAAATTTTGGAAAGTATTTACTATGAAAATTAAATTTTTAATATATTAATACAAAATGTATGCTTATGCAGCTTCAGACCATGTGTGTGTCGCAATGTTTGCAGTCTACTCATGGTTATAAACAGTGGTCCACTCATGGTAACTTGCAACTTTTTATGGCAGCCACCACAATTTTTTTGAGTTAAAATAGTTACTTAATTAAAGTAAGACAATCAATTTTAATGTTCAATGCAGTAAGGAAAGAAAAGTTTCTTTTTATAACTTACATTCTACACTACACGGTTAAAAATGTTCTGAAAATTACTATAGAATTCAGACACAAATGTAACGTAATTTTCCAAATGACGGTACTGAAAGCATTCATAAGTTACATGTGCTTGAAATTTATTACACGTTTCTAACGATTTCTATATGTTACTTAAAAATTAAAAATTTTAGTAAAAATCCTTAATGAGTATCGGAATTCTAGCTTCAGCCAAGCAAAACTCAGTAACAACTTAAGGAATTTTAATAAAATGTAACTAAAAAGTTTGGAATGGTTTTAAAAAGTGTAAAGAGTAACTAAAAATTACTAAACTTTAACAAAATTTTAAGACACCACAGTTGAATGAAGGTGCGCACTCTTACTTTCGCGCAGGTTGGGTGTGTTGCAAGAAAGTATTTCTCAAGTTAAGAGGAAATGAGCCGCTGGATCGTAGAAGGGCACGTAAATTTTTCTTGACCGAAATCAAAGCTCTCCTGGACATTTAAAACTTTACTTCTAACTTTAAATATTTTATATGCGTAATGGTTTTTTCTATAAGTATATGCATTCAAAATATTTAAACTCAAAAGTTGAATTTTGAGTGTCCAGGAGAACTTTGATTTCGGTCAAGAAAAATTTACGTGCCCTTCTACGATCCAGCTGCTCAAATACAGATTTTCCTAATATTTTAGTAGGAAATATTTCTTATGTTCTAATCTGAATTAGTTAAAGATTAAAATTTAAATCATACCCTCCCTTGGTCATTAAAAAAACCCTACGCTCAAAAAGCACTATAAGGCTGAGAGTTCAATTCGTGGTAGATAGATAAATAGATGCTTCCGTAAAAATGTTAATAATAATTTTTTTAAGTTAATTTACATTTATTTAAATTTATCAGAATATAATATAGACAGTTTCAATTTTTTACATAAATATTTATATGATTTAAGTTACAAAAAATTACGAAACTGTAACAAAATTTTCAGAAAATAGCAACGGAAGTTTTATGCTGTTACCCATTACTGAAAATTACGAAACGGTAACAACATTTTTGGTGAATTGGACTGAATATTTGTTCAGTCCTATGTATCTGAAAATAAAACGCTTCTAAATTTTACGTAACATGTTACTGCATAAAACTTCCGTTGCTTGTTTCTGAAAAACCCTACAAAAATTTCTAACAGTGTATTTTTACACTTCCGAATTACTTTACTTATTTAAAAGCGACTTTTTTTTGGTTTGTGTTCTTAAAAATTCGTTACATCAAACGATAACGTATATGATTATCGCGAAACTTAATTTATTACGGTTCCCGGTGCGGTGCAGCTATTCGCACTTTTTATTTTACATTTCCTCTATAAGATAACTTACAAGCTCAGGTGGTCCACTCAAGGTGACAGTACCCCATTATTAAAAGAATTAAACTATTTAAATAAAAAATAAAAACTTTTAGCGATTTTAACTTTATATTGTGAATTCGACTCTTTATTGTTTATTGTTATATTTTGTAAAATATTTGATATTTTTAGGTTTTTCTTTTTTTAATCTATTGGTATGAAAAATTTTAGTTTAGACAAAAAATAAAGGAGATATTTAAAAATTAACATCTTTGTCTCGCATAGCGCCTTTGCCCCACTCTCCCCTAAATCATTTTTCTCAAAATAATTTAATCCCAACAAAAACATCTTTGACATTATAATATAATACACCGTCCGACAAGATTTTTCACACACAAAAAACCAAACATTTTTGGGAACTAGGACCAAAAGAAATACCCGTGTCTGGGTAAAAGGGTTTAGTTTTATAATATAATTTGATATTAAATATGTTCTAATCTAAAGTCGGTAAGTTTCGATGGTGCTCAGTGAGGTTCGAGTCGGGGGGCATTAAATGACGAGATGAGGAGAAGACGATGTGAATTGGTGGGATCATACGATTTTGGGGGAGGGTACATTTTGGGCGAGTGATTTAACTGTTTCACGCGCGCGAATTGTCCTTACTTTTCGGATATCGCCTGGTGTATTAAGTAAAGTCTCGCCATCTCTCTGCGTGTCGCTGACAGCCCAGAGGTAATTCAAATTTATATTGTAATGTTGAGATCTTTGGATATATTGGTAAATTTAAATGAAATTGTAGTTATTGATTTGGTTTTTTTTATTATTTTAAAATAATTTAGTGTGGCGATTTCTGTTATTGTAGCTGATATTTTGGGGACAGCGCGGGAAACAGCTATTTCTGTGGGCATTTTTTCATATTGATTTTGAAATCACGGATTCGGGGAGACAAGACTTGGTGTGCAACCAACATATTGTCGGAATTTCCATGGGACAGATTCTTAATATTTTGACGACGGATTCACCTATTCGTTAGAAGAAGGAGGTTGAATTCCAGATTCCTTTCATGACAGAATTCTATGGGCATCGTCTTCTCCTGCATCGAAAGCCGTTGCCATTTCCACTGTGGTCCTCAACTTTAATTTCACCGGAGCGATAAGTTTTTTTATAGTGCCATTCATTTCATATAATTAATTTTTGCATCATTTTTTAGGATTTATCCTAAACAATATTTTAAACCTTTCATCATTTCTCATTATCATATTTATTGTGTTTATTATTATTTCACGTTTTATCTATATATTTTATTTTATGTCTTGTGTCGAAATTGATTTTAATTGTCGCGAGTGTGCTATGAATGAAAGCCGCGGTTTTTTCTTAAGTATTTTCGAGTAATTTTTGTTAATTTGACATTTCCTCACTATCAATATATTTTCGACTTCTGCAGTATGTATTGTGTTTTATTTTTTTAATTAATCGACTTTTCCTTGGATTTTGTTTTATGATTATTCTAATTATTTATATTTTAGGTTTTCTTAATATTCTATTTTATTTAATTTCTGATCATTTTCTAAAAAATTATAAAATTGTTTCAAAATTTTTCTCTAAATTTTTCTAGAATGTGCAGCCACACAAACATGGTGCACAAAAATAGAAACCCGCTTTACTCCACCTTTCTGTTGTGCGGTCATTTTATCCCCAAATCAAGTCACCTACATCTGTCAATTGAAATCGTAGAAATAAGATTGTGCTCCCCAGTAAAGGCCCACTTTTTCGATTAAGTGCTTAGTTTTTTTAAAAGTGATCAAAGTGGAAAAATACAGGAAAGTGGGGGAGAGTGGGTTGTCAACACTGACAGTTCTAGACTGACTTGTTTTCTCAATATAAATTGTATATGCGTTCAGTCGATTAAGGGGGTATTCTGGTGTTCGGCCCTGTTTTGGAAGGTTAATTCAAAAAATTTTTTCAATACAACATAAAATATAATCCGATTAAATACTTTTCTAACTTTTCATTTATGTTAACAACTGTTGAAAAAAAATTTTTTAAATACTTTTATTAATTTTTTTATTAATTATTAAACAATTAATTTAACAATAAAATATGCATATACGTGGCCTGCGGTGATGATGACATCCGATGACGTCATCAGAAACAAAAAAATCAAGTTGATTATTGTTCTATATGCCGGTGACTATCGCCCGTTCTAGAATAAAACATTTTTGTTAAAAAATAACAAAATGGCGGACTTATAAACAAAAAGGTTCCAAAATCGTCTGTTTTTTATTGACAAAAAGTTAAAAATAAAACAAAGTTGTTATTAAAAGTACGTGATTCTAGTACGGACCATAGCCATGGTTGTGTAGAATAAGCTGTAACAAAATTAGAGCAATCGGACGGATAGATTTTTTTTAATCACCACCGCAGCTATAAAAAATGTCATTTCGAAAAAAACGCGTTTAAAGTTAAACAATCGTAATCAACTATAAACCATTTTCAAAAATGGTTAAATTCGCTTGAAACTCGTTACTCGGAGGTTTTCGAGGTCGCTGATTATGAATCCGGTGATAGTTTTAAAAAATTCGAAATGGCGGATCCAATATGGCGGACGAAGAAAAGTTAAAAATCATTAGATTCACCTAAAGCTTGTTACTCGGGGGGTTTTCGAGGTCGCTGATTACGAATCCGGTGTTAGTTTTAAAAAATTCAAAATGGCGGATCAAATATGGCGGACGAAAAAATTTAAAAATTATTAGATTCACCTAAAACTCGTTACTCGGGGGCCATATTTCGGACGCCATATTGGATCCGCCATTTTGAATTTTTAAAATCTGACATCGGATTCGTAATTAGCAACCCGGAAAACATAAGACTACCAAGCATTATGTAAATCGAAGAATGTTTTGATGTTTTTGGTATGTTTTCACGATCTCGACTATGAGATGTTACTTCCATAATACTTGGTATTTCGGGCCAATATTTAGACAGTGGATTCTCCAAATATAGTACTTCCGAAATATGTAAAAAATCGATTTTTTGAAACTAAAACACCAGAATACCCCCTTAGAGTGTGCGTTACTTTGTCTGTATATTAGGTGATTACATTGATTAGGTTGCGTTAAAATTAAGTTATAAATCGAAATAGGTAAAATAGATTTCCACCCTACTCATTAGTATGCGACATTCTATAAATGTGCCTGACACCGACATTCGACAAGGTTTTTTAGTGAAATCATAAATTATAGAATTTGTTCAAATGACTACTAAATTTTCAAACTTTCTTTCTGGGTTTGAATAGTTACACTACGAAATATTGATACCGTCGCAGTTTTTCTCCACTTTAGTAGTCAATTTACTAAAAACACATAGTGTGTTTAACGAAAAATAGTGAAGTATACCCCTTCGACTTATTCTGAGTTTCTGGGGAAAATACTCAAAATGAGTCAAAAGGGGTATCATATGTGTTTACGATAAAATTACAATCACATTGGAAAAACTAAGAATAATTCATAAAATATGAATTAAAATAATTGTTTATAATTAATAAACACGTTGTACTTGTCAAAACATTCATATTTGTAGTCAATTTATAGCATTTATAAGAAATAAAAAAAATTTATGTTAGACACCCCAGCGGGCACAAAGACAAAAAAGTGCTTTGAACGTCTGTAGAACGTTTAATGTCTGCCAATATACGTTCTAAGAATGTCCGAACGTTCCGAAACATTTTTGGAACGTTCGGACGTTCTTAAAACTTAAATTGGCAGACATTAAACGTTCTACAGTCGTTCAAAGAACGTTTTTTATCTTTGTGCCCGCTGGGACACATGTGAATTGACTGTCAGAGATGGGCAACCATGTAACACAAAACATGCGAAACACAACCCTGTAAAAAAAAGTATTGCGAGGTACGGGATTCCGCATTGCAAGTGCCTACCTGTCAATGCGGTATTCGCGAAATAGCGCATTGGGTGTCGTGGTGAATGCGGTATTCAAGAGGTCCCAATGCGGTGCAAGTTTTAAGCTTTTAAAAAAAAGAAAATACGTGACAGGAGTAAATAATTAGTGTCAGTGGATCAAAATACGAGTTAAAGGAATGAAAAAATACTAATAGTAAGTGTGAAAATGAAGCTTAAAGAAAATAAGGTAAGATTAACTGTTAAATGTAAGTCCAATGCGGCATAGGCTTTTTTCAATGCGGCGCATAATCGGTATGTAGTTTGCGCAGTGCAGCGGCGCTCTCTTCTTTACCAAAAGCAGATTCTTATTCTATTCAAATGTAATTTTTAAAATAATGAAAAATAATATTAACTAAAAGTTGATAATGTATTTCAATCATTAAAAAAATGTTATTTATTGGTTTATACACCTGTCTTCAGCCTTACATACTTGGCTATACAAGTGTTTCTTACAATTTCTTGCTTTTCAAATTTTCCTTACATACAATTCTTAATACTAGGTTTGCGCCTACAGAACGTCTTTCGAAATTTAGGAGTACTCGCATTAGCCTGGACTATTTGTCTAATGGGTTTTCTCGCCAGAGGAGAGGGAAACTGTAGAAAACCTTCTCCTGAGTACAACCGGTTTATCGACAGTCGAGTTCTAATGGTGTATACCGGACAATAATCGACAGTGCACATCATTATACCTCGACGTCAAACCTCCCGCTCAGATTATCTCACATGCCGGAAAAATCCAAGCCAAATGGGCGCGAACCAAGTACCCTTGGTCCTAGAACGTCCGCCAAGCAAGGCATCTTATCCGACCGAGCTAATCTGTCGGTTATTAAAAAAAATGTTAAGAGCGTTTGACGGTCTCTAAAATTTGTAGGTTATGTGCGACTTACAGTTATCGCCAAAGAAAAACGATGACACTGCCTGTTTGAAATTACGTAAAATTAGTAAACAACCGTTTTCGAACTAGTGTTTCTCTGCACACAAGCATTTTTTACAAAATCTGACAA
Source organism: Leptopilina drosophilae (assembly GCA_032873175.1). NCBI lineage: Eukaryota > Metazoa > Arthropoda > Insecta > Hymenoptera > Figitidae > Leptopilina > Leptopilina drosophilae. The sequence continues at coordinate 24,009,855 of CM065484.1, read as the reverse complement.
CGTCCATTTGTCAAAAATGTTTTCAATTATCTGAATTCAAAAGATTTTGTTAATTCAAGCAGAAACGCGGTTTCAGGATTAGAAATACTAAAGTAATGTAATGACAGGCGGCAAGACGTGTGTTACAGCCATTTTGCCAGTAGAGGGCAGAAGCAAGCAAGGAGCGAAAAGGCTCAGCTGTCAAAATGATTCGCATTACATTGCTATGGTAATTCCAATGCTGCAACCGTGTTTCTGTATGGAATAACAAAATCTTTTCAATTCAGACAATTAAAAACATTTGTATTTTAATTGAATAAAACGAAATTGTATTTTAAACCTGTTTGAAAATAATTTTTTGGAGTTGTACATAATTATATTTTAATCTTTGAAGTTTATTGATTTGAAAATATCAGTTAAATTAAACATGTATCAAATATTATTTATTAAATTTTTACTTCAATATTTATTTTTAACTAAAAATCAAAATTTAATATTACTTTTAAAATTACATTCTTATTTGTTAATAATTTTTATCAATCATTTTTTACATTTAAATGGAATAAATGAAATATATTTTAAAAATTACCATTTGAATAGAAAGAATCCGCTACTGGTAAAGAAGAGAGCGCCGCTGCACTGCGCGAACTGTATACCGATTATGCGCCGCATTGAAAAAAGCCTATGCCGCATTGGACTTACATTTAACAGTTAATCTTACCTTATTTTCTTTAAGCTTCATTTTCACACTTACTATTAGTATTTTTTCATTCCTTTAACTCGTATTTTGATCCACTGACACTAATTATTTACTCCTGTCACGTATTTTCTTTTTTTTTAAAAGCTTAAAACTTGCACCGCATTGGGACCTCTTGAATACCGCATTCACCACGACACCCAATGCGCTATTTCGCGAATACCGCATTGACAGGTAGGCACTTGCAATGCCGAATCCCGTACCTCCCAATACTTTTTTTTTACAGGGAAGAAAAGTAAATAGAACATTGTCATTTTACTCATTTTGAGTCACCTGCAGTTGCCGATTACTCTTTTCGAGTCACTTGAAGTTGTCGATTACTCATTTAGAGACCGACTTCTAAATGAATTGCAACAAAAATGAGTCAGATTTTTACTGTGTTATTACGCCTTGACATATTAATATCCTTTTTCTGATATCTGTAAAAAGTCCGTAAGATATCCCTAATACCCGGATATTGTTAATGTTCTAATTTATAAACCTAAAATTTTCATAAAATAATATTAATGTTCCGTTATGTAGATTATTATAAAATATAATGATATGGAACTTATGATGAGATACGTCACTTACTATTTTGGTCAAATAATTCATCTTCTTTATCACTGCATTCCTGGGCAACGACTAAAAGATCATAGTAAAATTGTTAATGAACATTTGTAAGAATAGAAAAATCGTACATATAAATATAGCTAAATTTGCTTAGTGGCAAGCTTATTGTGAAAATTTGCAAAAAGAATGCATAACAAAGTTAAAAGTATATTAAGTGGAAAAGAATTTATCAATCAAGCGAACAAACTTTTGTTTGTTTGTTCGTGAATCTCGTATTGATCACGAAAAGACTCTTAATACTTATTTTTCCTTTTTGATAGTATGGCCTGCATCATCGAAACGTTAGAAAAGTTTTTTTTTAATAAACCAAAACTAATTTGGATTAATTGATAAATCCTTCTCCACTGAATATATGTATTTTTAAGGGATATTCATATTAACAATATAAAGTTAAAAGTAATTGTTACTCAAAAATTTTTCTATAGTAGTTAAGGTTGCACACTATATTGTAAATTGCTTCCCTTTAGTTAAAAAATGTTATTCCAAGCAATAAACATCAGGGTGGTTGTTATTTTGACAAAGTTTAAAAATCATCGTTTTTTATCCAAAATATTAATCAAGGTAATAAAAAAATTTCCTAATAGTTTAAACAAAAAGAATGCAATATTAACACGTGCCTTTAGGCAACTGAAATTCTAAAATGAACTAATCAATATTGAAACTATTATTTTGTGATTCCAAAAGCCGCCAAGTAACAAATTTTAATCAGAAATAAGAAATTTTGAAAAGTTTCTTAAAAATAAGCAAAGTTTTTTGTCCTTTAAGCGCCATTTTGAATTAAAATTCTAAAAATTTTCCGAGACCTTTTCAAAATGAAACTACAATGAAAAATAATTCGGATGTTTTATATAGGCAAAGAGATGTATTACAAATATATTTAAAAAGATCGTGATGAAACTTTTATTATTATTATTACGAATGTTGATGGAAAAAATAGTTCTAACCATAATAAAACATGTCATTTTGAAGAAAATAGATATCTTGGTTTAGTTGAACCAGTATGGAAAATACTTAGTAAACATCTAGACAAAAAACAGTCTCAGTGTTAATCGTTTACCTATACACTAATGCCTCAACTATTTCGTCCGTTACTTGTTCTGATTTTATGTCGGAAGACTATTAGGAAATTGACAATATTGGCATTGGAGCATAAAATAGAGCTTATAGAGATATTAAAACATTATTATACCAAGAGGGATATCGCCCTAATGAAAATTTCTTTATACAGTTTTCTAAAGTACAATTTCTCAGCTCTTATATAGAGTTCCATAGGATCTAAAGAAATTGGCAACATTAGAAAAGAAAACATATGATCGATTTCACGTTAAGTGATCAAGGGGTCTTAGGGTGTAATGTTTATTTCGATAATTTTTTACTCTTAAACTATTAAACATAAAAATATGGCAAAATACATTTTGGAAAGGTTTTTTCATGCTTTTTCGATTGAAAATAAGCATTTTGAAAAAAAGAATTTTTATGACAAAAAAAAATTTAAATTAAAAATAAATTTTAATTTTGGGAGGAAAAGGTAAGTTTTTTTTAACGAAAGCTGAGGTTTTTCCTAAAAGGACATATATATGAAAAAGTGGGACTAGAATGTATAAGCATTGAAAAAAGAGATTTCTACTCACCGGAGCTAATGCTCCTATAAAACTAGTATACCAATCAAGTTTACAAAAAAATTTTCTTATTCCTTAAAAATATTCACAAAAAAGTTAGAATCCGACAGCAGCCGGCCACCTTAAAGCATTCTTTTTAATTAACGCTGTTTTAAAAAAGCAATTCATATTTTTTTTCGAATTCTTTTATATGATGTTGTTCCTTACGATCACACAAAACTATTAAACCAATCATGTTCATGAAAAAAAAATTTTATTCGTCAAAAAAAATTAGTAAATAAACAAGTAAGAATCCGACAGTAATCGGCCACTTTTAAAAGCTTTCAAAAACCGTCAAAAATTTTTTTTTCTATTACAAAAGTTTATATTTGTTTACGATCACCTTAGAAATGATTAGTAACTTTCAACATATTTTTGTCTCGTACAGTTTTATAGCTATTCAAACTTAAAAAGTGACCGACTACTGTAGGGTGGCCGACTACTGTCTGGTTTAGCCTATGTCCTTTTAGAAAAAAACCTCAGCTTTCGTTTAAAAAAAATCGTACCTTTCCCTCCCAAAAATTAAAATTTATTCACAATTTTGATTTTTTTGGGTCAAAAATTTTTTGTTCTAAATGCTTATTTTCAATCGAAAGAGCATAAAAAAACCTTTCCAAAATGTTCTTTTCCAAATTTTTATGTTTTATAGTTTAAGAGTAAAAAATTGTCAAAATAAGCATTGTACTGAAAAACCCAAAAATTTAACCCCCTCCTCCTCGGAAAATTTTGGACTAGGTAAAAAATATTTTCACGAAAAATTACTATCTATTAGTACTACAAAAGCCTAAAGTTTTGCTACGATGGGAGAAAAATTTTTCTCTACCTTGATCACTTGACATGGAATCGCTCATATATGAGATCTAACGTGAGAAACTATATGAATTCCTATGTGAGAAAACATAAGATCCCACACGGAAGATGTCTAGGGTGATGTGCTTTTTCAATTGGCCAGAAAATTGACGACTGTGATACTACCTTAAGCTGTGCGAGTTACACTTTTCGCTTGGACGCGCTGGTCGCCCAAGATGACTCAATTGCAATTTCAAAATGTGGAAATGTATCAAGAAGACTAGTGACAGGAGGGCTAACTGCAATAGTGGGGGTAGGACAAATATAGGGGGATTATGAAGATGTGGTTAGGTTGCGCCAAATATTGTGGTTTGATTCTGAACTTCCACTCATACACGCGTGTCTCGTATTTAAATATATAACGTAAGAGTGTGTGACTTGTGCAGAACCGAAACAAGATATTTGGCGCAATCTAACCACTCCTTCATAATTCCACTAATTCTGACTGTATTCTATGAGTGAGAAAACAGCCAAGTTAGCCCTCCTGTCTCTAGTCTTCTTGGAATTTATCTTAGAACTGTGATTGAACCACACTTTGGTTCCTACACGGAGAGAAAAATCAAGCGTTTGTAGTATGGAGACTTTCTATGGTAATTTTGTATGAACGCCCTGCTAAAAAGGCGTGTCTATATACCTCAGGTATATGAAACATATGTGACGTGCCGCGACAAAAGGGACCTTAGCTGCTTAGAATTTTAGGTTATGTTTAGAGCACTTTTAACTTCATTAAAAATTTATTATTGATTATTTAACGTCAAAAGCATATTTTTCTGAAAATATTGCACATAATAATGAATTAAATATTAATAGTTTGTAAAGAAAATTGGTCATTTTTATTTATTTATACTTCTAATTTTAGTTCTGTCACGACACGTCACATATACTAAAAAATTAAGGGTCTTTTGCAATCGTAGTATACTGACGTCCAATGCGTTAAAGGTACAACTTTTATTCTGATAACGTAGAAATTGATACAAATACAGCACAACTTTTACGCGTATTGCGCAAGTGCATTCTTTTACGAAATAAGGTCCATACTACAAACGCTTGAATTTTCTCTCTGTGTAGAATCATTCTAAGATTTTGTATGTATTTTTAGATAAGGTTACTCACAGGATCCTATATATATATATATATATATATATATATATATATATATATATATATATATATAAATTTTCAGTTGGCGGTTAGCAGATTTTCAAGGATTATTAGATGTAAAAGATGTATAGTTAGTTACATCGATGCCTTCACCGGACAAATGTATTGCACTCAAATGTTTCCATGAGTGCAACTCGTTCGTTCGAGGAAGGCATCGATGTAATTAAGTGCACAGAATATTTTAAAAAACTAATATTAAGTTATTATTATGTTGGAGAGTATATTATTTTAAGAAATTATTAGATAATTCTTGTTTTGAAATTTAAGCCAATGAATCCAAATTTTTCATTAAAAAATTTTTTAAGACAATTTTTAAGTTTGTTAACATATTTATTATTAATATAATTGTCTAGGCTTTTCTATGGTAGCCAACAACCCTTTCAAGAGACAACATTCCAAAAAATTACATTAAATTATAAAAATTATAAGTTCCCAGCGGGCACAAAGACAAAAAACGTTCTTTGCACGTCTGTAGAACGTTTAATGTCTGCCAATTTACGTTTTTTTATGTTTTTGTGCCCACTGGGTTGTTAATTACAAAAATTATAAATTACAATAATTGAAAAAATTTCTATCTATAACAAAAACGTGAGAATACATATGTGGTAAAGCATGTTTAATTTGTTTTAAAAGTTGGGAAACAACTCCTTACCGCACCACCACAACATATTTAAATAAATAAAATTAAAATAATAAAAAAGTTATGATAACACAGTTCATAACTGTTTTTTTTGTTAAATTCTCATGGAGTGAAGATAGTAGATAATTACCATAAATTCGCTTGCTGGGTGTAAAAACATGATACATCGGATTGGCGTTGAAAAACATGATACCTCGGATTTGACTTGAAAAACATGACATATCGTCCTTTGAATTGAAGAACATGACACGTCGAAGACGAAAATTTTTTATTCAAATTTCGGTTGGTACCACTGACCGCGAATCTTAAAATGTCTCAAATCAACATAAACTGTATACAAAATTATTTAACCTATTTCTTCTTTGAATTGGCATATTATGAAGCGAAAGCATTTGTTTCATACAAGTTTCAAAGATTTGGCACATTTTAAAATTAGCGGTCAGTGGTATCAACTGAAAATTGAAAAGAAAAATTTTTTTTCGATGTGTCATGTTCTTCAACTCAAACGACGATATGTCATGTTTTTCAAGTCTAATCCGAGGTATCATGTTTTTCAACGCCAATCCGATGTATCATGTTTTTACACCCAGCAAGCAAATTTTTATGAATTTATGAGAGATTCTTGGTTATGTTACATTGAATCTTGGTTCATAGATGATTCGGAAGTTAAATTCTAATAAAATTTAAGTTTTTCTGAATTTGAATTTAATTTATAATTAATTAATTTTAAGTTAAATTATTAAGAAAACCCTGATAAATTTTTCTTATATTTTGAATATCAATTTTTAAATTTATTGCATTTTTAATCTTTATGATATAAAATTTATTTTATTAAACGACTTTTATTTTCATTTTGTTCAGTTTCTTAAAATTTTAACTGCGTTAAAATCAAAATTGTGTTTTAAGTCCTTTGCATGTCAAGATAGGGCTGTATTGCCTGTATCATTTACTGCTCTTGTTGATGGGGCATGTTCATATACTCTTTTTTAACTATCTACGAGTTTCTGCAATGTAAACACTATCAAGGCGCTATTACATTATCCAGCATGCATTGTTATCATGGTAACACATGAGAGTAAATAAGTCAGAAAATTTAAATAAAATGTTATTTGTCTCTTACTTTCATGCAGGCAGTAGAGCTGTGCGAACGCCTTTAAAATGGAAACATGGGACTTGATAGATAGTATTTATTTGATTTTCTTTCAATGTTTTATCATTAACCGATATTGAAAATTGTTTTTGTAAAGTATTGTCCATGGAAAAGACAATAAAAATATTAAATTATTTGAAGATATTGTAAAAATTATCTTCTAATTGTTCTATATATAGAACAATATCTTCAAATAATTTAATATTTTAATTGTCTTTTCCATGGACAATACTTTACAAAAACAATTTTCAATATCGGTTAATTATAAAACATTATAAGAAAATTAAATAAATACTATCTATCAAGTCTCATGTTTCCATTTTAAAGGCGTTCGCACAGCTCTACTGCCTGCATGAAAGTAAGAGAGATAAAACATTTTATTTGAATCTTCTGACTTAATTACTCTCATGTGTTACCATGATAACTATGCATGCTGGATAATGTAAGAGCGCCTTGGGGATCCCACATACCGACAATGCAGATCTAAAATGGTTAAAAATCTGCAACGACCGTTTCTTTGAAAATATAAGATATTATGACCTATAAATTTGACAAACTTACTTTTTGACATAAATACACAGGATGAGTATTTTATTTGTTGTAATTAATTAAAAAATCATTCATAAAAAGTTAAATATGATCAGTTTCCAACAGCCTAAACTGCAACAACCTTTTCTTGAAAACAACAAAATCAAAATAACTTTTCCATTTGACAAACTTAATTTCAATAAAAAATACACATAATAAGATTCATTCTATATGAAAACAAGAATATAAAACTTTAATTTATGTAAACTATTTTGTATAGCAATTTGCAACAAGAAGAACACATCTGACAGATGTTTAGTGATACATAGAACCAAGATATGTCGCCAAAGGTACCAAAACTGACAAATTTTCATTATTTTTAACTTTAAATTAACAACAATGAGACATAATGTCTTCTTTTCGAGTGGAAATTCATTAGTGATAAAAGATACACAATGGGAGAAATATATTTTGTTCAAATTGTTAAAGAAAAACTAATGTTAGTAAATTAAATATCATATGCTACCGAACAGCTGTCACTTATACACTTTAGAAAAATAATGTTATTATTTATTTCTGAATGGCAAATGAGTCTCATCCTGTGTATTTTCCTACTAAATTAAATTTCCTGAATGAAAAAATTATTGTTTCGTTGTTTTCGAGAAATGGTCGTTGTAGTTTGAGCTGTTGTCAAAAGACTTGTTTCAGGAAAACTGTTCATATTTAATTTTTTATGAATAATTTTTTTTCTATAATTACATCAAATAAAATATTCATCCTGTGTATTTATGTTAAAAAGTGAGTTTGTCAAATTTATAGGTCATAAAATCATATATTTTCCAAGAAACGGTCGTTGCAGATTTCTAGCCATTTTAGATCTGCATTGTCGGTATGTGGCCCCTTAATAATGTTTACATTGCAGAAACTTGTAGATAGTTAAAAAAAGAGTGTACGAACATGCCCCATCAACAAGAGCAGTAAATGACACAGGCAATACAGCCCTATCATTACATGCAAAGGACTTAAAACACAATTTTGGTTTTAACAAAGTTAAAATTTTTAGAAACTAAACAAAGTGAAAATAAATGACGTTTAATAAAATAAATTTATATCATAAAAATAAAAAATTCAATAAAATTTAAAAGTGATATTTAAAATGTATAAGTAAAATTTATCAAGGTTTTCTTAATAATTTATTTATAAATTATATAAAGTTTTCTTGGTAAATTTTTTCTCATTTTATATTGCAATAACAATTACTCGTTAAATTGTCATCATTTTCATTGAACTCGAAAGTTTCTTACTTACCGACAGTGGTGTTTTCACCGACAGAGAATTCTTTTATTCCCGCTGTAATAGAGGTTGAGAGTGAAAACATATCAAAGCTCAAATGTTTAACTTTCTGCTGCAAAATCGCAAAGAGAAGTACGTACTTTCGACCGAGGTATGAATAAAATAAAATTTTAAATAAATTTAATACAATATTACTGTGTTTCAACTTAGAAAATATTATAAAAGAAATGTCTATTCAAGTCTTGAATGGATGTGAAAAGTAGGTCCAAAAGACGTTTCTTAGACAACCCTTTTATGTTTTTTATACGTCCAAAAGACGTCCTTTAGATGTCCTTTCTTATGTCATTTTGAATGTCTTTTGGACCAGATATATGAAGTCTTTTAGTTGTCTTTTTAATAAATCAGAGACATTACTATCTATGTCCCCGAACAAAAAGACTTTTTAGTAGGGACGTGGGTAGTGGTCGTGGTGAGGAGCAGGGTGGTTCGAATTCCGACAAGTTATTCAATTCAAATTCTAATAGTGCGGAAAACTTGCTATAGAATAATACAAGTATTTTCGTAAAAAAATTAAAATTGGTTATCTTCTGTTCGCGCATCACACATAAGCTTTTGAATTTTTTTAGAAAAATGCACATTTCTATATATCTCAAAACTATGTTTTAGTTGACGTTTTCCAAAATTTTACTCATTTTGTGTTTATGTTGAATTATTTAAAAGGGTTATTTTGTATTTATATCAAAATAGTGGGTTTAAGAATTCAAAATGAGTAAGTTGTTTAAACAAATTTTACGCATTCTATTAGGCTTTTCACGCTTAGCTTTCCCTAGGATCAACGACAAGGACGTGGTGAAAAATCTGATCCCATTTTTTTTTGTTTTTTTTATATTTTATAACTTTTTATATTTTTTTAAATTTTATAATTTTTTTGTTTTTAAAATATTTTTATTCCTTTTTTATTTTTGTTTTTCGATTCCTTTTCAATTTTTGTTTTTTCTTTTGTCTCTTGTGCATTGTGTAGAAAATATTATTAAATGTTATTAAAAAAATATGCGATAGTAAAGATTTGTATATTAAACTCTCTTTATGCATTAATTGCAAACTGGGATTTATGATCAAATTTAGGCAAATTGGAACAAGAAAATAAAGTTGAGCGTATGTAACCATCCCTATTTTGATAACCACATACCTTCTTCGACGCTTTAAGTAGAGTCTACAATGAGACAAGATGCGCATCGATGTTCATAGCTATAGATATACCACAGCATGCTTTAGTATACCTATTGCTATGAACCCTGTAAAAAAAAAGTATTGGGAGGTACGGGATACCGCATTGCAAGTGCCTACCTTTCAATGCGGTATTCGCGAAATACCGCATTGGGTGTCGTGGTGAATGCGGTATTCAAGGGGTCCCAATGCGGTGCCAGTTTTAAGCTTTAAAAAAAAAAGAAAATACGTGACAGGAGTGAATAATTAGTGTCAGTGGATCAAAATACGAATTAAAGGAATGAAAAAATACTAATAGTGAGTGTGAAAATAAAGTTTAAAGAAAATAAGGTAAAATCAACTGTTAAATGTAAGTCCAATGCGGCATAGGCTTTTTTCAATGCGGCGCATAATCGGTATACAGTTCGCGCAGTGCAGCGGCGCTCTCTTCTTTACCTAAAGCGGATTTTTTCTATTCAAATGGTAATTTTGAAAATAATGAAAAATAATATTAACTAAAAGTTGATAATGTATTTCAATCAATAAAAAAATGTTAAGAGTGTTCGACGGTCTCTAAAATTTGTAGGTTATTTGCGACTTACAGTTATCGCCAAAGAAAAACGATGACACTGACTGTTTGAAATTACGTGAAATTAGTAAACAACCGTTTTCGAACTAGTGTTTCTCTGCACACAAGCACTTTTTACAAAATCTGTTAACGTCCATTGGTCAAAAATGTTTTTAATTATCTGAATTGAAAAGATTTTGTTAATCCATACAGAAACACGGTTGCAGCATTGGAATTACAAAAGTAATGTAATGACAGGCGGCAAGGCGTGTGTTACTGCCATTTTGCCAGTAGAGGGCAGAAGTAAGCAGGGAGCGTAAAGGATCAGCTGTCAAAATGATTCGCATTACAGTGCTATGGTATTTCCAATGCAGCAACCGTGTTTCTGTATAGATTAACAAAATCTTTTCAATTCAGATAATTAAAAACATTTTTGACCAATGGACGTTAACAGATTTTGTAAAAAGTGCTTGTGTGCAGAGAAACACTAGTTCGAAAACGGTTGTTTACTAATTTCACGTAATTTCAAACAGTCAGTGTCATCGTTTTTCTTTGGCGATAACTGTAAGTCGCAAATAACCTACAAATTTTAGAGACCGTCGAACACTCTTAACATTTTTTTATTGATTGAAATACATTATCAACTTTTAGTTAATATTATTTTTCATTATTTTCAAAATTACCATTTGAATAGAAAGAATCCGCTTTAGGTAAAGAAGAGAGCGCCGCTGCACTGCGCGAACTGTATACCGATTATGCGCCGCATTGAAAAAAGCCTATGCCGCATTGGACTTACATTTAACAGTTGATCTTACCTTATTTTCTTTAAACTTTATTTTCACACTCACTATTAGTATTTTTTCATTCCTTTAATTCGTATTTTGATCCACTGACACTAATTATTTACTCCTGTCACGTATTTTCTTTTTTTTTAAAGCTTAAAACTGGCACCGCATTGGGACCCCTTGAATACCGCATTCACCACGACACCCAATGCGGTATTTCGCGAATACCGCATTGAAAGGTAGGCACTTGCAATGCGGTATCCCGTACCTCCCAATACTTTTTTTTTACAGGGAACATCGATGCGCACCTTCTCTTATTGTAAACTCTACTTTAAGTAGAGAAGAAGATCTCAGAAGATGTTTTGGTAAGTGTCGAGAATTTTTAATCATAGTGAAGACATGTCTCACACCATCGCATCTGTAATTGAACCTCCCAATTCTATAACTCGATCTGCGCTCGAACGATAAGCGTAAAGGCAGTCAAATTAATTTTGGAAAAAATCCGTCAATATTTGTCCGAGTTATGGCGATTTATGTTTTAAAATTCAATGAAATTGTGTTACAAAAAATTTCTAGCTTTTTGTCTCTACTGTCAACAATATTCACTTTACAAAAAAATTTTAAAGAGAAAAAAGTTGCGCATTTTCATTTTATAAAAGATAGTGTTTTTAAAAATATTTATTTTTAACTATTAATTTTTTTCATACTTTGGCCCGACTGACTGCCTTTACGCTTATCGTTCGAGCGCAGTTCGAGTAATAGAATTTGGAGGTTCAATTGAATCGCTCATTTTTATTTGAAACCACGTAGGCAACTACACTTTCATTACAAATATAACTATGTGAACTAAGTTTGCGGAAGGGTCTTCACTTAATATATATAGTCTTAATGTTCTGTTTGCTAGAGTGATCCAACGCGCGTGGGAGAGTCTTCCTAGATCTCGCCGAGAAAGATCAGATGAACAGTTATCTGAATGAATAGCTTCCCCAATATCGTAAAGATATTTTTAATCTTTACTTAAATGGTTCAGCATGTATTTGTATAAAATAACACTCAACTTTATATTATTGAAATTAACAACAGACAAGTGTTCAACGCTCTGAAGTTGTTTTTCGATTGTTTCTGAAAATGAATTCGGTCCACTTGTTTTTCCATCAAAATGTTGAAATAAGTGTCTCAAAGGTAATTAATTTGGCTTGAGCTGCGAATGAATACGGACGTTTATATTTATCAGCTCTGTATATTTTGACAAAATTACTCTTTAAATTTTTTCAAGTTTATTATAGATTGAATGCGAGATTTTATTCTAATTGACTTCTGTGTGTTGTGTTTTTAAATTATACCCATTTAAAAAATTACTCTTAAACTAGTGAACGTTTTTTAATTTGTGTTGTGTTTGATGAAAATTGAAAAGAACTGTCATTTGTGGAAATTGTCTACTCGCGGTTTGATTTTTTCTTTATACATTGGTTTTTTTCATTCTTAAAGAAAATTATCCATTTTATGTTGTGTTTATTGCCTGCAAAATTTTTGGTGTAAATTATTCTATTCTCTGATACACTAATTGTTTTCACAGTTAAGTGAATTAAGACAGCTAGTGCGTGTATTGTTTGTGGTGTTGTGTGTCTCATTATCGAAAATGTGTGACGAAGAGAGCTAGAATAAACTATTTACATCTATACAGACACTTACTGAATCTAATGAGAAAATTATTTCAGAAATACACGATTCTAATCAACGTATTAATATCCTTTCGAAAAACATAAATTTTAGTGAAAATAGATTGAATAAAATTGAAAGAAATTTCTCTACTTTTGAACAGCAGCAAAGAAGCAAGAATGTCGTGCTTTTTCGATTGGAGGATACAAAGGCCACAAATAAGAATCTATTTACTACAATCTCAAATATTTTTTTACAATCTGGACTAGAAATCCCAGACATTGCAATCGATGATATTTTCCGTTCGGGCAAATCCCCTGGGAAACGTCCAATATTAATTAAATTTATTGCAACGAGATGGATAAGAGATATTTTTACTAATGTTAATGAAATAATAAATCGACAATAACCGCTCAAAAGGAGAAAGAAATCTACGTCGATAACTGCTTTCAAAGGTATTCAAGTTGAGGGATGCTGGCCATGATACGGTATTAAAGGGAAACAGAATATTTTTTAATAGTTCTGAAACCAATCAACAGAAACTTGACCTTCTCTTAACCAACCCTAAAGCTATGAAAACACTGGATTCGCAGCCTGTTATTCGTATCTCAGAACGAAGAAAGGACAATACTATCAAAAAGAACTACCAGCGGCAAAGGTTCGTTGGAGGACCCAAAAAAAGGAAACCCCTTATCTCAATGGAAAATTATTTTTCACCTGGTAAACCCCACTCAGCCGACAAATACAAAACATAGCAAGATAAACATCGCGGCAGATTCAGAAATCTCACTCGATGCATAGCAACCATTTTTTACTTCATCCCAGAAATGCTCCAATTCCTTAACTGCAGCTTATTCACAAACAAAGCCTGTATTAACAAAATTAATTTTTTGGAATGTACATGGTTTGAAAAATATTTCAGACATTACAAACCAGACTCCAAATCAAATATTTATTGCAGGGCTAAAGGAAGACTATTATTATTACTAAATATGAAAATTTATCAAGCAACTGTGATATCAATCAACGCAAGTCATATTTTTGTGAAAATTAAATCCCCATCAGCAAGTTTTATTTTGGTACTCGTTTATTATCCTCCAGATGATAAATTTTTAAAGATTTTTGACAATCTAGGGTTAATTTTAAATTTTATTGCTGAGAACTACTTCAATTTACCATTAATAGTGGGAGGAAATTTTAATTGCAGAATCGAATCGTTAAATCAAGACGACCCGTCATTTTTTAGTAAACCATATTATTTTAGTCCCAAAAGATCCTCTCATGATTTCCGTACTAGTTTTAAGGGAAAATGTCTGGTGGAGTTGCTGGAGTTCTGCAATTTGATAGTTTTAAATGGCCGTTCTGTCAGTGACTCTCCGGCAAATTTTTCATTTGTGGGTGCACAGGGAATGAGTGTGGTGTTCGCACAGGGGACTATCCTTGCTTCATGACCTCAAGGTCTTAGACTTCACTTCTCTATCCGACCATCTTTCAATAGTTCTGTTTTTTAATTCCACAGCCATGACGGTTGAAAAAAGAACACAAGTATAAATAATAAGAGACTATTTTTTGATAAAAATAAAGTAGAGCAATTTAACTCTTTGATGTTATGGAGAGGGGAGGTGGGATACTTAGGAACTTATGATACTTATGAACGACACGCTCATATCCAGTATAGTTTCAGTTGCTGACGAGCTTAGCATGTTACGGTGTGTTTCAAATTTAAAAAAGAAAATTGAACGAAAGCTTTGGATAGATAATGATTGTAATTTAGCGAAAAAACAAGTCCCATTAGCGATAAAATGTGCAAAAGCAAATGCTTGCTCCAAAGAATCAAAGTGTGAGTTGTTGCAGGCAAAGTCAGTTTTGAGAAATATGTTAAAAGTTAAAAAAGAAAATTATCAAAGATCAATAATTGATAGAATCGCTTGATGTAAACAGCAAAACCAGTTTTGGTCTGTGCTAATTCAGTTAGAGTGCGCTCTTGTCAAAAATCACGTATTGACTTAATCACTTGGCAGGGCTTTCTTCAGTCTTTTTTTGTTGTAAATTGTACAATTTTGCCGCTAATTTTTTAAAAAATGCTTGAATTTGCTTTATTATCGTTACTCGGGGATTTTTGGAGTCACTGATTACGAAACCAATATCAGTTTTTCAAAATTCAAAATGGCGAATCCAATATGGCAGACAAGATTTTTAAAAATTGCTTGAATTTGCGTCAATATCGTTTCTTGGGGGTTTTCAAAGTCGCTGATTGCGAATCAGAAGTCAGATTTGAAAAAATTTTTAAATTCAAAATGGCGGATCCAATATGGCGGACAATATTTCAAAAAATTTCTTAAATTTTCTTACATATTTGCCCCGAGTATCAACTCGGGAATTTTCGGGTTCGCTGATTACGAATCCAATATCACTTTTAAAAAATTCGAAATGGCGGATCCAATATGGCGAATACAGTAACGGTAGACACTCAAGCAAATGGTGGCATAGCATTTTAGACTTTTCTATAGATCTGGTCATTCTAAATTCCCTGAGACTGTATGAGCTTCATTACAAATGTTTTCGAAAATTTCACAGCAAGTAAGTGCGGCTTATACAATGTTGCAGAAAAAATCGCATTGACCGGAACCTCTCAGGTGGTGTGTAAACCGTGCTTTCTGCGATTCTAATCTAAAATTCTTTCCGTATTCAATGACCTCAAAAACTGTTGTATTTAATCCGCCATTTTGATTTTTAAAAACTGACGTTAGATTCGTAATCAGCGACCCCAGAAACCCCCGTGTAGAAATTGAAATTGAACTAAATTCAAGCATTTTTAAAAATCTTGTCCGCCATATTGAATCCGCCATTTTGAATTTAAAACATTTTTCAAATCAGACTTCTAATTCGCAATCAGCGACTCCGAAAACCCCCAAGTAACGATATTGACGCAAATTTAAGCAATTTTAAATTGTAGCCAGATGCATTCAGAATAGAAAGCAATTTAGCGCAAATAATTGGTTAATTTTTATAAAAATTACATATAATTTTTTAAGTGGGACATATATGTCCCGGAGGCACGAAAGGGTTAAATATAAATGATCAAAAAAAGCATTTTAAATTATAAAAGTGGAAAAACCCTTGTAATCGATGGAATAGGGTATGAATTTTATAAACAGCTTCCGCAAAACTGACTTTTGTATTTGGAACGATTTTTTTAAATAAAATTTATGATAAAGAGTCAGTTCCTGAGGATTGGGGTAAATTAGTAACTACTATGTTATTTAAAAAGGGGATGTGGGATTGCCGGAAAATTACAGACAGATAACATTTATCAACACAATTGCTAAAATATTTACACAGGTTATCTGTAGCCATTTGGTTTCGTGGGCTGATGATTTAAAGTTAATACCGGAATTGCAATCAGGTTTCAGAAAAGGCCGAAGCTGCCTGGATAATCTTTTTTCCTTGCACGCTGCTATACAATTGCACCTGAATAAACCGGGGATCGCTGTATTTGTCACTTTCATCGATTTGAAATGGGGCCTTTCCATCAGTAAACCACAATCTCTTATAGATTAAATTGCATAGGTTGGGTTCAAGTTTTAAATTAATTAGAATTATTAAAATTTTGTATGAGTTTTGTTTTACATTAAGACCCAGGAAGGTTACACTGAATGTCAGGGTCACTTCGGGGGTCTTACAAGGCTAAGCCCAGATCTGTTCAACCTCTTCATTTTTGATATGGAAAAATATTTATTGGAGAATGATTGTAGGGGTATTTCTGTTTTGAATGAGAATGAGATAATTGATTTTGGCTATGCTGATGATTTTGTATATCTTTCAGATTCACCGCTCGAAGTAAATAGAAAACTAAAAGCCTTACACTCATACTGTCACGACAACTGCCTCACTGTTAATGTGAAAAAATCAAATATTCTTATTGAGGTAGTTAGACAATATACCTACCTGGGCATGCCATTCGCGGACACGGGTTCTTTTCTTTCTGCTGCTGATAAGGCAATAGATGCTGCAAATTCAGCAGTGGGAGGAATTATGAGCATAATACTCCGATAAAAAATTTTTTCACAGATAAGACTATCAAACTAATATGTTTGTAGGATATGTCTGGGAAACGTTGTGTACAGGTTCGGAGATGGCATGGACTGTTTCTTCTGTCATCAAGAAGACGAGAGTCTTTTTTACATTCTTTCTAATTTCCCGGCGTGTACCCATTTGTGCGCGGCTGCCTTCCCTGAAATTTGTTCTAGTTCTGACCCGGTGGAAAGATGGCTTGCAATCTTGAATTCTTCGAAAACGAAATGGCTAAATCTTTCGTAAAATTAATTAGCCATCTGTTACACGAGCGATATAATCATGGATTGTTAGAAAATTAAGGTGCTGTATTACTTATATTTATTTATCTTGGTTACTAATTTTATTAAGTTTGTAATTGTATTGTATGTAATATATATGTAAGTAATTGTATGTGTAAAACTTAGTTGCAGTCTCTTGCGATAGCGATTCTCCGCTTGTACTCATGTAACGAGATAGAAAAGTGTAAAAAAAATTAAAAAAGGTAATTCATTTGCATGAAGCAAGCACATATCTCACTGAATTGGTCTAGTTGCATGTAAGTGGCTTAAATGAGTGATAATCGTTCTTATGGTACGGTGTTCTTGTTAACACACCGGTAAAAACGTTTCATAATTTATTTGATTTGTTTGGACTTTCTTAACTTTTTACATCAAACTGAATGTAAATAGTTTAAATAGACCAAAAAGTGACAATTAATAATAGAAAATTATAGCCGTTAGATTCTTTTTTATATAACTATCATAATTAATGTGAATTAGTTTCCACGTGCTTTTGTATTGCTCTTTCTTTTGTGTGATCCGCAACAGAGTGACGTGTCTATTACTTATAGAACCACAACTCGCATAATTTGACACATAATAATATTTTAATAATGGATCCTAAATTAAGTAAAAAAGATGATGTGACACAAGTTGCATCGTATTTCATATTCCGTGCTTGTGGAAAAAAAGTAAATGATTCTAATCACTGCCCAGGGTGTAATGCTCCCTACCAAAAAAATTGCACTGACAAAAGGACAACTCTAATTTCTGGAATTGGCTACTCCAAATGTCGCGGACCTGACTCCAGGCCAGCGTCTCCTGCCAGCTCTGACAATTTAATACAAGCACTTTCGCGTGGTATAAAAACACTTGCCACGCAAATGAAAGGAGACCTTGAAAAATTGAATCAAACTGTATCTCAACTCCACAAAGGCTTCAACACATATGGTTAGCAACTAAACAGTCTAGAGAACAAAAATAAAAAAATACCGAACGTATTGATAACATTGAAGCCACTTTATCTACTATGAACCAAACACAACGAAATCAAAACAGTAAGTATTTATTTACGGAAGTTAAATTACAAATTAAAGCAAAAAGTAACATAATTTTTTTTTTTGATTAATTGAACCAGTTTCTATCAATGCTTATGATTATGAGAAAGATAAAACAAATTTATCGGAACGTTGTAACATATTATCTCCTCAAATAGATATTTTCCGTAATTTTTATTTTAAACGAATCGGAAAATTTTCTAGGGCGCGAACTAAACCTCGTCCATTAAAACTATTCTGCAAATCTCAGGACAATGCAGTGAAAATCATGAATTTAATCAAAGACTCGACAGAAAAATTGAACCAATCACCAATTTCCAAAGATCAAATTGTTGCTCCAGATCGAACAATGACCCAACAAAAACAATACAATAAGCTTAAACAAATACTTTAAGACAGAATCAACAAAGCAGAATCCGACCTTGTAATACGCTACATCAACAGAATTCTCAAAATCCTTCCAATCCATCAACGGAGCACCAATCAAGATCCTTAAGTTTTTTATCAGAATGTCGAAGGTTTAAATACAAAAATTTCTTCTATAATTAATTATAAGATTTTAGTTTTGACAATGTTATAGCTTTAACTGAAACATCGTTTGATTTTATTTTTAATTTAAATAATTATTTTAAATTACATAACTTTATTACGTTTCGAGATAAACGAAAAAACAGAAGAGGCGGATTTGTCCTCCTCGCAATTTCATCAACAATTATTGCACATCAACTAAATTTACCCTTACCATCTGTATATGAAGATATTGTGAGCCAAGTCGCGGTTAAAATTTCTATTAATCATTTTTCTTTAATTGTTGTTTTAATTGTTTTTTTCTATATATCACCTTTTTTAACTAATAATTTCTTTGTTTCAATCATTGATTATTTACAGAGCCAATTTATATTATTAAATGAAAAATTACTAATAATAGGAGACTTTAATGTACCACGATATTTTGACTATATAGAATCTCTTAATATGAATTCTCAATTTTCCGATGTTAAGTCCAAGGCGCTTGGAAGCCTTAGTAAGTTTTTTAATTTATTACAAATTAATGGAGTCAAAAACTATAAAAATAGTATTTTAGATTTGATATTTTACTCTGAAAATATTAATGTATCCATAGCTTTAACTCCTTTTGTTATACCTGATAAATATCATCCACCTTTAGCATTTATAGTAAAATACAATAAAAACACACACTTAAATCAATTAGACTAATGATCATTACGTAAATAGACTCTACACTATAAAAAAGAGCGTCTTGGTTTAAGACGTTTACGTGGTCACTTCTAAGACGTTTATAAGCGTCTTATTTGCCTTCTAAAATGCATGTATTTGGAGGTTATGTTTTTCATTTAAGACGCTCAAATAAGACGTTTATAAACGTCTAAACGTCTTATTTTTAGACGCAATTTGTTGCAGTATATAACTTTAAAAAAGGACAATATGATAAGTTCTATGTAGAGTGTCTAACATTAAACGATATTAATGAATTAACTAATTATTTAAATGTGAGTCTCACACGATTGATGAACAAATATGTACCAACCTTCCATAAATTATCTAGGCATAAATATTCAAACTGGTTAACTTCCGATATAATAAGTGACATTAATTTAAAACATACTTTATATAGAAGGTTTAAGAGAAACCCATCTGAACTCCTAGGAATTAAAATTAAATCATTTACACTTAGCTTAAATGCACGAATTAAACACTCATTTACACTACATCAGGCATACTGTGAAACTCAATTTTTTTCCAATCTAAAAATATTTTGGAACAAGTTTAATAAAAAACAAAATGTGACAAGATTACCAACTGAAATGTACTTGAGAGATACGAATTCAAATAAATTTCAAACCATAGTGGATAATTTCGCAACTCATTTTAATACCGTTTATAATCCTAATTCAATTAATATTACTAGTATTAATAACAACCTAAAAAGTAAAATATTTAATACTTCACTACACTACCAATTATCAGTCACGGAAGTAACGTAACGTAACGTAACGTAACGTAAACAGCGGGCATTGATAACATCCCTGCATTTCTCCTAAAGGATCTTTCATCTGTAATTAACGAATTTTTATGTCACTTGTTCAATAAAATTCTAATATTAGGCTATTTCCCTGATAGATGGAAAGTAACAAAAGTAATACCGGTCTTTAAATCTGGAGATACTAAAAACATATTAAACTACAGACTAATTTCTATTATTTCAAATTTTACCCAGATTTTCGAAAGGTCCATAGTAAAAGTGTTAAATAATGCACTACAAACTAATCTTATTACATCACAACATGGATGCGTCTCTAAAAGATGGACATTGACACAGAATATGTTAATCATGCAATTACTAAAAAAAGTCAAGTCGACGTAATTTACACAGACTTTTCGAAGGCTTTCGACAAGGTCGATCATTCAATCTTTTTTCGTAAATTTAAAACAATAAATATTCTAGGTAACCTACTTAACACATTAATATCTTACTTAACAAATAGATTTAACATAGTACAATATGGAGAATTTTCATCGTACCCTTATATCCCTACATTTGGCGTTCCTCAGGGATCTGTCTTAGAATCAGTTTTATTTACTATTTATATAAATGACGTGGTAGACACTTTAAAAACAAATAATCTTCTTTTCGTAGACGATTTTAAAATTTTCTTAAAAATTAATTCTGACTCAAACATTTCATTACTAAAAGATGATTTGAAAAATTTAATAGAATGGTGCAACTTAAATAACTTAGAGATGAATCCAGAAAAGTGTAGTGTTGTTACATATTTCAAAAACATTTACCCATCTATTACTGCCTACTTAATAAATAATGAATCAATTCCTAGGAGAAATATAATCCGTGACCTTGGCGTGACTTTTACAATCAATTTAGATTTTTCACAGCATATATTAAATATTAATAAATTCGCGTCCAGGGCATTAGGATTATTAATGTTTAAGACAAAGCATTTTAAAAATATTAAAGTTCTCCAGAATATTTTTGATATATTTGTGAGATCAATATTGGAATATGTGTCGGTTCTGTGGGATCGACATTTGAAGAAAAATAAAGTCCTTCTTGAAAATCTACAAAAAAAATTTCTAAAATCTTGTTTTTTTATTAAATGGAAAAGTTATCCAGAGAGAGGGATTGATTATATAGAATTATGTAAAGCAAGTAGTGTTTTTACTCTTGAAGAACGACGTCAAAAGGCGAAATTTAAATTTATTTATATTATCATTAATAATTTAACTGATTGTCCAATACTCTTAAATCAAATAAACTTTAGATTGCCCAGACTAAATTCAAAAACCTTCAACCTTTCAAAAATAAACTCCCTGAGGCTCCTACAGCGTTTTATTCTCCAATGTATCGAGCGACTCTATTAATGAATTTTGTGTATACTAAACCGAGTGATATTGATTTATTCAGTACTTCAGCGCCTAAATTGAATAATCTATTGAAGGATACATTTCTCTCTTTCCGAAATTTGTTTATATAATTGTTAGTATCCGACAAAACCTTACAACATTTTTTTTCTTTTCTTTACTAAATTTGTACTATTTTATTTTTTTATATCTTAATATTTTTATTAAAATTTTTTTGTACTACAAATTAATTTCTATTGTAAGATAATTGATTTTCTTTTACTTTATGAATATATAAATGTACTATAATGTAAAAATATTGCCCTTCAACAATTTTTATAATCATGGGCTGCATGAACTATTTTCAAATAAAAAAAAATAAATAAAATCAAATTCCTTTTCATTTAAGTGAGATATCATACTTTCAGTGATACCTTTGCTTGTAGCAGAACTAGGCGTTATGTGAAATATATATTAAGAACCAGGCTCTATTATAATAGAGACATGTTCTTCCTTACACGTTTTGCGATAACACTTGGAGCCTACTTCCTCTTGGTATAAGGTCTAATCTTTTCTTCCATCAAAATAAAGGGATATAAGGCTTCCGACATAGTTTTAGCTTTCTGTTGCAAGGCTTCTCTGTTTTTAAATTTCTTCCTTATGATTTTATTTTTATCTATAACAATAGTCAAGTCTGTTGCAGTGACGATTTGTGGGTCTTTCATGACTGACGTCGCAATAGCAGCGGTCGCTCTTTCCGAAACACCGAATCAGTCACTAAATGCTGCAGTTTCAGAGAGATTAATGCGCATTTGTGATTTAGAAGGCTTTTGAAAGTACGATGTTGACGGCCTGAGAGCGAATGTGGATCTTTGATATGCTTTTCTACTTCAGATGAATGACTGTCTACGAAATCTTCAATGTTGGCACCAAAAGCATCTGAAAAATCTTTGGCATTGTCAACAGAAGAAGTGAAAGCACATGTCATGTTATGTTTTATTTTTTCATTTCTTTCAGCTCGACGATTAAGTTTTGTAGCTTTGTATATAAAGCTTTATATATAAAGCCAATCTTTCCGAGTCTGTCAGTTCTTTGATCAAAAAGAAATTTACGTTCTATAAGAGGAATTTTATGATCTTTTTCACATCTACAGTCAATAGAAAGAAGGTTTGGGCAAATACATAATGACAGAGGTTTACCGCAGTTACAGTCCTTTGACATTTGTATGAAAAATGTCAAAAATTTTCGCTGCTTCGGTCTTGAATATTTCAAGATCTTTCTAAAACTTAGGCCTTTCTTTATCTCTTCTGTAAGACTTTCTTTTTAGGGTTTCGTGGCCAAGGGCCAAAACCCTTATAGCGAGACTTCGGTGTCCGTCCGTAGTTTTTAAGTCTTAAGTCTTAGGTCTTAAGTCTTAATTCTTAAGTCTTAAGTCTTATGTCTTATGTCTTAAGGCTTATGTCTTATGTTTTATGTCTTAAGGCCTTACGCCTTACGTAATGGTTGCCATAGCAACCGTTGCAATGGTAACGGTTGTCATAACAACCATCGCCATGGCAACCGTTGCTATGGTAATTGATAAATTATTATTTATTTATCATTTTACGCCACGAAACCCTATGATGTAGGCGCATTGCGCCTGCTTCTCCGACTGATTTTTTTCCAATATTTGTCATGATATGCAGAAATCATTTATTCAACCCTGGTTGAATTGGTGCTTTAAGATGCTTTAGCATCTTAAAGCACCAAGAAAGCAAAAATAAATATACTACTAAATAACAATTATATAAAGTGTCAGTGGAAGCCAATATTATTTGACTTCTAAATGTTGCATACAAGAGTCACAGTATCAAATGAAGTCTAACTCTTCCACCACTACTAAATCTTTAACAATAATTGTACCAATCGATATGAAGTTAATTATTATGGAAAAGCTAACAATCAGAAAGCATGAGTATCAAAATAATAATAAAAAATAACCATTAAATATTACTTCAAAAAAGTTAAGAAAATAAATTATTTTCGAAAGATTTTTCAAAACTTCAAGTGTCATGCGCGAACAGAAGATATTAACCGATTTGAATTTTTTACGAAAATACTTGTATTATTCTATAACAAGTTTTCCGCACTATTAGAATTTTAAATGAATAACTTGTTGGAATTCGAACCACCCTAGTGAGGAGTTGTTTCCCAACTCCTAAAAGAAATTAAACATGTTTTACCACGTGTGTATTCTCTCACGTTCCTGTTATTGATAGAAAATTTTTTCAATTTTTGTAATTTATAATTTTTGTAATTAATAACTTATAATTTTTATAATTTAATGTAATTTTTTTCAATGTTTTATTATAAAAAGGGTGGTGGCTACCATCAAAACGTCGAGACAATTATATATGTTCCACGCTGTTCTAATAAAACTTTCGTGTATCTTGTCTTGTTAAATTTTTTTAAAAAATAGAATAGACATGTTTGTAATATGTTATTTATATGAATTGCATCAACTTTATTACTTAATAGTAAGACTGTTAATAAAATATTGGCTTTATCTGTCCCCTTGTATAGTCACTCATTTTCATGAGTTAAAGTAAAATAAAATTTTTTTAAAGGCTTCTGATGTTTTTATTTAGGATGCTGAACCAAAGTAAGGGCTTCAAAATATGCTTTGTAATTATGGGTAATTTATTGAAAGATATTATGAAATCAGACAAACTTTTTGATCAAAAAGTATTGAGTTTAGCTGGAGAACTTCGACAAATATTAACAATTAAAGAACTAAGCACTATGTTAAATTTTTTAAAATGATAAAAATAGTCAACCCACATATCACCATGTTTTCAAGTAAGATTACATAAGAGGATATCTGTAAAGTTTGTATTGTTACCTTGTAAGTCTGCAGTAAATATGAGATGTTTTTAAAATTTTCGCCTTAAAGTAAGCTTACACATAAGACCAATAATCAAGATTCAACTGACAGTCATGTTAAAGTGCCAAAAAAATAATAATTTTTGTTTGTGGTGTGGATTACACGTATAGTTCGTAAGGTAATCTTTAAATTTAATTATTATTTAGTATTATTTAGTTTAAAGGTGAATGAAAAATCATTTGTCTCAGTATGTTTGTAGTTTGCAAATTTAAATATTTTAATTTTTATTTAATTATTTATTTATTCTATTTTAATTTACTAAAATGATGTTTGTTTGTTGATTTTAACTAGTGACCTGATGATGGTAGCGAATCTGACCACCGAAACGTTGTCAATTTTATTAAAAAAGTGAGAGTTAGTGTTTTTTCTTTCACTTTTAAACATCTTCCAAAAATCGAAAAATATTTTATGAATCTTTACATTTCCTCCATCACGGTAAGCTTACAAGTAAAGGTTGCTGTAAGCTTACAAGTAAAGGTTACTGCAAGCTCACAAGTAAAGGTTACTGCAAGCTCACAAGTAACGGTTACTGTAAGTTCACAAGCAAAGTTTACCGTCAGCTTACAATTAAAGTCTATTGCAAGGTTACAAACTATACGTGTTATCCACACCACAAACTTACAGCAAGATATTGTGCTATATGGGTAGTATTGTTGCTCGAAGCACAAATAAAATAAATTAGAAACAATAAATGTCAGAATCAATCATTTTTATATAATATTAGTTTTTATTAACACACATATCTACATTTGAACTGTTAATATTTCACTCTTTTTCTTTTTACTACAATCGATTTTTTGGCTATTACAACTAACTAAAACATTTAATAAAATCACTGTATTAACCCTCCATCCGTCGCATTGTGAGAAGTTTCCACACCCAATTTCATTTTTTATTTATAACTTTTGAAATACAAAAAATTATAATTTTATATTCTCACAGTACCTTTCACTTGTCATCAATTTTTTATTTAATTTACTTGCAATAGATTGTTTGAAAAATATAATGAACATTCCAAAAAAAAATTGTCTTTTTATAACAATTTTCGATTTATTTACGATGGGTGAGAAGTTTCCTCACCTGCGACGGATCGCGTTACAAAAAAAGATGCGACGGATGGAGGGTTAATAACTGAAGGATAGATGTTTGAAGGAAATGGATTTTGCATATCGCTACAACTTTTTAAAATTTGAAAATTTTATGAAAATGTTTAATTTCAATATGTTCCATTTTCAATATTCTCTATTATAAATGTACAATAGAAACTAAAATTGTCAATACTGTAATAATATTTCGTGATCTACATTATAATTTAATTTCTGATTCAATACGCCCAGGGTAGTGATCCATTACTCTCCGACCCGAGGAGTAATGGATCAGCTTGCAATTCTCTAAAAACATGGTTTTAGAAGAAAAAGTATGTGTGATATTAGGGAGAACTTTTTTTAATTGAAAGCTGAGATGTTAGGCTAAGTTTTCCATTAACCTGAGGGTGTTAAGGGGGTTGTAGGTGGTTAAGGAAGGGACCATTTTGTTTTTGGCAGTCTTTTTTGGTTTCAGCGACCCCAAAAAACATGAGGATAGGGGGGTGAGATCTCTAGGTTTTGACTTTTTTATGAGCCTGTGTAATTTACGATAAAAATTTAAAATATTTAAAATTACATTTTTTTAGAATGTATATATTGATCAATATTTTTTAAACTTTTTTATAAAAGACTAGCACTAAATCAAAAAAGTTTAACCCTCATCTGATTGTGGGCAAATAATGGGATCTTTTTATTTTAAAGTTTTTAATTTTTATATAAGATAAGTAGCCAGGTGCCTAACTTGAAATTTGACCAAATCATCAGTCTGAAAACAGTTGTGGTGTGAAAAATTTGTATAATTTGGTCAAATCGCAACTTAGGCATTTGGCTACCAACAGTTTTGTGTAAGGTCTTGGAAATCGTGTTCATAAGTGCAATGCATCTGTAATTATTTGTATCGGATCTCTCCCCCTTTTTCAAAAACATTGGGGCGTAAGCCTGTCCGCACGATTTGGGAATCAACCCCGTGTTAATTACGTTATTATATAAACACTGTAAATATAAAAGACAATTATGAGGTAGGTTTTTTTAAAATTCGTATAAAATACCATCGGACCCCGCAGCTTTTCCCTTTTCACACTCATTCAAAACAGAAATCACTTCACTGTACTCAACCTTTTTATCTAACAAAGGGTGTCTTGCGTCGTATCGTATAAATTCATGGTAAAAAATTTTCACGGAGGATACAATTCAGACAAATATTTATTTCAGGTTTCCATCTTAATGTGATCAGTCAGTAATTTTACAGTTATTTACCAGTCCGCCTAAAATCAGCGTCCGTGGCAAAAACTGTCCAGTAACTTGAACAATCGAGTGGCTCCATTACAAATTTCTTCTAAGGAAGAGCGTCCCATTTGATTAATTTTTGGCCAAGTTATAAACACTTGAAAAAAAATTTACATAATAAAAGTGATATTACAATAACACTGGTCAACAAAAAGATACATTTCTCTAATTCAAAGATCGGACAATGATATTCTTATAGGATTTTCATTGCTGAACAGGAAAATGACCTCCAAAAGTGCCTATTACGTCGAGATTTTGCGAAAAATGGACTCAAAGTCTCAAAAACCATGTTTTTGGCCTTTTTGGATCACTTGTAGAGAATGATGCCGACGTGCTAAAAGTCTCTTATTAGGCTTTATTAAAGTTTTATTTATTATTATTTAAAATCAAAAGTATTTTTTAACTAAAAATATTGCATATGTAACAAAAACTAGTAAATATTACGCGACATTTTAAGTTTTTCATGTATCACAAATTATTTTCATTGACTTTTTGCTTTTGTACTCTTCCTTTTCGATTTTACCTATTAAACTGGAACAAAATTTCATGGTTTTAAATACTGTTTTTCCCTCAGTTGGTTTTACGCTAGTTAATTGTAGAACCACATCTATGCTCGAATATTTTTTCATCACAGTATTCAAAGCTTTTCTTATCCCAATATCTTTGGTTAAGGACAACTGCACAGATGACTTCTGCAATACAAAAAAGTAATCAATAATTATTCCAATATATTCGAAATATAAGTAAAATAAATAAAGAATAATATTCTAACTTACACTTAAGAGTTATATAAAGTTAGAGATATATTCAGGGTGGCCACATGTCAGTAAAGTCAGGGAAATGACTGGAAATAATTTTTCGTTAGGGAAATTGAGAAGAATGAGACTTTTCCACTCACTTAAAAAAATTGCGATTTTTTTGTCTTTTCTTCCAAATATTACAACAAAATACCTTAATTGTTAGTAAAAAAGTGCAATTTATTTCGATTTTTATACTGCAAAAATAACTAAACAAATCTATCAAAAATTATTTTTGAATTGTTTTTAAGATAATTAAATTTTGCAAAACTTTATGGAAAATAATTGTTTTCAAGTATTATTAATACTAGTCACTTTTACTTGCGCGCTACGCGCGCCCCCTTTCTTTCTGCTATTCAATATAAAAATATTTTAACATTGAAAAAGTTTCCAACATTATTCTAAAGATGAACACATATTTATTAAAAGAATTTTATCTTAAAGGATTAAATTTTGTTTTCAATTTTGTATTCCTAAATTGCACTTGAATTGCATAATTTTTATTTCTCAATAACAATATTGTTCACCAACTCATTCTTTTGTTTCAGGAAATAATTCGCATAATTTCTACACTAAAAATAATTTAATTGAATCAAATAAAAATTAATTAACTCAATTAAATAGTTTAATTGTCTATTATCCAACAAATATTTATTTGAACCAAGTACATATTTATTAGATCTGAGTATTTGATTTGACAGTATGAAATAAATATTTATTTGCATCAATAAAATAATTTTTTTAAGTAACTAAATCTTTATTTGTATCAAATATTCAATTATTTATCACAATTAATTCTTTTAATTAAGATTTAAACCTGAAAAAATGTACAAAAATAACCTTTTTTAGGGCGTTTAAAGTGGGTAGATCTCTTAATAAAAAACATTAATCCTGAAGCCTGTACTTACGCGACTAAAATACTCATAACTCCGTTAATTTTGCTATAATTAACTTGAAATTTTAACACAATATTCTGGAGGTATTATACAATCATTAAAAAAATTCTAAGAAAATGCAATAAAAAATTTTAAAACCTTACCCCCCTTAAGAAAAACTGGGAAAAGGGTAAATCTTAATATTTTAGAAGATTTTTATTACTTTAAGGAGATAGAAAACAGATAATAGAATACATTTAAAAAAGAGGACTATAATAAGAATGGTATTTAGTTACATTCAGCGATAGTTTAGACAGTTATACAAATTAATAAATAATGATGGTGGTCATTTTCTTCACTAATAACCCTTCATGATTTCGATTAGCAGTCCAAAAATTCACATATTCTATTTGCATGATAATAAATTTATGCTAATAAATATTATTCTCAGCTTTTGTAAACATTTGTATATAATCCATTTGGTTGTTGAATCTTATTAAAAGAAAAATAATTTTTTAAATTAAAATATATTTTTTTATATTACATATGTATACCGAAAAAAGTTTAGTTTTCATAAATTTTATGTTACAAAATTTTTTTTCTTTCCTTTGAAAATAGATGAACTTACATTTTGACCGGTACTGTAAATATTTCACATTGAAAATTACGATAAACATAAATATAGCAAATTAAACTTAATTAAAATTGAAGGGCCGGATGTATCAACTGCCGCTGCGCGCTATCGCAAGAAATAATACCAGTCAGGTAGCAGTGAGAGGCCCAAAAGCGCTCACTACTCACTGACTGGTATGGTCCTTTACGGCGGCGCGTAGCGGCAGGTGTTATATCCGGCTCCTTAATTATTCAAAAATTTCACTATAAACATAATTTTTTATATACATATTACTTCTATTATCTCCTAAATATATTTTTACGGATTCAAATGAACGTACCCTCGATAATGCAACATACATCTGACCGTGATTAAATACATCTCTTCTTAAATCTATATATATTCTGTTAAATGTTTGTCCTTGAGACTTGTTAATGGTCATTGCAAAAGCTAATTTTATAGGAAATTGTCTTCTTTTATAAGTAAACGGATATAAATTTTCACAATATAAAGTTACTCTATGTAAAAAGACAATATTTCCACTCTTATCTCCCGTTAATATTTGACATTTAATAACATTATGTGATAAATCTAAAACAATTAACCTTGTTCCGTTACATAATCCTTCATTAATACTAAGATTTCTAATAAGCATTACAACGGAATTAATTCTTAAATGTAATTCATGTGGTGGTAAAGAAGGTGGAGAGAGTATTTAAATATTCTGGTAATAACGTTTCAGAAAATTTTCCATTATCACAATTTTCAGTAGAATCAATACTTTTATATATTTTTTCACCTTTACTGTCTAAGAGACGCACCACTCTCTTATTAATATCATCAACGTCAACGTTTCTAGGTGCTAAAATTGCACACTCTGACAACTCCTGAATTTATTCTGTTGTATGAACTGACAATACATTTCTTCTGCAATATCTACATTCCCTTTTTGAATAATATGTTCTGGTAGTATAACATTATCATCTGCATCATTTAATTCACCATTGCCTACTTTAAGTAAAAAATCTACAAATTCCGTTTCTTGTGGTAAGGCTCTCATATTATCTGTTAATGTGTATTTTTTGAAATGTTTCCATAGTTTACTATTTTTTATTGATAAATTAACTATTTCTGATCTAGTACCTCGTTCTTTAATTGGTAAAGTTTGTCGAAAATCTCCGCCTAGAATTACAATCTTACCACCAAAAGGTTCATTGGAATTCATTATATCTCTTAATAGATAATCCATAATTTCTAAAGCATATTTTGGAGCCATTGGTGCTTCATCCCAAATAAAGACATCTATATTTTTTAAAAAGAGGCCTTCTTTAGATTGAACTTTAATGTTTGAAGATGAATCACTGTATAATGGAACGGGTAAGACTAAAACTTTATGAACAGTTTTTCCATTTGGAAGCAGAGTCGCAGCTGTACCTGTAAATGCCATGTTGCAAACATTTATTCCTTTACTTCTTAACAAATGCCATAGCGTAATGTATAAAAATGTTTTTCCAGATCCTCCACAACCATCAACATATAAGCACTTAGAACTATCAAAAGAAGAATCCTTTAGGGCATCAAGTGCATAATCAACTACAAGTTTTTGTTTTACATTTAATTTAGCATAATTCTGTTCTCCTATGTTAATATGTTCTGCAATACTTATATCATTAACTTGTTGAGTAAGAATTTCATCTTGTATATCTAACAATCCCTGAAAGTCAGTTAAATTATATCCTTCGTTAAATAACATTGTTTAATATTTCTATAAGCCCTTTGTTCAGCATCAATGTCGTTAGTTTTTGAATAATCTTCTGACATTTGACCCTTAAATTGTTCCCAAAGTTTATCCGGTTGTACAGGATGACAATGAATTAAAATTCTTGTAAATAATTGGCGAAGTGAATGAGGCATCATCCATAATGCAGCTTCTTCCATTGTTCTAATCCACTCACTATTATCTTCTACAAGTCCTAATGCCAAACAAGCAGATGTAAAAGATTCATGAACAACTCCATTAACTGTTCTCAAACTTTCAAAAGAAGTTGCTCCTTTTACTGTAAGCAATAATACTCTAAGATTAAATAACTCTAATTGATTTGGATTAACTGAATACATTCTTCCCAAAACTTTTTCTTTACGAATTCTTTGTTTCCATTCAAGAGATTTTGTTACCCATGTATAATGCTCTGGTATTTCTGAATAATATAATTTTTGAGCATTACTATCTCGTTGGTTAAGTTTAAAGTAATCCAGAAATTTTGTATTTTTATTTAAATCGAAAGAAATACCGTTACTATCTTTTTCTTCTCGAATAATAACATTCTGTTCATTTGGCAAATGTATGGGCAAGCGATTAACGCTATGACTCTTTTTTCCTAAAGGTTTACTTAGAATTCTCCAAACTGCCTCAACTGGAACAACATATCTATTTTCTTCATAATGATTTATTTCATTATGATTAATAGTTACATCACCATTCGCATTTGTGATAATAATAGATGCAGCGTCATGCCCTTTGAGAATATATTTATATAAATATTTAACAGACTTGTTACTCGAAACTATTTCTACATTAATATGGCAATTAAATATTTCTGACAGTTTAGGACAATACGGAACAACATTAGAATTATCAACAATAAATCCATTCGGTCGTTCATATACTTTATTATTATTTCTTCGACGACAATGAACATAACAATTTTCTTCAATTGTAGTTTCTTCTTGGTAACTTTTTGGAAATTTTTTTGAACATTTTCCATCAATTAAACACCAATCTCCACAAGGTCCATGATTATTATTTTGCATTATTATTTTATGTAAAATAGGATTATTATTTTCATCAGGAATCTCTGCAGAAATATAACGATCGACACTTTCAACTGTTAATGTTTTAGAATTTTCTTTCAATATAACTAACAAATGAATGTGTGGCAATCTTCGCTTTTGAAATTCAATAACATAAACATAAGATATGACCTCTCCAAACAATTTGTTATCAACAATATGTTTAAGTAAATGTTTTACTTTTAATGCGAATACTCTAGTTACAATATCAGGTCTATCGGCAGCAGTTTGATGGGGTAATAAATTTTCCTGTATCTCTTTCCAATTTAGATTACACGTCATTGTAATAAATAAATCTGGTCTACCATGACGTGCAACAATAGCCATCGAATCCTGATATTGTTGCATCATATTGCGAGGTGATCCAATAAAAGTGGAAGGCAATATAAGCGTTTTTCCCACGTGTACATCATTTTCCAACTCATGATTGTGTAAATAATCGATCAATCCTTTATATGTTTCACTTCTTAATTGAGCTTGATTATTTGCACAAAATCTTAATCGATCTTTTTCTATTTTTACATAATTGTCAACCACCCATTGTTGAAACAATCTACCCCCATATAAAAATGGATTAAATTCCTTATCTCTTATAGCAATTTTATATTTAATGTAGGCAGATCTAGAAATAGTATGATTTCTACTTCTGTAATCACTATCACTACGAATCATATTAATATTATAACCCTTATTTCCAAGTGGATAAAATATAGGATAAATCCAAGGTTCAACATTGGGATCTAAATTGCTAACCAATTTTAATTCCTTTGTAGATTCATTATAAACCGTTACATAAGATTCTGGTATTTCTCCCTCAGAGTTTGTATTAAAAATTGCAGCAACTTCATTAAAACTTTGAAAATTATATCTATTTTTATCAAAGCCTTTTTTCAAAGTGAACAATAATTGTAATTCAGGAATTTCTTCATTTTTTTGTCTTGCTAATTCAGTTTCTATTCTAATTACCTCTGACATCATCATGTAAGATTTTGTGTATGCATTAGAATTTCTTATAATATTTTCTATAGATTTTAAAATATCTTCATCCAAATTGTCGTTACTTTTCAATCTGTATCTGATTGATTCTTCAGGGTCATAAATAAATAATTGACCAAAACATGGATCTTCACCTTTATCCGGATATAAAGCACTATTAATTTGATAGTAAATTTGACCTTGAATTTTGTAACAGAATGGTCTTCTACTTCTTCCATTAAAATTAATTACATTAGCATTTAAAGATGCAAAAGAAAAAGAATTATTGTACAACCTTATATTCTTTTTAAAATGACCAGATTTTTCATGAAGCCCTTTTAGCAAAAGCTTTAATTCATCTGGATATTGTATGGAAGTTAAAACAACACCTCCATGACTACAACAATCATTAAAACTAACTTTTCTACCAACAACTTGTTCATCTTTAAAATGTTTAGCTTGACAATGTGTGCAATAATAATTCATTGGACCTAGATAATTTTTAACATTATTTGACTTAAATGTTTCATTATCATCTAAATCTATATTTAATATTTTCTTTGGAACAGAAATATTCAAATTTGAATTTATACTATTATTTACCAGTTTCAACTCATTTTGAATTTGATGATTTAATACTCTTTCACAATAATTTCATGGACATAGAGTATTTTTTGTTTTTGACAATGTACTTCTATCACTGTTTATATTTTTTAATTTAAGGTTTTGAGCATATTCTATTTTAGATTCAACTTGAAGTTTTTTCTTAGTTGAAGTGTGCACTTCACCTGAATAATTTACATTATCAATTTTACATTTCAGTTTTTGCCTTTCGCGATAATTTCATTGAATTTCAGCCTTACTTTGTTTAGGTGTTGTTGATGATTTAACATTTCCTTCATTTATTTTATTTATTGCTCTCGGAAAAGAAAGGGAAGTGTTTGCTTCCTCTGAATAATTTGGATTATCAACTTTACGCTTCAATTTTTGCCTTTCGCGATAATTTCTTTGAATTTCAGCCTTACTCTGTTTAGGTGTTGTTGATGATTCAACATTTCCTTCATTTATTTTATTTATTGCTCTCAAAAAAGAAAGAAAAGTGTTTGCTTCCTCTGAATAATTTGGATTATCAACTTTACGCTTCAATTTTTGCCTTTCGCGATAATTTCTTTGAATTTCAGCCTTACTCTGTTTAGGTGTTGTTGATGATTCAACATTTCCTTCATTTATTTTATTTATTGCTCTCAGAAAAGAAAGGGAAGTGTTTGCTTCCTCTGAATAATTTGCATTATCAACTTTACGCTTCAATTTTTGCCTTTCGCGATAATTTCTTTGAATTTCAGCCCTACTTTGTTTAACTGTTGTTGATGCAATACTCCCTTTATTTATTTTATTTATTATTCTCGGGAAAGAAATTTCTTTCTTCATAGAGTTTTTAGAAAAGTTTGATTCTCCATACTTAAGTTGAATATCTTTTTCATTTAAAAGGCAATTCCAGTCATTCACAACTATGAAAGATCTACTATTAGAAAGTTGTTCAGAGGGAAATTCACTTAAACTATTGCTTTTAAACATTAACATTAAATGATTTCTCATATTACAATAATAGTAATGGACAGAGTGGGGCATAATATTAAAAAATAACGATGTTGCGAAAGCAATTGCATATACTCCACAAGAAAGACTGTATTCTGGTTGCTGATCAACAGTGGTGAAAACTACTGGTGGTTCAAAAGGATATAATCTAATTAAATAATTTCTTTGATCATGATTTAAACATTTTTTATTAAGACTATCAAAAATGTAAAGACATCTTCCATCATAATAAGTACAAATCCAATGACCAGATTTATAAGATCCACTAAAAAGTATTTGAATGTGCTGCTTACTTTTCTGGATTGGAACTATCAAATCAAGTGTTTGTAAACACAAAGTATTTTGCATATTATAAAAAAAAATTTGATTGTCTTCCCAATAGCTTTTGAAATTCATACATATGATCATTATTTAGCATTGCTCCTTCAGTGACAACTATGCTTAAATCACGAGTAGTCAAAATAACAGTTTCTCCTTTGTTAGTCATTGTTCTTTTTATTTTAGAAAAATATTTACATATATTTCGTTATCCAATATAATCAATTTCCAATTTTGCCTTTCATCCAATTTAACAAATTTCTAATTTTGTATCTTATCCAATTTAACTAATTTCCAGCTTTATTTACCCAACATAACAAATTTCCAATATAACCAATTTCCAAATTTTCCTTTTATCCAATTTAACCAATTTCCAAATTTTTTTCTTTTATCCAATTTAACCAACTTCCAAATTTGCCTTTTAACCAATTTCAAAATGTTTTTAATCCAATTTAACCAATTTATAAATTTTTCTTTTATTCAATGTAACCAATTTCCAAGTAGGCCTTTTACCCAATATAATCACTTTCAAAATTTGCTTTTTATCTAATATAACCAATTTCCAAATTATCCTTTTATCCAATAAATCCAATTTTATCTAATATAACCAATTTCCAAATTATCCTTTTACCCAATAAATCCAATTTTATCTATTATAACCAATTTCCAAATTATCCTTCTATCCAATAATAACCAAATTCCAAATTTTTCTTTTTCGTAATATAACCAATTTCAAATTTTATCTCTTATCCCAAATTTCAAATTACACAAAATTTTTAACTTAATTAATTAACACTATACTTATTCACAAATTTTTCACTAACACTTACTATTCACTAAATCACAATAAATTACACAAAATTTTTAACCTAATTAATTAACACTATACTTATTCACAAATTTTTTACTAACACTTACTATTCACTAAATCACAATTCACTAATTTACCTAAATATAACCAAATTCAAAATTTTTCTTTTACGTAATATAACCAATTTATAATTTTTTCTTTTATCCAATATTCCTGTTATACAAATTAACCAATTTCAAATTTTATCTCTTATTCCAAATTTCAAATTACACAAAATTTTTAACTTAATTAATTAACACTAACTATACTTATATTCACAAAATTTTTCACTAACACTTACTATTCACTAAATCACAATTCACTAATTCACTTATTACACTTTATATTCACTCACGTATAGTGAGTGAATTTAACAGTGAATAAAAAAAAATTTTAATTTAATATTATACGTAACGTATAAGAAACGTGTCACATATACTTAGAAAATATTCTACAATATTATCACTTTCGATAAACTGAAAATTTCGTCCTTATTTCGGGGTAAGCGCTAAGTGTGAGTGCGAGCGAGCGTCCCTATAAAGACGCATAAGAGTGTCTTCTTCGCACTCATAGATTGATGTGTATATATATATATATATACAGAGGCCTGTATTCGACCCTAAGAAGGATTACGAACCCTTAAACCATAGCCTTTGTAATGGGGATATAAACCTCGAGGAACCCAGGTAATATTTTCTTTCTCCCTTCATCGCAAGGGAAACTATAGATAAAAGTCTATTATATGTATATATATATAATATATATGAGGCATTCCATGTCAAGTGACCCAGGTGTCTTACGGTGTAATGCAAATTTCAATAATTTTTTACTCTTAAACTATTAAACATGAAAATTTGGCAAGGTACATTTTGGAAAGGTTTTTTCATGCTCTTTCGATTGAAAATAGGCATTTAAAAAAAAAAAATTTTTTTGCCCAAAAAAAACCAAAATTAAAAATAAATTTTATTTTTTTGGAAAAAGGGCAGCTTTTTTTTTTTTTAAACGAAAGTTGAGGTTTTTTCCTAAAAGGACATATAAATGAAAAAGTGGGACAAGAATGTTTAAACATTGAAAAACAGAGGTTTCTACTCACCGGAGCGCTCTAAACCCGGTTTTTACGAGAAAATTCATTTTTTCAATGTTTAAACATTCTTGTCCCACTTTTTCATTTATATGTCCTTTTAGGAAAAAACCTCAGCTTTCGTTTAAAAAAAAAAAGCTGCCCTTTTTCCAAAAAAATAAAATTTATTTTTAATTTTGGTTTTTTTTGGGCAAAAAAATTTTTTTTTTTTAAATGCCTATTTTCAATCGAAAGAGCATGAAAAAACCTTTCCAAAATGTACCTTGCCAAATTTTCATGTTTA
Source organism: Leptopilina drosophilae (assembly GCA_032873175.1). Taxonomy (NCBI): domain Eukaryota; kingdom Metazoa; phylum Arthropoda; class Insecta; order Hymenoptera; family Figitidae; genus Leptopilina; species Leptopilina drosophilae. Next base: position 23,972,707 of record CM065484.1, on the reverse strand, counting down.
ATAGTTTAAGAGTAAAAAATTATTGAAATAAGCATTGTACTGAAAATCCCAAAAATTTAACCCCCTCCCCCTCGGAAAATATTGGACTTGATAAAAAAATATTTTCACGAAAAATTTCTATCTATTAGTGCTACAAAAGCCCCAAGTTTTGCTACGATTGGAGAAAAATTTTTCTCCACCTGGATCACTTGACATGGAATGCCTCATATATAGTAATAGAAACTCCAAAGGTAACGGTCTCGATAACGTCTGGATAACGGCGCCGATAACGCTTTCTCAGATAACGGCTACCTTTCTTTTTTTCTCTAAAGGCAATGTCAATAAGAATGTCTCTCTTTACCTAATTTGCATATTTACTCGTTTCATTTTAAGGACAATTTAAAATAAAAATTTATAAAAATTTAGTTTTTAAAATTTTGTAAATTTCAGATAAATCATGTTATTTATAATTAAAATGCTTGAAATATTTTATTACTTTTCTTTAAAAATTCAATTGTTTTTTTTAAGATTTTACCAAATTTCAATTATTTGGTAATTTTTAAATTAAAGATAATTCAAAAATTATTGTCTGAAAAATTAATTTAAAATATTTAAAAAAAAGTAATTATAAAAATTTCTTTATAATAATTTTTTGAAAATATTATATTTAATAACTTAAGAAAAAACATGGACAATTACAATTACTATAAAAATAAAGGCTTTGTATTTAAATAAATTAAATTCTAGAAGAACTTTCAGAAAATTATTTAAAATAATTGGTTTAGAGATAAAGTTTAGTTAAAAATTGTAAAAAATTATTGAATTCAGGAAGGGTTATAATAGTAATTTTTAGAAATTATTAAAATTCGTAAATTTTTCTCATTTTTCGTAAACTTTCATATTTTTCTGTAAAAAAAATTTGTCAGAAAAAATAATTTTAATGTCAGTAAATTGCCAGAGAAACGTCAGGGAAATTGATAAACTGAAATTTGTGACCATCACTCTGATATTGAATGTTAATGTGTAAAGATAATAAAAAAGTATAAAACAAATATCGTAATAATAAATATGATAATATTGAAAAAAATTGTTATTTATTACAAAATATTTGTTGCAAACATCATCACTCAATAGCATCTGATTTAGGGTTTCTAAATCTGCCAGAGCTGTCAATGGGAATTTAAACTCATCCTCAAAGCATTTTTTGTCAGTTAAGTTAAAATTGTCAATCTGCTCTATCATTCCCAGCATAACCTTCGTGTTCTCATTTACTTGTTTAATAAACACTTGTAATAATTTGATTTCTCGTACAAGGGATTTAAAATCTGAAAAATTGATATTTTACATTAAATGAAATATTATTTTTTAGAATATAAGCATGATTTCTTTGAATTCTACTTTTTTCTTCCTTTTCATTTTTTACTCTTTTATTAAGTGACGCGACATCATCTCAATCATTTAATTGAAATAAATAAAAACAAATTATGTTTAAGTTTTCATTACGTATAAAATATTTAGTAAAAATTATTTTTAATTTCAAAAAACCGGACAAATGCGAGTACTCTTTTAAAACTTTTACTTTTTTGCTAAAATAATGAATAATTTATCAAGATAAATTATAACTATTTCTACACTATTTTTATTGTAACCTGCACTCGAAAACACAAAAGTGTACTAATTTTTATCTCTTAAGATAAAAAAACTGTTGGTGTTATGGGGCAAAAAGCACTCTTTTTTGGAGCAAATTTTAAAAACTTTGAGTTTTTTGCTGAAAAAATATGAAGATCAAATCCATTTATATTCGGTGCATTTTTCTTGAAATCTATTCATGAAAATACATAAAATAAGCAAAACTGTAGCCCAATAGGCCAAACATTATAAAAACCAAGGGGAGGATACACACTTTTTTTCTAAATAAAAAAAAATTTCTAGTTTTTCGCAAAAAAAATATGAAGATGAACTCCAATAATTTTTTGTGTATGTTTGTTGAAATCTGCACGAAAAATTAAATAAAAATGTATAAGGCCAGATCACTAGGTTACGAATTGTGAGAACCAGCAAGGGTTAAAAAATTTTCGACTTTGCAAAAAGAGATTTTAGTGTTTCGATGAATACACCATAAAGATCAATTCTAACCACTTCCGCTATATTCTTCCAATAATCTACGCGTAAAAATTAATAAGTATGCCAATTTCCAGCTTTCCAGGTAAAAAAATGTAGGCGCTAGGGGGGGGGTGCATGGATTTTTTTCGAAATTTTCAAAAATTTTGACTTTTTCGATAAAAACAGAATGAAGATCAATACTAAATGTGTTTGCTATAGTTTTCCTTTAATCCATTTTTGAAAATACATATACATACCAATTTTCAACTTTCTAGGTAAAAAACTGTGAGCGGTAGGGGGGTACGGTACCCTAAAAATTAAAAAGAATCAATCAAGGTAATTTTTTATTAAATTGAATATTAAATTCTTAATATCCGAAGCCTGAATCTTTATATTTTTTCTTAAGTATCGCGTCACAAATATCAAAATTCAAATATTTACCTCTAAAAATCAAAGAATTTTTTTTGTTTTTTTAGAAGTCGATACATCAGTGAGGACTGAATTAATCCCTGAAGGTTAATTACCTGAAGTACTTGATCCAGGCATCCCAATTTCCGAAGAAGAAGAGCTTCTCGATCTCTTAGAAGTTGATTTGTCCCTTGTAGTAACAGAGGTAGCCTTTTCGACGTCAGAAACATTCAATATTTGGTCTGAACCAGGCAATGACAGCAATCGATTTTTAACTTGATCTTTTGTCAATTTTTGCTTTTTCTTTGGATCTGTTTCTGAATCAGAATATGCAAACTTTAAATTAACAAAAATTGTTAATCAGAGTTAATTCAAAGAATACTAAAGGCTTTAATAAATGGTTTTTAATTTAACATCTATTAAAAAATCTAGTCAAAAAGTGTCATTAAAACTACTATTATCGAATGGCAGGCCCGCGCCTAGCTCTTTTGACGCCGTTGTGCATTCTAATAAATGGCGCCTTTTTAAAAAATTTAAAATGAAAAAGAAGAAAGTAATTGGTATTATTATCAAACATTTTAAAAACTAGGTAAAAAAGCTAGCCTGGGTTTTAAACCACATTTCACTTAGAAATTTATTTCAACTTTAATCAATTTTTACATTATTATAATTACGTGAACTGAATTTTTCGTGCTTTTAATTTCGCAAATTGTTTAATTAAATCATCTAAATCTAGTTCTTTTAAAATGTCCGATTCTATTGAGATAATTGCAAGGTTACTTAGCCGGGTTTGCCCCATTGTCGATATTAAATAATTTTTTATTATCTTAAGTTTTGAAAAAGAACGTTCCGCTGTAGCAACAGAAACAGGAATTGTTAATAATATGCGAAGTACAATGCTAATGTTAGAAAAAGAATCTAATAATTTGTTGACAAATATATAATTTAGAACTTCTTTTGGAGTAGTAACAACTTTTTCAGCGAAGTTTTGTAAGTAAGTAAGTTCTTTTAAAAGCTCTTCTGCATTTATATCTTTATCATTACAATTATTGTCTGTTAGCACACTTTCAACTTTTCGACATAATTCCAACTGTTCTTTTTCAGAAAAATTTTTAAACTTATCGATTTTCCATAAAAATTGGAAATTATTGTTATGCAAAGAAAGCGTTAGAAATCGTTCATCCAACGATGTCATGATTACATCCAAAGTATCTAAAAAACAATCAACTTTAAACTTGTGACTTTTATCAACTATTGGATCATCATCTGATTCATAATCAAAATGTTTCTTTACTTTACGACGTCTTACAGCTCTTGTTTTTTCGAATTTTGCATCTACGTCTACACTATTGGCAATGTCTGTAGCGTCAATCAATAAATTCTGAAATCCTTCATCAGAACGATAATTTTTCAAATATTCAATTAAATTATTTAAGTGAGCACAGCACTGAGCAACATCAAAATTTGGTTTTTGGAAAATTTTACTTACAATATTAACTTGACTCAAAATATTATGCCAAAAAACCAAGATACAAATGAATTCAAAATTTTAAAAAAAATTTGGTTTTTGGAAAATTTTACTTACAATATTAACTTGACTCAAAATATTATGCCAAAAAACCAAGATACAAATGAATTCAAAATTTTGCAATTTTTTAGCTAAAGATGTGGCCAAATGTTTAGCGTTATTATCAAAATCTCCTTGGCCTATTTCGAATAAAGCATCATAAATTTCTCCAAGATAATACCTTAAAGGAGTAATAGCGTCTATTCTACTAGACCATCGTGTATCCGATAAAGATTTCAAAGTTTAATTTTTAACATTGTCTGTTAACACTGGCCAGCGTTTTGTGGAACCAGCAAAGAACACATACAATTCCTGAACTATGGAGAAAAAATGAATTGTCAAAGTATTTTATTTCGCTGCATCATTAACTACTAAATTTAAGCTATGATTGCAACAAGGAACAAAGAAAGCTCGCGGATTTAATTCCAAAATTCTTTTTTGTGGGCCATTGTGTTTACCTCGCATATTTGCCCCATTATCATAGCCTTGACCCCGTAAATCGTTTATATTCAATCCTTCTGATTCCAATATTGTCAAAAGAAAATCTGTTAATCCTTTTCCAGTAGTATCAGTAATAGGGCAAAATAATAAAAAATGTTCTTCTACACTAATGCCTGTAGTTTTTAAGTCGACAAACCGTATGCAAACAGAAATTTGTTCTTGATGACTGCTGTCAGGAGTACAATCTAATAGTATTGAAAAATATTTTGCCTTTTTAACTAATTCTAAAATTTTGCATTTGATTTCTTTACCAATCAAATTTATTATTTCATTTTGAATTTTGTCTCTAAGATAATTAGCATGATCTTTTGTTTCAAACCGTTTTGTATGTTCTAACATAATTGGATCGAATTTAGAAATCATTTCTATGCATTTCAAAAAATTACCATTGTTTCTCTCAAACAACTTATTACTACTTCCACGAAAAGCTAAATTTTGCTCACTCAAAAACTCAACAACATGAAATATTCTTTCTATAACTGCTTGCCAGTATTTAGTTTCTTTATTTATAATATTTTGAAAATTAGAATCAATGACTTGATTTTTATTTAAGCGGTTGGAGAAATCTCGCATTTTTAAAACATTTTCTACGTGTATTTTACTCTTTTCGTGAATGCTTAAGTATGTGCCTAAATGTTGCCAGTCATTGTAACCAGAGACATCAGCAAGACGACTAGATTAACCATCATTTACATTAAATACTTTGCAGCAGAAACAATAAACTGAATTTCTTGATTTAGAATACAGTAACCAAAATCGATCCACTTTTTCTTTATTCAGCAAAATTCTTGAAAAATAATTATTTGAAAACTTGCGCCCTGAACTGTCTTTCGAATAAACATCATTTTTATTTTTATAACAACTCGAACCGCATTCTATTAATTCTTGGACATGACACGGATTTAATTTCTTTGGCCATAAAACAACATCTTTGTTAAGTTGACTTATATCTTCGATCGTCTCTTTAAAATTTCTCATTCCTTCTTTTTCTGTTGCATTTAAAGTCGTTAATGGTACACTTTCCAAAACCAAATTTTCTTCTTTGTCAAAAGTGCTCGTTTCATTTATAAGTTTAATTTTTAAAGATTCGTCGGTTTCATTTGGTAATGATATTTCGGGTTTCGAAAAAAAATCCGTAATTTTTACACTATTTTCAAGTTCTTCTTGTTTTCTTTTTTTCTGTAGTAAAATTTGGTATCCCGATAATTTCTTCCTTTTTCCGACATGATATTAACTGTTAAAATAATAGTAAGCAAGTGTTAAAATTTTTCTTTTAATAACTAAAGAATTAAACCACATTTTCATATACACATAGTAATGAGTAAAAACAATACATGAAATATAATAATTTTAAAAACTCATAACACTTATTAAAAAAGCAAAAAATATATTTCCTTACCGAATTAAGATTATATTTACATTTTTGTGAATATGAGTACTTATAAATTAATTTCTTAACAAGCATAATTCTCCTGAAAGGAACCACTTCACATGTCTCCAACATAAGGTTCATTATTTACATTAATTTTTTATTGATATATATATATATATATACTAGGGGGGCTTCGCCCCCCTGCGCGCTTCGTGCGCCAACCCCCTAACTTTTGAAAATAGAAATTAAAATAAGAAATAGTTAGGGGGTTGGCTAGTTTCAATTTTTATTTTCAAATTATATTCTCTTAATATGAATGCCTAGTAATAAGTTAGAGTAAGTTATAGTAAATTAACCCGTAGGTCAAAACTGCCCTTAAAATTGACCTACATTTTGAGGGTAGCATGAAATGTTTGTCAACTTTAGACGTTTATGTCAATACTGCCCTCAAAATTGACATAAATTTTGACAGTAGCAGAAATTGTTTGTCAATTTTTTATGTTTAGGTCAGAACTGCCCTCAAAATTGTCCTAAATTTTGAGGGCAGCGGAAATTGTTTGTCAAATTTTTACGCTTAGTTCAAAACTGTCCTCAAAATTGACTTCAATTTTGAGGGTACTTAAATTTTGTAGTACCATAACTATTTGAGGGGCAAGCTCTGACCTGTAGGTGAAACATAAATCAAATTTTGGCGTAATGTGATGACCCACATTAAGGCCCCTTTTAAAACCCGTAGTTAAAAAAATAGGTAAAATTAAACATGTATTTTTAATCGCTATTTATCCTCTTTTTGACCTATAGGTCAAAAAGTAAGTCAAATTAGACATAAATTTTGACGACCCTAAGAAATCCTAACTCTATTTCTGGATAATATAAAGATTGTAGGTAAAACACAGATAAAATTTTGACGTAATGTGATGGCCCACATTAAGACCCCTTTTAAAAGCCGTAGTTTAAAAAATAGGCAAAATTAAACTTGTATTTTGACATAATGTAAGGACCAACACGGGGACCACTTTTTGACATATTGGTCAAAAATAGGTAAAATTAAACATTGATTTTGATGTAATGTTATTTATTCTCTTTTTGACCTATAGGTAAAAAAATAGGTCTATTTTGACATAACTTTTGACTTATGTGTTTGACCTATAGGTCAAAAAATAGGTCAAATTAAACATAGACGTAATTTATCCTCTTTTTGACCTATATATTATGTTATTTATGTCTTTGACCTATAGGTCAAAAAATAGGTCAAATTAGACATAGATTTTAACGTAATGTGAGACCGTTATTTATCCTCTTTTTGACCTATAGGTCAAAAAATAGGTCAATTTTGACATAAGTTTTGACGGACCCTTTGTGATAGGGTGCCCTTACAGAATCTTGAAACAGCGGCGGCGTTGGCGGTTATTATCTTTTTATAAGATATATATTATATATATATATATATATATATATTATATATTATATTATATATATTATATTACGCAAAAATTAAAAAGTTTTAATTTTCATCGTAAAATAAATGTTTGCTTCTAATGTGATCTAAATATGTTCTTTTTAAATTTGGATGGGACTCAATTTTTTCTTAAACATTGAATAAATAAACAATTATAAAAGTTGTTAAAAATATAATTATTTTTAAAATACATTTTTTTGCATAAAAACAAAGAAATTTCTTTTTCTTTAGTTTTACAATTGGTAAACGGGTTCTCGAAAAAAAATTTGTTATTTAATGGCCTCAAAGACAAAATCGTTAAAAACTTTGTCAAAAAAAATTTTCGTAAAAGAAATTTACAAATAGTTTTTGAAGTTAATTTGAAACACAATGGTAGAAAAGCACATTGTTACTGATGTAAAACTGGCATACAATAATGTCTTTTTGGACGATTTTCTCGGAAATTTAATGACAATCTAACCACTTTACATTGAATCTCGTTTAGATTAAAGGTGACTAAATTGTGGTATGATCTGGCGCTCATCTTCCACATATTTAAAACTTTCGAATTAATAGGATACATAAATAAAGGTTCTTTCGTATTCCACAAACTACCTTTTACTTTTATTCCTTCTGGTGTTCTATGAATTCTCTTAATTCGTAAAAACTTATTATTTTTTAACATTACCAAATTGTTTGGTAACTTTGGAGTCAACGTACATTCTTTATATTTCAGTTTTAAGATATCATGACCGTCGGATTTTAATAGTTAAGTCTTAAAAGGTAATTATGGTTTTGGAGGATCAATTTCTTTTAGTTCGTGCAACTGGCGACAAATCTGCGCTAAGGGACGATTGGGTGTACGTATAAACTTTGTCAATTTTCCAAGAACTACACCCCATTTTTATTACATCGTCAGCAGCATGCATCGCGTGATGTATATTAAGTACTTGGATTCGAAAATACAGAGATCTTAAGCTAAAAAAGAATTTTTGTAAATAAGATTTTGCATGATTTTGATAAGATCCGATTAGTTTGTCACTAGACAAGATTCTAATTGCTGTATGCAAATGTACAAAAATTTTCAAACGATTAGTACTCAATGAATCTGACATTATAATAGGACCGCAGTATAGCAAAAAGAATCGGAATTCGGTTGCCTTCCATTTAGACAAAGACTTTAAAGTTCGAATTTTACTTTGAAATTTACACGGTACATATTTTCTTATTAAAAGAAGTCTCTTTAATACTACCTTTTTCCATCGCTGACCGTGTTTAGCCTGAGTTGTTAAAACAAACCAATTGAGTAATAAACGCTGCATTACTCCTTCGAAGAAGAGATGCATAGAATCGAGAAAAAAATGAGTGATCATATTCAAAGGAGGTCTTATACGCAAAAGAGAAGAAGTAGCTTTGTCATGACCACGCTGCTCCTTTTTTCTAAATAATTCATCTGTCCATTCCTTTTCTAAGAGAGGAAATTGTGTTACTCCATTTTCCTTTAAACCTTGCGTTTCGCATCTTTCACACGAGAAGAATCCTACGTGGCCTTTAATACATTTGAGGAAAGCTCTTGCTGCTGTATTGCGTATAAAGTTATGAATCCGAAAGTTGAATCGATGATTTAAAATACATAGTCCTTTTGATAATAAAATATTAGCTTCGTTGATAAAGTCATTTACAAAACCGTTGACGTAAGGTTTTAAATTCCGCAATAAATTGCTATAGGATACGGTTTTTAAATATCTGGTTCGTAGTAAACCTTACCAGAAATAATCCAAAAAACCCTTTAGTCCTGAATTGCTTAATGAAACGCCGTCCACATTGACTTTCAAAAAAATCGTTGATTTAACTCTTCTAAACCACCCTGAATACCGAAATAGACATATTCACCAATAGATCCATCATAATCCGCTATTTCTCGAATTTAGTAATTTGCCTCAGAAGTACCTTAAAAATGATTTTGACGATTTCGGTAATTCATGTAGAAGTCTGCTCCAAAAGGTTTTTAGTAACTCATCAAGGCTTTTTTGTTCAATTCTATTATTAACTACCCATGTCTTCAGAGCTTGAATTTCATCAGGATAATTTTCATTAAGGTATCCTATTCCCTCTACGAACTTTTCTTCAGAATTTGAAGATCTGTCAAAAATTTCGTTATCTAAAATCAAAATTGTATTTAATTAAAATGTTACATCCCGAGCGGAAAGCGAGGTTATTTCAAAATTTTAATTATTATTTAATTTATTTCGGAGGAATGGTAGGCTGATTCAGTCAAGTTGGTAAAGCTTGACCATTTATTTTTATGTGGGTATACGTTCTCTTCTATCGATCCTACGGGGGTCGTCTTGCAATTATTTAAAATATAATTATTATATAATTACCTTTTCTTAATAATTTAGCATTTTAATAATATTGAATTAAGTAAATGAATAATCTTAAATTTTTATGGTAAAATTATTTATTATCTTTGATTACAAGAAAGAATGAAATGTATAAATTTAGAATGTGTTTATGGTGTGAAATTACAATTTGTTTAAAATGGTACTTACAATTACCTCTGTTTCGAGGGCAGATACAATGATGAATTTTTGACAAGGAATATATTTCCTATAGTCGTTGACACTGTGAGGTTTTACAACTCTTGAAAAAGAACGGTTGGGACTTTGTCACAGTTTTTAGTTCGTATCTCGAGAATAGACTAGGCTACGACGGAAAATCTATTAATTTTTTGATAATGCCGACTCACAAGTCTGGCGATAATGAATGCTTGTTCAATATTTTGGAACAACGAGTAAACTTTATACTGTTTGAAAATGCAAGATTTACGGACAAAATTATGATTATCGAAGGGTCAAGCTTAAAGATGAAGCTGTCACTACGCGAACGTAACGATGACTTTGTATCGAAATAAACTGACGGATGACGATGGATTTGCATGGGTTTTTATAGTAGCAAATCTTCCCTAGTGGGAGACAAAAGATCAAAGATCATCCCCATCTCTAAACTTGACTCCTAGATCATCCCAAGAATTGAGTCACTTCTTGGAGCTTTGTGACCACCTGCACCACATATAGTATATCGCGAGTATCACTATTCCATGAGATAGTAAACTTTCCCAGGAAGAAAACTAAGCTCGTGCCTTCGCAACATACTAATATTAGTCAAGTCCACTCATATATGTGTATAATATGGTTTACAATTTATGTTGGTGTGCATCTAAATATCGAATCTCATAGCTTTAGTTCTATGAAGAGTAAGATAATAACATTGTATTTTGTCAACTATGAGGATCGATATACAGATCAACTATTTAAAAAAACATTCCATACTCTATGCAGCTGCAAAATAATTCTTAGAAAATAATGCATAGAGAATAGAAGGATACATATTGTTTATTATTAGAATCGTATAATATTAATTTTGAAACAAGAATATTGCGTGAGAAATAATTAGTTAATTAAATATTATTTCTTATTTAATTGCCTTTTGTTCTATCACAAAATTATATTTATCTAAAGGTTTATTTTAATTTTGATGAATTATTAAAAGAAATAATATCATTTCCCTAATAATTTTCTTATTAATTTAATATCTATTGCCTTTCTTTTGTTATACTTATTTCAAACGCAATATCTCTATTATTGACATTCTAATTGTGCGATCATCAACAATGATTCATTGCTACTGTCTTCAATTTCAAAAAGAGAATTTTGTTACTGGGATGTAACAAAAATCAGTAATAATTTAAATTTAAAGTTTCAAAGTAATAATTGATTACGTATTTTTTGACTTAATCATATTTAATAAATATTTTTATTTTGTATTTATTAAAAAAAAGAGATTTAAATTTTTTTAAAATAGTAGATTTTGCACTAAATAATTAACCAAAAAACTCGTCTCAATCACTTCACAAAACTGAGAAAAATTCCATTCTATATTTTATTTTCCTGATTTTTTTCTAATTTTCATATAAAATTCTTATTTACATCTTTCTTATCCAGCTAATAAATTAAGTTTCTGCAACGAATTTATAATTCATCACAGCATAGTTTAATATTTATATAAATAATTTCATTCTTGTGAAGAATTTTATACCAAATTTATGAATTTTAAAGATTTTCACATTAATTTTTAAACAATTGAATTGTGTTCGGTAATTTTGTAAAATTAACAATTAACAATTAAATTTTACAAATTATTTAATTAAAATTTTGGCATAATTAAATTTTGCAAAGTTATTTATCAAAATTACTTAAGATAATTGAACTTTCGAGAATAATTTTCTTATGTGTCTACATAATTAAATTCTTGGAAAGAGTTTTTTTAATCGAAAAAAATAAATGAATTATTTAAAAAAAATTTACTAAAAATTCACTGAAAAATTTTTAGGTTAGCAGCTGTATCAGTTGTGGTTGCGGCTGCGCGCCTTCATCTAAAGTAGAGAGGCATCCCCAGTGTGATAGAGCAGCACACCATGCTGAGTGTGCTGCTTGCCGTGACGGGAGCGCTGCTCGCCCGCACAGGTCAGCACAGCTCTCTTAAGAGGGAAAGCAGTGCACCCAAATTGTCAGAAGTATTTTTTTCTAATCGCGGAACGGCAGCTCACCCAAAAACTTTTCCGTGTTGTATTTGTAATAATTGATTTCATTCAAACAACTTTATTAAAATAATTGAATTCCTGTGAAAAATTCTAATATTTTTGTTAAAAATTGATTTTATTTATTTATGTTTATTTTTTTATAATTGAATTTCTAAGCAATTTCTGTAAAATTGTAAAAAAAGTAATTGAATTCCTAAGAAGAATTTTATTATTTATGAAAATAATTGAATTATTGCGAAAAATTTTATTAAAACATTTTAGAAGAAATAAATTCTTCAAAAGAATTTTATAAACATTGTCCTTAAATAATTAATTTTTTCGAAATTGTATAATAAATATTATGATAAATTTATTTTAAATAATTGAATTCTTGTGAAAAATTTTATTTGTGGAAACAATTAAATTTTTCGATGAGTGCTAAGCCTGAAATCGTAAAAAATATGTAAATAATTCAAAGTAATTTAAAAAATAATATATGTTAATTAAATTGTTAATTAATTATTAAAACATTAGTATAGTGAATATATTATTAATATTTGCCTAGATTTTGAAATTCATTTATGTCATCTTCGGTTGAAACAGAGTTTTCGATCTAAACGGAGTTTTCATTTGGAACTAAAGATTCGACTACATTATTTTCCTGCTCTTGATCATGTTGTACGTTTTCATTGATATTATTATCACTTGAAGTTGTGATGACTACATTATTTTCTTGTTCTTGCTCATGTTCGTTTTCATCATCTGCATCAGCTGAAGTTGTGATGACGAATTTAATTAATAAATATATAACAAATTTTAAATTAAATCTAGTTCTATTATTTTTGGAAAAAGTGAGATTCAAAATTTTTTTATAAAGAAACAAACTATTTACAATAAATATTATTATAAATACAAGTTTGCGGATATTTTTAGGTTAGCTTTTATTTCATGTTATATATATATATATATATATATATATAATTTGCTACTTACAAGCAGGTTCGTTGTGCAAGTATGGAAATTCTTCAAATAAACGATGTTTTCGAACTCTAAACGTGCTCCGCACTTTTGTCATTTTTTATATTTCTTTTTTTTATTTTATTTTGAGAAAGAACAATAAAATTGTGGCTTAGTATAACTCGAAGATAACAGTTTTTACAAAACAACACCGTATGGCGTTGCAATAGCTCCTTGGTGAAACCCGTTCTGGCCCAGGTAGGGGCCTATAAATCCGGCGATCTGGAAAATCCGACCGGGGCCAGGGCGGTAATCGGTAACAAAAATGTCAATTTCTGCACGGGTACGAAGAAAAAAAGATTATTGGATTATTGAACATTTTGTAATAAAAAGTATTTCATTTACTGACACTTGTGTTCTTGACAATTTTTAAGACAATTTATTTATTTAACTTTAACTACGAAATAATAATTATCTTTGTAATAATGAAGAATTTGTAGTAAAATATACTTTATTACCTGCCGATTAACAAATTTCACAAAAACAAAAATTAACCGGCTTATAAAAACGTGATAATGACAATAGTACATTATACAACAAGGGAGGTACGTCCGAGTTTATATACCGAGCACAATATTGAAAAACGAGGTTACCTCCCTTGTTCCATATTTTCTTTATACAACAAAGGCGTATCATGGTTACTCTATGCTACCTGTACCGGTGCATGCTAAGTTCTCCCGTATATCCCAGCTGGTCAATAAAGTAACCATTATTGCCCTAGGGAGATAAAGGGTACATTACACAGGTTTACAAATTAAAAACTTTTTTTTGCCAATCCAACAAAACATTCCTTTTTTTGATAAGTAGGTGTTTTCTGAGTAAGAAAATCATGGTTTAATTTTTTTCCTCGTGTAGTTTATTTGTAGCTTCAAATTTTGTATTTTTGAGGTGCGACGACACTTAAATTTATCTGTAGGAAAATAAACTGGTCCAAAAACGATGAATAGGATGTCGTTGGAAAGGTAATTAAATTATCTTTCAATCCGTATATTACAGAATAAAATTGAATGAAAATTGAGAGAGCTATAGTCGATTCAAGATCAAATTTCATGGAAATTTTGATGATTTTTAGACACTTGACTAATTTTTGAAAATTTTTTTCACAACAAACAGTAGAAAATATTTAGGTTTAAAAATTGTTATTGATAGCTTATTCCATTGACAAACTTTTCAGCCTTTGTGGACTTTGATTGGATTAAAAATGAAAATTCTACACCACATTTAGTAAACGAAATTACTTTGCCATTTTTAGTATACTTTTCAATATTTGCAGCAAACATGCAAATAGTAAAATTAAGTTAAGTACTAAAGTTACTAAAATCACACATCAAGGAATTCTAGAGTTGTTCAATTCGAATACAATGTCAAGTATCAAAAATTCAAGATGGCGGATCCAATATAGCGGACAAGTTTTTTTAAAAATCAATTAAATTTATGATAATTTCGTTACTTGGGTTTTTTCGGTGACGCTAATGACGAGTCTGATGTCAGATTTTCAAAATTAAAAATGGTAGATTCAATTGAGTGGACAAGTTTTAGCTCTCTGATTAGGTCTCTGATTACAAATTCCATGTCATATTTTGAAAATTCAAAAAGGTGACGGCGTTTCCTGGACTGACGAATTCGTCAAAGGTGGCCCCTTTTTTATGTTTCCTTCACAAGGGAACATACCACCCAAAATTTTGTTACCTTTGGGTCAAGGTAGTTAAATTTTTATTACATTTAAGTGGGGAACCAATAGAAAGATTGACAATGTGCAGATGACCAATTTTCGCCATCTGCTACTTAGACAAAGACATCATTCTGATCAATAATAACGCGTTGATTCGTCACTGTTTTAGATAGTTCAGTAACCTTATAAAAGGGGGTGATAATCGTTGATGACCATATGAAGAAAGGTCTGTCCAAGACGACACACATTTCAATTGATTTGTTTGGTTTACAAGAAAAAGTGAGGATTCAGATTCTAACTTTACAAACATCAAAACAATACGTCGCGATGACGTGACAAGGGTTTCTGGGGTCTCTAATTCCGAAACCAAAGTCGGTTTTAAAATTTTTAAATTGATGTTATGTTGATGAAGAATAAAAACTTTATTCTAATTGCAATAAACTATCTTAATTTTAATTTTCAATAAATTTCTATAACTTTTTAACTGCAATACATTTTAAATCTCATTCGAAAATACAGACACTAAAAACATCAAGGAGGGGGATGAAGAATGTAAAAGAGCTCGAAAACATTAAAAAAAATAATTTTAATTTATTATTTCAAAACTTTTGTTTTTTAAATATACTTTGATAAAGTTAATTACATATATTTAAAATGTATTGCAGTTAAAAAGTTATAGAAATTTATTGAAAATTAAAAATTAGATAGTTTATTGCAATTAGAGTAAAGTTTTTATTTTCCATCAACATTAAATCAATTTAAAATTTTTAAAACCGTCGTTGGTTTTGGAATAAAAGACCCCACAAACTCTAAAGTATTAATTTTTATGAGTTTTAGCTTTAAACTTTTAAAATATGTTCGCACAGACTGAATACACCTTTTTGAATTTTCAAAATATGACATGGAATTTGTAATCAGAGACCTAATCAGAGAGCTAAAACTCGTCCACTTAATTGAATCTACCATTTTTAATTTTAAATATCTGACATCAGACTCGTCATTAGCGTCACCGAAAAACCCCAAGTAACGAAATTGTCATAAATTTAATTGACTTTTAAAAAAACTTGTCCGCTATGTTGAATCTGCCATCTTGAATTTTTGATACTTGACATTGTATTCGAATTGAGCAACTCTATAATTCCTTGATGTGTGATTTTAGTAACTTTAGTACTTAACTTAATTTTACTATTTGCATGTTAGTGCAGGTACAGGTAGATATACCCGTGGGGTGCCGGGTGCAGAATAGGCCATCTGTGACCGGCTACAGGTCGTAAAAGGCGATCATATGAGGCTCGGAGTGGCGCCACTGCTTGCGGTTAGTACTCGGTTCGTCCCAGGCTTTCCTATAGAGCAGTGGCTTACGATGATGATGGGCAGTGCCGTGACGGCCCGGCAAGTCTAATTATAGACCGTCGAGCTCACTTGCCGAAGCAAGGGTGGTAAGACTCTTAATCGGTACTCATACCAGAGTACAAAACGGTACCATGGGGACCGGTCCGAGCCCGGGGGACTTGCCGAAAGGCTTGTTTCCTTCCGGTCATTGGGTTGGCCTCGTGGGGGCAGTGGTTATAGCCTACATCGCTTGAGGCTAGGGGTGCTATGAACGGACCAGAGCTTCGCAAAAACGGAATAATGGACCTAGTAACTAGCGCTTCGACATGTGAGTTGTGGTGCCAACTCGGGTGGTTACCTGCAGAGTAACCAGAGATTGGAAAGGTCTCGCCCTTCGACCGAAGGGCCGCAAATGTTCTTACCAACTTTGCGGAGATCGGAAGATGGTCACTTGTTGGCCATCGGCGTTGGAGAGCGTGATCTCTCCCAGTTACGCTTGTATGCGAGCCGTGTAGTTATACTAGTAATGGGAGGTGCTGCACGTATACTCTACCTAGGCGCTGTACAGGTAGATAAAGTGACCATAATACACCTGACTTGTATGAACGTATATTACACAACAATAGAAACTATTCACCACGTGATCTGTACAGTGCCGGCTTTAGGGTAGTGCGCGCCTGTGCGGTCGCACAGGGGCGCCATGCTGTAAGGGGCGCCGCTACTTTGAAGGCGCTTTTAAGAAAAAATTTTTTATGTTTTTTATTTACTGAGAGAGCATTTACACCTTCGCCTTTAGTAAAAATTTGCAGAACGAAAAATTTTTCATTGAAAAAATATATATGTGTATAAATAATTATAATAAATTGCAATATTTAATTCATTATATTGTTTTTCGTTTGTTAATAATGATATTAAAATTTTCAAAAAAACTGAATTATCCAAAAATTAGACAAAACCTCGCCTTACAAGGGGCGCTTTCAAAATTTCGCACAAGGGCGATAAAACGGCTAAGGCCGGCACTGGATCTGTAGTATGTCGCTTTCCCGCTAGGACCGCTAGTGTCTTTAGATTATAATTTTCTAATTGTATCAGAAAAGTTGGGGGCAGAGTTTTCTGAAACGGCATGTAGACGCTTAATTTTTAAATACACACTAAACTGTTTAAATTAATTATCACAGTTATTTTATTAAAAATAATTTATTAACAATATTAATAAAAACTTATTTATTAAATAAATTTTAATTAAATTTCTAAATTATTTAATTAATTCATAATTATGAGAATATCAAATCGTCAAATTATATATTTTCTGTAAAATTGGATCCGCCATTTTGAATTTTAGAAAACTAAGGTTATATTCGTAATTAGCGACCCCGAAAACCCCCAAGTAACAAGTTTTAAGCAAAATTAACTTTTTTAAACATGTCTTGTCCGCTATATTGGATCCGTTATTTTGAATTTTATAAAACTAAGGTTATATTCGTAATTAGCGACCCCGAAATCTTCCGAGTAACAAGTTTCAAGCAAAATTAACTATTTCTAAAAATTTCCTCCATTTGTTTATAATATTGTTTAAAAAAGTAACTTTAGTCGCCATTTTGTGAAAGCCATTTAAAAATTTAATATCCATAATAGTCCTATATTGTACCTCTACTATTTTTGAGGCGATATTTCAATCAGTAGAAGGTTTGTTGAAGGGTTTAGCTATTAAAAAATTTAAAAAAAACTAAAATAAAATTTTTAAGATTATTCTTGGTGCTTTTTAAGATTGAAATATGTTTTTAAACATTATGATCAATTTTTGTATATCCTGTCCTTAATGGGTTAAGGCGCTCGCACAGCTCACTGCCTGCCTGCAGGTCGTCGGTGACACACAAGAGTCAGAAAATTGAAATTTGAATTTTCTGACTCTCTTACTCTTATGTATTACCAGGACGACCTGCAGGCAGTAGAGTTGAGAGAGTTTCATTTTCTTTGTTAAAAGGAAAAATCATAAACTGAATTGAATTTAAAATGATAATAATTTTTAATATTAAATTGTTAATCATTTAAAAGTTAATAAATAGAAATACAATTAGATTAAAATTAAATTGCATAACACAAAATTATTTGAGGTCAAATGGAAATTATTCGATAAACAATATAAATATATTTCTTGAGATTTATTTGGATAATAAATTCTTAAATTAGTGGTACCACTTAAAGACACAATATAAGTACACACACGCACAAAACTAACACTTTTACACCAATATACAAAACATAATACCAATAATAACTGAGATATAACAAAAACTTTAAATATAAATGTCAAACAAAATTATATATCAAAATACTAATTCAATATCACATCATTAAATATATAATAAAATTTATTGTACAGCAGGTCGTTCGTACGTGGTATATTTTTCTGTAAATTTGATTGGTTTAATGAACCAAAGAAAACTTGGTTGAATTCACTTTTGGTTTCTGTAAAAAGAATTTGGCAAATCAAATGAATATGATGAAGAAAGCTTCTGGAATAAGAAAAATAATAATTGAAAAAATCGGTTAAAGTATAAAGAATAAGAGTATAATATTAAGAGTTAAAATGTAACTATTGTATTAATAAAAAATAATATTATATTAATAAATGATTGATTCTGACATTTATTGTTTCTAATTAATTTTATTTGTGCTTAGAGCCAATAAACTACTGGATTTCTAGTAATTCATCTAGTAATTCATAATATAATAATTAATATTGCTTTTGGCACTTTACCATGACTATCAGTTGTAACCTTACCACATGTTTTAGGCGTAACCTTGCCATGACTGTCAGTTGTATCCCTTCTATGGGTTTTATATGTAAGCTTCCTATAATATGGAGATTTTAAAATCATCTCATATTTATTACAGGTTTACAAGGTAAAGTTACAAACTAAGCAAATATCATCTGATATAACTTTACCTAAAAAGATGGTACTATGTGGGAAGTTGGAAAACATTTTTTGATGTATACTTTATCAGATAATATTAAATTTCCAGAAAAAATAATTTCAAAGGAAAATATAGATGTTATTAAGAATATGTATGGTGATTTAATATGAGGAAATATCAAGCAATGCAATTTTAGCACCTAGAAACGTTGATGTTGATAAAATTAATAAAAGAGTTAGGCAATTGAAGACGTAAATACAATTTGTGCCGCTACGCGCGGTTGTAAGGAATTATATCAGTCAGGCAGCAGTGAGCGCCTCTGCCCACATAACATATTTCGCAGGGAGTTCGCAATGCGAAGTTTGAGAGTTCGCATTGCAAACTCCCTGCGAACTTCAGGCGAAAACTAAATGTCCGCCCTTTTTTCAGTTCGCAGAGCAAGACGCTGAAAAGTTCAAACGTTAATTTGCAGCGAATTATCTGGTAGTTATCCGCGATAAGTTCAGAAATTAACACTAATAATTTTAGATAGGTTATAGGTGTATGTTTTCTCAAAAAAATTAGACAAATATTTGTTGAATAATAAAAATAGTTTTATAATCAAAGAAAAAAATTTATTTTGCTTATTTTATTAATTCATTATTATTCTAATTCATTTTGGAAAGTTATGAATTTTTGAGAAAGTTTTTTTTTTAATGTGAAAAATAATTTGGAGGGACTGGGGATTGAACACATGTTTGACGGACGAAAACAAAAACAATCAACCTAACCAACTGAGCTAAACGACCAACTACTGAAACAAAAAAATTTTTTTTATTATTATTGCGAATGGCATTTTTAAATAAAAATTTTAAGTATTTATACCATTCAAATAAGACTGATAAAATAAACAAGTTAACTAATTAAAATAAATAAATTAATTTTTTACAGTATTTATTTCAATGCTTTGATTTCTAATTAAATTTTTCTTTAATTTATAATTATGTTACTCAATAATTAAATGTATTATATATTTTTTCTAAGAATAAATTTTCAACTTTATGAAATAAATTAACCAATTAATTTAATAAATTTTAAAAAATCGTTTATCTGAAGAAAATGTTGTACATTTAAAAAAACATAATAACCTTGATTTGCCAAAGACAATTTTTATCAATGTTATTAAAATATTTAATTATTTTTTATTTTAATAAAAAAGGGGGATAAATTTAATTGCTTTTATTAAACATTGAATTTAACGATAATTCCGAGTCAGGTGTATAAAATAAAACAACAACAGTTGTTTAACGTTTCGACAGTGCGGCTGCCCTCTTCAGAAACTATAATTTATTTAACAAAAGAAAAAATAATAAAAATTAAAATACATTCTTAAAAAAATAATATTAATTATAAACTTATTTTTAAACAATTTTTTTTACCGAAAAATAAAACAAAATTTAAAAACTTTCTAAAAGAACGTCTTAGTCGTGGCAATTACAATTGGACACTGGCGAATAAAATGCGTATAGTTTTCGAAGTATAAGTAACTGACGTGAGGTGAATGACCGTGTCAGTAAACAAAATTCAGGAAATGTCAAGGTAAATCAGAATAGATTAAGAATATTTAATTTCATTTATAAAGTGGTTATAACAATTACTAAGATTTTGTACATCTTCCTTTTTATTAACCGCATTTTTTTGTAAATTAATGTGTATGATTTCTGATATTAAACGTTTTTTGTAGTTTGCTTCTTTGTCTAATATAAGAAAGTTGTTCCAATCAAATTTGTGTCTAAAAAAATCATTGTGAGTAGCAATTACATTAGAAGTTGAATTTTTATGTTCTTTAATACGAACACCTACCATTCTTTTTGATTGACCCACATAACATGCAGAGCAATTTTCACTGTTAATTTTATAAACAGTATAAGTGTTTTCAGATTTTACATTATTATCCTTGCCTTTTTAACAAAATTATGATTCATGTTTTTATTTTTGCAAGAAATTGATAAAATAGCATAATTATTCAAAATAGAGGCAGTTTTTTCAAAGAGGTTCGGAACATAGGGCAGGAGAACTTTTGGTGACCTCGTGTAAAATATGGCATTTTTGTCAATGGGATATTGAGAATTAGATAAATTAATTAGATAATTAATTGCTTTTATTTACAAATTACAATTTTTATTTAAAAACAGAAACCATCAAAATTACTTCCATGTTTCTTAAATAATATAGAAAATTGTAATAAAACGATATAAATGTGTCGCTACACTTTCTGGAGTACCTGGAAAAACCATGGAAAAATCAAGGAAAAAGTCAAAAGTACCTGGAAAAAAATTTTTTATCAAAATTATATTAATACTAGCTGTTACACCCATCATCGACTGGTTTTAGTTTCTACCAAAACATTTAATAGTTTCTATGTCTAGCAAACTAAAAAACCGGAAAACAGCCGAGAATTTAATTTGACCGAAAAAAATTATTATTATTTACCAGCAACTATTTCATAAGGAAAATGTTATTATTTGAATCATTGACTGACTTTTATAATTAAATTAGTTATTTTTAACCTATTCAAGTGCAGAGAACAATGTATTCGTTAATTTTTTGTACTTTAATTAATGTATTAAAAATTAATTCAAAATTTCCACCAATTTTTGGAGTTTTAGTAGAGTTTAATTTAAACTAGTTGTATAATTATATTATAATTACTACATCAATAAAAGTTAAAGTAAAAAGAAATGTTTTAAAATCAAATTAATGTAATCAAGCCTTTTAAATTTGATAAGAAAATTACCGGTTAATTTACAATTTTTCTCGGACAAATTAAATTCCGGGGTATTTCCCTTTGTCCGGGTTGGAACAGAAACCCCGTTAAATGTATTAGTAAAAATAAAAACCCGTACATTTAATTATTGAGTAACATAGTAATAAATTAAACACAAATTTAATTAGAAATCAAAGCATTGACATAAATACTGTAAAAAATTGATTTATTTAATTTAATTAGTTAACTTGTTTATTTTATCAGTCTTATTTGAATACTATAAATACTTAAAATTTTTATTTAAAAATGTCATTCGCAATAGTCATATAAAAAATATTTCAATTATACAAGATATGCAAAAAAGATTTTTAAATTAACCTGCCTTTCTTCTGTCAACCAATAAAATCACATGTAACTTAAGAGAAAGATTTTTTGTTTCAGTAGTTGGTCGTTTAGCTCAGTTGGTTAGGTTGATTGTTTTTGTTTTCGTCCGTCAAACATGTGTTCAATCCCCAGTCCCTCCAAATTATTTTTCACATTAAAAAAAAAACTTTCTCCAAAATTCATAACTTCCCAAATTTAATTAGAATTATTAATTAGAATAATAATGAAATAATAAAATAAGCAAAATAATTTTTTTTTGTATTATAAAATTATTTTTATTGTTTAGTTTTCGCTTGAAGTTCGCAGTGAGTTTGCAAAGCAAACTCTCGAACTTCGCATTGCGAACTCCCTGCGAACTTCCTGCAAAATGTTGTGTTATGTAGGTGAGCCGTTCACTACTACCTGACTAGAACTATTGAATACTATTGCTACTTTGATTTTAGTACAAAATATAAATCGGATTTAAATTACTTTCACATTTAATTTTCAGTTACCTAAAGGTTCATGTTGCTATTTTTTAATTTTGTTCAAAGTTATAGAAACATTGTTGTTTAATACCTGCATTAATTGTCTAGGATGAGACCGAAAATTTATACTCTTCGTCAAAATAAGAACCATCTTAATATACATGGTCATGTACATCTACTTATAACAATTTTTCACTCCAAACAAAAGTTTTTGTATTAAAGAGAAATTTAAGATCATTTGTAAAAAGATGTTTCTGGACATAAGTGATTATATATGTAATCTAAAAAGCTGCACCGCTCATTATGCAGTAAAGAATTGTGTAAGCATTACTAAAAAGTGTGCTACAAATATGCACTGCTAACTTCTAATCTACCGGACATTTGCTATAGGCCACAAAGTTATTACACGCTTTCCATATTTGCTAGGGCTGTGCAAAAAGCTCGAAAAGCCGAGCCGAGCTTCAATTTTTTCGAGCCGAGCCAAGCCGAGCCCGAGCTTGACTCGATGTATCGAGTACTCGAATTCTTCGAGCACTCGAGTGAATTCGAGCTTATAAATGATTAAAATAATAATAATAAGTAAAAAATATCAAATTCTCCCTAAATCTCTTAAGTTAGTTAGTAGGTTAATTATTTTAACACCTAACGATTTTTTACGATCAGTAAATCCCTTAAATTTGAAATTTTCTACTTATTAATAGTTTTTTGTAATTTAAAAGCTCGAATAATTTCGAGTACTCGAGTGAATTCGAGCACTTGTTTCCAATCAAGTACCCGAAAAATTCAAGTACTTAAAATTATTCGAGCTTCTTATGAGGCTCGACTCGGCTCGGACTCGACTCGAGCTCGAACTGATTAGGCTCGGGTCGGCTCGAAAAATGAAAAGCTCGAAAATACTAGATTGAGCTTCGAGCTTTTTGCACAGCTCTAATATTTGCTTGACAAACTTTCTGTAAACTTTTTGAAAATTATTGTGCTTGCTAAAAAATTGAACGCTTTTTAGTAGTACTTTTAAACAGCAGACAAAAATTAAAAAATGCACGAATTCTAAATCAATAATAAATGTGATAGATATGCTTGTTGTTGGTACAAAATGCCTACAAAGATAAAAAAAGTGTTACTGATGATGATGATAAGGAGTTTTAAAGAATCCAAAGTGTCCGTTGGGAAATTTTTTACATTATCTTTGGAAACTTACAGTATGGTATACAATAATTATTTGCTTGTTCACTGATTTTCTAATCTGCTATAATTTATAATCAGTTCGAGATCGAGACGAGTTTACGCTTCAAACAAAGAGCCAATTTTATGTCTCATGAAATTAATGCCCTAAATTAATCATGGTATCTTTTAAAGTACATAAAATGAAGTAAAATGCAATTTATTTAAAAACCTAAGCTGCTGTTTTTTCGATATATTAAAATGTAATCTTTGATAAAAACCAGAATTAACGCGAAGTTATGCATTTGCATATGCTCTGGTTTTCAAGAAAACTGGGTTAAGAAGTAAAAATATTGCTTTTTTGGCAAAGGTTGAGCGCTTCTTGCGACGAAACGGAAGGTCATAGAAACTTCTACTTGGGCTCAAATTAAAGCTTAACCCTTTGCGTTACCTATTTTTCGCAATGTTCTGCATTTCTACTGCATATTTATTAATGGATTAAAGAATATTTTATTTTAAGCATGTTCCTTATACATGAACAACTCTAAAAAATTGCTGAATTACAATTTATTAATGAGAAAACCATTATAAACAAATAAATAATAATAATAATTCTTTTTTCTTTATTTATTATATCCAAAACAATTTTTGTAAATTTTTTTGCAAATTCATACTATAATTGAACTGCCGGATCAAAGAAGGGCACATAACCAATGTAATTCAAATGGGTTATGTGCCCTTCTTTGATCCGGCAGCTCAATTGTTTACAATAACTTTTTTCCCATCTTTGAAATAATGGCCACTTTTTTTACGTGTTTAAAGTATGTTAAACTATCCATTATTTCACTCGCGTTATTATTTCACGCAAAAATAGTGAAATAATGAGAAGGTCTATGATAATGAAATAATAAACGAGTCAAATAATAATTACTGATCAAATATAAGAATAATTATCAATATTTTGACCACTTTTGCACCATGACATGAAGGTCAATGGTATTCAATTTTTGAATAGGGCAAACTAATTTTGGCAATTTTTTGTCAAAATTAAAAAGTATAGTATTTTCAAAGGTTGTAATCAAGGTATTAAACTTTTAATTAAGCCCACGTTGAAGTTCTATAATACATTTCGTTTCATTGCTGGGTTAGATTTTCTCAAGTTTACTCCTAAACTTCCGTACCTACTAAAATTAAAAAATAGTAATACAATATAATTTGCTACTAAAAAACTTAAATTTTTTATGAGTGTTTTAATGAAATTTGCTCGGTAAACATAATGTGATAAAATTTTGTTCAAAATTACGTGAAGGGAAAAAAATTGGTCTCAAACTAAAAGGGTTTTTTAAAAATTTATTTCACAATATAAATGGTATAACCACCCGTGTAGAAATTAATAGTGGAAGTTTGGATCCATCCTCGCTCCACCCCTGGAAATGTTAGTCATCTAGCGCCATCCATGGAGCGAGTCGGTTCCGCTAGATTGAAACATAACCTCCAATTTCTCCGGCATAAAGTGTCAAAACGTGAAAAATCCCCGCTGTTTTGTGAAATTGTGAATAATTGTGTTTTAACACAATATTGTTTTTAATGCATCTACTTTTTCTCAATTACATAATAAGCATATTTCATTCGTGAATTTGTTATATTTCCTAATTTCTAGGAATACCTATGTGGTAAAAAATCACAATTATATGCATTTTTTCTTTTCGTATTTGACCCAAAGAAAAATTCGGTTCAATAAAAAATAGTTAAGACTAAATTCAGCTAAAGAAAATTTTGGTTAAAAAATTTTTTCTGATGCATCAACTAAACTTAAAAATTCTATTTTTTTGTAAATTGTTAACTTTGAAATCACTTGAATTAATTGATTAATTAATAAACCAATAAATATGTTCTACATTTATAGTAGAAATATATTATTCTATTTTTGTATATACACATATAAAAACAATTTAAATACACTTTTTGTAAAAAAAAATTTTCTCGAATCAGCTGGCCGTATTTCTTTTTCGTTAATATTATGGAATAAATAAATAGAAATAAAATTGATAAAACATAAACATTATTACGTTGATATTCGACGATTCATTTTTTAACTTCTCAAATCAAATAACATGGTTAATTTCTAAATTCGCGAAAGAAAAAGTTTTGACAGATGAGGTTATATGTTTGCAATCTCGCACTGCGAGCCGATTGCGAGGACGGCGCGAGACGACAAAGGTGTTTGAAATGCTAGTAGCGCCATTACAGTGCAATGGAACACTAGCGTGGTTCCAACCTAGCTCCACGAAATTTTTCTACACGGGCAGATAAAGTAATTAGAATGCCTGAACCAAACAAGTGCTGTAATCTATTGCGGAAAGAAAACACAAGTGTATATATAAAAATTTAGTAAAAATAATTAATAATACTAGATTATAAACACAAGTGCATATATAAATATAAAATAATACTAGATACTGGTTATACCACTTATATTGTAAAATAAATTTTTAAAAAATCCTTTCAGTTTAAGACCAATTTTTTCCCTTTATGTAATTTTGAACAAAATTTTAGTACATTATGCTTACCGAACAAATTGCATTAAAACACTCATAAAAAATTTAAGTTTTTTCAGTAGCAAATTATATTGTATTACTATTTTTTAATTTTAGTAGGTACAGAAGTTTACAAGTAAATTAAAAAAATTATAGAATACTTCCCTTGAAGGCAAGTTGCAACTTTAGCAAACAGAATTGCCAAAATTAGTTTGTGCTATTTAAAAATTGAGCCCCTTGATTCTATAACAGCCCCTACGCTCAAACAGGCCGCCTGTATGCCAGTCAGGTTAACCAAAAGTGGAAAAAAGTAAAATTAATCATTTTAATTTTTTTAAAACACTATGACATAGAGAATAAAAATGTCCATCTTTTTTTCCGCTGTCATTTTTTAGTAAATTAAGTATTTTAAATAATAAAGATCAATAACTAGAATTTTTTTAAGGAAATTTAATTAACTTTTAAAACATAACTCGTCATATATTGGACAAATCTTAACCAATTTGTTTCAAATTTGGTATGTAAACAAATTAAGTCCTACTAAAGCCCATAAGCCTAAAACAATTAAACAATATTCATATTGTTTAACAATAAATAATAACAAAGTTGTAGTCTTAATTCTATCCACTTTTCAACTTTCAAATCAAAAAGTTATCGAGGGAATTTTCGATCTGTGAAAACTTCTCGCGACGAAGTTTTTCCTTTATTATTAAGAAAGTTTTTCCTAAAGTTTAGAATTAATTCAATGAAAAATAAAGAATTCACAAAGGAAATAGAAAATATGTATTTTTCACTATTTTTTGTCTAAATTCAATTTTTAAGAATTTTATTAAAATTCGTTGCAAAATTTAGTTATTTTCATGAATTTTAATAAAATTTTAGAAAAATATTAAAAAGTAATGTAGGTAATTGATTTATAAATAAAGTTTAGTTAAAAATTATAGAAAATAATTGAATTTTTGTAAAGGTTATATATTAAATTTTTTGAAATTATTAAATGTTAAAATTTAAAATTTTATTTCCTGGTAAAAAATAAGAATTATTTAAATTCAATTTTGAAATTTTGCTTAATAAAATATTTAGCAAAATTGTACGAGTTTTGATTAATTAAATTTAGAAATCAGTTAAGAATCAGAGAAAAAGAAAATACATTATTTGTGACAACACTAAATTAAATATACGACTTTTTTCTATTTTTAATAGACCAAAGCGACTTTTTTTGTTCGTTAAAGTCGATCCGAGGCCTGAATATATGATTTCAAAATTTAATTATTTAAATATTAGAAACCTTAATTTTTAATTAGAATTCGAGAAATTTCTTGCACTTCGACTTTTTTGGGATTATTTTTTTCGTGTAGAGATATAAATTTTTTTACACAATTACAAATATTATTGTAGGGAGAAGCATACACTTCTGAATCTAGTAAAAAGGTCGAAGCGAAAGTATTTAAAGCAGTCAGCGATTGTTGTAATAAACAATGTTTTGGACTTATTTCCAATGACGAACAAAAATGTTTTCACCAAATATTCTAGAATTATGGTGATTACCACCTTCAAAATGTAATGCTGAGTGGTCTGATGACTAAAAAAATGCCTTCAATAAGAAGTTCTCATACGGATCTTTTAAGTCGTAATATTGAAAAGTGGGATTATTTATTTAAAACCGCAAATACTAATTTAAAAGTTTACTAACTATTTATTTGTAAACTTCTTCAAATAAATAAAGCAAGATTTAAAACAATTCAAAAAAAGTTCAAATATAACGAGAGGTTAGAAGACAAATGGGGAAAGCACAGTAATCATTTAATGAAACTGACATACGAAGTAAAACAATTAATCGAAGCACATTGTCAATCACTACCACACACTAAATCTCATTATCGACGCGAGAAAACAGAACTTAATTATTTTGATCATCCAGATTTGTGCATTTCCGAAATGTACAATTTATTTGTTTGTTTTAAAAATGACAAGTGTAATAATGTTAGCGAAGACTATTTACGACATAAAGTAAATAAGACTAATTACTTTATTTTGAAAAAAATATGTTAAAAGAAAAAGATGTTTTATTATGTGAATTTGACTACGGACAAAATTTACCTTTACCAAAAATACCTGTAACAGAACAATTTTATAAAAGATTATTGTGGTTGAACGTGTTAAATATGCACATTTTTTATGATGACAATGAACGCAGTTATATGTTCACATCTGTCGAAGGACTTTTGAAAAAAGGTGGGAACACAACGTGTAATATTTTAATGTATGTTATTGAAAAAGAATTTCAACTAGCCTATTATAAAAAATTTATTTGTTTTCGAATTCTTGTGGAGGGCAAAATAAAAATGATGTCCTTTTTGCTTTTTTTTCATTACTTTCAGTTTATTTACAAATCGAAATTACACACTTACATCCAGTTCGTGGGCATTCGTATTGTCAATGTGACAGAAATTTCGGTTTCTATGGGATTAAAAAGAAAAAACTGAAAACAATTGAAATTGCAGAAGAATATATATTTTTAATAAAAGGATCAAGGAATCCTCCTTTTACAATGGTTAGCTTTGATAACGAAGTAAAAGATTTTGAAAAATTATTACAAGAAAACGTAAAAATTTCCAAAGACATTCAAATTAGTAAGGCTGTCAAAATTAAATATTTTTCTAACGGTACAGATAAAGTTTATAAAAATTATGATAATGATCATGTAACATATGCGAATGAATTGTTATTAACTCTTGAACAGCTTAAAGAACAGTCAAATGTTCCAATACCAGTTGGTATAACAAATGAAAAAAAAATTGGACAAGTGGGAGTTGAACTCGCACTGCAATGGCGGGTTCCGTACACAAATATTAAAACAATACTTGCAACATTCATCGGTAAATGGTAGAATTAAAATAAACAATTAAAAAAATATATTAAAATCATTCGATAAAAATTTTTTTTTAATTAAAGTATTGTATATCTAATATTGCACAATTAGTTCCTCTACTTATTATTGTTTACAATATTAGATATACAATACTTTAATTTAAATTTTTTTTTAATTTTAGTTAAAAATTTTTTCTTACAATTTTTATTATATTTTTTGTGATCAGATTGTAAAAATATACTAATAAACCCATTTTTGGTTTATAGATCAAATAATGTGAAAATTATAAAAAAAATTTTTGTTTAGATTATTTAATATTTTCTGCGATCAGACTATAAAAATATACTAATAAACCCATTTTTAGTTAATTATATCAAATAATGTAGAAATTAAAAAAAAAATTTTTTTACTTAAAAAAAAATTTTTTAATTATTTTTTATTAGATTTTTAATATATTTTTGTGATCAGAATGTAAAAATATACTAATAAACCCATTTTCAGTTTTTTTGTCGTTTATACTCCTGTCCTATTTGCCTTACGCTCTCGACAAGAGTCCCTGCTGATACTTTTTGTGGATTAAGCATAACCATTCTACAAATATTAACAAATTTTATCTAACCTAATGCGCCTACAGTGCGACTTTCGAAGATAGGAGTACTCGCATTTTGCCTGGACCACCCGTAATTGGGTTTTCTCGCCAGAGAAGCGGGAAACTGTAGAAAAACCTCTTCTGAGTACAACCGGTTTATCGACAGTCTAGCTTCGGCGGTAGGCATCGGACAATAATCGACAATGCATACCGTCGCACCTAGACGTCAAACCTCCCGCTCGGAATATCTCACCTGTCGGAAAAAATCCCCGGCCGACGGAGGGCGCGAACCTCGCTCGCACCACCCGCAAAGCCGGAGCTACAACCAACTGAGCTATTCCGTCGGTAATAAACCCATTTTCAGTTAATTAGATCAAATAATGTAAAAATTAAAAAAAAAAATTTTTTAATTTTTTAGTTTTTCCTTGACAACGCTATGGCCATCACCTCTACGGACACAAGAGTCTCACCAATAGGGTTCCGTCGGTACACCGAAGGCGTATGGAACCCTAAAAAAGATATTGAATCTTTTCTTTGTTATTTTACACCCAAAGGACAGAAGTTTTTTAATGCCGTATTCAAGAAAATAAATATAAAATCAAAATAGTTTTAAGGGGAAATTTAGAAAAGAAATTTAACTAAAAAAACAAAAATTAATTTTACAATTTTAAAAATTTATAATATTTAATAATTTCTTATATATTAAAATATTCATTTTAATGTAATATAAAAATATCAACAAACTATAAAAAATACATTTTATTCTTGATAGTGTATATTAAAATATTACTCGTTTTTAATTACATTATGCAAATATTTAATATTTGGTTAATAACATAATTACGTTAATTGTGTTGCGAAAGAAATTATATATCACCTATATATATATATATATATATATATATATATATATAAATACATTTATAGTTTTAAATTGATGAATACTTTAAATTGTTAAATGTTCTCATTATATTTATAAAAATTAATGTATAGTACATATTATGTTTTTAAGTAATTTGTTTCACATAAATACAAGATGTTATAAATATCTACAATTTATAATGCATTATACATAAAAGAATATAAATTTGTTCTTTGAAAAATAATTATTTATTTAAAATTAAACTAAATTAAACTCTTTTACCTCTTTTAAATATTAACGCATTTTTAATTGTCGTGCGAATTATACAATATATTGTTACAGGCGTAATTATAAATTAATCGCGCAAACGCAACATCTGCTTTTTGATTTGTCGAGTTCAGAATTTGGTTAAATCCTTGATAGGAACCGTAAATTTCAAAATAAATAAATGCAGAAATTCCGTGAATACACGGAATGGGAAACCAAAAGAGGAAAAATGTCTTTGACCCACGTGGAAAAGTTCCCGGAGTCTCCCGGGAGATTCTCGGGGGCAACTCCCGGGAGTCTCCTGGGAATTTTTTCAGAAGATTCCCAGGAACAATTCGAGGAGATTCTCGGGAATTTTTTTCGGAAGATTCCCAGCAACATTTCCGGGAGCAATTTTGTGAATTTTTGTAAAAATTCACTTAAGGCGGTGTCAGAGTCGATGTGCTTTTCCCATTGAAGCCCATTGCAAAAATTCAATTGACGGGATCCC
This sequence comes from Leptopilina drosophilae, assembly GCA_032873175.1. NCBI lineage: Eukaryota > Metazoa > Arthropoda > Insecta > Hymenoptera > Figitidae > Leptopilina > Leptopilina drosophilae. The sequence goes on along the minus strand of CM065484.1, from coordinate 23,941,442 downwards.
ACATACCGACAATGCAGATCTAAAATGGCTAAAAATCTGCGACGACCGTTTCTTGGAAAATATAAGATATTATGACCTATAAATTTGACAAACTCACAGTTTTTCTGTAACAGGTCTTTTGACAACAGCTGAAACTGCAACGACCATTTCTCGAAAACAACGAAACAAAAAAATTTTCCATTTGGGAAATTTAATTTAGTAGGAAAATACACAGGATGAGACCCATTTGCCATTCAGAAATAAATAAAAACTTTATTTTTCCCAAAGTGTATAAGTGACAGCTGTTCGGTAGCACATGATATTTAATTTACTAACATTAGTTTTTCTTTAATAATTTGAACAAAATATGTTTCTCCCATTGTGTATCTTTTATCACTAATGAATTTCCACTCGAAAAGAAAACATTATGTCTGATTGTTGTTAATTTAAAGGTAAAAAAATGAAAATTTGTCAGTTTTATGGGATTTTGGCGTTAAAATTTAAAATGTATTTATTTAAAATTATGACAGAAGGGTTCCCATAAATATTTAACGTGTTTCTTTAATGTATTTGAAATAACTGGACACAATTATAATGTAATTAATTAAGATTTATTCTTTAAGTTATGAATTCTATATTCACTTAGCGTGGTCCCATACGCAACTGTACAATATATATTTTATACACGTAACTCCTTCTCTCTTTACGCATGAGAGAGAAGAATCGTCGCGAGCTGGACGCTCTGTCCTTATGTGTGCGAGAGAGAACATATCTCTTGCACCTCAAGAGAAAATATTACAGGAATCAAATTTACCACGCTGCGATCCCCACAGTACTCCCCTCCAAGTGTAACGATACAATGCAATATGCAACGATGCAAGGGAGAAATGTTTGTAATGTTAAGCAAAAATCTATTTAAATTAATTAATATCGTGGGATCGTGACTAGTATTTAAATTGATGAGGTAAGTAAAAATCTTAAAATATAAATTATGTATAAAATGTAAAATAATAATATTGTATAACGACGATCGATCGTAAAATAGTAAAAAAATATTAGTAATTATATAATAAATATTTAAAAGCGTGGTACTTCGCACTTTTTAAAAAGGTAAAATATGATATCGCTTAATATATTATCGCAGTCATATCAGTCTTTTTAGTTTAATACTTAGAATTAATTAACAATATCACAATATTCAATATTATAATGTTATTTTAAAAGTTAAATTTCTGACGATAAGATGTTATTTTTTTCCGGAAAGATCGAAAGAAACTTTCCTTTTATTTGTATACGTACGTAAAATTATTGGTCCAGGCCTAGGATTATTGTTAATTGGCGAAGTCAAATTTGAATTTAAATTTTTTTAGCACTCGCTGGAATGCTGAATCGATTTGGGACATTAGACACACCTGGTACACCCGTCGAAGTTGAAGGCAATTCTGAATGCGCGTCGCTTGCAAGCTCAACAGAATCGTCATTGTCACTAAGAGCAAAATATGCGGGCTTTAAATTTTCAACTGAAATTTGTTTATTGGTAACATTTAGCTCTACCTCAAAAACTCTGTTCGAAATTCTTTTAATTACTTTGTGCGGACCTGAGTATGGACATTCTAAAGCTTTTTTAACTGTACCAACTTTTACAAACACATGAGAACAATTAAATAAATTTTTGAAAAAGTATATTTTTCTCTTGTGTCTATGCTCAACCGGCACTGGTTTAACCAATTTCATGTGCTCCCGAAATTCCTCCACGAAGATTTGTCGGTTAGCGGAAAAATCTTCTGGAATAACAAATTCCCCCGGTATTCTGAGGGTGGTACCGTAGAGGTATTCGGCCGGCGATGCCCCCGAATCCAAAACGTTGTTTCTAAGTCCCAACATGACTGTGGAAAGAGAATGTATCCATTTAGAGTTATTATGGCACATAATCGCAGCTTTAAGAGTGCGGTGCCAACGTTCTACTAACCCGTTAGCAGCGGGGTAATAAAGTGTTGTTCGTATTCTATTGCAACCTGAAAGTTTCAACAAGGCAGAAAAAAGTTTCGACTCGAACTGGCTACCCTGGTCCGTTGAGAGACTCTCAGGCCAACCGTAACGAGAGATCCAACAATCAAAAAAAGCACGGCAAACCGTTGTCGCTTCGATATTTTTTAACGGGATAGCTTCCGGCCAACGAGAAAGTCTATCGATTAATGTAAGGCAATACTTAAATCCTTCACATTCCGGCAGAGGACCGATGATGTCCATGTGGACGTGACGAAAACGACTATCCGGAGCAACAAATTGAGAAGGAAGCAGTATGTTATGTCGCGAGACTTTTGATCGTTGACAATGAAGACAAGATTGACACCATTTTTTTATGTCTTTGTTCATGCAAGGCCAGACATATCTTTTTTGAATTAATCTGTTAGTGAGCTTTCCACCAGGATGAGCAGCATTATGGAGAAGATGAAAAATTCGAGTTCTCATAGAACAAGGAATATAGGGACGAAGATTGTCACCTGACACGTCACAAATCAGTGAAATGTTATTCCAATCGAATCTTTTTAATTTAAGAGAACTATTGTTGTTATTAGAAATTGATTTTAACTCGTCATCGTCGATTTGAGCTTGCGAAAGCTCACTGAGATCGATTTCCGTGGGGAAACTAATCGTATCTGCGCGAGATAAAGAGTCAGCTACTACATTATTTTCACCTGGAAGGTATTCGATATAGGTATTCATGACCCTCCAGAAAATAACGGAAATATTTTACGGCTTTATAAATGGCAGTCAACTCGCGATCATATGCGCTATATTTTGTTTGTGCCGTATTAAACTTCCTCGCGAAAAAAGCTAAAGGACGCCAGGATCCATCTAAATATTGCTCTAGGGCTGCTCCCATCCCCAAGTCCGAAGCATCTGTTACAAGACGTGAAGGAGCTTCAGGGAAAGGAAAAGCAAGAAGAGTAGCTAGAGCGAGAGCTTCCTTTAGTGCAATGAAGGCATTTTCCGCGACTGTAGTCCATTTTACCTCACGCTTATCGTTTTTACGAGTGTCGTGTAAGAAGGCGTTCAAGGGTCGTTGGATTTGCGCGGCATGAGGAATATTACGACGATAGAAATTTACTAAACCGAGAAAACGTCTTAGTTCGTTGATAGTGCGCGGTTTTTCAAACTCTCTAACCGCTTTGACTTTTTCCGCTGTAGGGCGAGAACCGTTTTGATCGAAGTGATGGCCTAAAAACTCGATTTCTGACTGTCCAAAAATACATTTATCCAAATTTAGGCTTAAAGAGTATAATTTTAGTCTACCAAAAATAATATCCAGATGATTCTCATGCTCCTTTATATCGCGGGATGCAATGAGAATATCATCAAGGTAAACGAATATAAAATCCAAGTCCGCTAATGCCTTAAACATATATCTTTGGAAAGTTTGACCTGCATTCCGCAAGCCAAATGGCATGCGCAGAAACTCAAAAAGTTCAAAGTGGGTAGTTACCGCTGTTTTAGGTACGTCATCGGGGAATACAGGAATTTGGTGATACGCCGCGTGAAAGTCGAGCTGAGAAAAAATTTTTTACCACGAAAATTAATAGCAAAATCATGTAAGAAAGGTATTGGAAATCTATCCGGGATAGTAACCGTGTTTAAAAGTCTGTAGTCGCTACCGACCATCTGGTATTAGGACCATGTGGATAGGCGATGCGTGACAGCCACTAGAAGGTCGACATTTACCCGCTTCAACCATAGAGCTGAAGTGTTCTTTGGCCGCGACTAGTTTGTCCGGAGAAAGCATACGTGGACGCTGCGCGACAGGAGGACCGTTTGTCACAATATGATGAAATATACCATGCGTGAAAGGTTCATCGTTATCTCCCGGATTAATTATTTCAGGATATTTAGAAAGGATATGGTAAAAAGGAGTTGATTCATCAATGGCTCTGATACCAGTTATAGAAGCGATTTTAATTTTACATTTACTTTTACTTCCTGACGATAAATCCGTAAGTCGACGATTCTTGAGATCAACCGATAATCCGAAATGGTTTAAAAAATCGGCACCGATAATGGGATAAGGTACTGAGGCTATACAAAAATTCCATGGAAAATTACGACCAAGATGCAAATCTATAGATAACGCGCGCTTACCAAATGTATTTATCTGCGAATTGTTTTTGTTATTAAAATTCCTGTAGTTGGATTTGCTTCTGTTTCCTTTTTGATCGAATCCTGAGCGTTGATTAGAACGGAATCTATTTTGCGCGGAAATTGCGTCGACTTTGACGGTTAAGTCTTCGATTTTTTTTAGTAACTCGTCGTTAGAATTTTGTGAAACTACAGAAGTACACGAAGAATTTTGACTCGCTACTTCGAAAAAACGATCGGTTAATTCCGCTAATTTTTTTAAATCGGTGATTCACTTAACGCTAGTGCTGATCTACAGTTGTTTGGTAACTGATCGAGAAAAACCGTCTTTATCACCTCGTCGCTACATTTGTCCTGACTAAGGTTTCTAATGCGGCTAAGTATGAGAAAAGGCTTTCCTTCACCGGACAATTCTCCTTTTAATAACTGCTGAGACGCGCTTCTGAAGAAACCGAAAAGGTAGAAATAAGCCGTTGCTTTATTTGCTGATATAAATCGGGAGGAGAAGCCTCGAGAGTGATAATGTCGCTGATAGTCATAATAGTCTCGAAATCCAACGCAGCCAGTACTGCGCCGGCCTTGGTTTTTTCCGTTCGAACCCCGGCATAATCGAATAGTAATTCTATTTCGGCGAACCAAACTATAGGTTTTTTATGATAAAAGCCTGTCAACTTGAGTATTTGTCTGAATCTGTCCACAGTTCTATGATTATTTTCGGGGAGACCGCCAGCGACGTTCTCTTCCTCCCCGGTACCATCATCTGTCATGTAATCGTCGCTATTGACGTTATTTGCCATTTTACTAAGTATTCAGATGAGCAAGGCAAAAGAAAAACTTGAAAAATATAATTATACTACTAAATTATTCAAGTTTAAATTTTACTAAGATGAAACTAAATAAAATTGTTTTGATCAATATTTACCTTTTGACAGAACAATTATATTAAAATGTCAATGACAAAAGCACAAAATAAAATTTTAATTATTAAGAAAGATAAATTTTAATTTTTTTTAAATGTATGCAATCCGCCTTTAGTGCGTTCAATGACAAGACGATAAAAAGGTAAGTAAAATATTACCAATTTTATAATAAAAATACGAGGTGTTATTGCAGGGTGTTGCAGGTGTCTCCGATGCCCAGGTCAAATGACGATACAAAACCACAATACAAAAAGACAAGTTGTCTACAATTTAAAATCGATGGACGATGATGTAATAATAATAAAATAAATAGTCCCTAATAATCAATGACACACAAGGTAATATATCTTTTTTTTGTAAAAAAAATAAAAAAAATAAAAAAAAGAATTAAAAAAGTAAAAAAAATCAATAATACAATTATTATAAATGTGAATTAAATAAAAATAAAAAATTGATTAAATTGTTTTTAGACGCGACGAATCGAAGTTGGTCGGGAACCACTGTTTCTATTACTTACAACTATATTGTCCCGACAATCTTTACGTCCTTGGAGTCCTTGGTGTGTTGATTTGAATTTGTCCTTGATTGCTTTGATTATTTCTAGACATCAGTTGGAGCATGACCGTGTCCACAGCGTTGACCTCTCATTCACCTTATCTTTGATGATGCTTCCTCGAAGTCTCGAACGCGGCGGCCATGACAAAATTTACAAATTTAAGGAAGCGAAACGTACCTGTTAGCATGGGCTCAGAGTAGACTGCCCATGCGCTGTTTCCCAAAGGAAAAAAAAATTTTGTTGTCTCAGGAACAAAACTCGAAATGATGTCCTTTTTTCCTTTTTTTTAGGTGGGAACTATTATTCGACCGTATGAAGAAGATACTTCAAGAAGTGGTCTTAAGGAAAAATAATCCTTGACAGGAAGGACCTTGTAATGTTGCAGAAAGCTTCCTGTTATCGTCCTCAGTTCAGGGACCAGCTGTAAAATTTTTGTAGAGTGTATAAAATTCTGAGATTTAAAAGAATATAATTTTCAGGAAAAGATTTTTTTTGGTAAGTGATAATATAAGGAAAGTGTTGCAAGTTGGTTTTTCAATCACAGGACAAGAAGGTAAGGTTGGAAAAATGTGCTGCTGCCGGCTCTGTTATGGCGTCAGTTGATAAGGCGTCATGTGCTTCTCATCGAACACGTGCTTGGAGAGAATTTTGCAGATTTTCCACCGTAAGGTCCAGAAGATTTTCAAAATTTTTGCACCAACACTTTCTTGATTTTTTTAAAAAATGTTAATCATCACTTTAGTCACTTTTCCATACAGGATGCACGAGTTATGCACAGATTCAAATTTCGTGCATGCGCTAGTCGGGGTCACCACTATGGGATTTTGGCGTTAAAATTTAAAATATATTTATTTAAAATTATGACAGAAGGGTTCCCATAAATATTTAACGTGTTTCTTTAATGTATTTGAAATAACTGGACACAATTATAATGTAATTAATTAAGATTTATTCTTTAAGTTATGAATTCTATATTCACTCAGCGTGGTCCCATACGCAACTGTACAATATATTTTTCATACACGTAACTCCTTCTCTCTTTACGTATGAGAGAGAAGAATCGTCGCGCGCTGGACGCTCTGTCCTTATGTGTGCGAGAGAGAACATATCTCTTGCACCTCAAGAGAAAATATTACAGGAATCAAATTTACCACGCTGCGATCCCCACAGTTTTGGTACCTTTGGCGCCATCTCTTGGTTCTATGTATCACTAAACATCTGACAGATGTGTTCTTCTTGTTGTAAATTACTATACAAAATAGTTTACATAAATTAAAGTTTTATATTCTTGTTTTTATATAGAATGAATCTTATTATGTGTATTTTTTATTGAAATTAAGTTTGTCAAATGAAAAAGTTATTTTGATTTTGTTGTTTTCAAGAAAAGGTCGTTGCAGTTTAGGCTGTTGGAAACTGCTCATGTTTAACTTTTTATGAATAATTTTTTTTCAATAATTACAACAAATAAAATACTCATCCTATGTATTTATGTTAAAAAGTGAGTTTTTCAAATTGATAGATCATATCTTACATTTTCCAAGAAACGGTCGTGGCAGATTTTTATCCATTTTAGATCTGCATTGTCGGTATGTGGGATCCCCTTAAGAATGCCAAAAATTGTATAAATATATTATATTTACATACATTTCATATTTATCTATTAAAATAATATCTTGTATCTTTTCAACAAGTTTAAGAAATAAATTTACATTTAAATTTAAAGGGTAGAAAAATTGTGTTTGTACACGAAAAAACGTTTTACCTGGAACAGCGAAAGTATTAATTGAAATAACTAAAAATTTTGCTTATTTAATAGAGTTATAATTGTGCCATGAAAAGCTTTTTTTGTTTAGGTAAAAATTTTTATTATATCCTTTAAGATAATACTTTTAGACACAATAGGGGAAAGTGGTCAGTGTTGGATAGGTGGTCAAAGTTGGATAATCGCGTTTATTTCGTTTAATCACACTTTTGATTCAACTTTTTTACAATGTTCAGCAAAAAATGATATGTTTTTACTAAACATTGTAAAAAAGTTGAATTAGATACTTAATGTTAATTATTAATAAAATTAAATTAAATATTAATTAAATGTTTTTATAATATATATATACAGATATAATACTCGAGTAACAAATCCATGTTGTTGTTGTTGTTTGGAAACACATATTATATCTCCCCTATTGTGTCTAAAAGTATTATCAAAAAGGATATAATAAAAATGTTTACCTAAACAAAAAAAGCTTTTCATGGCACAATTATAACTCTATTAAATAAGCAAAATTTTTAGTTATTTTAATTAATACTTTCGCTGTTTCAGGTAACACTTTTTTTGTATACAAACACAATTTGTCTACCCTTTAAATTTAAATGTAAATTTATTTCTTAAACTTGTTGAAACGTTACAAGATATTATTATTAATTACTCCCGGAAATGTTGCTGGGAATCTTCCGGAAAAATTCCCGAGAATCTCCCCGAATTGTTCCTGGAAATCTTCTGAAAAAATTCCCGGGAGACTCCCGGAAACGATTCCAAGAGACTCCCGGGAGTTGCTCCCGAGAATCTCCCAGGAGACTCCGGGAACTTTTCCACCTGGGGATTCTTCGTCTAATGTAAAACCCACTTAAATTTATTAATATCAAAATGTTAAAATTACAAGAAGTTAAGAACTTTGAAGAAGCTACCGGCTAAGTTGAAGTCTTGGTTAGAACTGACTATATACAGCGTCTCATGATAGTCTGAGACTCATGCTCTATGGTGTGGTCTTTGGTGAAGGAGATGCGCATGCTGAGCCTCACAGGACCAACACACACCCAGTAAAAAAAATTCGATACACGGACCACGGAGTTCGTATACGAGCTCGGTAGCTCGTATGAGAAATATGAGAATTCTCTCATACGAGCCTTTTCCGTAATGAGAAGTGTGTAGATGCTTGTATACGAGGTGACTTTTTATTAATGTATCACTATTTTAAAGTAAATGTATGTAATAGAAATGACTTTTTAAAGTAAAACAAAGCTAAATTTATAAGGGAAATGAAGTTTTGAGAAAAAAAGGATAATTTTGTTCAAAGAATTTATTCACACTGAAGAAAGGTTAGAATTTGATAATTCCTTGTTACTCTAACTAACCGACAATATATATTTCTCGGATGCGGTAAGCACGATTTTGTATTGGCGGTAGTATAAATAAGTTTTTCTTCATTGCTAATTAATAATATATTATTATTTATTTATTATATAAATGTTTATATAAAATAATTAAATTTAATACAAAATCGTGCTTACCGCATCCGAGAAATATCTAATGTCGGTAAGTTAGAGTATCAATTCCCAGCGGGCACAAAAACAAAAAACGTTCTTTGAACGTCTGTAGAACGTTTAATGTCTGCTGTTTTAAGTTTTAAGAACGTAAATTCTTAGAACAAAAATTACATTCTTAGAACGTAAATTGGCAGACATTAAACGTTCTACAGACGTTCAAAGAACGTTTTTTGTCTTTGTGCCCGCTGGGAAGGAATTATCAAATTCTAACATTTTTTCAGTGTGAATAAATTTCACAATTTAAAAATTCATTTCTATTATATACATTTACTTTAAAATAGTGTTACATTAATAAAAATGCTTTAAAAGTCACCTCGTATACACACTTCTCATTACGGAAAAGGCTCGTATGAGAGAATTCTCATATTTCTTATACGAGCTACCGAGCTCGTATACGAACTCTGCGGTCCGTGTATCGAATTTTTTTATTGGGCATACACTATGTATTTACATTCTATGTTCACTCTACACAAACATACACATCTCACACTATATTTGCAAGACTATTTCGTTTACATTAAGTGAATAAGTAATAATTATAATATTGTAATTAATATTCGCTATGTTATTTACACACACATTTTTAATACCTGTAATAGGAATTAGAGCATAATATACACTTTTATTGTTACTAATTATTTACAACAATCTTATTTAATAATGAAGATATTAAATTAAACAATTAGATTAAAATATTATTAAGACACAATTAGCATTTATGAAAAATTCTATTAATTATTATAGAAATGATGAGTATTTAATTATATTCATATACATATGTATAATTAATTTATGCTTTTAATTAATATTCTATTTTATACAAAACTTATACTCGTTGTTAATGTATAAAAAATGCGAAATCTGGAATTGCCCAATACGTGATTTTATCATGAGGAAAAGGATAAAATGCACGTTGGTCAACCGATGTGTTTTATTGCTTTACCTCTACAGAGGGTCTACTTGAGAATTGAAAGACAGTTTTTTATGACATCGTTGGGGTTATCTCTCTTAGTTTATGGTTGACAATTTTGTTAAGAGTTTTAAGGTCACTCAGATGCATTAATGCTGTCCTTCCGGTTTGACGGTATTTTGCAAAGGCGTATGATTTCTGTCCAAAGGAATATTTGATAGAAATGACACAACTTTCCAAATTTCCTTTAAACCGGAAGGACAACATTAATGCATCTGAGTGGACATACACTGCAAAAAGAAGTCTCTTAAAATGTATCTTATTCTAAGATGTAAGATAGTAAAAATCCGTTTTCCATCTTAATATAAGGCACTAAACGAAGTATCTTAAAGAATTTAAGACACTTTACATATCTACGTAAGAATTAATATGTTTATACTGTCTTAATATTTAAGATACTTTCTGTAGTTTCTTTATGTATCTTAATATAAGTTATTAAAGACACCGTAAGATACACCTTCTAAGATACTTGTGAGTCGTAAGATACTTGAGAACGATAAGTTAGGACAGCCTAATATACTTTAAATATCTTACATATACAGCCATTTTAAAGTCGGAGACACTTTAAGCATCTTATATACTACCTTACTACCTTGATGCTGTTGTTGATGCTGATTCCATATTTGGTTATGTTCAAATATGGCATAGCAGTTCATAAATCACTGAAAGTTTTTTGGGTTAAGTAAAGCAGCCTTAAGCCCTGAACACAATAGAACGCGAACAAGACGCAATGACACAAAAGAAAAATAATTGCATTTTCAAGCTATTGTAGAAACACCCTTAATATACTTCATCGCATATAGGACCTGTCACAATTCAGACGTTTTACTGATGCAGTTACTCATCCCTGTAACGGACGTTAAACTGGTCTGCATTTAACCTACCAGTCGAAAGACAAAAATATTATCATTTGATAGTGTCAGATCATCAGGTAGTATAATTTGAACAATGTCTTTAAAAAGGGTGTTCTGTACGATGGTAAGTGAAGATTAGCGTCGTTGCAAAATAATAAAATATTCAACTGAAGTCATTCTTCGTGTTACAACAAAGTGGTAAGATACTGTAGGTATCTTACTGAGGTAAGATATTAAGATAAGAATAAGATGTTTTATGTATCTCAAAAGTAACTACAAAAACATCTTAAAAATTACTACCAAAACATCTTAATTAAGATACTTCTTTTTGCAGTGTATTGTCTCGAAAGCGACAATACACCAATTATATGTTGTATAAAATGTGTTTGGAACTTCGCTATTTTTGGAGACTATGTTTTCAAAGACATACTAACTGTCTGTAAAACATGTGTATTTTGTCATATTTCAGCTATTGATAGAGAGATATTCAAAGAATACAATATTTTAAAAACATATTTTTTAAATTTAACGCAGAAAGTTCTTCTCAATCTATGGACAGTATATTTTTATTTAAATTAAACTGAATATTATATTTTCCTGCAAAGTTTAATCGCATTTCGATTAATATCGAATAACGATTCGAGCGAGATAAAAGTCGCTCGTAACAATATGCGCTCTTGAATCATTTAAACACCTGCCCAATGTCATGGCTGATGCACTATAGTGAAAAATACATATTTTCTATTTCCTTTGTAAATTCTTTATTTTTCATTGAATTAATTCTAAACTTTGGGAAAAACTTTCTTAATAATAAAGGAAAAACTTTGTTGCGAGAAGTTTTCACAGATCGAAAATTCCCTCGATAACTTTTTGATTTGAAAGTTGAAAAGTGGATAGAATTAAGACTACAACTATGTTATTATTTATTGTTAAACAATATGAACATTGTTTAATTGTTTTAGGCTTATGGGCTTTAGTAGGACTTAATTTGTTTACATACCAAATTTGAAACAAATTGGTTAAGATTTGTCCAATATATGACGAGTTATTTTTTAAAAGTTAATTAAATTTCCTTAAAAAAATTCTAGTTTTTGATCTTTATTATTTAAAATACTTAATTTACAAAAAAATGACAGCGGAAAAAAAGATGGACATTATTATTCTCTATGTCATAGTGTTTTTAAAAAATTAAAATGATTAATTTTACTTTTTTCCACTTTTGGTTAACCTGACTGGCATATAGGTGGCCTGTTGGAGCGTAGGGGCTGTTATAGAATCAAGGGGCTCAATTGACTACCATTGACCTTGAGGTAATGATGAAAAATTTGGATTTTTAGGGATTGTTGGCAAAAGATTAAGCCTTAACAGAAGAAGTTTCTTCGATCTTTCGCTTCGTCGCTAGGGGCGCTTAAACTTTGGCAAAAACGCGATTTCTTGACCTTTTAACCCAGTTTTTCTCTAAAACCCGATCTGATGGCTGATTTTCATATGCGGCGTTCTACAACAAATCGGAAATTATTTTACTTTTGCATCTCAAATATTTTTCAAATATTTTTTAGTGCTCGTTGAAATTAGCTACCATGATTTTTTTTAAAATTTTTCATCAAGGGGGTTAAGAGTTACGGGTTTTTGTTAAAACACGTTTTTTTTAAAATTTCGAAAAAAAATTAAGTTTTTAAAATAAAATTTCATTTTTAAGAATGTATGTATCGATCGATTTTTTTCAAATTTTTTTGTAAGAAAGTAGTACTAATTTAAGAATTTTTAAACCTTGTCTGATTGTGGGCAAACGACATCAAGTATGAGTGAGGCAAGGAGTGGGGTTGAGAGAATGTAATGGCTGATTTTAGGTTAGGATCAGTAGCGTAATTTAAAAACAATTTAAAAAAATTTACATCGAACACAATTTTGCTTTCATCTATTGTACGGCCCTGAGTGTTTATACTTTTTGGCGTCAAGGTGCCTATTCCGAACTTTAGACACCAGTAGCAAGCAGTCTAAAGTTCGGAGGTTTCAGTGTACTAGCGATATCTGGTAGTTATCCGTGATAAGTTCGAAAATTATCATTGATAATTTTAGAAAGGATATAGATGTAAATTTGCTCAAAAAATAAGACAAATATTTGTTAAATAATAAAAATAATTTTGTAATAAAAGAAAAAAATTTATTTTGTTTATTTTATTATTTCATTATTATTTTAATTCATTTTAAAAAGTTATGAATTTTGGAGAAAGTTTTTTTTGTTCTGAAAAACAATTTGGAGGGACTGGGTATTGAACGCAGGTTTGACGGACGAAAACGAAAACAATCAACCTAACTGAGCTAAACCACCAACTACTGAAACAAAGAAAATATTTCTCTTAAGTTACATGTGATTTTGTTGGTTGACAGAAGAAAGTCAGGTTAATTTAAAAATCTTTTTTTTCATATCTCGTATAATTAAAATATTTTTATTATTATTGCGAATGATATTTTAAGTAAAAATTTAATGTATTTAGCATTCAAATAAGTCTGATAAAATAAACAAGTTTACTAATTCAATTAAATAAACCAATTTTTTACAGTATTAATTTCAATGCTTTGATTTCCAATTAAATTTGTCTTCAATTTATAATTATGCTACTTAATAATTAAATGTACGGGTTTTTATTTTTACTAATACATTTAACAGGGTTTCAGGGTTTCCCAGAAAATGGGAAATATCCAGAAATTTAATTTGATCGAAAAAAATTGGAAATAAACCGGGAATTATCTTATCAAATTTAAAAAGTTTGACTACATTAATTTGATTTTAAAAAATTGCTTTTTACTTAAATTTTTATTGATGTAATAATTATAATATAATTATGGTTGAATCCATTTCAAATCAGGCAAGCCGACTAACTACAAGTCGTAAAATTACTTGTCGATGTTTATATTATTTTATATAAAAATAAAGAGACACGTATTTTTTTAATTTTTCGTAAAAATGGTTTTTAAAGAATTTAGCCACATTTGAACTTTGAGTGGTAAAACCCTAAAAAACAGTGAAAAAAATAGTTTTACTTGTAGTTTTTTTCTACTGTGTGTTAATAATTTTTTCTTCTTGATTCTTATTGGGGGTCTACTTCTCTTCAAAACCCCGTTTAAAATTTATAAAAAACTTCCAAATTATAATAATTAACGTCAGTTTTCTATTTCTATAATTATCAGAATAATAAAATTATTATATAATTAGAAATAAATAATACTTACGTCAATTTCCTCAGCGTGTCAAAATATCTGTCACTTGAGTAAACATTAACAACAATTTTTGTTATGACAAATCTTATTATGTATACCCAACAAACTTTCATTTGTTATTGTTCTTTGTTTTAAACAAATAACTTTAATAATTTTGAACTTAAAAAAAATTTTGAAAAAAAATTTTTCTGACTACAAATATTGTTTACCTTACTTAAAACTCAAGTAATTTCTTCTTTATATTAATATGACATACCATATTTGAACTTTGAACGGCAAAAACCTAAAAACCAATGGAAAAAATGGTTTTACTTGTAATTTTTGTCTACTGTGTGTTAATAAATTTTTCTTCTTGATTCTGATTGGGGGTCTTCTTCTCTTTGAAACTTGGTTTAAAATTTATAAAAAACTTCAAAATTAAAATAATGGCGGCAGATTTTCAAAAAAAATAAACTTAATTTTCTCGAAAACCCCACCTTTATTTGCTTAAATTATTAGAGTGACTTCGTATAATATAAAGAAGAAATTACTTGAGTTTTAAGTAAGGTAAACAATATTTGTAGTCAGAAAAATTTTTTTTCAAAATTTTTTTTAAGTTCAAAATTATTAAAGTTATTTGTTTAAAACAAAGAACAATAACAAATGAAAGTTTGTTGGGTATATATAATAAGATTTTTCATAACAAAAATTGTTGTTAATGTTTACTCAAGTGACAGATATTTTGACACGCTGAGGAAATTGACGTAAGTATTATTTTTTTCTAATTATATATTAATTTTATTTTTCTGATAATTATAGAAATAGAAAACTGACATTAATTATTATAATTTGGAAGTTTTTTATAAATTTTAAACGGGGTTTTGAAGAGAAGTAGACCCCCAATAAGAATCAAGAAGAAAAAATTAACACACAGTAAAAAAAACTACAAGTAAAACTATTTTATTCACTGTTTTTTAGGGTTTTACCGCTCAAAGTTCAAATGTGGCTAAATTCTTTAAAAAACATTTTTACGAAAAATTAAAAAAATACGTGTCTCTTTATTTTTATATAAAATAATATATTTCATCGACAAGTAATTTTACGACTTGAAGTTAGTCGGCTTGCCTGATTTGAAATGGATTCAACCATAATTATTTTATAATTATTACACCAATAAAAATTTAAGTAAAAAGCAATTTTTTAAAATCAAATTAATGTAGTCAAACTTTTTAAATTTGATAAGATAATTCCCGGTTTATTTCCAGTTTTTCTCGATCAAATTAAATTTCTGGATATTTCCCATTTTCTAGGATGGTATAGAAACTCTGTTAGACTACGTGGACCCTTAAGGTCCACGATGCAGGAAAACGCCGGAAAATAGACAGTTAGTATATAACTAAGTCTAGACTGCGGCAGACTAGTTATATTTCATGACCAATTTATTGTATGTATTTATTTACGAATAAATAAATCATTATAACAATATAATTATACAATTAAATTAACGTGTATTTTATTTTTATTAACGAGACCCGTTACAATTTTGTCGATCCTGCCAGGATCCACAGAACGATTCCGCGGATTCAAACACTGTGCGATCTTTGAAGTGAACCGTGAAGTGACATTTTACGAAAGAATGTGCACATTCTAACTGTGAAATTATATTACAAAAAGGGCATATTAAAGGCTCAGTGTAATGACTAATTGTGAAAATTAAGTGTAACACAGAGAAATACGTTTTACTGTGACGCTTAAGTGAAAAAAAACGAAAGCAAAAATATATAATTTTGCCAATTATAAAAGTTAGAACATTATACCCTTGAGAAAATTTAAACAGTGAAATTTAAAAAATATATATATATATATATATATATATTTTGTGCGTCAAAATTATTTTTTGAACAGTGAAACTTAAAAGGAAGAAAAAGAGAAATTTGGTTCTCTCGTTTGAAAGAAAGGAATTTTCCTAACGGTATTGTGTATGCCGCGCAACAGTGTCTAGCCACGCAGCATTTTCAACTCCAAAGGGGATTGTATATGCCACACAGTAGTGCCTAGCCACGCAGCATTTTTCAACTCGCCAACGTCACCCTGTCAACGTTGCAGAGTCGCCGCCTGTAAGGACCACCAACTGCGTTAAACTTCCTCCGTATAGAATTTTCATCTTTTGTAATCAGTGAAGGTATATGTTTATTGTATTGTCAACATATACGAAAACAAAAAGAATCTTTTATTATTTTTTTAATTAACTAACGTAATTTTGAAATTTTATTAATTATTTACTTTAAAATATTATATACTTTCATGTTTTGAAATTATTATTATACAACAGGATAATAATTAATTAACCGAATTTGGAAATTTTTATTAATTATTTGCGTTAAAATATTACATAGTTTCATGTTTTAAAATTATTATTATACAAGAGGGTTGATTCTATTATTGTTACTAGAAGTCACTATAATAATACTAAGCTGGCATTTAAATCATATTTTCGTTATCTCCGCCAAACTCCATCCCCTTGCACTGACAATACTGAGACTGAATTTTCGATTGACAACATTGTAGAGACAAATATTAAAATGACAACACCATTAGAAAACACAGACGTCAACGCATTACAACAAATTATTGGACAATTAACGTTAGTACTTGGAAAGATAGACGGAGTAGAAAAAAATATCGGCATGTTAAACGAAGAAAACATCAAAAGAGCGGACGAGATAAAAGTATTGGCTCGACGAGGCGGTCATCTTTTAACAGAGGACGAAGGGACATCCGGGTTAGATAAAGAAGATATGACATCAGACGAAGAGGAAAATGACAATAGGAAATTTGTAGAAACGTCAACAGTTAAAGAATCTTTACATAGGACTGAAAATTCAAGCGGGTTACTTGCTACACACCATGCTAGCAATCTCACTTCTAACGTTAACCCACCATCTTCAACACAGCAAGGTGCTTACGTCCTCCCGAACCGTCAACAGAACCACGCGACATGTCTCTCCCCTGCTAAAGATCTCATCAGAACTATCGAAATTCTTAATGGACGGGACGATATGGGTGTACAAGATTTTATTAGAAGTATAAAAAGGGCTCGACGCGATTGTTTTGAACCTGATTTGTTATTAAGATTCATAATTGCAGAAAAAATTGTTGATCATGCGAAAAGAGCAATAAGATACGCAAATATAGAGAGTTATGAAGACCTTTATGATGCCTTAAAATCAAATCTATCCCCTTCTTGCTCTATTGAATTATGTCGGAGTAGATTGGAAAACTGTCGCCAGGGGAATGACACAGTACAATCTTACAACTTAAAGTACAGACAACAGCTCAACGAGTTAAATTATGCTATTCAAGGAGAGCATACGCAACGTATGGAAAGGAGCGTTGCTATAAAAATAGAGGAACGTGTAGCAACCAAAATATATATAATGAACCTGCGCGATGAAATTAGTATACAGGTACAACCCTTAAGACCTAATTCTTTCCCTGAAACTCAACAGCTTGCACTTGAAGCTGAAGCATTGCATCGCGAAATATTGAGAAATAGTGCTACTGTTAATAATAAATCGATCCCTAGGAATGCTAATCCAATGCCACGTCCTAGTTTTGCAAATTTAAATCAATCTCAAAGATACCTACCTCAGTCAAATTTTTATTCCAGGACTCAAACTAATAGACCACCAACCGTTAACAAGGTTCCAAATCACAACATGCCCTTACAACAAAGGGCTCAGATGACATGTTTTAGTTGTAAACAAATTGGTCATATGCCAAATCAATGTCCTAATTCTAGACAGCACCAGGATTTTATCAAAAGTCAAAACATGAAGAGAACTCCCCAAAGAGTATACACAATACAAAACCAAGAAGAGGAAATGGCAAACAACCATCAAATCTACAGTACAATTGGAGAGGATCAAGAGAAAATGATAAATCAGGACGAGTATCCACTATATCCGGAAGAAGATTACAATCAGCAATCATCAGAGGAGACGGATTGGGAGACACAAGATTATTGGTTGACTCAGGATCATCAATAAATATTCTAAAAAACAAAAACGTCCCTAATGATTTTGTAAAAATTGAGAAAATCAAACGATTTTGTATGGGTCATGAAGAACACATTTCAACTCATGAAATTATAGTTTATTATTTAGGAATTTCTCATGTATTCCACCTTGTAGACGACAATTTTCCCATACCAGAAGATGGTATAATGGGGTTACCTTTCTTACATCGATATAAATATACACTTACTAACGACAACCTGCGATTTAATTATGTTCGCCATGTACTTGTCGATGACGGTATAATTATACCCCCTCATACAATTCAATTAGTAAGTTTTCCTGTTCGATCTAATCACAAAACAGCAGTACTTATGAACAATAAGTATGTGCCTGATTCCATTTATACTATCAGAAATGATTCTATAAAAATACCCATCTGTAATCCAACAAACGACTATAAAACATTTGAAACACATGAATTTGATATTAGACCAACTGGAATGAAACTAGCAGGAATCCCATTAAAACATCTTAATAGTACGCAATGGTTTGATAGAAGTAGAAAAGTATTAGGAAATTCTCGATTAGATCATTTAGAGCCAGATATCAAAGAACATATTATCAAGATTATAGCTATGTACCACGATATATTTACTTTGGAAGGAGAACCCCTACCCTCAACTAACCTCACAACACACAAAATTATTCTTAAAGAAGATAAAATCATCAACACCGAAGGATACCGACCGCCGGAACATCACAAAGGCGAAATTCACAATCAAATATCTGAACAACGTACAAAGAACATAATAATCGATTCTGCTTCACCATTCAACTCACCAATTTGGGTGGTACCAAAAAAATGGATGCCTCAGGAAAAAAGAAATGGAGGATAGTAATCAATTTTAGAAATCTTAACCTATACACTGATCAAGACGCGTACCCTTTACCAGTCATTGATGAGATCATTTCAAGTTTAGGGCAAGCAAAATTCTTTTCAGCCCTTGATTTAAGTTCAGGATTTCATCAGATCCCCATGGATTCCGATAGTCAAAAATACACTGCATTTTCTACACCAGATGGACACTTTGAATTTCTACGAATGCCTTTTGGGCTAAAAAATGCACCAGCCACATTCCAACGGATGATTGACAACGCCCTACGTGGTTTAATTGGAAAAATTTGTTTTGCATACCTTGACGATATAATAGTTTTTGGATCCACACTACAAGAGCACAACGCTAACCTTATAACAATTTTCGAAAGACTCCGTCAAACCGGCCTAAAGTTACAACCTGATAAGTGCGAGTACATTAGACCTGAACTCGAATATTTAGGACATATAATAACATCTGAAGGAGTAAAATCTAATGATAAAAAAATCCAAGCATTACAAGAATTTAAAGTTCCAAAAACCATCACTAATGTGAAAAGTTTTCTGGGCCTATCTGGTTATTATAGAAAATTTATCCCGAATTACAGTACCATCGCTAAACCTTTGACCGAATTAACTAAAAATGGAAACCAATATTCTTGGACCCCAGCTAGCCAAAACGCATTCGAAAAGTTGAAACACCTTTTGTGTACAGCTCCTGTTTTAAAATATCCCGATTTTACGAAAGAATTTACTCTCACGACTGATGCTTCCAACGTTGGATTAGGGGCAATATTGTCTCAAGATGGCCACCCCTGCTGCTACATTTCAAGGACACTTAACGGGGCAGAATTAAACTACAATACTTCAGAGAAAGAACTTCTTGCTATAGTATGGGCAGTAAAAAGGCTTAGGCAATACTTATTGGGAAAGAAATTTAAAATCCTTACCGACCATCAAGCATTAAAGTGGTTATTTAATGTTAAAGATCCTTCGTCTAAACTTATGAGGTGGAGATTAAGATTAGAGGAATTTGAATACGAAATAGAATACAAAAAAGGGTCAGAAAAACAAGCTGCAGATGCACTATCTCGCGTTTTTCCAATTGAAGACGTACCATCAGTTGAAATAGATAAACAAATCGCCGACCTCGAGGACGAACTACCGGAGATAGAAGTGTTGGAAAATCATGAAAATAGAGATCTTTTAACACCAGTTCCCAACATGGAAATCCCAGATACAACACTTCCGCCACTTCCAGAACTTTCTTTCTTACCTTCTTCACCAGAACCCGAGGTTCCCAATAACGAAGCCAGGAAAAGCCTGAACAATGAATATTATAAATGGTTTTCCCAACAAACTGAGAGCAGAGAAATAGAAAAACCTAATGCAATTGGAAAACTGTGGAGGCAATTAACAAAACGCGAATCGAGTTCAACAAATATTGTCAGCATGGGAAATTACCTCGAAACTCGATGGTTAAATGCTATTAATATAGTTGCAACGGAAACATTAGAAAGAAAATTAGGAATTCTTAGATTGCATTTCAACGACCCGACCATCACCAACACAGAAAGAATCAAAATAAAAACATTGGTTTCCTTTATGTGTTACAAATACTTGCAATTGAAAATCCATACATGTTACCGTACAACTACAGAATTAACCATGAGAGAAAAACAACAAATTATTGAAGAAAGCCATGGATCAATAATGGCTCAACATTTTGGAGAGAATAAGTCAATTGCAAGAGCGAGGGAATTGGGTATTTGGCCCAACATGGAGGATGATATTATCCGATTCGTCAAATCTTGTGAAATTTGTCAAACAGAAAAATTAACAAGGATTAAAAGAAAAGCAGAAGGGATTATTCCTGATACTCCCACAAATCCCAACGACAAAATAGCAATGGATATCTTTGGACCTCTACCTCTGACAAACAAAGGTTACGAGTATATCTTATCAATTCAAGACATGCTAACTAAGTATCTCGTTTTAATCCCACTAAAAACCACTACCTCTGAATCAATCATTGAAAATTTGTTTGATCACTTCATATACGTTTTCGGAGCACCAAAGCATATCCTTACAGACCAGGGACAAAACTTTATGTCAGAGTTAGTTCAATGTTTTGAAAATTTATTCAGAATAAAACATGTTAAGACCACTGCTTTTCATCCCCAGTCTAACGG
The DNA here is from genome assembly GCA_032873175.1 of Leptopilina drosophilae. Lineage (NCBI taxonomy): Eukaryota > Metazoa > Arthropoda > Insecta > Hymenoptera > Figitidae > Leptopilina > Leptopilina drosophilae. The sequence continues at coordinate 23,920,419 of CM065484.1, read as the reverse complement.
AAGTTTAGAAAGAACTCACGCTACGATAAAAGATCTTATCAAAACCGCCATATCTGATTTGCATGTACAATGGGATGACACCCTTAAATTCCTCTGTATGGCTTACAATACTATGGTCCATGAAGGAACAGGGTTTAGTCCTTTTCAGCTTACATTTGGACGAGACGCCAACGTACCTTCAACTCTGGCTACTACACCAAGCCTTAAATATCCTGACTTAGTGCGGCTGTGGCAAGAAAGGCACGAACGGTATATGAATCGAGCAAAGGTTATCATCGAAAGGAATAAAGAAAGATACAAACGACAACAGGACGCACGCATCGCCTTACCTCAAAAGTTGTTTGGACCAGGAGATTTAGTAAAAATATTGAATACGAAAGAACACAAACTTAGTCCGAATGGAAAGGACCAGCTACAATAGTTAAAGTTTTACCACATAATAACTACGAAGTATTATTTAATAATCAGCGAACTGTGGTTCATGCAAATCGCATTAAAGAACAATTTTAACTGTTGCAGATGAAAATCATTTTCGTCATGATCCTCATCGGCGCCTGCAACTCAAAACTTGCAACAGAATCATTGGAAGGCGTAACCATCTTTGCAGAACACTTAGGAAATGTACAACTCTATCACCATACATGGAAAGTTATCAACGTTGTTGACAGTCAAACCTTATATACCCGATTAGCACATATATATACTGGACTAGAATTCATTCAACAACAATGTAAGAAAAGATGTTATGAACAAAGGGAAGTGGAGTTACTTTCAGGTCGATTAGACAGATTAAAGAATTTATATTCTCACCTAGACCACATTTTAGGTCGTGGTAGACAAAAAAGAGGCCTAGTTAACGGAATTGGATCAATCGCGAAAACACTTTTTGGCACTCTAACTGAAAGTGACTTAACATTACTAAACAGTAACATGGATAAGCTTTATGAAGACAACGACAAACTCTCTCGCAGCATAGAAAATCAAACTATAATTATACGTAATCTACTCAATTCAGCTTCTTATAATGTAAATCGAGTCAACAGCCAGACAATGGAGAAAATTAATGAATTAATAAATGCAACCAACGAAAATCAAGAGAATCTGCACCTCACCAACCAGTTACTTAGCCTTTCCATTAGTATAGGAGAAATCAGCGAAGACATCAATCTTTTAATAAATGCTATAAATGATGGTAAACATGGAATTGTACATCCACAATTTCTCACGCCAAATGTTTTAATGTTAGAATTGAAAAATCTAGAAGAAGGACAAAACATTAAGTATCCCATTAGATTAAACGACTACAACTATCAATATATCATAGATATTTCTGAACTCTCGGTAGCAATAGTTGACAGACAATTGACTTATACTTTACTGATCCCTGTACCTGAACCTGAAATCCTACGTTCTTTGCACCTCATTCCTATACCTGTTCGACATGGGAAAACGTTTTTAGCAGCAATTCCATCCCATGAATTCATATTAGTTAGTCTGGAAAACACTTTTTATGTTCCAAGTGATAAATCTTTAATAAAAAATTGCAAATATGCTGGGGAAATAAAAATCTGTAAAAGAACCCAACCGAGTTATTTCCTAAGTGAAATACATTCTTGTGAAAGTGAAATGCTTCGAACAAGTGTAAAACTAATAGACAGTAAAATTTGTCATCTCTCTATTTTTCAAGTACAAGAACTTGTTTTCATACCATTGTACGCCGAAAATCAATATATCCTAGTGCCAGAAAGTCCAATGGAAATTAGTACAATTTGCGAAGGGGTACCAGAAACATTAAGAATCCACGACGCTACTTATATACGTGGTAGTAACTGCATCATACAAACACCAAAGTCTGCCTTAAAATTATCAAGTACATTGTCATTAAAGCGAAATATATATTATAAGAAAAATGTCTCTTTCCCATTTAACATAACAGAATTACAATTGTTAAATAAAAAATTGCCATTTATACAAGACTCACTGTCTCATGATAAAATTAAAAAATATAGAACAACCCTATATAATATAGAATCTTCAATTCAAACTGTAAGAAATGACAAAAGAAAACATTCTTGGATGGAAACTGGCAACGATGTATTGCGTTATGTAGGGTATGTCTCAATAGGAATTATATTTTTCTATGCTAGCTATCGCATAGGTGTCTTTAAATGTTTATCTTCATTATTTCCAAAAACATTGTGTATAAATTTATTCTGTGTAAAAACTAATGTAAATGCAACTCCGCAAACTTATGTAACTCCAACTGCACCAAATGTTCAAACCGAATATATTCCTATTTCCGAGACCAATATGATCAAACCAAGAAACTTAAAACTTAAAATTAGAGACTAATTTCATTCTAGTAAAGGGGGTGTAACGCTATGGCCAAACCTGATGTCTCTCTGTTACGACTAAACCGGTTTGCACCCCCCACATTCGTATTTTTAGACTACATGGACCCTTAAGGTCCACGATGCAGGAAAACGCCGGAAAATAGACAGTTAGTATATAACTAAGTCTAGGCTGCGACAGACTAGTTATATTTCATGACCAATTTATTGTATGTATTTATTTACGAATAAATAAATCATTATAACAATATAATTATACAATTAAATTAACGTGTATTTTATTTTTATTAACGAGACCCGTTACAATTCGCAATAATAATAAAAATATTTTAATTATACGAGATATGGAAAAAAAGATTTTTAAATTAACCTGACTTTCTTCTGTTAACCAACAAAATCACATGTAACTTAAGAGAAATATTTTCTTTGTTTCAGTAGTTGGTGGTTTAGCTCAGTTAGTTAGGTTGATACCGTTTGCCCACAATCAGACAAGGATTAAAAATTCTTAATTTAGTACTACTTTCTTACAAAAAAATTTGAAAAAAATCGATCGATACATACAATTTTAAAAACGAAATTTTATTTTAAAAATTAAATTTTTTTTTAAATTAAAAAAAATTTTTTTTACAGTTTTATTAAAAACTGCGTGAAAAAACAAAAATTTTCATTATAAGAGCGGCCAATTTGATTAATTTTTGACCAAGTTATAGGCATCTAAAAAAACGTGAAAAACGTGTTTTAACAAAAACCTGTAACTCTTAAACCCCTTCATGAAAAAATTTAAAAAAAATTATAGTAGCTAATTTCAACGAGAACTAAAAGAAAAAAAAATATTTGAATAATATTTGAGATGCAATTAATACTTTTCAGAAAGTCTAAAGATCCAAACTTCTCTCAGTGCAATATGTAGTGTTATTTTAACACCTTACCAGTTTCTATGTCAGTAAAGAGTAAAAATGCATATTTTTTATAACCTTTTACTATATCGTATGAACTCGAAATTTTCTACATATCAGAGGACATTGGGGCAAACCAGACCTCCTAACGGTTTTTTACTCTTGTAACTAAATGAATCAACCGCTTTTATTTTTCGAGGGCTCGTTTGAAAGATCATTTAATTGCGCAACTATTTCCCAGAGACACCTATACTTTATCTTTAATTGTTTAGTTGCTGTGTTAAATTAAAAAATTTTTGCAAAGGGTCCGGTTTGACCCACCCCCTGGGGTAAACCGGACCCCCCATCGGGCAAACTCGACCTTTTGTTTTTTTATTTATAGGGGAACATAAACATATGTATATGCATTTAAAGCTAGGGACCTTAGCTAACTACTGGTGAAGAAAATAGATTGATTCCGTTGACTAGAAAAATTTTATTAAAAATTCAATAAATTAGTCATTTTTTTAACAAAAAAAATTTTGGTTCAGTTGTGGGCACTCTTGAAAAATCTATTAAAAATGCAAAAAAAATTAATTAAGCTACCATTGATTAACTACATAAGGATGATTTCTTCTAATTTTGACAATACATGCTCCCCATGTAAGGGCATATAAGATTTCTCACACTGAACCTGAACTGCCCAGTTACTACAATTACTATAACTGCGAACAACCTACGGACATCAAAGTCTCATTATATTAATTTCCGTGCTGGACCACGAAACTCTTAAAATTCATAAAACACTATAAAATGTTGTAAAGAATTACTTACGATTATATAGTCAACGATATTTCTCGATTTATCAAAAATAAGAGTGGTGTTCACAACCGAATCAATTTAGATGCCCACAACCAAACTTAACGATCTTTTTAAAATATCATGAAAAAAATTTTACTTGTGAACATTTTTGTTAAACTTGGTATTGGATCATAAAATATAATATATTTACTGTGTAGATACGCTTTGAACTTATTATTTTAATTAATTCACTTCGATTTGTTGAACATTTAACAATGTTTAAAAATCCATTTTTGTTATATTCAACGTGTCAAAAAATTAATTTATATATATTAAAATCGGAGTTGTCTAATCATTTTTGTATTTGCATAGAAAAGTACGTTAGGTCATAACATATACATGATATTTTTCAGATTAGACAAATCTCATTTCTGTCAAAAGTTCTGCGTAGGTGTCCACAACCGAATCATGCCCACAACCGAACCTCTTCCCCTAATATTACATTTACATAATCTACAATAATAAAAAACATAAAGAATCATGTAAATAATGGTTGTAGTAATGAAAATAATAATTCGGGATTGAATAATAATTAAATGAATATTATTTAAAAAAAATAAAAATGTTTGTCATCATCAGAGAAACAATATTAAAGGGTCCAATTCTCATTGGAAGACAATTATTTTTCATTTTAAGCAAATATTTTAATAAAAGAAACATTTTATTTAAAAATAATTTTTATGAAACTTTAATCCAATGGAAATATCCTATGGCCGGTTTGCCCCACCGAAAACGGTCCCGTTAGCCCCGCAGGCCCATTTTGAAAATAAATGTTTGTCAAAAAGAAACGCTTTGCAAATTCATCAAAGTTTTTGGTGGTAAATATTCCTGAGGTGTGTACCTTCAAAATCCAAGACCTAATATTTTGAAATATTACACGATTTCCTTAAGAAAAAATTCGTAAAAGTGTAGAAAAAAACTAAAAAAAACTTTTGCTCCCAGCGTTGCACAAACAAAAGTAAAAAATGTCAAATTAAAAATATTAGGTATACTACACATGGTTGTTTCAAATTTCTAAATAGCACTTTTGACAATTTCGCTATTTCGGAAATATTGAGGGGGGTCTGGTTTACCTACCGGTCCGGTTTGCCCCACTCTCCTCTAATATTTTTTTAGTAATTTGTAAGTTCAAATCCCAACACATCCAGCCGGGCTTAGTTTTGGATTTTTGAATATCTCTATTTTTTAATACAAACCAAATACATATGGGCGATTCCACGTGAGATTTTAGTCGACCTCTTAAAATCGGCCAAAAATATTTTTTTTCCATTCTGTATCGAAAAAAACAGATACGTATTTTTTTATTTTTGTTTAATTGTCAAAATTTTCGAGTAATGAATTTTCGAAATTTTGCACTTTTAACCGTAGACCTATATTCAGTAGCTTATAAGTCCGAAAATATTGAGTTTAGAAAAAAGTTGTCAAAGAACGAAAGGTTTAGTTCTCTTTCGACTTTTAGGAAATGAAAACAACATTTTTTTTCATTTTTTATTAAAAAAATAAAAAAAATTTATAAACAAATTAATTTTTTTTAACTTTGGGTATGATAAATTTTTAATTTTCTTTTTTCAAAATATACCTGTAAATGATAAGAAGGTTTTGCAAAAAGTTTCAGAGTGGGCCTGACAAGTTTAATGGGTTAAAAAAGATCATACCCAAAGTTAAAAAAAATTAATTTGTTTTTAAATTTTTTTTTATTTTTTTAATAAAAAATGAAAAAAAAAATTTTTGTTTTCATTTCCTAAAAGTCGAAAGAGAACTAAAACTTTCGTTCTTTGACAACTTTTTTCTAAACTCAATATTTTCGGACTTATAAGCTACTGAATATAGGTCTACGGTTAAAAGTGCAAAATTTCGAAAATTCATTACTCGAAAATTTTGACCATTAAACAAAAATAAAAAAATACGTATCTATTTTTTTTCGATACAGAATAGAAAAAAAATATTTTTGTCCGATTTTAAGAGGTCGACTAAAATCTCACGTGGAATCTCCCATATATGGTCAACGTCGTGAAATATGTAACATTCAATCTTTTTGTTTTGTCCATAACCTATAAATAACAATAAATTCATAAACTTTTTTTGCATGCCTTATAACAGTTCGTTTTTAACACTTAATTTTTAAATATATATAATAGAAAATTTTGCACTTAAGGTCAATAAATAAATTTGAGACAGTTAATTAATTACATTATAATTTCAACACATTTAAATTAGTTAACGTTGCTTAAAGATGGAGTAAAACATTTATTAATCCTAATTCACGTTTCAAAAAAACCTGCGCGAATTTAATATAATTTAAGAAAAAATACACAGATGTATAATTAAACGTGTGCATAAGAGTTTATATGTCCGAAGATTTAATATAGAAATATGCATAGGTACAAATACTTGCATATTCTAGGATTTTTTAGACTATGCATTTTCTTAGAAGCTGCGCATCTAAAGAAAGTGGTTACACAGAGGTAAAACTAAACATGTGCATGAGAAAGAATTAATTGATTATGCGTTTTCTGAGCAGCTGCGCATCTCTGTCAATTAATTAAAAAATGGTTTGTGAAATAATGTCTAGAGGTTTGCAAGACTTGTGCATTCATTTTTTTAGAAACAAATTAGTTTTTTTCATTTTTGAATTAATTTTCATCAAGTTTTCAGCGATAACTTCAAATATTTTTTTCAAATTATTGGTAATAATTTATTCATTTAAACATTCCTCTTTTTTCCTTAATACTAGCGTTTTACAAGTGTTTCCGAGAAGATTTTTCTAACAAACTACCTTATACCAAATTTTGCGCCCACAGAACGTCTTGAAAATTATGAATATTAGCATTTGCCTGGACTACCCACCTAATGGTTTTCTCGACAGAGGAGAGGAAACCTGTAGACAGGTGCACATCCTGACAGTGCACATCATTATACCTCGACGTCAAACCTCCTGCTTGATAAATCACTAAAGTATTGAGAAAAACCCTGGGCTATAACGGACTCTATGCCGGTCAACTACTTGAATTTATATATATATATATACTAGGGGGGCCCTGCCCCCCTGCGCGCTTTGCGCGCCAACCCCCTGATTTTATATTTACTTCTATTTATAGATAACACAGCCACAAAAAAAAATTGTTTTCTGGCCCGGAGGTCACACTATGTGCACTATACGTTTTTGGGGTCGCTGAAACTGAATCCGTGGTCCATTTTACCCCATCACGTCAGAATTCAAAATGGCGATCCAATATGGCGGACGAAAATTAAAAATTTGATGGTTTTTCATGAAACTTGGTATTTAAGGGTTTTTGGGGTCGCTGATTACGAATTTGATATTAGATTTTCAAAATTCAAAATGTCGGATCCAATATGGCGGACTGAAAAATTTTTAGTTTAAAGAATTTTCATGAAAAATGGTATATAAGGGTTTTCGGGGTCGCTAAATCTAAATTCGATGTTCATTTTAACCCATTATATCAAGATTTTGATATAACCTCAAAAAGTGACTTCTTATCCACAAGCAAATTTAAAAATCAGGTCTAATGTTTAGGGTACAATTCCTACATGTTTTTGAGGTTGCTAAATTATGTTTTTAGGATTTCTGAATCTGAAACCAATTATTCGTTCTCTTTTTTCGAACTATAGCGAGTTCTTTTGTGTTCAAATGATCTGTGTAATGGATTTCGTTTTCGTTTTAAATCGTTATCTTCTGTGTCTCTTTTTAAAATCCAACAGAAGTCAGCCATCATGTTTTTGTCCCATCTTCCTTGGTAACGAGTTTCCATAACCTTTATATCCTGATGGAACCGTTTGCCCTGCTCCTCGCTAAAGTCGCCAAGATTGTCAGGAAATTTTTCAAGATGGGAGTGTAAAAAATGTAATTTTAAATTCATAAGACATCATAGCTTCTGAAAGTCTCTAATCATTTTGTTCACGATTTCTTTGTAATTCGAACATTTAGTATTTCCCAAAAAGTTCTGAGCCACTGCTTTAAAACTAAGCCAGGCATTATTTTCCAATGTAGTCATTGTACTAACAAAGGCTGTATCTTTGAACAAAGTCCTGATTTGCGGTTTATCGAATATTCCTTCCTTTAATTTAGCCTCAGATAGTTTTGGAAATTTTTTGACTAGGTATTCGAAACATTTGCCAGTTTTATCAACAGCTTTTACATACTGTTTCATTAGTCTGAGTTTTATATGAAGAGGGGGTGGGAGAATTTTTTGAAGGATTCACTAAATACTCATAACGAATGTTGAATGCACCTGGTTTAAACGAGGATCTTTTTGGCCATTCCTTTTTTTATAATGATTCGCCCTATCCCTACTGTCCACATACACAAGTAGCAAGGATATTTTGTGAACACAGACTGTTGCCCAAGCAAAATTGTTATCATTTTTAAGTCTCCACAAATCTGCCATTGATGAAGATCGTAATTTATTTTTTATAAAAGGACTCCCATATTCTCGTATTTTTCTTGCATGACTGTAGAGTGGGCTAAAGGAATCGGGGCAAATATCCGGAATCGGGTATTATGAAGTAAAACAGTTTTTATACTTCGCTTCGACAAGTCTATAAAAAGCCGCCAATCTTTGGCATCATAACAATTCGCTTTTAAGTTGTTGATAAGACCTTTAACATCAGTGTAATATACTAGCGATGAATCTGCATCTTTTATGAAGTATTTGCGGAATTCTGATTCTCTGTTTCGGTAAATAGATACTTTCGTCTTTGGTTGTAAAAGATTTTTTGTCTTTAAAAATGCAGGAACCGTCTTTAGGTAAACCTAAATTTCGTACAAGGTCATTTAATTCAAGTTGCGATACCAAGGATGGAATAGATGACTTTCAGTGTTTGACAACCATTCATCATCACTGTGACACTTATTGTTTCCTAGAACATTTGTTGACACTTCTTTGTAACTTTCCCAAGCTGCCCTTTCAGTGTCGGTCATTTGAGAAACGAAATTCATGTCTCTAAATAATGCTCGAATCTGTGGTCCATCAAATACCCCTTGTTTTAATTTAGCATCAGAAACAGTTGGAAATTTTTTTGGCAATGTACTTAAAGCATGGACCGTCCTTATCTAACGCTTTCACGTATTGCTTAATCCCACCAAGCTTAATGTGAAGAAATGGAAATATAATTTTTTCGGGGTCTACCAAACTTTGATGAATGACGTTGTGAGAACCTGGTTTAAACGAATCTCTTGAAGGCCAATTTTTTTTCTTGTAATGATTAGCACGATCTCTGCTATTCCATAGACACAAGAAACATGGCTCTCTCATGAAACCTGATTGTTGACCCAGTAATATTGTTATAATTTTAAAATCACCACAAATTAACCATTTGTGTTTTTGGTAATTCCCTTTCTCTAGAAGCATTTTTTATTATTATATTTTTCTTTGATTTGTGTAGAATGAGCTATTGGAACAGGAGCGTAGACATTTGTATTGTGTAGTAAAACAGCTTTTATACTACGTTTGGGGGAATCGATAAAAAGTCTACAGTCCTAATCTCTATACACATTTTCTTTTAAATTGTCCATCAAACCTATTATGTCAGTACAATACACCAAAGATGTCTGTTCATCTTATCTGTATCTCTATAAAATGACACTTTCGTATTCGGATGCAAGAAGTTTCTTTTCTTCATAAATGAAGAAGCAAATTCTGCACCATCTTTTGGTAAACCTAGATCTCTAATAAAATCATTTAGCTTCGGTTGCGATACTAATATTGGCTTTTTTTCTTTATTGTAATACGCGGTGAACTCATTTTCCTGATCATCATTGTCATTTTCATCACTGTCACTACTAAATTCTTCTGTTTCATTGTCGACTTCTACTTTTTCGACATATTTTTTAAAAGTAACATCAAGTTTTCCCGCTTTTCGATCAATTTCAGTAGGTCTGATTACTGTTGACACATTTATATATGTAATGGAACTCTTATTTTTTGAGGTAATTCCTTTGATGTAATTCATGCAAAAATAGCAGTCTTTTAAATTTCGTGGTTTCTTCCATATCGTGGGTGTAGAGAACTTTAGATATTTTTCATCTTTCGAATTTTTTGAGCGATACAACATAAGTCTACAGGTGTTACAAACAATATGAGGAACCCAATTTGTTTCTTGGTGTAATAATTTACGACCAAAACAATTTCCGTACAGATCTTCTACTTCTTTATCTATTTTTTTCCGCAGGGAGATGACTTCATATTTGCTACAAATGTAACAAAAGGAATCGGGACTTTTGTTACAATTATGTAGTCGAGAAGTCACTTTTCTTGTAGCATCGGGCTCTTTATCAACCAAGTTACCCATCAATGAAGAGCTACGGTTGCCGGATGACGACGTCGGAGGGCCCGCTTTTCCACCCTGGACCAGACGCCGATACTGGGGTTCCTAATCTCTGCATCGTAAAACATTTTCTTCCTGTATCTGCCATGACGGCATGAACACCGTTAACCCAGGAACTCAGCCAGTATGTATCCGTTTTCTTTAAAAATAGGGGAGACCGGGGCTAAACCGGACGGATTTGTTCTTTGGCCAAAAAACTCATACAAAAAAATTTTTTTGTTAAAGAGTAATATACCGTTTTGAAGCTTGTACCTTCACCAACAAATCGCACTTGTTCGATGTAGAAAAACTACAGTAGCTTTGGAGATATGTTGCTTCGAAGATGACTACCTCAAAAACAAAAATCCGAAAATTGGTAGGGCTAAACCGGACATCCCATGGGGATAAATCAGACACGGCTAATTAATTAAAGAATAAGACACAAATTTTCGTTTTTTTGTAGAAAAGTCAAATCAATTCTTCTGTTATTTAAATGTAGGTAGTTCTATACAAAGAATATAATATAAAATGTAAAATCGGTAATTAATATAATATAAAATGAATTACAGTTTTCAGACTTGTCTATTTGCAGCAACTCGCTTGCAAATTCGAGTTTTAAAATAAATTCTTTATTTATTTAGTTTTAAAGTGGTTCTATGCAAAGAATATAATATAAAATAGTTAATTAATATAAAATAAATTAAAGTATTCAAAGATTTGGTTGTTTTTTATCACGATGTCCGATTCAGCCCCACACCGTCATCTAATAATTAAACTGCAATATATTTTTTCTTCTTAACGTTTTTCATTAAACTCTTTTTCTACTAAACTCAGTACACAATGAGCTAAAAGAAAAAATGCTGTGTGATATTTGGACTTTAATTTTAACGATAAAAACCCTACAAAATGAGAAAAAATTTTTTACTTCTACCTCAAAAAATGACATTTTCACATATTAACGGCAACTATTATTACAAGAAAAATGACACGTCCCTAAAACCTCATGCAGCATTTGCATCACGAAATTGTGCGTAGAGTAGAGTGAGGCGAAACCACCAATTTTGCACTTTAAGGACTATAACTTGAAAACTAAAGCCAATAAGGAGCCAAATCAAAAAGGGTTTGAAAGATTGATTTCTTGGCTAAATTTTACTCCATATACTCAACTCTTTATCTCTTTTAGTTTTCGAGATACGGCCGTTTTACGCGACCTCTGCAATTTTTTTAATGAAAAACGTAAAAATTAATTAATAACAATCGAAAAACAACAAAAAACTAATAAATAAATACAAATAAATAAATTTTTTGCAAAATTAAATTTATTTTAATTAGATATTTAGAAAATGTGGAATATACCGTAGTCAGTTGTTCTTATAAGGCGGTAATAAAATAATTTTTTTTATTTTTTATTTTCACTGACTTAATCTTTAATAAAATAGAAAGTTTTTTGTTTTTTAATATTCACTGAATTAATTTTTAATAAAAAATAGAAATTTTTTTAATTTTGACCCATTTACCCCAGTAGCACAAAATGTTCCAGCAACATTGGCAACATTGAGGCAAACATTGGTAATGTTGAGACAATGTTCCCAATATTGCTGTAATATAACGTGCTGCTGGGGTAAAAGCCATTGTTGGTGGTTTCGCCCCACCATCACTTTTTTCGAAAAAATTTAATAACTTCCAAAACACTTAAACAAATTTAAAAAACTACACCAATGCGTTCAGAACACTCAAATGAATAAAGAAATTCTATTCGTCTATTAATTTTTACATTATATTAACAATAATTCAATAATCAGGTAAAAATTTTTTTTTTGAAAATTGTTAACATTTTACATATGTCACTGTCATTCGGCAGATATTTTGGTAAACGGCTTGAAACTTCAGACACCAGCGGAGAATATCAGAACTGTTATTCACATCGAACGATAAGTTGATAACACGTAAAACATAAAAATAAAAGCGATTTGGTGGTTTCGCCCCATGGTGGTTTCGCCCCACTCTACTCTACATAGGTTATTTACACAGTTTGAAATTCTTTACGGTTTCGGAAATATTTGACTTGTCCGGTTTATCCCCGGTCTCCCCTACAATAATATGTAATCGGACTAAATTTGGTTCCGACTGTCTGTTTGATTTTTCCTTAACCACTTCACTGGCAGGGCGTTCCAAATGGCGTTCCACCCGCCGAGGCCCAGACTGGCAAAAACAGATACGTATAATATTACCATTCATAATAATCAATAATAGTTATTTATATATTTTATACATATAATCAATAGTTGTATTATTATATTATAATATTGTATGTAAATATCTTTTTTTAATAAAAATACAAGTTTTATTGTGTAAAAATTGAAAGAAAGTGGAACGCCATTTGTCGAAAAATATTAAAAATAGCCGATTTTAACGTTCGGAAAAACGTTGAAAATAACAAAAACTTAAATTTTTATTGTGATAATCTTGTTCTCTGATGTCTAAACTATAGAAATATTCCTTTACAAAAGTTGAATGTGGTGTACACTCTTTAAAAACAGAGTTTTTTAGGAACGCCATTTCGGTGTTTTTGCCAGTCTGGGCCTCGGCGGGTGGAACGCATTTTGGAACGCCCTGCCAGTGAAGTGGTTAAGAAAAGTTCTAATAATTTTGGATAAAACATATACTTAACACGGTCAGAAGTGAGAAACTATCCATTTTTTGGTGAATGTAAAACAAAAAAAAATTAATAAAAACTGATTTTTTTTATTTAATTATTATAAAATTGTGAAAAGAATAAGTTCTTATAGAAGTGATTTGGCTAACATTTTATTCAGATATTTTGATAGAAACCTCATTTCTAACGTTTAACAAAAATTTGAATAAATTATTAACCCTCACGGGCTCGAGTTCGTTTTTCCGCCTGCGCGCACAAGCCGGGCCCGAGAGACCCGGTATTTAAAATCAATAGAAATAAAAAATTTGACAGCAAAATTGTTAATATTTTTTATCTAACATATAATTGTATCATTTTAGAGAAATTATTTTAAAAAATAGTTTTAAAAACAACATTATTTATAATAAAAAAATAAAATAAAAAATATAAAGAACAAAAAAATATTTTCAGACAAATCACCGTATAATGTATAAATAATTATATAAACATTTTATATATTATATGTATGTTACATATATATATATATATATATATATATATATATATATATATATATATAATAGTTTAAAAAATAGTAATATAAAATAATGGTAGAAATATAAAACATCGGAAAAAAATCTTTAGCTAAATTATCTAATAATAATTATATTTATTTAGACGTAAAACCAAAAAAAAAATTTTAACGACCGCCATATTGAATTTTTTAATTCTGACATCAAATTTGTAATCAGCGACCCTAAAAACCCCCGAGTACCAATTATAAAGAAAATCTGATCGATTTTCTGTTCTTTAACTTTTAGGAATGGAATTTTCCAAAAAACGTACAACACGCACTATATTTTTCGCACAACGTCACTTCCGGAATTATTTGCGATATGTTTACACTTATTACAGTAGGTGATGTTGAAACATTACAAAATAATGCAATATTGCAGAAAAATTACTAACTTTTTATACGCAATTATAACCCGTGTCCCTCGGACCCGGCTTGAGTCTTTACGTAAGTTCGACTTAAAAGCAAATTTTCCAGAGTATTTTATGAATTAAAAATTCTTTACAAAAGTGAAAAATGTGTTTTTACGCCCTTAAGTCTTATGTGAAGTTGATTTTCTAATAATATTTTCTTAACCGGTAGTAGAAAAAAAAACTTTCCTCCGGGTCCGAGGGACCCGGCTCGAGCCCGTGAGGGTTTACAAATAAACGCTTTTTAATGGTCCTAAGCTTATTTAAAAATATTTAAATATTTATACTTTGTATATACTTATAGATTCGTCTTGACATAAAAATTTCAATTTTATTATATATATAAATTTAGATTTTGCTAAAAAAATTTTTTTTACTTGAACAAGTTTTTGAAAAAAACAACTGTAAAATTTTTGATGTGGGATATATTCTATATTCCTTTTGTCCATTTTGAAAGATTAATGTGATAAATAAGCCCTCAAAATTTCATCCGAATTCAAGAAACTCTATGGAAGGTATCATGTTCACACGAAAGCAAGATCTATAAATAGATACACAAATTGTTTAATACATTTTAGAAAATTTTATTATTGAAAGGACTACATAGCTTTTTCACGAGAAATAAAAATCAATTATAAGTAAATAAGCATGAAAATATAATAATATTGTTTATTGTTTTAAGACCTAAAAATCTATACGGGTAATTTTCACGTAACTGTAATACTTGGCGGCGTCACAGAAAATACATTCAAAATAAAAAATTTTTGCTTGGGTATGGATACATTTCACAGGTATATATAGGGTGTCCCAGTCAAGGGTGTACATATTAAAGGGGCATAATCTACTGAAAAAACTGAGACGAAAAGTCCTTTGCACTTTTTAAAAATTTTCAGTAGTTTTTCCGTAAATCTCAATTAAAAAATCGAAAACTACGCTTTGCTATTGGACGCAAAAGCTCAGTGAGACGGTAGGCGGGGCGTACTCTTGCAACGTTTGCTTGCCTGGGCATGTACTAGCAGCGCGCGTAGTGTGTCAATTTAATACTTATTATTATTGGGTGTTTAATTAACACCAGGTTTGTGTTAAAATAACACTGTTTAAAACTAGAAACAAGAAATTATCGTAAAAAATTTATTCTACGCGAGCTGATGGTACACGCCCAGGCAAGCAAACGCTACAATAGTACGCCCCGCCTACCGTCTTACTAAGCTTTCACGTCCAATAGCAAAGCGTAGTTTTTGGTTTTTTAATTGCGATTAACGGAAAAACTACTGAAAATTTTTAAAAAGTGCAAAGGACTTTTCGTCTCAGTTTTTTCAGTAGATTATGCCCCTTTAATATGTACACCCTCGACTGGGACACCCTGTATAAAATCTATTCGCAACCACAAATATGTGCAAATAGATATTATATTTTTTGATAAATTGCAGAATTCCCTCCAAAATTTCAGCTCCGTGGCGTGTCCGTTTTTTAAAACTATAAGTTAAAATTCAGAAATTTTATTGAAAACGCTGAAACTGAAAACGAGAATTTTTGTAATATGAATTATAATGCATCTTCTAATACTTCTTATAAAATGTAAAATAGTTTTGTCCACAAATTTTTTCAATTTTGTAATAAGATATTTTTCCCTATAATTTAACTTTTTATGGCACATTTTAATGTTAACTGAGAATTAAAATCGAAAATAATGTCTATTAGCAACAAATATCAGAAAAAAAAGGTTTAAAATTTTCAAGTTCTACACTTAAAAACAATTTTTTTTGTAAAAATGTGAAGTTCACAAAAAAAGTGGTCAGTACCGTGGTATTACTATTCTTTTAATGTAAACACTCTCTATGGCAATTATTACGATTTTTTTAAGATTATATTAGAAACAAATTATCTGCCAAAAGAAAAGATTTATTTTACAAAATTGTGGGAATTAGGTTAGTTTAAATGTCAAATGTCAGCTCCGTGGTGTCACATAAAATGTCAGTTCCGTGGCGCCTGTGGCGTACAGTGTAAAGGTGCAAATTCATGGATCAACAGTTGCTACAACAACACATATTACAGAAGAGGACAGACATAGTTGTGTCCTTTTATATTTCAGTGCTTTGGCAACCGTTGACTTATTAAAAAACACCTTAATATTCGAAAAAACACGCCTTTATAATAACCAAGCAGAAGCACAGTTTAATTACTGTTGATTGTAACGCTCTTATTTGAGAATACTTTTCTACAATTAGTTTTATGTGCTAATTTCATAATGTTATGTCAAGCTGATAGTAAATATTTTTGCTGGGGCTATTTTGTGCATTAAAATGCATTTTTTAACTCAGTGATTTGTTTAAATTCAGAATTAAAAGAAAATCAACTTTTGCATATATATGTTATACTTCCTTCTGAAGGTTTCCTATGAGTTAGTCAATGAAATAAATTTTTTTGTCGGAGTTGTAGTTATTAAAAGTTCTTCCAAAAATAGACCCCGGGATGGAGCAACTTTGTGTATTGAAATTTTTGTTTTTATAATGTTACATAAACATTTTTTTGATACTTTCTTATTCATTAAATCTTTTGTGTAGATATTTCAGAGTAAATTAAAAAAAAATTAGATATTAAACAAAAAATGTTGTAAATATTATACAACAAAATGTAAAATAAAATACTAAGATTTTGCTAAAATCATGATTTATTAAATATTAACAACCTTTCTTCAAATCTTATATTACTCTGAAAATAAATAACACTTTTTCTTTTTAAATATACATTTTACAATAATACATTATGATAATTATAAAACTATTATTTAAACACATGTGAATAACTTTAAATCATCATTTTAATAGAAACTTTTTTAAACGTTTTGAATATGATATTTTTTAAAAACTTGAAAATAATATTTTAAGGTTAAATGAATAACAATTTAATATCTAATACACTTTTTCAGTTATTTTAAGAGAAACGAGAGGAATAGTTTTAAGACTAATTTTAAAAACTTATAAATATTAAAGTTAATTTTTTGTCGTTATGTTGCTCACCAGTTGAAGTTTTAATCGTTTTAAGGATTTTAATTAACTTATTTTTGATTTGTTTAGTAATGAAAAGGCCTAGATACGGTTTGTTTTTTTTAAAAGAATTTTATTGAAATCCCAACTAGTTTCGAACTATATAGTTCCTCATCAGGGGATGAAAATTTTATAAACATGTTGTTATCCACACGTCAGACATATAGTTTATAAGATTTCAAAAAGGAATAAATAAAGAAATCAAATGATCTGAAAGAGGAAACAAAGAAATTTTCTTAAAAATTATTATTTCAAATTTAAATGGAATTTATAGGTTAAGTTTTCATTTATGAAAATAAAAATATCTTACCTTTTAAAAGAACATTATAAGTATGAAATAAAAAATATTAAATTGTTAAGGAAACTTTTATAAAAGTTTCTAATAATTAGAAAATTTTTTCCTTTAAAATTAATAAAAATCAAAGATTTTAAAGAAACACATTTTTTATTGAAAATGTGCTTCTATGATTAGAGAGTTTTGACAGAAAGGTTAGGTTGTGTAGTTGGGTGCAGGTATAGTTGATAAAGTAGATATCTATGTTATTAGACTTATATATATATTTTTTTTTTTTTGTTTAGGGATTTTTGGGAAATCTGCATACAGATACCTTGGATTCCGCACTCCAAAGTTATGTGGGGTTGGTAAAATAAAAAGAAAAGAGTAGAAAACAAAATAAGATAATAGAAAACAAAATAAGATACTGAATTTAAATAAACTGGCGACCTACTGCCAGCCCCGACCCACTAAAACCCGTAACCCTTCTTTTGAAGCCCTTTACCCACCCTCGGAACTGTCGTAAGACTTTAGCCTTCGAGGACGGCGCTCCAACTCTGTCGCTGATGCGACTTTGTTCTTTCTCTGCGGTTCTCCTGAGTCAACAGTTAAAATTTAAAACCATTTCAATGTTTTAAAAGATGTAATCAAATTATAGTATATTTTATCTAAATTGTCGATATCTGTTCTATAATTAATACTGTTACTATTGTTTTTAATATAGAACATTTCTAAATTTTTTCTTTTCCAGTTATTTATTTCAATTTGTAAGATATTAGTATTTTCAAAATCAAAAGAATGATTATTATCAAAAATATGATTAGTTAGAGCATTAATATTATGGTTGTGAGTGATATATCGTTTATGCTCTTTTATTCTAGTTTTAAGATGTCTTAGAGTTTCTCCGATATAACAACTATCACAATCACTACATTGAATTTTATATATGCATCCAACTCTCTGAAATTTCTCTGTTGGATCTTTAAATTTTGGAAAAATTTTATTTTTTAAATTATTAGAGTTTGTAAAAACCAAATTAAAGTTATATTGTTTAAAAATATTAAAGAGAATTTCATCAAAATATTGGATATATGGAACACTTATTATTTTTTCCTTTGGAAAATTGTTTTTGTCATTCTTTTCTCTAGATAAATTATTAATAAGAGTATTATACCTCTGTGAAATCTTTCTATTTAACAGATCAGTTGGTAATCCATTAAGTAATAAATTTTTTTTAACAATATCAAGGTTTTCAAGATGAAATTGTTGATCTGACAATTTTAAAGCCCTATCAACAAGAGTATATATAATACCAATTTTATAACTTCAAGGGTGGTGTGAATAGAAATTCATATATCTGCCCGTCCAAATTGCTTTTCGGAACCAGTTTGTTTGAACAAAATTATTACTATCAACTGAAAGGGAAAGATCTAGAAAATTAATTTTATTATTATTAGATAATTCTAAAGTGAATTTTAAATGTTTATCGATAGAATTGAATCTACATAAAATATCATCCACCTTATTTGAAGGTGCACATATTAATATATCATCAATATGTCGAAAATAAAAAATAATTTTGTAATTAATCTTACTCAATATTTTATCCTCAATACCTTTCATGACAAAATTAGCTACACTGGAAGATATGGGAGAACCCATTGGTAAACCGAAAATTTGTTTATAAAATTCCCCTTGGAATTGACAGTACGCCGAATTCAAACAAATATTTAGAGCTTCAAGAAAATCATCCTGCGAGAAGTTTGTATGTTTTTTAATTTCTGACCATTTACTTCTAATAGTGTTATTGATTAGTATCCAAGATATGTTTGTATACATGGAAACAATATCAAGTGAAAAAATGGTGAAATTTGGGGGAATAAAAATATTATTAAGTTTATTTTTAAAATCCCAACTATCTTTAATATAATGATTATTTTCAGTGTTTAGAGATTTTTTTAAAATATTTGCTATAAGTTTTGATAGATTATATATTGGATTGCCTATAAAAGATGTAATTGGTCTCATAGGGATATTATCTTTATGTAGCTTCGGCAGACCATAAAATTTTGGAGCAATACCATTAGTACAGTTAAGAAAATTATACGTATTTTTTTCAAAGTAGTTCTTAGATAAAAAAGATTTTAAAAGATTTCGTAAACAATTTTGAATAGAGATTGTAGGATCCGAATTCAATTTTTTGTAAATAGTAGTGTCTGTTAGAAGATTAAGTGTTTTCGAAATATAATCAGTTTTTGCCATTATAACAGTTTTATTACATTTATCGGCAGTTGTTACAACGATATTTTTATTTAGGTTCAAAAATTTTTTTGTTTCATTAATTTAATAGATATCCAACTGATCTGTTAAATAGAAAGATTTCACAGAGGTATAATACTCTTATTAATAATTTATCTAGAGAAAAGAATGACAAAAACAATTTTCTAAAGGAAAAAATAATAAGTGTTCCATATATCCAATATTTTGATGAAATTCTCTTTAATATTTTTAAACAATATAACTTTAATTTGGTTTTTACAAACTCTAATAATTTAAAAAATAAAATTTTTCCAAAATTTAACGATCCAACAGAGAAATTTCAGAGAGTTGGATGCATATATAAAATTCAATGTAGTTATTGTGATAGTTGTTATATCGGAGAAACTCTAAGACATCTTAAAACTAGAATAAAAGAGCATAAACGATATATCACTCACAACCATAATATTAATGCTCTAACTAATCATATTTTTGTTAATAATCATTCTTTTGATTTTGAAAATACTAATATCTTACAAATTGAAATAAATAACTGGAAAAGAAAAAATTTAGAAATGTTCTATATTAAAAACAATAGTAAAAGTATTAATTATAGAACAGATATCGACAATTTAAATAAAATATACTATAATTTGATTACATCTTTTAAAACATAATTTAAATAAGTCTAATAACATAGATATCTACTTTATCAACTATACCTGCACCCAACTACACAACCTAACCTTTCTGTCAAAACTCTCTAATCATAGAAGCACATTTTCAATAAAAAATGTGTTTCTTTAAAATCTTTGATTTTTATTAATTTTAAAGGAAAAAATTTTCTAATTATTAGAAACTTTTATAAAAGTTTCCTTAACAATTTAATATTTTTTATTTCATACTTATAATGTTCTTTTAAAAGGTAAGATATTTTTATTTTCATAAATGAAAACTTAACCTATAAATTCCATTTAAATTTGAAATAATAATTTTTAAGAAAATTTCTTTTTTTCCTCTTTCAGATCATTTGATTTCTTTATTTAATCCTTTTTGAAATCTTATAAACTATATGTTTGACGTGTGGATAACAACATGTTTATAAAATTTTCATCCCCTGATGAGGAACTATATAGTTCGAAACTAGTTGGGATTTCAATAAAATTCTTTAAAAAAAAAAACAAAACGTATCTAGGCCTTCTCATTACTAAACAAATTAATTAATACGGTCAACCAAATGCAAAAATTACAAAAAATAACTTATTTTTGGTTTTTTGACAAAGAAGTTCATTTTAATAATTTTATTTATTAAATGCCTGGCGTACATAAAGTAGCCCCAGTTGACGGCAGTATTATTCAATGCATAGGGTGGTCAGCTCCGTGGCAGCCAATTTTCGAAAATTTGTTATAATTTTTTTATAATTTTAGCTGTAGTAAAACCATTCAAATGACAACTATATTATGCCCTAATGATGAGCAAAAGTGATATTTAACATTAAAAAAACAAAATTTTTTTTCTTTTAAAAATGATCTTGAAAATTGCACAGTTACGTGAAAATCACCCATACACAATGAAGTTACATGGAATCAATTTATGTTCAAGTTTAAAATGTAATTTCAAAATATAGTAATTTTAAAAAATAAATAAAAAATATTGTAAATTATATATTTTTTAATTTGGAAATGAAACTCAAAAATGCACTTTTTTGGGAATAAAATGTAAATTATTTATCAAAAATAAGGTAAGAAAAAGGAAAAAAATGTATAAATTAGAGTTTTGCAGATACTTCAATTTTGCGTAAACTCGAAATTGGAATCAAATCATTCCTTTATATTAATTCTCATTGAAAGGATAGAGTATTCGAAATTTGCACATATATTTTTACATTTTAAAAAACTTGTTTAAAATTGTAATCAAGAAATATATAATTTACTATTTTTGCAGTTATTATCAAATTATATTCCTTTAAAAATATGATTATGAAATAAAAAAAATTTATAATGATGTTGAATTTATCACTTGGTTAAAATTGTTTAATTGAGAGATGAAATATTATCAATCTTGTCTTCGTCCAGCAATGTTCATTTGATTGAACAAATTTTGTGATATTTTTTTCGTTTCTAAAGAGGACGACTGTGTCGTTAAAACGTAAACAGATTGTTTTTTATTCGAACCTGACTTGGATAGATTGATAATATTTCATCTCTCAATTAAAAAAAAATTTATATTGTATTCATTTCATTTATTTATTCTAATATCTGTCACTGAGAATACAGAAAACCATGATGCTCAAACCAAAAAAAACTAGGCGTTACTTTCTTAACTGTTCGTCTCTCTCTCGCTTCTACTCTAAACTGAAAGAAAAGACGATACTTCCCACTCCTTCTCTGTATCATGATTTCTCTCTTATATACTCTGACAAACTTCTCTCTCCAACTCTTCTCTGTCATCAAAAGCACAGCAGGAGGGCGGACGGAATTCTTGCGGACAGAATGAATGAAAGAATACGGAGATTAATATATATAATTTTCAATTGAAAAGCTTATAGAATAGTTTATTAAAAATGAAGGACCTTAGAAACTTACTAATATGTGCTTAGATTCAAGTTTGATCACTCAAAAGCGACCATTTTAGCGATTTTAAGGTATTTTTTGAGGTTAGGGCGAAACCAGGACCCATTGGCCAAATTTTGATGACGGATTCGGATTCAGCGCATCGAAATACATCGGAATATATATGTCTCGACCCCAGATCAAGAAACTTTTCTTTTTTTGTGTGGCTGTGTTATTCACGAGAGGGTTTATAAAACACGTAACTCACGAAAACAAATAGAAAATATGCTTATTTAAAATGACAGTTTTTTTAAGGCTATGTAACAATTTTTAATATTTATTGTTTTTAAATTGTAAATAAATGGTAAAAAAATAAGTTAATAAAATTGTTTTATTACAGCTAAATTAACTTTTAATAATAAAAATTCTTTATTTGGCATTTTATATTGACTGAAAATAAATGACAAAATTTTTTTAAATTAGCCTAAAAACCATGTTAGATGAATAACGCTTTTTCTATTTTTTCGTGAGTTACGTGTTTTACAATTTATCTCGCGAATAATGTGTTTTCATTTAGGAGCCATCGATTTCGGCATTTCCTCTGGTAATATAGAGAGAAATTTTTCCGAAATGAGGAGGAAAAAATTTTCCCGAATATTTAATAAGAAATATTTCTAAAAGTAGGTGTAAAAAATACTATTTGTATGAAAAGCGTAAAGTATTCCTTAATTTTTGAAAAAGTTTTCAAAAATTATTTTCTTAAAAATTTCCAAAGTTAGTAATTTTTTTTAGTTTTCTCGAAGACTTAGGTGGAAATATATAATTATATAAATTATTTATATGAAGCATCCTCTGTGAGATTTTTAAGGAAAATGAATGTTTTAAATTTATTGTTTTTAGAAGCAGAGAGCTTTTGAAATATCTTTTTCTCTGTTATACCAAAACAAAAAATAATGTACTATATGAAAACTATTTGTTTTTTCTTAAATTTTTCAAATACGTAATGAAAAATAAAATTATTAGTTCTTGCTTGTTAAAATTTTAAAACTGCTAAATTAAAAAAAAAATTTTGTCTATAAAATGTCATTTTGTCATAAGTGTAACAGAAATGTAAAAAGAAAAAAGTAAAGATTATAATGCATCGGTTGGTAAAGAATTTAAAGATATTTAATCTTTAGAAATTTAAAAGGAGTCAAAAAAAGATTATGGTTTATATGTTTCTTATTACTGATACTTTGAAAGAGATTTCCACACCCTGATTGAACAAGCGCGTCTTCTAAGGTTAAAGGCTCTAAACAAGTGAATCACTTTACACAGACAACACTACAGACTAAGCGTTCAAATCATGGTGCTACATTTCTGTAGAAATGCTAATTAAACTTTTTTTTAGGAAATATTCCCTTAATACATAGTAGATAATTCCTTTTATTTGGTCTGAAAATTTTCATCGTTTGGGGTTCTGTGCTGTTAGTATTTTTTCAGAAAAAATGCCGTAATTTTTTTACAGTACACACATTATTAGAACTCGGCTGTCAATACACCAGTTGTACACTTGATTACATCGATGCCTTCTCTTAAGGAAGGTATCAATTTGACGCATTTGGCCCACTTCGTAAGTTCTTTATTAGATCGTATCAATAATTTCAATGGAATTATTCTTTCCTATTGGCTGATTTTTTAGGTAATATTGAAGGCAGGCAAACTTCGTGAAATTAGAGAGGTTTTCTTTCCATCTCCTCTATCGAAAAAATCCATTACAACTAGTATAAGGTTGTGTAATATAAGAAAATTTATAAGAAACACTTCTATAGCTAAGATTTTTAGTGTTAAGACGGGTGTCCAAACAAATAAATAAGTAAAATCTTTAGATTTTAAAATGTTAAAATAACGATAAAAATCAGGAAATATGAAATTTTGTAAAAATGTAAAAAAATTAACATTTGAAAGACAAACTATTTTGGTTTTCTTCCAGCCACTTCTATTTTTTTTTACTGGGCCAGTTTAAAGGATCCTTTAAGAATCCTGTACTGGAATTTTTGGTTGAAGATAAATTTATAAATTGATTATATGTTTACAGTTATTAAAGACAATATTCTCCTACTTGAGCGTTTTAATTTCTATGACAAAATAAATTTTTAAAAATTTATGTTTTGTTACGGATATAAATGTAACATCAACATTTGGAACGTACAGAAAAATTAAGTATAAAAATTATCTATAATCGAAATGAAAATATATGATATGTAGTTTACGGCATAGGCGCGTGTAGCAATTTAGTGACCTGGTAAGAATACACGGTAGACTTGAACCAACTTTTACAAACAGCGAAATATGATATTTTGTGGATTCCAAAACTGGAGACCTCCCTGAGTATTTTACAATAAAATTAAAATAATAAATGAGGGAGTTTTTTTTAAAAAGTAATTTTTATATTTCCATCGTGAACCCTGCATTCAAGCACCTACAATAACGTACAAAATCAAATTTCATTCCAACTTTCATGAATGTACTACAGTATTTTGGATCTCAGAATCTGAATTTTATGTTGGATTTATAAATTTTAAAATGTCGTATCCGCTTGAAGCTCAATATTTGGGGGTTTTCGGGGTCGCAGAATCCAATGTTAATTTTTGAAAATTAGAAATGTCAAATCCAATATGGGGCCGAAAATGTTTAAAAGTTGTTTAGATCCACTTAAAACTCAATACTTGGAGGTTTTCAGGGTCGTTGAATCTTAATCCGAATGTCCGCATTTGAATGAATGAATTATTTTTAAAAAGGAAATAGACAAATAAGATTATATAAATATCACTTGTTTACAAAGATTTTGACCTGCAGCATTTCACTATCATTTCTTATGTACAATTTGCTCCTGATTCCAAATATGAAATCAGATATTGATAAATTAGAACAGTTTTCGAGATACAGCAAAAATGCATTTTTTTAAGTTTGTACAAAAAACGGATTCACTAATTTAATATTATTTTTGAATGTAATCAATCGTTTTTAATTTCGTTTAAAGCAATTTAAAGGTGATTAAATTTCCTATTAAAAAGTATTTGTTTAGAATTTCTCCATATTTTTACCAAAATTCCAGAAATTGTTGACTTTTTCTGTTAATTACGTCATAAAAAACGTACTTACTTCAAATTTTCTTTTTTAAGACGTTAAAGTACAATTTTTTAGGCAGCAAATAAGCTACTGCCAAACAAAATTGAATTGAAAATATAGAAGATATAAGCCCTTGATTAAAAAAATAGAAAATTATTTTTACCTAATTTTATGAATTTTTCGCTTTTTTTCATAGTGTGAAGCAAAATAACAGAGATAAAATTGATATAGAATGGTGTTGATTTCACTTTGTTATTAAGGATAGTGTAATTGTTTTTTGTTTTTTACGATCGTTGTAATCAGGTTAATAACATTGAGATTCTGTACGATAAAATGAATACGGTAAAACGCATATACCCACATAACACAACATTTAGCAGGAAGGTCGCTAGGCCCGCGCCTAGCTCTTTTGGCGCCGTTGTGCATTCTAATAAATGGCGCCTTTTTATAAAATTTAAAATGAAAAAGAAGAAGGTAATTGGCATTATTATCAAACATTTTAAAAACTAGGTAAAAAAGCTAGCCTGGGTTTTAAACCACATTTCACTTAGAAATTTATTTCAACTTTAATCAATTTTTACATTATTATAATTACATGAACAGAATTTTTCGTGCTTTTAATTTTGAAAATTGTTTAATTAAATCATCTACATCTAGTTCTTTTAAAATGTCCGATTCTATTGAGATAATTGCAAGGTTACTTAACCGGGTTTGCCCCATTGTCGATCTTAAATAATTTTTTATTATCTTAAGTTTTGAAAAAGAACGTTCCGCTGTAGCAACAGAAACAGGCATTGTTAATAATATGCGAAATACAATGCTAATGTTAGGAAAAGAATCTAATAATTTGTTGACAGTTATATAATTTAGAACTTCTTTTGGAGTAGTAACAACTTTTTCATCGAAGTTTTGTAAGTAAGTAAGTTCTTTTAAAAGCTCTTCTGCATTTATATCTTTATCATTACAATTATTGTCTGTTAGCACACTTTCAACTTTTCGACATAATTCCAACTGTTCTTTTTCAGAAACATTTTTAAACTTATCGATTTTCCATAAAAATTGGAAATTATTGTTATGCAAAGAAAGCGTTAGAAATCGTTCATCCAACGATGTCATGATTACATCTAAAGTATTAAAAAAACAATCAACTTTAAACTTGAGAATTTTATCAACTATTAGGTCATCATCTGATTCATAATCAAAATGTTTTTTTACTTTACGACGTCTTACAGCTCTTGTTTTTTCGAATTTTGCATCTACCTCTACACTATTGGCAATGTTTGTAGCGTCAATCAATAAATTCTGAAATCCTTCATCACAACGATAATTTTTCAAACATTCAATTAAATTATTTAAGTGAGCACAGCACTAAGCAACATCAAAATTTGGTTTTTGGAAAATTTTACTTACAATATTAACTTGACTCAAAATATTATGCCAAAAAACCAAGATACAAATGAATTCAAAATTTTGCAAATTTTTAGCTAAAGATGTGGCCAAATGTTTAGTGTTATTATCAAAATCTTCTTGGCTTATTTCGAATAAAGCATCATAAATTTCTCCAAGATGATACCTTAAAAGTGTAATAGCGTCTATTCTACTAGACCATCGTGTATCCGATAAAGGTTTCAAAGTTAAATTTTTAACATTGTCTATTAACACTGACCAGCGTTTTGTGGAACCAGCAAAGAACACATACAATTCCTGAACTATGGAGAAAAAATGAATTGTCAAAGTATTTGATTTTGCTGCATCATTAACTACTAAATTTAAGCTATGCTTGCAACAAGGAACAAAGAAAGCTCGCGGATTTAATTCCAAAATTCTTTTTTGTAGGCCATTGTGTTTACCTCGCATATTTGCCCCATTATCATAGCCTTGACCCCGTAAATCGTTTATATCCAATCCCTCTGATTCCAATGTTGTCAAAAGAAAATCTGTTAATCCTTTTCCAGTAGTATCAGTAATAGGGCAAAATAATAAAAAATGTTCTTCTACACTAATGCCTGTAGTTTTTAAGTCGAAAAACCGTATGCAAACAGAAATTTGTTCTTGATGACTGCTGTCAGGAGTACAATCTAATAGTATTGAAAAATATTTTGCCTTTTTAACTAATTCTAAAATTTTGCATTTGATTTCTTTACCAATCAAATTTATTATTTCATTTTGTATTTTGTCTCCAAGATAATTAGCATGATCTTTTGTTTCAGACCGTTTTGTATGTTCTAACATAATTGGATCGAATTTAGAAATCATTTCTATGTATTTCAAAAAATTACCATTGTTTCTCTCAAACAACTTATTACTACTTCCACGAAAAGCTAAATTTTGCTCACTCAAAAACTCAACAACATGAAATATTCTTTCTATAACTGCTTTCCAGTATTTAGTTTCTTTATTTATAATATTTTGAAAATTAGAATCAATGACTTGATTTTTATTTAAGCGGTTGGTGAAATCTCGCATTTTTAAAACATTTTCTACGTGTATTTTACTCTTTTTGTGAATTCTTAAGTATGTGCCTAAATGTTGCCAGTCATTGTAACCAGAGTCATCAGCAAGACGACTAGATTTACCATCATTTACATAAAATTCTTTGCAGCAGAAACAATAAACTGAATTTCTTGATTTAGAATACAGTAACCAAAATCGATCCACTTTTTCATTATTCAGCAAAATTCTTGAAAAATAATTATTTGAAAACTTGCGCCCTGAACTGTCTTTCGAATAAACATAATTTTTATTTTGATAACAACTCGGACCGCATTCTATTAATTCTTGGACATGATACGGATTTAATTTCTTTGGCCATAAAGCAGCATCTTTGTTAAGTTGACTTATATCTTCGATCGTCTCTTTAAAATTTCTCATTCCTTCTTTTTCTGTTGCATTTAAAGTCGTTAATTGTACACTTTCCAAAACCAAATTTTCTACTTTGTCAAAGGTGCTCGTTTTATTTCTAAGTTTAATTTTCAAAGATTCGTCAGTTTCATTTGGTAATGATATTTCGGGTTTCGAAAAAAATCCGTAATTTTTACACTATTTTCAAGTTCTTCTTGTTTTCTTTTTTTCTGCAGTAAATTTTGGCATGCCGATAATTTCTTCCTTTTTTCCGACATGATATTAACTGTTAAAACAATAGTAAGCAAGTATTAAAATTTTTCTTATAATAACTAAAGAATTAAACTACATTTTCATATACACATAGTAATGAGTAAAAACAATACATGAATATAATAATTTTAAAAACTCATGACACTTAATGAAAAAGCAAAAAAAATATATTTCCTTACCGAATTAAGATTATATTTACATTTTTGTGAATATGAGTACTTATAAATTAATTTTTTAATAAGCATGATTCTCCTGAAAGGAACCACTTCACATGTCTCCAACATAAGTTTCATTATTTGCATTAATTTTTATTTATATATATATATATATATATGGGACGTTCCACGTCAACAGAATCAGAGCTGTGGCCAAAAATTGTCGCAATGAAAAAAGACGTTTAAGGGCTTAAAAAATACGTACATACGTCGTGTACTTTTAATAACAGGTGGGCGTTTTTGAAAATCCAATATGGCGTCTTAATTACAAGCGAAGAAAGTCAACAAAATCACAAATCGACAAATAATATCGTTAATAAAAATTACAAAATCCATGGAAAAAAATTAAACGAAACTTTTTTAAACGTTTCAGGGGTCGCTTAATACAAACCCGAAGTTAGATTTTGATTAGAGTTAAAAAATTTAAAATGGCGGAAGCAAAATTGTGGACAATTTTTAAAACTCTTTAAAATCGCTCAAAAATGGTTACTCGGGGGTTTTCAAGGTCGCTGACTACTAATATGACCAAAGCTTTTAAAATTAAAAATGGCGGATCCAATATGGCAGTCAATTTTTCGAAAATTCATTTAATTCGTTCAAAACTTGCCCTATGGGGGTTTTTTAAGTCGCTGATTACAAATATGACCTTAGTTTTTGAAAATTTAAAATGGCGGATCCAGTATGGCTGTTGATTTAATTAAAATTTGTTCGAAAATTTACTTTTAGGGTTTTTATATGTTGCTGAGTACTGATTCATGGGTTTTTTATTAATATACTAAACTGGATTATAATTTGTCTTTCAAGATTTTGAAGATTGCTTTTTACAAATATTTATTCAAAAATAGGAAATTTAAATTGTCTCATTAATTTTAAACCCCTTAATTATGCTTTACGCTCAAAGGTGTGGTTGCGTTTGAGTACCTTAAAAAAGTTTCAGTTGGCTAAATTTTTCTTAAACTTTTCTGTCGTTTTGGATTGAATTCTAATTTTTCTAATTTCATTTTAAATTTTTGAATTCGACTACATATTATTTTAGTATATTAATAGGAAACCCATGAATCAGTACTCAGCAACATATAGAAACCCTAAAAGGAAATTTTCGAACAAATTTGATAAATTTTTAATGAAATCAACAGACAAATTGGATCCGTCATTTTGAATTTTTAGAAACTGAGGTCATATTTGTAATTAGCGACCTATAAAAACCCCAAAAGAGAGTTAGAATTCCTGAATGGAGCCACCCAAAACCTTTTAATTTTTTTTTCGTACTAATGTGGTTTTTTTGATAGTATTTTATATAAGAAATCATACTACCAAAGGAGTTTGCAAAAAAAATTTTTTTGTTAATGTTATTAACTATTGAAAATTTTGAACGTGTTTAATTGAAAAATGAATTTCTCAAAAACTTATTGATCGATTTTAATTTTTTTTATTATTATATTATTTTTTTTATTTATAAACAATTAAAGATAAATAGTGTTCTGGATGATATTTTAAGTTTAAAGAATTACTAAAATGTTTTTAATAAACCACTAAAAAATATTCCGTTGAAAAAAAATGGCACGAAGTTTTAAATTGCTTAATTTTAAGCATTTGTGCCACAGTGCAGTGCGCGACTCTGCTCCTTATTGAGCGTTCGCGAGCGTGTTATTGTTTCTTATCGCTTAAACGACTGCGCATCTCAAACACTACATTTATGTTCGAAATAACTTTATTTTAATTTTTATTATTTAATTTATTTTAATTAACAAAAAGTGTTATAAATTTAAATATAACAATTTATTATTTAAAACAAAATATTTTTTCCCAGTATTTTTTTACAAAATCTTTCATTTAAATTTTGAAAGTTATAATTAAATACAAATAACCTCTATAACACATGATAATAAAATGTTGTTATGGAGGTCGTATTTCTGGAAATTAATTTTGCGTAACTTATATTTTTATCTTTAAATATCTTCCAAACTTATTTATGAAATGATTTATGAAAAGAAGAGTAGGAAAAAATAATTTGATTTTTTGGTAATTTCAGGAGAATCACCCAATATAATTTAACCAAACTATTAAGAATAAGACTAATTAAATATTTAAGTATATGAAAATATTAGAATGTTAACATATTTTAATGTTAGATTCGAGACATAGTCTATTTATAATAGAATTTCTTCCGTAATTTGTTCTATGATATTTCACATGAAACAAACAAAAATTTCGCAATCGTCGAGCAGGCAGACAAAATTTAATCATACAGAGCAGCTGAGGACAATTTATGACACCGCTGATAATTTTAAATAAGAAAAGAACATCATTATAACAAAATCTTGTTTGTATTTTGGAAATACCAAATCTAGATCGTAAGTCATAATTGTGAGAAAAGAGGTCATAACATATTACTTTTGCTAATAAAGATTTAAAAACTTACTCATCCAGTGCAATCTCAAAGAATTTTTACAAATGAATTTTTACATTTAATTTTATAAATCTTAAATGAAATATATAAATAATCTCTACGCGATAAATTCGCATGTCAAAATGAATGTACAAAAAACACAGGGAATTCCCTGAAACTTTAAAGCTCTCAATGCCACTAGAGAATTTTTAGATGCTCAGCTCATGAAATCTTTTACAGTTCTTAAAATGTCCACATGCTATAAGCGCCCCTAGTAAGCAGGCGCCTTTGTGCACGGCACAACCTTGCACCTATGGACGGCGCGGGCCTGAAGGTCGCAAGAGAGTTTGCAATGCGAAGTTCGAGAGTTCGCATTGAAAACTCCCTGCGAACTTAAGGCGAAAAGTAAATCCACCCTTTTGCGAGTTCGCAGAGCGAAGTCGCTAAAAAGTTAAAATGTTAATCCGCCAAACCCGCGTTCAATTCCCAGTTCCTTTTAAATTGTTTTTCACAATGAAAAAAACTTTCTCCAAAATTCATAACTTTCCAAGATGAATTAGAATAATAATTAAATAATAAAATAAGCAAAATAAATTTTTTTTCTTTCACTATAAAATTATTTTTATTATTTAACAAATATTTGTCTTATTTTTTTGAGCAAATTTACATGTATAACCTATCTAAAATTATTAGTGTTAATTTTCGAACTTTTCGCGGATAACTATCAGCTTTCGCTGCGAATTAACATTTCAACTTTTTAGCGACTTCGCTCTGCGAACTCGAAAAAGGGCGAATTTACTTTTCGCCTTAAGTTCGCAGCGACTGCAATTTTGAACCAGAAAAAAACAGAATACATTACATGCAAAGTCACGAGCGTTTTCCTAATTGCTACTTGGAAAAAATGATGTTTGTTATTGCCCCGACATAAACAGATTGTTTAAATTATTTGGAGTTATATGATCTAACTGAACAGAGTTTATTTATCGATAGAATGAAAAGTAAGATTAAAAGCTGTTTTGTTGCGTTAAGGTAACAATAAGCCATCGATTTCGCTTGCTCACGCTGTAAATACAAAAGAATCATTGGAAACAACATAACTGGAAAATATACGCAGACCTTAAAGCAGTTGCTAGTTAACTGGTTTGCTACAAGGGTATACGAAGTATATGAGTTTTCTGTGCAAATGGGACAGTCGAGCACGTCACTAACAATATGTTAGAGAGGATTGGACGGAGAAAAATAATTTTACTATTGGTTTTTAATATGATTATTTGAACCATTTTTTTACTCCCATTAATAAATTAAGTACAGAGGGGAGCATTATGCCAAGAACAGTTTTATTTTGATCAGTCTTAAATATTGGTAAAGCAATGCAACACGTGCAATTTTTAGCTAAATCTTTTTTCCCCAGCCATGACCCATTTATCATAACTCTCAGTTAAATTTTCAATTGGTTTTAATGTAGAAGATCCATGCAGTTTTCGCTTCGAAACCTATGTAATGTACACCGAGTACATGGATAAGAACTAGTAGATCATAATACCTGTCATTAGCTAATTTTATATCAGCCGTAATGGTTCCATTCACGTTATCGATGCCTATATCAGACCATAATTGCTTAACGTTTTCATAGTTTTCTTGGACTTTTTCAGCTAAACCCTGTAGTATTAGTTTTATGACACCAGAATCTTGGAAATATTTTGAAGTAACTCCATCTACATACTTTTGTCGATGTTGTCTATCTGAATCTATCCACCATCGATGTCTTTCAAACAGACATTAGATACATTTTGTTTTGATATAATTTAACAAACTATTTAAGTCTGTGCAATACACTACCGCTTGATTGAAATCAGAACTCTTACCTCCTTTCGTTACTTTAAATTTACATTGCTTCACTTAAAAAAATTGATCCAAACAGTAATATTCATCGGAAAGTTTTTCTTTTAAGAATTGTCACCTGTAAATTAAGGAAATGAGAGAAACTTATAAAAATTTTACACTTTGTTCTTTAGTTCATTTTATAAACATGATTTTTTCAGAATTTTTTATCACAAATTTTTTCTTAATAAATTCTAATTGTTTGATTTTGAGTAAGAATAATAATATTGTTTGTATTTTCTTCATATCACTTGTTGTAATTACTGGTGGATCTTTCAAAAGCTCCTTCCTCAAGGCTTTTACAATAAGTTTTAAAGATTTACCATGGTTTTAAGTAAAAAAAAATTCTGATGTATTCCCATCGGACATCATTTCTTTTAAAGTTGAAAAACAATTTTACTTTCAATTCTGGGAGGAGATTCTAATATCAGAGTTTTCAAATTGTTAAGACGTGTATTTTACCTTTGCCGATTATTGAAAGACAACTATCGTTGCATTGGCTTGTTCTTTCTTTACTACGACCTCCAGCAACACATTCGCCTGTATAAAAGATATTTATAATATATTATAATATAATATATTTATACCACGTAATAAAAGAAAAAAAGTAAATTCACTTTGAACAAGATAATAAAGGCTTCAAAATTTAAGTACCTTTAGATTTATCTTTACTTATTACGGATAATAATTTGCATCCAGTTTGAGTTTCCGAAAAATTATTTAGTTTCTTTCGTACCAATAGGCACATATTTTGAACATTCGCATGACACTTGATTAATAGACCTAGTGTTCATACTCTGGAAATCAAAACACGTGATACAAATTCCATTTAATAACCACGGATTATCGGCTTCATACTTGGAAATTGTGTTAACTAACGATTCAATTTTTTCATTGGAAGTTATTTTTATTATTTTATTAACACCAGTATAACCTTTTTTCTACAACAAAACAAGTAGATCTTACTTCGATTTTCATCGTGCGTTCCAGCACCTGATGTAAACATAGCGAAATGTGAAAATGTTAATAAGATGTTCGAGTAATAAACATTGTTTACATGTCACGATTTATGGTTACTATAAAAAAGTGAGATGGATTATTTTAATTTTTGTTGCAAAATACTCAGAAATGTATCCAGTGTTGGAATCCACAAAAAATCCCATTTCGCAAAACTTTTTTTCAAAAATTGGCTTAAACCCACCGTGAAAAGGTTGATTAACATGGATTAAAATGTTTACACAAAATTTAAACATTTAAACTGGCTTAAGACTAAATGCATTTTGAATTTTAACAGTATATGCAGACATTTTATTACCTTTCTATTAAAAAGAATTAAAATATCAGCAATATTTAAATCATAAATGAAATTCCATTGATTGCAAATTTGTAAAAAGGAAAGACTTGCGTTTTTTTATTCTAGAAGTGCCATAATTAAATACGTAACTGATATTAAGAACATACTGATATTTGATAACAATATAAGTTGCGTTTTTAATTGTCGCAGAATAAAACAAGTTGTGAATTAGATGTTCATTACATGAAAATTTTGCCTTCTCTTTACGATAACTCAAAGAGGTTTCAACGAATTCGGCTGAAACTTGCTAGGCATATTTATCATACAAATATCTCGAAATGGATCGATAGACATTAAAAAATATATAAAAAAAATGTTTTCAAAAAAAATTTTTTTACTTGAATATTGAAGTTAATATATAATAAAATCTTATTCTTTGCATCAAGACGAATCGATTGGTATATAAAGTATAAATTGTATAAGAGTTTATAGAGTTAATGACAATTAAAGCAGAAAAATTACCTTCTTTTATCAAAAATTTAGTTCTTTCATCAAAATTATATTCCAGTACAATAAAATTTTACTCATTTTTTCAATAATCTTATCCGTTGCATTAAAACGGATCGATATAGAAGAAAATTTATTTAAAGGATTTATAAAAATTTTATAAAATAAACGTCTACAAAGCTTCCTCACGAGGAAGCAAAACATGACAAGTGAAAAACCTGCAAGTCTTTCCTCTATACATTTTAATATATGTTAATCAACCTCTTCCTACCGGTAACATGAACAAAATATAACTTTCTTTTTATTTTTTACATATATTTCACATTTTTTAAATATTTGGTGTCGGAAAAGAATGTCAAACCAATTAATTACATCTTTTCGTGTCGTAGGTTACATGACATAATTTTTCGTAATGGTAAGAACGAAGAATAATTATTTAATTATTAATTTCTATGGTTTTTTTGCTTACAGATATTTATTTTACAGATAGTAATATTACTTTAAATAATAATTTACGTAAAACTTTACTATTTTCATTCAATACTTGTGTTAAGAAAAATATTTTGAAATCTATTAAATATCTCAGAATAAACAATCAATTTTTGTATATACTTATTAAAATTAACCTAATCATAATCGACAAAATATTATGTACATTATTATGAGTCTAAAGTTATTAGAGGCATCATTGCTAAATTTTTAACTGAAGGGACTAGAGTTGGCAATTATTTAAAATTAAAATATAGCTTTAAAAAACTGTCATTTCAAAGAAGTATTTTTCTTATTTTAATTGCTCTTGTGAATAAGAGGAGCTCAACATTTCTAAAATCAAATGGACAAAACAATGGAGAAAACTGTATTTTTGAAAATAGATATTCTTAGGATATACAATAGAAGCTCGGTTAGAAGCTTCCCATGAAAATTTCCTGCTAACTTCTTAGAAACTTGAGAATAATCTTCCTGGAAACTTCCCTTGTAAGTTTCCGGCAAATTGACAATGGAAACTTCTTGGAAGTTGGCAAAGTAAGTTTCCTGGAAGTTACCAGGAAGTTTCCATAAATTATTTAATACTTTTTTAGTGAAATTATTATTTAAAAAGCTTTAAAAATTTTGAAATATTCATATTTTGCATTGTTTTAAAATAAAAAAGTGGATTTAATTATAAAAAACCATCTTCATAACTTCAGCACACATGTGGGTAAGGCGTACTCGAACCCCAAGTCACATAGGATAGCCCTCAAAGTGAGCTGCTGGGTAAGCGCTTTATGCGCTCAAGCAAATCGCCACTTGACTTTACAAGGTTAGTTTATATATTAGTAGAACAACTTCTGTGCGCTACGCAAGCTCATTCATTGTTTTTAACTATAAAAGTCTATTCTTCTTTCATACAAAAACGCTTTACAAGAGCATTTTAATTTTTTTAATATGTAATTGATTAAAAACATCACACGAATCCTAAAATTCATTTAAGTCCTTTTTATATGGTGCAATATCTTGAAAATGTTCACATAAAATATTTCAAATATCCAGTAGAGCGAAGAAATCTTATATCCTACAGATATCGTAGGATATCTTAGATATATCTTATATTCATCTTGAGATTATTCATTAGTCTTGGGAAACTACTATATTAATTAGATGTAATAATGTTATTTATGGATTGTCTAGAAATATCCTAGGGATACCCTAGGTATAGAAATGAGAACATCCAGGGTATTCTAAAATATCACCTTATAATATAAATGTGTCCGTAATGTTATCAATATACTAATGCAACATCAAATTCAAATTTCAATAACATTAACATGTCCATCCCAATGTAATATTTTATGTTATTGCAGTTACATAAATTTATTTATTTATAATTGCAGTAATGTGAAAGTATTATCGCAAAGGAAAATAAAAACAATTCTTATTCTTAGAAGTAACTTTGAAAGAACCCCGCACCACATGCATGGGTATTTGGGGTCTGGTGAAATTTCTTGTAACTTTGTAGTTTTTGACTTTCTGAAAAAAAAATGTTAATGCTAAGACTAAAAAAATGGACAGATTTTTTGGGAGGTTAGTTATGTTGTTCATTGTATATTTAAATATTATTTTTAAGAAATTCAAAATGGCGAATCCAAGATGGCGGACAAATATTTGAAAAAGTACTTTAATTCACTTGAAAATCGTTACTTGGGGGTTTTCAGTGTTGCTGATTCTGAATTTCAAGTTATTTTCGAGAAATTCTAAAAGCAAAATCCAATATAGTGTCGAATTCAGGCAAGTCTACTCATTTATTTAATATTATATCATTCTAGAATGTTTCAACTTTTCAATTTCCGGACCCCGAATTCCCATGCATGTGGTGCGGGGTTCTTTTCATGCACTTTAGTTGCATTTTCTAAAGGAATGTATGTAGATACAATCTTATAAATATATCAATTCTCTAAAAAATTCGATACAAATAAGGCTATGAAGCAAATGATAACTTTTTAGGACATATAAAATAATTAAGCAAATCGTAAGTGATTCATTTTGATCAGATCCAAAAATGTTTCTGATGTAATTTGAATAAATACTATTAAATTTTTCTATAATTTATAATGATAAACTACATTTTAATTCAGTAGTAAATTCAAGTTTATTAATGTATTAAACAAAATAAAAATTTATTAGATATGAATTAATCTATTTCTTAATTACTTTTTTATAATTGTTATAAAATTATTATTTGAAAATAATATTACTTCAAATAAAAAATCTTTTTTATAATTCAATACAATATAAATAAACAAAGTATTATTTATTATTAATTGTGAATACTCATATTGAATAATAAAATTAATTAGTTATAGAAAACTTTATAATAAAAAAACATTGATTAAATGAAATATATTTTGGAAATAATTTAAAAAATGATTTTAAAATTTTTATAATTTAAACGTATCTTATTTTTTTGGTTTATAATATTTTATTTCGAAAATATCTCGTTGAACTCCAATAATTAATATAAAGTAGGGGATAATGAGGCCAAAGATTAATCTGTCAAAACAGTTGAATTTAATTATCTTTCGAATAGAAATAGTTAGAGAATTGAATCACTCTAAATAAATGTCCGGGGATATGTGACATTCTGTTAATTTTTGTGGTGTCGCATATTGCAATTTTTTACCCAACTTTTGAAAATTTTTTCGTAAAAGAAAATATCAACGTTTAAGTATATTTTTTGAATTTATTCTCATTGTGATTTTTTAGGTCCTTATTTGGGTCCCCTAAATAGATACCTGAAGGTAATTATTAAATACCTTTAGTCAGAATTTCATATTTGTTGTTAAACCCAAAAATGCACCCTGGGGCGAAAAGTTAAATGTATTTTTACATGTTATCAAGAATATTTTTTCTAACACACGCACCGAAAGTACACCATTTCCTACCTGTCTAGCGGGAGAAAAGTGTATCTTTCCCTCCCGCTGACGTCACTAGTCGTGAGAAAAAGTTACTTACCTTCTCGGTAATGTTATTATTAGGTGCGAATTATAAATCAAAGTATGACCATTAGTGAATCAGTTACGTGAGTTACGTAACTTAAACGACTGGCGCAACTTACTTATCTGATGTTAGTCATGTAACTTACGTATGTGAAGTTAATAACGTAACTTACGTATCTGATGTTAGTTAAGTAAATTACGTATGTGATGTTAGTTACATAACTTACGTATGTGATATTAGTAACGTAACTTACGTATGTGATGTTAGTAACGTAACCTACGTAAATAACATTTCGTTTACATTCAACAGTTATGTAATTTACGTAACTAACTTTTTGTTTACATTAAACAGTTACGTAATTTACGTAACTTACTTTTTGTTCACATTCAACAGTTACGTAACTAACCTTTTTTATTTGAATTCAAGCGTTAAGTTTCAATGTTTCATTAAATATTTCTACTTTTGGTATACGTGTGTTAGAAAAAAATAGTATGTGCAACTCAGGAGAAAAAAAGATTTCCAACTCGTGTGTTTACAGTTCTCGGCTTCGCTCGCAAGCACTCGTCTTTGGCTCGTGCGCTCGCTGCGCCTCGAACTGCAAACTTCACACTCGTGGAAATTACCCGTTTTTCTTCCTAAATGCACATTATACTATTTTTACATTTTTCGCTTTTATGGGTTTATTTGTTTAGAAATAATTTATTTGACATTAGGCAAGCAACTCTGTCAAAAAACAAGACCGTTCAAGTGAAATAACTAAGTTGCCCTACAATATTGATATACAAATATTTCCATCGAAGCGGATTATATTGTCTAAAAAAATCATTACTTTTATGGGATCACTGATTACGAATCTGAAATTTCTAATTTTGCCTTTTATCCAATTACAGATGTTACATCCCGAGCGGAAAGCGAGATTATTTAGAATTTTAATTATTATTTAATTTATTTCGGAGGAATGGTAGGTTGATTAAGTCAAGTTGGTAAAGCTTGACCATTTATTTTTATGTGAGTACGTTCTCTTCTACGATCCTACGGGGGTCGACTTGCAATGATTTAATATATAATTGTTATATAATTACCTTTTCTTAATAATTTAGTAATTTTGATGAATTTGAACTAAGTAAATGAATGATTTTAATTTTTAATGGTAAAAATATTTATTATGTTTGATTAGAAGGAAGAATAAAATGTATAAATTTAGATGTGTTTATGATGTGAAATTACAATTTGTTCAAAATGGTACTTACAATTACCTCTGTTTCTAAGGCAGATACAATGATAAATTTTTGACAAGGAATATATCAAGATTCGCGGTAGAGATTAAATTAAAAAAGAAAGAATTCTGTTAAGTTTATTCAATATTTTATATATTTTAATAGGATTTAGGCTAGGAAAATCGATAAAATAGCGATTTTGTGAGATTTAAACAAACGTGGAGCGTAAACTCCTAAATGGATTGCTGAAATCTTCTAGAATATTATTGATTAGGTTAAAATCTCGATATACATTTTAGGAAATTTTAATACATTGCAAATTTTTTTAAAAATTTTGATTTTTCTCAAAAAAATTTAATTTTTTGACATTTAGACAAACGCAGGGACTAAACTTCTAAACGGTTATGTAAAATCTTCTAGAATATTATTCATTGGGTTAAAATCTCTCTCTCTATATATATATATATATATATATATATATATATATATATATATATATATATATATATATATATATATATATATGCCTGGAAATTTTAATGCACTTCGTATTTTTTGAAAAATTTTGATTTTTCTCAAAAAGTTGAATTTTTTGACATTTAGATGAACGCAGAGACTAAACTGCTAAAAACATTTTTAAAATATTTTGAAATAGTATTATGGATTGATAGGCTTGAAATTTATTTTAAAAACTTTACTGTAAAGTATCATATCTTAAATAAATTCTTTTTTAAAACTTAATTGTATTTTATTTTAAATTATTAGATCAATGACCAAAATATTTTTACGAATAATTATTTCATTTATTAAAAAGTTTTAAAATCCCAACAAAAACATCTATGATGCAAAAACTTCCGCAAAGTAAAAGATTTTGTAACTGTCCAAACAATTAGTGAAATAAAAGTTTACCAAATAAAATGTATAATTAAAATTTTAATAACGATTCCTATAGTCGCTGACACTGTGAGGTTTTACAACTCTTAAAAAAGAGCGGTTGGGACTTTGTCACAGTTTTAAGTTATTATTCTCTTTAAGCACACACGTCACGTTTGCAAATCGTATCTCGAGAATAGACTAGGCTACGACGGAAAATCTATTAATTTTTTAAAATGCCGACTCACAAGTCTGGCGAAAATGAATACTTGCTTAATATTTAGAACAACGAGTAAACTTTGTACTGTTTGAAAATGCAAGATTTACGGCCAAAGTTATGATTACCGAAGGGTCAAGCTTAAAGATGAAGCTGTCACGACGCGGACGTAACGATGACTTTGTATCGAAATAAACTGACGGCTACAATGGATTTGCATGGAGTTTTATAGTAGAAAATCTTCCCTAGTGGAAGACAAAAGATCATCCCCATCTCTAGCAATTCTGCCGGCCCGGAGCCGGTCCAGTCAACAATGATAACCCGGGAAATATCCGCCCCAATGCCGGTAAACCACCGGCTCGATACCGGACCGGTAGTAAAAAAAATTATTTTGTTACTTTTCTGCCGGCTTTATGCTGGCACGGTGTCAGATTAGTATATTTTATTAACAACACATTTTTACATATATTAAACGTTAAACAATATTATTTATTAATTAATTTAATTGTAAACACTAAATAGAATGCTGAAACATATGAATTATTATTAATTGTTAACGAAAAATCTGAAGACATGAGGAATTGAACTCCGGACCCTCAGGCTGCAAAGTCGACGCCGCATCCGCTAACCTAAACCTGCTTATGCAAAGTGAATGGAAAGTTTATATATGAAGTGTGACACCAGGACTAATTACAAAATGTTCTAAATTAATGAAAAAAACCTTTTCTAAAAGACATAATAACATTTGTTAATGTTATTATACGTTGGGACTAAGGCTAAAGAAAAAACGCTGGCATGGTACCGGCCCGGTACCGGCTTTATAGAAACAACTTGCAGAAGCTTAGTATAATGAAATTAATATAATACCTTGTTAGATTATCAAAATTTTATAATAATAAATCAAATAAAACCTGACCAAAATTATTTTAAACGAACGAAGTTATTATAGGGTGTCTAGTAATTCAGCAGTAACAAATTCCCGGATTTTTGAGTGATTTTCCCAGACAATTTGAAGCTGAATTAATAAAGTTTAATGAAATGTAATTTTTCCAACTATATAAAAAAAGATTTTAAAAAACATTTGATTAAGAGAGATTTAATTTTCCTATTCTTCCGAATAGTGTAAAAAAATTTCAAAAAATTAAAAATTTAGACTTTTTAAGACACAAAAATATTATGCCGGCAAAAATCCGTCGCCGGTGTAAAAATGGTATCAAGTAGTGGTACCGGGCCGGTACTAATTTTGATGCCGGCAAAACTACGTTTTCGGTGTAAAAACGGTATTGAATGCCGAAACCGGGCCGGTGCCGGGCCGGTTGTCTTTTATTAATCGGCCCGGTGCCATAGTGCCGGTACCGGTTATTGGTCGACGTTACTACCGGGCCGGTTGTCTTTTAGAAACCGGCCCGGTACCACAGTGCCGGCACCGGTTATTGTCCGACTTTACCACCGGGCCAGTGTCGAACTGGTCGTAGCCATCGGCACACCACCGACTTTTCTGCCTGGAGTAGAATGTGTCCCACAGAAAATATTTCTAGGATATGATTTTTGAATTAAATTTTCGTTCCCTTCAAGGAATAGTTTTCAAAAACTGTTATTTAAGCTGCATATCCATTTAAAGAGAAATATTTTTTTGGATCATGAACACCGTCATTGTATTAAGTAAAAAAAGTCTCAAAGCAAATGAATAAAATGATTTGATAATAAATATGGGATTGATTCAAGTAAACTTTGTCAAGTAAATGCATTTTACTTGGTTCAATAACACTTTTTTTCAGTGTAGATAGTAATTTTTCGTGAAAATATTTTTTCACCTAGTTCAATATTTTCCGAGGCAGAGAGGGTAAAATTTTTGGTTTTTTTTACAATGCTTATTTCGATAATTTTTTACTCTTAAACTATTAAACATAAAAATTTGTCAAAGTACATTTTGGAAAAGTTTTTTCATACTCTTTCGATTGGAAATAGGCATTTAGAAAAAATATTTGACAAAAAAAATAAAAATCAAAAATAAATTTCAATTTGGGGGGGGGGAGATACGATTTTTTAAACGAAAACTGACGTTTTTTTACTAAAAGAACATATATATTAAAAAGTGGGACTAGAATGTTTAAACATAGAAAAATTGGACAAGTGCGAGTTGAACTCGCACTGCAATGGCGGGTTCCGTACACAAATATTAAAACAATACTTGCAACATTCATCGGTAAATGGTAGAATTAAAATAAACAATTAAAAAAATATATTAAAATCATTTGATAAAAAAAATAATTAAAAAAAATTAAAGTATTGTATATCTACTATTGTAAACAATAATAAGTAGAGGAACAAAATTCGCACAATTAGTTATTCTACTTATAATTGTTTACAATATTAGATATACAATACTTTAATTTTTTTTATCGAATGATTTTAATATATTTTTCTAATTGTTTATTTTAATTCTACCATTTACCGATGAATGTTGCAAGTATTGTGTTAATATTTGTGTACGGAACCCGCCATTGCAGTGCGAGTTCAACTCGCACTTGTCCAATTTTTTTAAATTTTATTTAAAATTTTTTTTTAGATTTTTAAATATATTTTTTGTGATCAGATTGTAAAAATATACTAATAAACCCATTTATAGTTAATAGATCAAATAATGTAGAAATCAGAAAAAAAAATTTTTAATATAAAAATTTTTTTTTAGATTTTTCAATAATTTGTTTGCGATCAGAATGTAAAAATATATACTAATAAACCCAATTTTTAGTTAATTAGATCAAATAATGTAGAAATTATAAAAAAAATATTTTTTACTTAAAATATTTTTGCTTTAAATTTTTCTTTATTAGATTTTTTAATATATTTTTGTGATCAGGCTGTAAAAATATACTAATAAAACCATTTTCAGTTAATTAGATCCAATAATGTGAAAATTAGGAAAAAAAATTTTTTTCAAAAATTTTTTAGTTTTTCCTTGACAACGCTATGGCTATTATTACATAGCAAGTTCTCTATATTTTTCCTGTAATATTCGCGTTAAAATATACCAGTATGCTAAATTTTAGCCCTCCACGTTGAATATTTTAGAAGTTAAGGGGGGGGGAATGGTCACTTTTTGTGCATTTTTGGCCAAAAATCTTGTTATTTCCTTGACAACGCTATGTCCATCACCTCCAATCACATTCTCTATATTTT
Organism: Leptopilina drosophilae; assembly: GCA_032873175.1. NCBI lineage: Eukaryota > Metazoa > Arthropoda > Insecta > Hymenoptera > Figitidae > Leptopilina > Leptopilina drosophilae. Next base: position 23,876,781 of record CM065484.1, on the reverse strand, counting down.
TCCTGTAATCTACGAGTGAAAATACGTAGCTGTACCAAATTTTAGCTCTTTAGGTCAAATAGTTTAGTTGCTAGGGGGGACACTATTCGGCTACGGACACAAGAGTCTAACCAATAGGGTTCCGTCGGTACACCGAAGGTGTACGGAACCCTAAAAAAGAATTTTCTACTGACCGAAGCGCTCTAAACCCGGTTTTTAGCTCCGTTTAGAAAAAAATCTATTTTTTAATGTTTAAATATTCCGTAAGAGAGGCTAATTTCGTTCATGTAGAGTGAATTCGCTCAATAGATATCTATTTTTTAAAATTCGATTAACATATTTTTAGACAGAAATATTTAAGATTTTAAATCTTTTTTGTTAATATAAATAGTAAACTTTAATTAAAAATTTATAAGCAGCAGATTCATTGATAACTTTCAATAAAAATTATACTTAAACCACAAGTTAGTAATTTTCATATTGAACAAGTAGTATGAAAACGTAGGTAATAAAGCTTTACTTGAAAATTTTTAAGTTGAATCCTTCGGAACATTACATTTCCTGTATCGCCAACATGATTTTCATAAAGCACAAAACTGAAAGCAATAAATAGATTCTACAAAAAATCAATTTAAAAAAAAATCTTATTTGTAGTGTAAATTCGCTCAGGAAATAAGTCTAGAAAGAAGATGTTTAGGCCTAAAAATGTTAAGTATGTTAATTATTTCAATTTATAACTCGATTCGATTTTTTTTAATAATAGTACTCTTATAACTGAAAATTAAACGATTTAAAACGGTTTAAGCAGTAAACTGTCAAACTTAACCTTATTTTTTCTGGTTATGAGTACGTTTAGTTGAATGATTAAATATATTTACTTATTGATAAAACAATATTAAATATTTATTCCAATAACTTTGGACATTGTTCTTAATTTTTTTTTCTTGATTCTAAAGAATATTTACTTTTACTTTTGCAGATTTATAATATATTTTGCCAGAATAATAATGATGAACGAATTTACCCACATTTAAAGGAAAAGTCACTCACAACAAAACGGCTTATAAATAATTTTCTGTTACATATTTTCATTTCTTTATGCAGTAATAGGCAAGAGAAAGTGTTAGAGATTATACAATTTCAGTGCCAATATTTATTTTCATCGTTTTTCAAAGTTATTTCAAAAAGAATTGAAAAATTGAGCGAAATTAGCCTCTTTCACGGTTCTAGACTCACTTTTTCATATATGTGTCCTTTTAGCTGTAAAGGCAATATAAATAAGAATGTCTCTCTTTACTTAATTTGCATATGTACTCGTTTCATATTAAAGGCATATTTTATTCTATCTTTGAGGAAACTAATTTCTACTTCAACGACTTACTATCAACCATATTAATTTGCGTTAACTTTGTTTGACTTTTTTTAAATAATAGGACTTTTTTGACCTCTCTTTTACATATTGCAATAAAATACTGTTTTTTAATATAAAATGCTTTTTAAATGTTAAAGATTTAAAATTAAATTTTTTAAAAATTTCATATTAAAAAAATAAAAAGTTGAATAATTTTAATTAAAGCTCTAAAAAGTTCTCATTTAAATTTTTTTTAAATTAATTAAATTTTTGAATTTGTATAATTCGAACATTTTTGAATTAAATAACAAATTATTGTTGTTTATAATAAGACGTTAAAGTAGAAATTAGTTTTCTCAAAGATAGAATGAAATATATATTGTAAGTAACCATGTCTGTACATGGCGATTTGGTTGAACACATAGAGCCCTTACCCAGCAGCTCACTTTGAGGGCTATCATGTATGACTTGCTGTAGTTATGAAGATAACTTTTTATAATTAAATACACTTTTATATTTTAAAACAATGAGAAATATGAATGTTTCAATTTTTTTTAAACCTTTTTAAATAATAATTTCACAAAAAAAATATTGAATAATTTTTGGAAACTTTCTGGTAACATCCAGGAAACTTACTTTGCCAACTTCTAAGAAGTTTTCATTGTCAATTTGCAGGAAACTTTTAAGAGAAGTTTTCTGCAAGATTCTACGCAAGTTTCCAGAAAATTTCCATTAGAAGCTTCTAACCGCAGACATTATTGTATATCCCGGAAATTTCCAGTAGGTTACTATGGGTAACTTCCAAAGTTGCTACGGGAAACTTCCTGGAAGTTTTTGTGTTATCTGGGCAACGTAATTTTCACCGTTATAATTATATTCGTGACTTTTAAAATGTTTAAAGAGTTAATTTCTAAAGTATGAAATATTATTTTACATTTGATTAATAAAAAACACATATGAGACATTTCACGTTAAGCAGGCCACCCTGATGGCCAAAATTGAGAGCATTCTAAAAAATTGCTTATACAAAAGTATATGGCCATTTGAAAAATCCAATATGGCAGCTTTAATATAACCTATAAATGTGGTTAAATTAAAAAAATTGCCTAAAAATGTTAATAAGAAGGGATTTAATGAGGAAATCACAGTATATATACAGGGCCGGTTCTGGATATAGATTCCTTTACCGACATTTACTGACATTTGAAATTAAAAAATGGTTCTAATCCATTCTATTCGAGAAACTTCTGAAGAGATATAAAGAAAAGATAAATTTCTTCTAAAAATTTTCAAAAAAAAAATTTCTTCAAAAAATTTGTAAATTTTTTGCAATATAAAGAAACGAATAAGTGGGTGATTCTCGGCGTAGCGCAGAACTTGATTTTTTCTATGTCTGAAAGAAAAAATAATAAATAATTTTCATATATTTTTATAATTCCAACGTGAAAAGGTAATTTTTCGTGAATGATTGATTTTAAGGCTGAAAACGTCAAATTTTGACCTGTCCCCACGGGAAGGTTAAACAAAAAAGTTAATATTTTTAGTAATATGCAGCAATAAACAAAATAATTTTTGCCATTTTATTATCATATGCTTTAGTAGATTAAAATAAAAAAAGATTTTTGAAGAAAAAAATTATTGTTAATACTTTTTTTGCAATTTATGCTTGACTACAGTTTTGGGTGCTATTCTTTTTTTAATTAATAAACAGTGATTAATTTAAATTAAAATCAAATGTTTACTTAAAATTACGCCAGTAAAAACAAAAATTAGTTTCCTTAAGTTAATCCATAAAAAATCTAATTTCTAATTGATTTATTACTTTTTTACTCATTTTAAGTTTGAAATTTGAAAAGGGAATCTCGAAATAGTCTCAATCAGCCTCCACCGACCCTAAAATATTTTAGCATAAATTAAATAATTATTTATAAAAAAATTAATTAAAGCGTAGTTATAATGTTTTGGTCAATACGAATAAGATCCATTTTAAACTAATTAAAAATAAATAATAATTTTCTCCAAAATAAAAAATACTAAGGTCGGTTGAAAAATTTCTAACGGCCCAAGAGTCTCCACCGGCATCAAAATTTCCACCGACCTCAGACTTTTCATCGGCATTGGATTATCAAGAAACTACTGCAAGCTTATTGTTATGGTGCATAAAGACAAATAACAAATCTCGTTTTAACTATATATCATGGCCAATTTACCGTAAATTACCAAATAAATTTTCATAAATTACCGCGAAAATTTCCATAAATTACCGACGTTAAATGTTTTAGTTCAATTTGTGTTTTACATACTTATATAAACTTTTGTCAAAATATTTACAAATTACCTCATAAATTTTCATAAATTATTGTGAAAATTTCCATAAATTACCAAACAAATTATTTTTAATTTACATTCAAGATATAATATTTTTATAAATAGAGGAGAGTGGGGCCAATTTGTGTTTCACATATTTTTATAAACTATTGTCAAAATGTTGATAAATTATCGCATAAATTTCCATAAATTACCGACGTTACATTTTTTAATTCTAATTTGTGATTTACATACTTATATAAACTTTTGTCAAAATATTTACAAATTACCTTATAAATTTCCATAAAATACCGTGAAAATTTCCATAAATTACTAAAAAAATTACTTTCAATTTACATTCAAGATATAATATTTTTATAAATAGGGGAGAGTGGGGCAAACTGGACCCCCTAACGGTTTTTCAGAGACATCTATACTTCATCTTTTATTGTTTAGTTTCTGTGTTAACTTTAAAAAATTTGCAAACGGTCCGGTTTGCCCCACCCCCTGGGGTAAACCGGACCCCCCATGGGACAAACCGAACCGTTTAATTTATTATTTATAATATTGCATTTGTATAATCTACAATAATAAAAAATATAATGAATCATGTAAACAATGGTTGTAGTAATGAAAATAATAATTCGGGATTGAATTTTAATTAAATAAATATTATTTTTAAATAAAAAAATAAAAATGTTTGTCATTATCATAGAAACAATATTAAAGGGTCCAATTCTCATTGGAAGACAATAAGTTTTCATTGTAAGTAAATATTTTAATGAAAAAAACATTTTATTTAAAAATAATTTTTAATAAACTTTAATCCAATCGAAATATCCTATGACCGGTTTGCCCCACAGGCCTATTTTGAGAATGAATGTTTGTCAAAAAGAAACGCTTTGCAAATTCAACAAAGTTTTTGGTGATAAATGCTTTCCAATTCCGAACAATTTATATGAAGATTAAAATATTTTACGTAATTAAAAAACTCTTTTTCAATTTGTTTAAAAAAATTCAAAACAATTTTTCCGGCCCGACACGAATTTTTCTTTATAGACCCTTTATCTTAAAAAAATATATTGATAATTATCATAACTATAAAAAAATTTATTTTCATAAACCAAATCCTGCGCTACGCGGAGAATCAAATAGGAATACATAAAAGACTTTAGTAAAAGATATTTTCATATATCTCAAGGTGTAATTTTTTGCATGGATTCTATTTATTGCACATCAGCTGAAAATAATTATTTTTAAAGTCTCATGTTTTAAATATTTCTTTAAATTGGTTAGAAAGAGAAACTATAATAAGTAAAAGAGATGGAAGGGAAATGTATGACTATAAAAGAGTGATGCTCAATTTATTATTGTTATAAATAATTCATATGTCGTATATGAAATATTAAATAGTAGAAAAATTTTAAATTATTTGCAATGAATTTTGACTATTGTAAAGAATTTTTAAAAGTTATGAACACAGCGTTACAAACTTTAAGTAAAAAAACAACATCTTAGGAACTTAAGTTTTAAATAAAAAATAGTGCAAAAAATATAAAACAACTTTCAAAACTTTCAAAAAATAAAACATTGCCATGTGCAGAAAGAAGAAAAATTTTATCAACAATTGGACTCCTAAAGGCAAACAGTCGAAAATTTAAAAGGCTAAGAAGACGAAAATTAGGCTTCAAGGAAGATGAAAATTGGATCAGGTGGGATGATATGGAGAATGCTTTTAATAATCGAATTAGAACAGGTTTGATTATAAATTTAAAACATAAAAATTTAGATTATTTTTTTAGTGATTCAAAAAACATAATTATTTCTAAAATTTATAAAAAGTTCAAAAGTATTAGAGAAAAGCTTATGGTGAAAATTGATGATTTTTAACAGAAACAGTCAGGGTGGTTTTTAAAGGAAATTATAAATTTGAGCGTGAATATTAACAAATACGTCCCTTTTTCAACAGGATTGTCAACGTTTATAAAAATGATACAAGTTATAGTTAATAAAAAAGCTGTTATTTATGTTAAAAATAATGATGAATTTTGTTTTTTATGGTCCATTATTGACCAACGTTATCCAGTAAAAGTAATGTTTGTTGCACTAGTTCATACCTACACTTTAAAGATTCTGATTTAAAAATAGATAATATAAACTTTCCTATTTCTCTCAGTGATATTACAAAATTTTACAAATTAAACAAGTTAACTATTAATGTTTATGGAATTGATAAAATTAACAAAAAGAATGATATTGTACCACTTTATTTAAGTGAAAATAAATCAGATAATTATATTTAAAAGACTTTTAGTGATAATGCAAAATTACTGTATATTGATACTGATAATCTTATTTATTATTTCACAGTACCAAATATCTATGATTACATAAAACAAGATTTACATAAATTTGACACATTTGATTATCCTGAGAACAATATGTATAATATTCCTCTTGTAAATAAGAAAGTTCTAGGTCTTATGAAAATAATGGTAAAATTGTATCTGAATTTATAAGTTTGAGATCAGAATTATATGCTTTTAAATCATGGGATGATAATGAAGAGGTTCAAAAGAAAGCAAAAGGTGTAAAATTCTCAACATTAAAAAGACGATTATTTGACGATTATAAGCATTTTCTCGAAAGTTCTGAAAACTTGATATGAAAACAATACTTTATTAAAAGTAGAAAACATGATGTTTACACTTTTAAACAAAGTAAAGTTGTTCTCCGCTGGCAAGATAATAAACGAGTCTTGATGCTAGGAAAAACAGACACCATTCCTTGGGGTTATAATTAACCATGATGTCAAATTGTCCAATTAATATGAAGTGTGAGTATTTTCTTTTTTAATTTATTTTATGTGTGAATATAGCAAAAGCTAAATAAGACAAAAGTGTGGTTTTCAATATATGTATGATACACTGTTTACAATTTAAGAATGCAAAATTTTCTCTTTTAACTATTTAACTGATAAGAGATGGGATAGATTTCAACAATTCTGCAGACCAATGTCAGAAATTTTATATAAAAAATTTTCCATACATATGATGAAGAGTGGTAAAAAGGGAGGATAGTAGGCAAAACATTTGACATCAAGACAATGTTAAAGAAGAGATTTCTTTCAGTTTTGTGTCACACCTCATTAAGAAAAGTATATTATTTAGAGCTGTGCAAAATTCGAACCGAACCGAGTTTAGTTCGGTTTTGGGGCGCCGAAATGTCGAATGTCGAATATTCGACATTTCAGTCGCCCAGTTCGAATGTCGAATATTCGACATTCGAACTAGGCTAACTCGAATGTCGGTTTTTCGACATTCGAACTGGGCCAACTCGAATGTCGAATATTCGACATTTGAACTGGGCGACTGAAATGTCGAATTTTAGAATTCGACATTTTAGCGTACTAAAACCGAACACAACTCGGTTCGGTTCGAATTTTGTAGTAACTCAAATGTCGAATATTCGACATCCGAACTGGGCTAGTTCGAATGTCGGTTTTTCGACATTCGAACTGGGCCAACTCGAATGTCGAAAATTCGACATTCGAACTGGGCTAGTTCGAATGTCGAAAAACCGACATTCGAACTGGGCTAACTCGAATGTCGAATTTTCGACATTCGAACTAGGCGAAAAAATTCGAACAGTTCGGTTCGAATTATTTTGCACAGCTCTAATATTATTTTTTAATTAAAGTATATCTAAAGAAAATGATTCTTGTTTTACCAAGATTCAAAAATGACTATTTTAGTCAAATTTCAAATCTTTCTAGCAATAACATTTTCATTATTAGAGAATGTGTTGTGAAAAATATTTGAGTTAAAAAAATTAATTTTTTTCAGTTTCATAAAAAATGGCGAGTCAGATGTACTGTCAAGTGCAACCAACAATCATTGTGCCAAAGAAGTAGAAAAGTTCAATGAAGCCCAAATAATTGTTACAATTAGTGAACAAATCAATTGATAGTTACGTGGAGCAATATTTAGAATCAAATGTAGAGCCTGACATGTCTCTCGAAATTGGATATATATCAGCCAAAACTAACCTAGTCAACGGAGAATATGGTTTTACCAGACTGGGATTCCCCCAATACTGCAAAGTACAAATCGCAAATTCGATACCTAATGTGTGGTTTAATTCTTATGATTCAGATATTCTTTTACCCGTTCTAAATTTTACAGTTTATTAGTATATGGAAAAATACATGAATTTAAATTTTGAACCAAAAATTATTTTAAGGATCAATAATTCATTTTGTGTTTTAACACAAGTTAATAATAATCATCTTTTTAAAAAATAGAATCTTAGAGTTTAGAAAAAAGTAATAAATAAAATCTTTAATAAGTAGTTGTGTAAAATAATGTTTTGTATAAATAAATTTTTATAATAGTAAAAATGTGTTTTATTGTAATGACCTTATTGGAATATAGATATAAAAAATTTAAAAAAATAAATATGTGATTAAATTATTGAATTTAATTTAAAAATTATAATTTACTTTTAAAAAAGTTTATACTAATTTAACAACAAAATAGTTTTATATTTGCCAGTGTTAAAATAAAATATATAGACGATATTAATTTAAATTATTAAAAAAAATTTTTAATCATAACTGTAACTCAATTGTTACAGTGACATGATTTAATTGTTACAAGTATTTAACCTAATTGTTATAATTATGTGCCCTGATAGTTACAGCTATTTGATCTAATTGTTATAATTATGTGACTTAATTGTTATAATTATGTGACCTAATTGTTACATTTATGTGATCTAATTATTTTGTTATGTGACCTAATTCTTTTGTTATATTACAAAACTGTAACAATTAGGTCACATAACTGTAACAATTAAGTCACATAATTGTAACAGTTAGGTCATATAATTGTAACAATTAAGTCACATAACTGTAACAATTAAGTCACATAATTGTAACAATTGGGTCAAATAATTGTAATAATTAGGTTATAAAACTGTAACATATAGATTACATTCATGATTTTTAAATTCATTTAAAGTAATATAATTTCATTTGTTTTTATTACAAACCAGAAATAAACTTTAATATTGGGCTTTTGAGATGACCCTTTATTTTTGATTTGGGGAGGCTCCAAGCTGCCAGAATGTTTGATTATTCTGTTTAATTTGTGGGGGTCGTTTCCTTCTTTTAAAAGTTGCTTTCCTAACACGTTAAATGCACTATTGTTGAAATGATTTGAATTTAGCTTCAGTTGGATAAGTAAAAGAAATGATTTGCACTTAGGACATGATTTTATTTATTAATAGCAAAATACCTTTTAAAATACAAGAATTGTATAGAAGTGTTTTACAATTAGAGAGTGTGAGTGTGTTAGAATGTGTATATTGAAACGATACTTCTACTTACAAACTACCGGCGGACCTGCTTATCCTTTGGTTCTCAAAACTTCCGTCGGGAGAAAATAAGTTTTGTCTTCTTAATTTTAATCAGAAAATCTTAACGTCAAATACGCGCACTTTTCCTAGTTTGTGAATATCCATGCAACCGGCCGTCTCTAACAATGGTGTAAAAACTCACTGCGGATCCACTTTTTACAAAACTAGTCCCGGCAATATCTGTACAACCGATAGTTTGATAATGAGTATTAATCACACTTGTGGGCCACCGATATTTGAGACGGACGCGGGCAATATCCATGCAACCGGCTGGTTAAATTAATAACAAGATTTTAGTACTGTTAATTAGATTAACAGTTCTAAAATCTCACCGAAATCAGCCCGCACTGGACTTCACTGGCTCAGAGTATTTAAGGAGTTAACGTCTGCCCTAAATTTTAACGAGAAATTTGGGTTTCGGGTCGCGGATGGGCGAATCGCGAATTTCTCTGTCCCAAAACACTTACTAGGTTAGACCCAGGAGAGGTGTTTTCAAGAAGAAGCAAGAAATCGTACTGCAATTATTGAAATTTTGCGACAAGCCTCCAACCCTTACCTTCAGTACAAAGTGGGGAAAGATTTTTAGAAGTAGGAGTAAAGAGAAGGAGTAAGTCATGGGTCCATTGGTCTATGCATTTTTGCTGACGTTTTGGATCTCACGGTACGTCCGTGAGAACGGAAACGGTCTGTTCATATGATACTTTTCGAGAACTTATTTTAAAATAACTTGAGAAATAAATAATAATTATATTATTTTAATTAATAAAATTATTATTGCTCCAAGTTATTATAACAAATATAATTTATTTATTGCAATTATATTATTCCTACATTTTATAGGTTGTTTGTATATATGGGCGTTTCCACGTGAGATTTTAGTCGACCTCTTAAAATCGTCCAAAAATATTTTTTTTCTATTCTGTATCGAAAAAACAGATACGTATTTTTTTATTTTTGTTTAATTGTCAAAATTTTCGAGTAATGAATTTTCGAAATTTTGCACTTTTAACCGTAGACCTATATTCAGTAGCTTATAAGTCCGAAAATATTGAGTTTAAAAAAAAGTTGTCAAAGAACGAAAGTTTTAGTTCTCTTTCGACTTTTAGGAAATGAAAACAAAAAATTTTTTTTTCATTTTTTATTAAAAAAATAAAAATAATTTATAAACAAGTTAATTTTTTTTAACTTTGGGTATGATAAATTTTTAATTTTCTTTTTTCAAAACATACCTGTAAATGATAAGAAAGTTTTGCAAAAAGGTTCAGAGTGGGCCTGACAAGTTTAATTGGTTAAAAAAGATAATTAAACTGCCCGTGCAGGTCGCACGCCCGCGGCGCAATATGATTTTTTTACAATTTACTATTAAAAATTGTAAAAAAATCATATTGCGCCGCGGGCGTGCGACCTATACGGGCAGCTTAATTATCTTCTTAACCCATTAAACTTGTCAGGCCCACTCTGAAACTTTTTGCAAAACCTTCTTATCATTTACAGGTATGTTTTGAAAAAAGAAAATTAAAAATTTATCATACCCAAAGTTAAAAAAAATTAATTTGTTTATAAATTTTTTTTATTTTTTAAATAAAAAATGAAAAAAAAATTTTTTGTTTTCATTTCCTAAAAGTCGAAAGAGAACTAAAACTTTCGTTTTTTGACAACTTTTTTTTAAACTCAATATTTTCGGACTTATAAGCTACTGAATATAGGTCTACGGTTAAAAGTGCAAAATTTCGAAAATTCATTACTCGAAAATTTTGACAATTAAACAAAAATAAAAAAATACGTATCTGTTTTTTTCGATTCAGAATAGAAAAAAATATTTTTGGCCGATTTTAAGAGGTCGACTAAAATCTCACGTGGAATCGCCCATATGTATGTTACATATTGAGTAATACATATACATATATACACACAACCTAATGTCCTCCGGCATTTTGTTGTAACGAAAATGTTTACAACAAAATGTTGAACTATTGTCAGGTTACTGTATGTGCATCTAGTTTGATGCATAGGTTTATATAGCATAATTCCAAATAGCATGAGGCATGTAAACGTCGTGGCTTTGAGTCAGCTGTAACGCACGCGCGTTTGTTTTGGAGCTGTAGTCTACAGCTTATGGGCCCCAAGGGGAGAGGAAAGTTCTACACACAACAAGGTAACAATTGGAGGCAAGCATAGCGCGTTTGTGTTAATGCCCGTAGCATGGAGGCCAGCCGAGGAAGCCAGTGAGTGTGCTTGTGCCTATAACCAGCAGATTCACAGTTGTGTGTGTCGCCGCCGTCCATTCCAACACACGTACAACCTCTCAACTTCCGCCAAGTGAAAGATTTTGTAACTGTCCAAACAATTAGTGAAATTAAAGTTTACCAAGTTAAATTTATCATCAAAATTTTAATAACGATTTATTTTAAATATTTCCTCTCCTAAACAACTCGAAGTACATATTGCAGTTGAAAAAAATAACCCGAGATTAGCTGCTGATATTGCACATTGAGGCTTAATTATATTTCTGAATTAAGTCAATGTTCGTTACTGCATTTTGAATTGTAAGAAATAAAATTAACTTTATATTTATTTAGAAAATATTAAAGAAAACACATAATTTATTATAAAAACGTAAAAGAATTTATAGATTTTATTAAGAATGAATTATTTTATTATTATAAATTGGTAGAAACAATTATTAATAAGAAATATTAAATAAAAATGATTTTAAAGTTCATCTGGTAAATAACCTATTTTTGCAAATTTCATTCACTAAATGTGAGAAATAGAAATCATTAAATTGAATAAAAGCTTATGAAATACAAAGTACCTGTGATTAACTTTTAGTTTTTCTAAACACTTTTTTCCTTTTTCTTTCATAAATGTTAAAAAATAAGCAATTAAAATTGGCAATTTTCTAATTTTCACGATTCTAAAATGTAAATAAATTCTGCCCAGAAAAATGAAAAATTACGAAAATTTGTCAATAATTAATTGATCACTAGATGCACTCATTGGAAAAAGATTTTCTTTGGTCCCGAAGCTATTTTTTGAAATAATTAATTTTAAACTTTTCACTATTTCTATCAGGTTAATACATGTAATGTTTTTAAAACTGAAGTTGGTTCAAAACGATTAAACAAGAAGAGCTAACTTCGTCATTTAAAAAACACATATGTTAACCTGACAAAAATAGTAAAAATTTTAAAGTTAATTAATTCGGAAAAAAGCTTCAGGACCAAAGAAAATCTTTTTCCAGTGAGTGTATCCAGTGATCAATTAATTACTGCCCAATTTTCGTAATTTTACATTTTTCTGGGCAGAAGTTATTAACATTTTAAAACCGTGAAAATAAACAAAGTGCAAGTTTTAATTGCTTATTTTTTAACATTTATGAAGAAAAAAGGAAGAAAGTGTTAAGAAAAACTAAAAGTTAATCACAGGTACTTTGTATTTCATAAGGTTTTATTCAATTTAATGATTTATATTTCTCACATTTAGTGAATGAAATTTGCAAAAATAGGTTATTTACCTGGTGAACTTTAAAATCATTTTGTATTTAATATTTCTTATTAATAATTGTTTCTACCAATATATAATAATAAAATAATTCATTCTTAATAAAATCTAAAAATTTTTTTACGTTTTTATAATAAATTATGTGTTTTCTTTAATGTTTTCTAATAGATGAAAATGTGAAAGTTTTTACGACTTCATATACTTTAGATGCTTACTTTACAATAAATATAAAAAATATTTAAAAAATTCGTTTTGTTCGATAATCATAATATCTTTAAAATCATTCCTGCTAAATATTACAATTTTTTAAAATTAGTCGGCAACGACTTTAGTCGAAATATAATGGAATGACTCTAATAATAAATAATAATAATAATAATATAATAATAATAAACTATAATTTGTTAACTAAGATTTTTAACTAGATTATTTACAAATTTTGTTAAGTGATTTTCATAATTTCAATTTTTTATTATAATTTTTTAACGAAGTATCAAGTATTTTTTTAAAGAATTAACAAATTTTCGTAAATTTTCTTTTTTAATGGTATGTACTTATTAATCGTTATTACAAAAATAGAATATTGTTAGAAAAAAGAAAAAAAAAATTGAAAATTACATTTATTAGAAAAATAAATTTTTAGAAAATTAGCTTTATTTAAAGACAGAAAATTTTAAAATCACCTTTATTAGAAAAAAGTTTTTTAGAAATTTACCTTTATTAGAAGAAAAATTTTTTTTTAGAAAATACCGTTTAGAAAAACTGTACCCCAACCATTCTTTGAAACGTACGAATAAAAATTAAAATATTTGCACAAAATATAATTGAAATCTTTTGAGTTTAAATTTTATTACATTTATATGAGCTTAAAAAATGTTTGAGGGATTTCATGAGAAAATTATATGTATTAAAATTACATTTGAAAGTTGAGTTGAGTAGAGGCATGTTTTTTCACTTGGTAATTATATTTATTTTAATAACAGAAGCCATTGAAAAATCGCAAAAGGATAACAAAATTTTGCAAGACAATCGAAGGCGAAGAAAGCAGAGAGTTTGATTTTTTTTCGATAATGATTTATTTTATATTTTAGGATTTCTGAAAAATTAGTGACAAAAAATAAAAATCACTGCATTCCTCGCCTTCGATCTTTTTGCAATTTTTTTAAATGGCTTCTGAAGCCTGGAAATGATAATATAGTTGAAATACCGAAATTTTTTCTGTGTAAAGCAGGTATAGGCGGATTGCTACCGTGATAATTCTTTAAATCATTTACGCGCGCGTAGGACTTTGCTAGTAAATAATATTCTAGAAGATTTCACATAACCGTTTAGAAGTTTAGTCTCTGCGTTTGTCTAAATGTCAAAAAATATAATGTTTTTTGAGAAAAATTAAATTTTTTAAAAAAATTCGAAGTGTATTAAAATTTTTTGAAATGTATATCGAGATTTTAATCTAATTAATAATATTCTAGAAGATTTCGGCTATCCATTTAGGAGTTTACGCTCCACGTAAGTCTAAATCTCAAAAAATCGCTATTTTATCGGTTTTCCTAGCCTAAATTCTATAAAAATATATAAAGTATTGAATAAACTTAACAGAATTCTTTCTTTTTTGATTCTTTATTCGACAAAAAAAGAATGAGCCAAATCGGTTAAGATGTACTCGAGTTATTCAATTTTATCGAAAAACAGCCGATATTTCGAGAATATATATCGCGGTTTTTTGCTTTTACTTGGCAGCGATTCTCTACCGCGAATCTTGATCTTGATTTAATAGATTGTATTTATTTTTGTATTTTAGCTGCAACATTGCGCCTGCTTTATGTTGTACAGAATTGGAAATTGAATACGAAACTTATATTTATTATTTGCTGCATAATATTGCCGCGATGTTTGGATATGGGCAGCTTTAATTGCGCCGGTACGATTATTAATAACTAAGCATTATATTTATTATTTAGTAGAAGGAGAAAAAAATAATAATTTCTTTTGTCCTTTTAACTATTATATAAGCATTTCTTAGTTAAAAGCATTCTCATGGTAAGATATTTGACGTTATCAGGGTGTCGAATATCCTCAAGCCTAGCGTCGCTGCGTTTGCGATGCTTTTATATACTTCGGTTGATTTAAAGTTAAAATTTATTCTACATGGTTGTCAAATAACTCATTTTAAAAGATTAGTATTCTAATAATCCACCGTGAAACTTCCAGTTTTTGTCCCCGAAAACCCGGATGTATTGAACTGAGAGATGCTCATACTATAAGGACGATGTACTTCTTCAGTATTTCGAAAATAATTATACAATTTTATATATAATATAAGTAAAAATATTTGTGGCTTTGGAAATAGCCTTAAATCTCCGAAAATTATTGTGTCATTTTATTGTTATTATGCTATACTACTATTCTTTAATAACCTTGCAGTACAATGACGTTAACAGAGAATTTTCTTTTAAATGGTTATTATTATCTAATTATTAATTAAAAATTTCGATTTAAAATTTAATTAAAAAAAAATTCGTTTATATAATTAAGTTTAGGATACAGCAATAATATATTAGGTATCAAACCCAATTACTTACTAAGTACTAAATGGTTTTATAAAAATATTTCAAATACGAAACATAAAACAGCTTTCAAAATTTAATTTCAAATGCGAAGCAGAAAGCATATATTTTAAAAACTGTTTTACAAAATAGGATGCACTTATTTAAAAAAATTGGGTCAGACCATTATATATCAAATAAAGTCGTTGCCGCCTAATTTTAGAAAAAATTGATTCTTTCAGAAATGATTCTTTATGATGTCTAGGGAACGAAATAAACAGAATTATGTTAAAATATTTATTATTTTTCTTAAAATATGAGTGTAAAGTGGAGAAGGTGGGAAAAAATGTCACTTTTTTAGCTCTTAGAAAATGTATAAAAAACATAGAAAAATGCTTCAAAATGTAAAAAAGTTATTGATTCTTGTTTTAAATTACTCGATTAATTAATCCGTATTCAATAAACTAGTAAAAAAATTAAAATAATAGATAAAACAGGTTTTTAAAGTTGGTCTGACAAATAACCTAATTTTGACGTTTTTATTAATTGATTACGAGAAGGGGGAATTATTGAATTAAATAAAAACTCAACGAATATAGAGTATTTCCGATGAAGTTTCAGATTTTCTTATCAGTTTTTCTGTTTTTACTTTAAATATACAAGAAATACTAAGTTGAAAGTACGCGATTTCCGAATTTTTGAAAACTTTGCAACTTAATATCTCCGTCAAAGAAAAATTAAAAAATTTATCACTTTTACAGTTATTAAATCGTACCAAAATCCAGACACACTAACAAGTTTCTTTTTGGTCCCGAATCTAATTTAAGGGGATCCCACATACCGACAATGCAGATCTAAAATGGTTAAAAATCTGCAACGACCGTTTCTTGGAAAATATAAAATATTATGACCTAAAATTTTGACAAACTCACTTTTTAATATAAGTACACAGGATGAGGATTTTATTTGTTGTAATTATTGAAAAAAAATTATTCATAAAAAGTTAAATATGAGCAGTTTCCAACAGCCTAAACTGCAACCACCTTTTCTTGTAAACAACAAAATCAAAATAACTTTCCCATTTGACAAACTTAATTTCAATAAAAAATACACATAATAAGATTCATTCTATATGAAAACAAGAATATAAAACTTTAATTTATGTAAACTGTTTTGTATAGCAATTTGCAACAAGAAGAACACATCTGACAGATGTTTAGTGATACATAGAACCAAGAGATGGCGCCAAAGGTACCAAAACTGACAAATTTTCATTATTTTTAACTTTAAATTAACAACAATGAGACATAATGTCTTCTTTTCGAGTGGAAATTACTTAGTGATAAAAGAGACACAATGGGAGAAATATATTTTGTTCAAATTGTTAAAGAAAAACTAATGTTAGTAAATTAAATATCATGTGCTACCGAACAGCTGTCACTTATACACTTTGGGAAAAATAAAGTTTTTATTTATTTCTGAATGACAAATGAGTCTCATCCTGTGTATTTTCCTACTAAATTAAATTTCCCAAATGGAAAAACTATTTTGTTTCGTTGTTTTCGAGAAATGATCGTTGCAGTTTGAGCTGTTGTCAAAAGACCTGTAACAGGAAAACTCTTCATATTTAATTTTTTATGAATAATTTTTTTCAGTAATTACAACAAACAAGATCCCAGCGGGCAAAAAGACAAAAAACGTTCTTTGAACGTCTGTAGAACGTTTAATGTCTGCCAATTTAAGTTTTAAGAACGTCCGAACGTTTCAAAAATGTTTCAGAACGTTCGGCATTCTTAGAACGTAAATTGGCAGACATTAAACGTTCTACAGACGTTCAAAGAACGTTTTTGTCTTTGTGCCCGCTAGGATACTCATCCCGTGTATTTATGTGAAAAAGTGAGTTTGTCAAATTCATAGGTCATAATATCTTGTATTTTTCAAGAAACGGTTGTTGCAGATTTTTAGCCATTTTAGATTTGCATTGTCGGTATGTGGGATCCCCTTGTGTTTTAAAATTTCACTTTATTTCAGGTTAAAACTGTATATTGTCTTCTAACTGAAGTTGGTTTTTTTAATTTGAACACCGTGATCGGAACACAGCCTAGTGGAATTTTTAAACACTTGTATCTCTTAAATTAGATTCGGGACCAAAACGAAACTTGTTGGTGTGTGTAGATTTTGGTACGATTTAATAACTGTAAAAGTGACAAATTTTTAAATTTTTCTTTAACGGAGATATTAAGTTGCAAAGTTTTCAAAACTTCGGAAATCGCGTACTTTCAACTTAATATTTCTTGTATATTTAAAGTAAAAACAGAAAAACGGATAAGAAAATCTGAAACTTTATCGGAAAGACTCTATATTCGGTGAGATTTTATTTAATTTAATAATTCCCTTTTCTCGTAATTAATTAATAAAAACGTCAAAATAAGGTTCCACAGCCACACAAAAAAAGAAAAGTGTCCCGATCTGGGGTCGAGACATGTATATTCCGATGTATTTCGATGCGCTAAATCCGAATCCGCCATCAGAATTTGGCCAGTGGGTCCTGGTTTCGCCCTAACCTCAAAAAATACCTTAAAATCGCTAAAATCGTCACTTTTAAATTATCAAACTTGAATCTAAGCGCATATTAGTAAGTTTCAAAGGTCCTTTATTTTTAATAAACTGTTCTATAAGCTTTTCAATTAAAAATTCATATAATAAATTAAATCTATCGAACATAACCTCAAAAATGCATCTAAGCTTCCAAATAAACAAATTATATCATATACAGCGCAATAAAAATTTTGTAAGCTCATGAAATTTAATATTCAGGTCTTTCTGTGATTACTGATTACGGACCCTATGTCCAGTTTCCAAAATCCAAAATGGCGGACACTATTATGAAAATTTGTTCCGATTTACTTGAAAATCGTTACTCAGGGGGTTTCCGGAGTCGCTGATGACGAATTCCATGTCCGTTTTTAAAAATTCCAAATGGCGGATCCAATATGGCAGTCTTTATTATTTTAACAATTTTTTTAGATTTATTACTTGCGGTTTTTTGGGAACATCTCTTCAGTCCATTGTCTTGCTACTATACCGTGTTCTTTTTTCTTCAAATGACCGATGTAAAGAGTTTCGCTTACGTTTTTTTTCCTTTTCTACTCGTTTCTTTCTTCAACATCCAACAAAAGTCAGTCATCATTACCTAATCCCATCTTCCCTGAAATCGTTCTTCCATCAATTTGATATCTTGATGAAATCGCTCTCCTTGTTCTTCGCTGTAATGTCCGAAATTTTCGGGAAACTTATTCAGATGCGAATCGAGGATGTGTAGTTTTCAACTCATTAAACATCCTAATTTTTGAAAGTTTTAAAGCATTTGGGCTACAATTTGTTTAGATTCGGGACTCTTATTGTTTCCCAGAACATTTGTTGAAACTTTTTTGTAACTTTCCCAAGCTGCCCTTTCAGTGTCGGTCAGTTAAGAAACGAAGTCATGTCTCTAAATAATGCTCGAATCTGTGGTCCATCAAATACCCCTTGTTTTAATTTAGCATCAGAAACAGTTGGAAAGTTTTTCGCAATGTACTTGAAGCATGGACCGTCCTTATCTAACGCTTTCACGTATTGCTTAATCCCACCAAGCTTAATGTGAAGAAATGGAAATATAATTTTTCGGGGTCTACCAAACTTTGATGAATGACGTTGTGAGAACCTGGTTTAAACGAATCTCTTGAAGGCCAATTTTTTTCTTGTAATGATTAGAACGATCTCTGCTATTCCATAGACACAAGAAACATGGCTCTCTCGTGAAACCCGATTGTTGACTCAGTAATATTGTTATAATTTTAAAATCACCACAAATTAACCATTTGTGTTTTTGGTAATTCCCTTTCTCTAGAAGCATTTTTTATTATTACATTCTTCTTTGATTTGTGTAGAATGAGCTATTGGAACAGGAGCGTAGACATTTGTATTGTGTAGTAAAACGGCTTTTATACTACGTTTGGAGGAATCGATAAAAAGTCTCCAGTCTTCATCTCTATACACATTTTCTTTTAAATTGGCCATCAAACCTATTATGTCAGTACAATACACCAAAGATGTCTCTTCATCTTTCTTAAAATATTTTCGGAACTCTTTATCTCTATATCTATAAAATGACACTTTCGTATTCGGATGCAAGAAGTTTCTTTTCTTCATAAATAAAGCAGCAAATTTTGCACCATCTTTTGGTAAACCTAGATCTCTAATAAAATCATGTAGCTCCGGTTGCGATACTAATATTGGCTTTTTTTCTTTATTGTAATACGCGGTAAACTCATTTTCCTGATCATCATTGTCATTTTTATCATTGTCACTACTAAATTCTTCTGTTTCATTGTCGACTTCTACTTTTTCGATATATTTTTTTAAAGTAACACCAAGTTTTCCCGCTTTTCGATCAATTTCAGTAGGTCTGATTACTGTTGAAACATTTATATATGTAATGGAACTCTTATTTTTTGAGGTAATTCCTTTGATGGAATTCATACAAAAATAGCAGTCTTTTAAATTTCGTGGTTTCTTCCATATCGTGGGTGTAGAGAACTTTAGACATTTTTCATCTGTCGAATTTTTTGAGCGATACAACATAAGTCTACAGCTGTTACAAACAATATGAGGAACCCAATTTGTTTCTTGGTGTAATAATTTACGACCAAAACAATTTCCGTACAGATCTTCTACTTCTTTATCTATTTTTTCCGCAGGGAGCTGACTTCATATTTGCTACAAACGTAACAAAAGGAATCGGGACTTTTGTTACAATTATGTAGTCGAGAAGTCACTTTTCTTGTAGCATCTGACTCTTTATCAACCAAGTTACCCATCAATGAAGAGCTACGGTTGCCGGATGACGACGTCGGAGGGCCCGCTTTCCCACCCTGGACCAGACGCCGATACTGGGGTTCCTAATCCCTGGATCGTAAAACATTTTCTTCCTGTATCTGCGATGACGGAATGAACGCCGTTAACCCAGGGACTCAGCCAGTATGTATCCGTTGCCCACCGTCACCACGTGGAGGTGCCCTGGTTACAGATATAGGCAAAAAATGCTAACAAGGAGAGATTCTGAACCATGAAGTAGCAATATCATACATTTAAAGATTGAATACACACAATAAATATATCAACATGAAATTAATTACTAGAAATATTTAAGGGTGAACAATTAAAAATTTAATGTCCGATTCGTCATCAGCGACCCCGAAAACCCCCTGAGTAACGATTTTTAAGCAAATCCGAACAAATTTGTATAATTGTGTCCGCCATATTGGATCCGCCATTTTGGATTTTGGAATCTTGACATAGGGTCCGTAATCAGTAATCACAGAAAGACCTAAATAGTAAATTTCATGAGCTTACAAAATTTTTATTGCCCAGTGTATGATATTATTTGTTTGTTTGGAAGCTTTGTTATAATTTTGAGGTTATGTTCGATAGATTTAATTTATTATATGAATTTTCAATTGAAAAGCTTATAGAATAGTTTATTAAAAATGAAGGACCTTAGAAACTTACTAATATGTGCTTAGATTCAAGTTTGATCACTCAAAAGCGACCATTTTAGCGATTTTAAGGTATTTTTTGAGGTTAGGGCGAAACCAGGACCCATTGGCCAAATTCTGATGACGGATTCGGATTCAGCGCATCGAAATACATCGGAATATATATGTCTCGACCCCAGATCAGGACACTTTTCTTTTTTTGTGTGGCTGTGTTACATAAAAATCGTTTATTATTATAGAAATTAATCAGTTTCTGCTCTCTAATTACGGCTCGTAAACGATGCGTATTTTAAAAACACGTCATTTATGACGCCCTAATTGTTAATGCGTTGCTCGTTCTTATTGAAGCAAATGAAAATCTTAAAACTATTTTAACCCGTTTTAAAAAATTAAATCTTAGATAACAATTCAAATAATTGTTTTAATGTTACTTTTCTAAAGCATTTAGCTGATTTAAACAAACAATCAGTGAATTTTCGTTAAATCATTAAGCAGAGTTGGTTTTTGTATTAAAAAACGTTTTAATATTTTTTTAATTAAAAAAATATAATAATAATACAAATATTTTCAAAATACAAATCTAGTCCTAATTATAGATTATTGCAACTAGTTGGAAAAAAGGATTAAATGAGGAAATCATTTCTGTTTGCAAGAACTTTCAAAGAGGCCGAAATTTCTTTCAAAATTGTTGATTGTTCTTCGTGCTGCTTTTTTTTAAATTCAAACTTCCTCTTTCTCAATTCAAAGTCTTGGCGTTTGAGGTCTAATTTCATTTGCATTATTTGTAATGCTGTTTTATCTGCAGTCAATAACAAGCTTTTAATATGTTTAATAATTCAACAATACATAATAAAATATTAAAAATATTGATGTTATAGTCAGGGCTACAAGGAGTCAAGGAAGTAAGGAAATTTTTTAATCAGTGAAATGTCAGAAAAACAGGGAATTTGAAAAAAAGTGGGAAACTTTTTTAAAATTTCCAAAAATAATTCCTTTTTATGAATTTAAAAAATCTTTTTTTATTGATCAAATTTAAAATAAAATGTATAATAGTTAAGAAAATGTTGCTTTATTATCTTAAAAATAATTTTTTATTGAATCATTTTTCTTTTAATATAAAATATTTTTCCTAAAAAAATCAAAAAGGAGGACAGAGAAAAGGCTGAGAACAATAATGGAATTTTTTTTCAGTTTCGTAAGACATACTGTTAGTAATAACTTAGATTTATAAAATTGTGTCACCTGTTTTGATTTCAAAACGTTCCTTTCACTAAAAAATTCTGCTGTTCTTGACATTTTGCTTTTTCAGTGACAGTGCTTGTTGGATCTACAAAAATATATATATATAAATTGATAATATTTGGGTAAGATTTTTATTCTTATTTTTAAAAATAAAATATTAGATTTTAAAACTGACTAGGAAATCTTTGAAATAAGTAAAAAGTTTATTATTAAATCACAAATTTTTTAGCTAATTGAAAAAAAATAAAAAAATTAAACATCACCTTCCAATTTGATCATTTTTTCACAAGCATCGGATTTTACTCTTTTGCGTTTTCCAGTTTCCATTTTCATGGCTGTTTCCATAGGCAACTCTATATAATTAAAAATTGAAACTAATATGAGTGGATAAAAATTTCTTTTACAATACAGTTATATTCTTCAATATTGTATTTAATAGAATACAATAGGGGAGTACTGTCAGGGTTGGACATAGTTTTGAATTTTCTTCATAATTTCCTCTGCAGTGCGAATTTCACGTTTTCGCGCATATTGTTGGAAAGATCAACTCAAATGCAATGTTTTTGCTGTACATTGCAAAAAAATTCGGCCAAAAGTTTCAAAGTTATAAGCAATTTAAAAAAAATAATGTTGTAAGAGTTGAACATGGGTGTAAGGGTTGAGCCACTGTAGAAAATCAATGAAATATTTAGGTAAATGGTTAAAAATGTCCTTCAAATAATAGAATGACACTTGAAAATGAGGAAAGGAACCATGAAATTAAAATAAAGTCCCATATTGTGTATTTTTGCATAACATTAGATATTTTAGTTCTTATGAGTGTTCGACGGTCTCTAAAATTTGTAGGTTATGTGCGACTTACAGTTATCGCCCAAGAAAAACGGCACTGCCTGTTTGAAATGACGTGAAATTAGTAAACAACCGTTTTCGAACTAGTGTTTCTCTGCACACAGGCACTTTTTACAAAATCTGACAACGTACATTTGTCAGAAATGTTTTTAATTATCTAAATTGAAAAGATTTTGTTAATCCATGCAGAAACGCGGTTTCAGGGTTGGAAATACAAAAGTAATGTAATGACAGGCGGCAAGACGTGTGTTACAGCCATTCTGCCAGTAGAGGGCAGAAGCAAGCAGGGAGCGTAAAGGATCATCTGTCAAAATGATTCGCATTACACTGATATGGTATTTCCAATGCTGCAACCGTGTTTCTGTATGGATTAACAAAATCTTTTCAATTCAGACAATTAAAAACATTTGTGTCAAATGTACGTTGTCATTTTTTGTAAAAAGTGCCTGCAAACAGAGAGAAAATTGTTAGAAAATGAATGTTTACCAATTTTACGTCATTTAAACCGGTCAGTGCCGTATTTGTTGGGTGATAACTGTTAGGCGCACATTATCGAGAAATTTAAGAGACCATCGAACACCGTTAAGAATGAAATCAAAAATTTTTAAATTCAAACAATAAAAAAAGATTGTCGAAAAAATTTTATTCCTCTTTTTCGTTATAAATAAAGTTTTTGACACCTCCTTAAGTCCAAAAATGAATTTCTGTTGCAAGTACGCTTCGTAATTGCAATAATTTGGGCGGTTCAACCCTTACGACACCGTCTGGCTCAACGCTAACTCACGCGTCGTTTTGCGACATACCACACAGAACACAAACGCGTCACACAAAACCCCTAATTTCTTTTCATATTTTCGTATAACATCTTAATAAACAATTTTAATAAATTTACTTTGTCTTTGGCATATTTCTTCTACATTTACTTCTCTTTTTTTGACACCACAAAAAAGTTTCTGGTGAGCGTATAACAATGACTCGCAAAAAACAAAAGTATACGTTCGTATACTTGACTGAAACTCATATGAAAAGTTGACTGGCATCAGTAGCAAGAATTTAAGTACAAAAACAGATGGCGCTAGTGTGATAAAACATAATAAACGCGATGGTCCAACCCTCCCAAATAGCACCATATTTTGCGGGAAGCTAACGGGAAACTAACCATGTTAGCTTCTGTAGCTAACATGGTAAGCTTCCCGTTAGCTTCCCTGGGCCTATAAATGTCCTACCTTTTTAGTTTTCCGTGTTAGCTTGCAGAAAGCTATCTAAGAAAATTTTCTGAAAGCAAGTAGAGAAAAGTTGGTGAAATATTAAATTGTTAGTTTTCGATAATTTTGCTTGTTTATCTTCTTTAAAACATATGTATCTGTAAACATTAGAAGGTAGTTTCTAGTAAGCGTCATAAGGTAAGTAATATAATATGAATTAATATTATACAAATAATCATTTACGGAATTTCCGTAATTATCTATTTAATGTGCACTTAAACTTACTTAATATTTCAGTTTATTTATAACTATAAAAATAATATTTATAAATTTAATAGAAATAAAATAAAAAATATTTCTCTCTATAATTTATTTATTGCCGTGAACTATATTATTTATTCCTCAATATCAATATTATTGAAGAAAATCTTGAAAATAAATTTGGAGGGACTGGGGATAGAACCCGGGTTCGCAACGCAGAAAGAAACAACCTAACCAACTAACCTAATCAACCATGTGAAGAGTAGAATATTTCGGGTCCTCTTAAGCTTCAAGTGATCTCATTGGTGGCGTCACTAATGGCGGGCTAATTTAAAAAAGGATTCACAAAGATATTTGAATTTTCTCATTACAATAAATAATTTAATTACTAATATTATTTATTAATGAAATCTTCAAAAAATTAGAATAAATAAATTATTAAAAATGAAAATATTAAATTAGAAATTTAATAGATAAGCATTAAACTAAACTAAACTTTATTAATTATTCTTTTTAATATTTTGATATTTTAAATTAATGGAAACTCGAATGTAATAAAATGCTTTCCGCTTTTCATATTGGAAAAGCAATTAAACAAAATTGTTGTTAATTAAAAATATTCTTTATGTGTTATTTCTTACTTACTTTTATAATTTTTAACCTGAAATAATGTAATTTTTACAAAAGAAATGAATCCAAAATTTAATTATAATAATATTTAAAATATTTTAATTCTTATAAAGAGTTTTATCAAAATTTTTAATAATTATCTAATTCTTTTCTGAAATGTTATTAATTAATTATGAAACTAATTGAATTTCTGAGAAGAATTTTATTATTTACAAAAATAATTACATTTTTTTCTGGTAAAGAATTTTATTAAAATTCTTTAAAATAATAAAGTGTTGCCAAGAATTTTATTAAAATAATTTAAATAATTATTAAGCTTTAAGTGATCTTTGATTACAATTATTTAAAGAAACTCCATTATTTGAAAAAAATTCTAATAAATATAATTAAGATTTTCAAAGATTTTAATAAAATTCTTCAGAGAAATTAGATTTTTAAATTTAATTTCTTGCCAGAATTCAATAATTTTGAATATATTAATTTTAAAATGGAAAGTAATTATTTAAAATGAAAAATGATTAAAATATTTAGGAAACAAAAAAGCAAACAACTAACTTCAAACTGCAAACAGATTACCGAAATACAACGATTATTATTATAGATTATTACTTGTAATTGAAAATCTAATCTGTAAGATTTACATTTATTCATTTAAATTGAAAAATAATATTTATAAATTGAATAAAAATGAAATAAAACAAAATCTTCTCTTTTATGTATTTATTGTCGAATTGACATTTATTGAATTATAATTATATTTTTATTTTATATATATATATATATATATATATATATATATAGATATATATATATATATATATATATATATATAATTATATGTTATTATGATATTAAATATATATTATATTATAATTATATTCAATGAATAATAATAATAATATTTTTGGTAACAAAAATAATTTTCATATTATAAACTATAATATCACTTATTCATCATTTTCACTCTCTATTTCAGAACCTTGTCTTTCTTCGTTGTCGGTAACTTCCTCATCTTCCAAAAATTCCAACCGCTCTTTTTCCAAACGTGATGCATTCTTAGCTTTAAAATTAAAAATAAAATAAATTAATATTTAAAATTTTTAAATTATCAATTGTTTGGCCATATGAAAATGTTTACTTAAAAAATAAAATAATCGCTTTCTAATCTTAAGTTTACTTCAATTTTTACAGTTATTTTCTATAAAATAATGACTGTTCTCATAAGTTTTAACGACAAGGTTGTCACAAAAATTTAACTTTGTTTTTCCCTGACTTTTCCCTGATTTCCAGATAAAATTTTGACTTTTTCCCTGACACTAAAAATTATTCTGATTCACTCTGATTTATTTTCAAATATAAATTTTTTAAATTATTTTATAATCGAAATTAAAAAAATTCATTTATTAAGTACAATATTAATTATTACTGTTTATATTTTCAAAAATTTTAATAACATTTCACGAAAGAATTAAATTATTTTCCAAAATTTTGATAGAGTCTTATAAACATTCATTTATTTTTTTAAATAGTAAAATCTTTACAAAAATTCAATTATTTTCAAAGCAGTTTTAATTAAATTTCTCTGAAGAATTCAATTTTAAAAAACAATTTAACACATTTCGAAAAAAATTCAATTATTTTTATAAAAAAATTATTCGCACGAATTCAATTAATTTTATAAATAGTAAAAATCCTTTGCCGAAATTCAATACTTTTTGAAACAATTTTAATAGAATTATTCGAAAGAATTAAAATTTTCAAATATTAACATAAAATTCATTTATTTTCTAGAAATTTTTAATAAAATTCTTCGCAAGAATTCAATCAAATATTTTGATAAAATTCTTTGCAACAATTCGATGTTTTTCAATATATGTGACACGGACAGTTAAAAGGGACCTACGATCCGAAAAAATCGATTTTCACTTTTTTATTTATTCTTATAGTAAATAAGCTGCTCTTTCCAACGCAATAAACCGCAGCTTTCTAGCTGTATTAGTTTTCTTTCAATTTCACTTCAAATTTTTGGTACTTTGACAAAAAACAGTGCAAAAAAACTAACTTGGTAAACTTCGAAGTCGTTTTTCTCGAAATCTTTTTTTCGGGTCGTAGGTCCCTTTTAACTGTCCGTGTCACATATGTTTTTTATACTTTTTTTAAATTCAAAATATTTGAAAAGAAAAATTATAAAAAAGCAAACAACAACTTACTTCAAACTGTGAACAGATTTGCGGAACTTTGGGAAAGAATTTTATTAAAATTTATTAAAATAATTGATTTTATGGGGAGAATTTTGTTGTTTAAAAAGATAATTGAATACTTTTGCAGAATTACTTGAAAATTTTTTGAAAATAATTGAATCATTGCAACAAATTTTATTATTTTATTGAATAATTGAATGTTTCTTAAATTTGAATTTCTTCGTCAAGATTTAATAAAATTTTTAAGAATGATTTCATGTTTCGAGGAATTTGTTTAAAATTATATTAAAAATATTTGCAATTATGCGATAAAAATAATTGAATTTCCAAATGATATTTTAATATTTATGAAAATAATTGAATGTTTTTGTAGAATTTTATCAAAAAAATTTTTCAATAATAAATTTTTTTGATAAGTTTTATGAAAATAGTAAATGTTGAATATTATTGAATTATGAAAAACTTTTGGAAATAATTGAAATTTTGCAAAGAATTTTATTTGCAATTTTTGAAAATAATTCGATCTTTGTGAAGAATCTTGTTATTTATCAAGATATTGCATTAAAACTTATAAAATAATTAAATAATATTAAAGAAAATTACATTTTTTCCACTACTTTTAATAAAAATCCCTGACTTCCCTGACCAATTCTACTTTCCCTGATTTTTCCCTGGCCTGTGGCAACCCTAAACGAGCAATTTTTTTCTTGATAAATTTAAGCCAAAAAGTAAACAAATTTAAAAAATTATTTTTCGACTTTTTGTATAAAAAATCGTAAATTAATTGCTCTGTGAATTTTATAAGCAATTGATGATCCAGTAAATAATGACCTTTTAGATGTTAAAACATTAAAAATGTTAATTATTTAAAAAATTATTTTAATTTTTATATGATAGTGAAAATGTCACCTTTTTAAAATTATTTAAATCATATAATGACTAAATTAATTAGTAGCTTTCAGAAAATAAAACTATAAATTTCAGATATTATAATGTTAAATTTTTAAAATCCATTTCTTTCTTCAAAATAATCAAACATCTGAGTTAAGGGTTTTCTTCTACTTAAAAACTGCATATTCGTTAAAATTAGATAGTAAAGATTTTATTAATTTTTAGTAGAAAACCAATATTTTCATACACTGAGAGAAATGATTGTTTGTAAATTAGTTAGTGAAAAGGTCTCTGTAATTTTAATTATGTATTTCTCTGACTTTTCCCATATTTATAAATAGAATTTTTACTGTTTAGTAGAATTCATACTCACTGTGCTCTTTTTTCATTTCCATTACAATTGTGTAGCCATCTTTTTATACCTGCGGCGGTTTCTGCTACGTTGAATTGTTTTTCTTCGAGTTTTTGGTTGCTTCTAAAACAATGTAATAAAGTATGAAAAACATAAATTTTAGCAAAGTTTCATTTAGCACATACTATCACACGTAAAATTAATGCTCAAAACATTTTTTTAAAGAATATACAAAAAAAGATAGTATTTTTATGACTAGATTTATAATAAGAATAATAGTAATAATAATAATAATCATAATAATAATAATACTTACGGCGTATGACTTTAGTTAAAAGTAAATTTTTGAAAGCTGGTTTCTTACCAGATCTTCCCTCGAAGCTGTAAATTCGACCATCTTTATAATCTAACAAATGACTTAACATTTTGTTTATTGTAATAAATTTATTGCAGCTAAAGCCTAAATAAGCAGTTGCCTCGACCTAAAAAGAAAAATTATTGTGCATTAATAAATGAACTCAAAGTATTATAGTTAAATGAAACTTGTGTATATCGGATTTTAGAAAACATCCCTCTATTTACACACGTTGAAATTCGATGGGAATTGTATAAAATTAACCTTTTTAAGTTAATTATATTAGTATTTAACTATACGGAGAAGACCGAAATTTTACGCGCAATCCGATTTTTTAGGGCCGATATATGGGTAAGAATTCCTAATGTTGGCCCATATGATTATATAATAAAAACCTGTAAATAATTTTCCGAAATTCGAATATTTGCCAAAGTTGCCACAAATATTTAATTTTATTTTTCCCTGACTTTTCCTTGATTTACATCCAAATTTCTCTAAAAGTAAAATTATTCCAAAACATCAATAACTTCTTTTAGAGCAACTTACAGCAAATTTCTCTCAAAGTAAAATAATTTAAAAACATCAATAACTTCTTTTTGTAATAAATATTGAATCATTATTATTTTTCAGTGGGAATTGAAATTCTTCAAAACATTCAAATTCAACAGCTCCCCTGGCGAATGTGTTTCATACGAATATACGACGAATTCGTCGTCACTTCGTCGTCAGTTCGTATTACGTTAGAATATTTAAATAATTAGGCAAAAACAATTAAAGAAAACTATTGATATGAATAAAGGAATACCTAAGGATAAAATTGACATATTTTTTAGGATAAATTAACGTTAAATTAATAAGAAATTAATGCTTAAAGTAGGAAATGTCAGTTTTAGTGTAGGATGTATGTGTGTGTAAGATAGATATTGGAATAAACTGTTGATATGTCGCCGCACATTCTGCGCGACAGATGGCAGGGGTGACATTTGTCCATGGCTTTATATTACATGCTCATTCATTAAGAAAGCTATTTTTTATTTGTTGGTAGATTTAAATAAAATGAAGAAAAAACATTATATTTAAAAAAAACATAATTTCAACCCTCAAAAGAAATAATGGATGTTTTAGACCAATAAAAATAAAGTTGAAACTCCTCCTTTATTAGGAAACCTATTTTTTTATTTGTTGGTCAAGTTACACAAAATGGTAAAAAAAATTATATTTAAAAAAAAAACAAAATTTCAACCCTCAAAAGAAATAATGGATGTTTTAGACCAATAAAAAAATTAAGAAACTCCTCCTACTTTCAAAATCAATTTTTCTATTTGTTGATAAGGTTTAAACAAAATGAAAAAAAAATTATATTTAAAAAATAAAACAAAATTTCAACCCTTAAAAGAAATAATGGATGTTTTAGACCAATAAAAAAAACAAACTCCTCCTACTTGCAAAATCAATTTTTCTATTTGTTGCTAGGTTTAAACAAAATGGAGAAAAAAAATTATATTTAAAAAATAAAACATAATTTCATCCCTCAAAAGAAATAATGGATGTTTTAGACCAATAAAAAAAACAAACTCCTCCTACTTTCAAAATCAATTTTTCTATTTGTTGGTAGGTTTAAACAAAATGGAGAAAAAAAATTATATTTAAAAAATAAAACATAATTTCATCCCTCAAAAGAAATAATGGATGTTTTAGACCAATAAAAATAATGTTAAAACTCCTCCTTTATTAGGAAACCTATTTTTTTATTTGTTGGTCAAGTTACACAAAATAGAAAAAAAATTATATTTAAAAAATAAAACATATAATTCCAGCCCTCAAAAGAAATAATGGATGTTTAAGACTAATAAAAAAATTAACAAACTCCTCCTACTTTCAAAATCAATTTTTCTATTTGTTGCTACCCTCTGGGCACGGAAACGTCTTTATTCTAGGAACGTTCCTAAAACGTTTTTAGAACGTTTCATGTCTACTACATAACGGCTTAAGAACGTCCAATGTTCTAAAAACGTTTTTAGAACATAAAACGTTTTAAAGACATTATGTAGAGGACATGAAACGTTTTAAAAACGTTTTAGGAACGTTTCTAGAACAAACACGTTTCCGTGCCCAGAGGGTAGGTTTAAACAAAATAGAAAAAAAAATTATATTTAAAAAATAAAACATATAATTCCAACCCTCAACAGAAATAATGGATGTTTAAGATCAATAAAAATATTAACAAACTCCTCCTACTTTCAAAATCAATTTTTCTATTTCTTGCTAGGTTTAAACAAAATGGAGAAAAAAAATTATATTTAAGAAATAAAACATAATTCCAATCCTTAAAAGAAATAATGGATGTTTTAGACGAATAAAAAAAACAAACTCCTCCTACTTTCAAAATCAATTTTTCTATTTGTTGCTAGGTTTAAACAAAATGGAGAAAAAAAATTATATTTAAAAAATAAAACATAATTTCATCCCTCAAAAGAAATAATGGATGTTTTAGACCAATAAAAATAATGTTAAAACTCCTCCTTTATTAGGAAACCTATTTTTTTATTTGTTGGTCAAGTTACACAAAATAGAAAAAAAATTATATTTAAAAAATAAAACATATAATTCCAGCCCTCAAAAGAAATAATGGATGTTTAAGACTAATAAAAAAATTAACAAACTCCTCCTACTTTTAAAATCAATTTTTCTATTTGTTGCTAGGTTTAAACAAAATAGAAAAAAAAATTATATTTAAAAAATAAAACATATAATTCCAACCCTCAACAGAAACAATGGATGTTTAAGATCAATAAAAATATTAACAAACTCCTCCTACTTTCAAAATCAATTTTTCTATTTGTTGCTAGGTTTAAACAAAATGGAGAAAAAAAATTATATTTAAGAAATAAAACATAATTCCAATCCTTAAAAGAAATAATGGATGTTTTAGACGAATAAAAAAAAGAAACTCCTCCTACTTTCAAAATCAATTTTTCTATTTGTTGCTAGGTTTAAACAAAATGGTGAAAAAAAATTATATTTAAAAAATAAAACATAATTCCAACTCTCAAAAGAAATAATGGATGTTTTAGACCAATAAAAATAATGTTGAAACTCCTCCTTTATTAGGAAACCTATTTTTTTATTTGTTGGTCAAGTTACACAAAATGGTAAAAAAAATTATATTTAAAAAAAAAACAAAATTTCAACCCTCAAAAGAAATAATGGATGTTTTAGACCAATAAAAAAATTAAGAAACTCCTCCTACTTTCAAAATCAATTTTTCTATTTGTTGATAAGGTTTAAACAAAATGAAAAAAAAATTATATTTAAAAAATAAAACAAAATTTCAACCCTTAAAAGAAATAATGGATGTTTTAGACCAATAAAAAAAACAAACTCCTCCTACTTGCAAAATCAATTTTTCTATTTCTTGCTAGGTTTAAACAAAATGGAGAAAAAAAATTATATTTAAGAAATAAAACATAATTTCAACCCTCAAACTAAATAATGGAAGTTTTAGACCAATAAAAATAATGTTGAAACTCCTCCTTCATAAAGAAAGCTTTTTTTTATTCGTATTGGTTATGTTACACAAACTGGAAAAAAATTTATATTTGAAAAATAAAACATATAAAAGAAAAAAAGGATGACTTATACGTCACTAATTATTTCTTTTAAGGTAGGAATTATATGTTTTATTTTTTAAATATAATTATTTTTCCATTTTGTGTAACTTGACCAACAAATAAAAAATTAGGTTTCTTAATAAAGGAGGAGTTTCAACTTAATATTTGTTCTAAAACATCCATTATCTCTTTTGAGGGTTGAAATTATGTTTTATTTTTTAAATATAATTTTTTTTCTCCATTTTGTTTAAACCTAGCAACAAATAGAAAAATTGATTTTGAAAGTAGGAGGAGTTTTTTTTTTTTTATTGGTCTAAAACATCCATTATTTCTTTTGAGGGTTGAAATTGTGTTTTTTTTAAATATAATGTTTTTTCTTCATTTTATTTAAATCTACCAACAAATAAAAAATAGCTTTCTTAATGAATGAGCATGTAATATAAAGCCATGGACAAATGTCACCCCTGCCATCTGTCGCGCAGAATGTGCGGCGACATATCAACAGTTTATTCCAATATCTATCTTACACACACATACATCCTACACTGAAACTGACATTTCCTACTTTAAGCATTAATTTCTTATTAATTTAACGTTAATTTATCCTAAAAAATATGTCAATTTTATCCTTAGGTATTCCTTTATTCATTTCAATAGTTTTCTTTAATTGTTTTTGCCTAATTATTCAAATATTCTAACGTAATACGAACTGACGACGAAGTGACGACGAATTCGTCGTATATTCGTATGAAACACATTCTTATGATCATAAGAATATTATTACAAAACATGAAGAAGGCGATCACTCCGAGTCTTCGACTAATAATAAAATCCTTCCCAAAAATTCAATTATTTTGACAAGTAGTGAAATTTCTCAAACAAATTCAATTGTTTAAAATAAATGTAATAAAATTCGTTGGAATAATTCAATTATTTTCATAAATAATAAATCGATTATTCGGTAATTCATTTTTTAATCAATTTTTATTAGAAAATTCTAGAAGAATTTAATTATTTAAATTAAAAAATAAATAATTTATTGAATAATTGAATGTTTGTTAAAATTGAATTCTCAGAAAGTATTTTATCAATAAATTTTTAAATAATTGAATTCATTGACAAATTTTATAAAAATCTTTTAAAATAATTGATATTTTTCGAAAAATTTTATGACATTTTTCATTTTAAGTAAGGTAAATGTACATATTTACGGCATGTTAAGGCCCTTGCTGAGAATTTTATTTATGTTATTTTAGTAAATAACTTAAAGTGCAAGAAAACATTTGCATCGTAAAAGACAATAACTATTATTCTTAATAAAATTAATAACATAATATACTTCGCGGTTATTAAATATTACATGAAAATTTAGTTCTTTAAAAACATTTTGAGCATTGTAGATGCGGATGTCGTCTCTATCAATCTGCTATAGCAAATAAGGTTATAGCACGGAATTAGGAACGCATATAAAATGTTTTGAACCTAATTCCGTTCGTAAAATTAGAGTTATAAAACAGATTATAATTAATAAATGGATAGTAAAACACTACCACGTAATTACCTCATTTGTTTGTTTAGAATTTCATTTTTTATTAAAAAGTGTAAGTATATTAAATATTCTTATTAGATTCATTAAAACAAGTTTAATATAAAGCAATGTAAATCCATATTTACGTGTGTCACACGGAATAATGTACTTCGTGTGAGAAGAGCGAACATAATTCCGTGTATTTAAAAAAGTAGTTTTTATGTAAAAAAAACTTTTAAAAATTACTCAGCAATAGGAAATTTCATTTAAATAGGCCTTAATTAATCAAAAAATGAAAACATAAATTAAAAAATATTCACACTTCTCTTTTCTTTTCCTTAAGAAAATCACCTCTAGTCGTAGCTGTCACTTTAACCTAACTTATTGCACGACGCTTAGTCGTCGATTGACTGACAAAATATTTTATTTTGAGTACATAAACTAAACAGATGCAATTAAAACACAGAATATTGATTAAATAAATAGCAAAGTTTATGCTAAAATTTTTCATTTGTTGAAATATTTTGTCAATTTCTTATTCTACTTAATTTAAGAAAATAGCACGCAATTGTGTACATTTACCTTAATTGAATTCCTGTGACAATTTTATTACTAATGAAAATAATTAAAATATTTCAAAGAAATTTATTACAATTTTCGATAAAGAATTTTATTATTCATTAAGATAATTTAAATTTTTACGAGAATTTTTTAAAAATTTTTGAACATAATTGAAATTTTGCGAAGAATTTTTATAACTTTTGATAATAATTGAATTTCTGGTATCATTTGTAACTTTTCCAAAATTCTATTTTTTTTAGTATTTTCAACTAAAATTCTTCTATCAATCTAGTATTTATGAAAATTGTAAAAATTATTCATTAAATAATATTATAAACCAAATTTGCATGATAGTTCTTGAAAAATTAAGTTATTTAAAAAGAAATTATTGTGAGAAATAGAAAAAATTGAAGGTCTTGTATTAAAATTCGTGGTAATTTCTTTGTTTACGAGTCAAGAAAAAAAAATAAAAAATTCAGAGTTTTCTCATTAATTTTTAAAATTCAATTTTTTCCAATACTTTTACTAAAAATCCCTTGACATTTCCCTGATTTTCCTGACTAATTTTACTTTCCCTGACATTTCCCTGAATTCCCTGATCTGTGGCTTTCCTCTGTTCAAGGTCAAAGTTGTTTGTAGCGTTTTAATAAAAGGCTAATTACTCGCGATCGGATTAACCGATTTTAATAAAAATTGGTGGAAAGTTTACCTGAGAAATTGTACTTTAGATAAATGATCAAAATTTAATTAAAAAATATAATTTGAAACATAAGAATGAAAAAAAATTCACCAACCCAATAAAAAATAGGAGCCCACTTCAGGAATTCTTACCAATATATGGATCTTACAGAAGTATTAAGTTTTATATGAAACACCAACCACTTTCCAGAAAAATTCTTTCGACTTTAGCTTCTCTTCAATCACCTCTACTTCATTCTTATCTTTAGCGGGAAAGAGTTTTAAATCTGCATCTGGAGAATCAAAATTGATCATTTTTTTAGTCTTCCTTTGTCCTCCGTTTCCATGATGGGCTTTCAAATAGACTTTTATATCATTGATCGACTGCAAAACAAGTTTTGTTCTATGATCCACTGTAACAACATAATGTTAAAGTTATTATTTTTAATTAGAAAAGTTAATGTTATTATAGTGTATAGAGGACGACAACGATGACAAGAAATTTATTTTTTTTAAATAAAAATGGAAATCTTTTTATATATACCTTCTAAATTGTATTTTTTTGGTCTTGATGTAGTTGGTCGAGAAATATCGGGATCAATTATAGAGTCTGTGAGATTAGACGATACTGAAATATAAAAAAGTAAAGAATTATAAAAATTTTTAAATTAGTTTATTTAAAACACTTTTGTACAATTGGAAATTTAACTATTTATACGCGGAAAAAAATTCTCGTTTAACAGCGATACATTTAACGTGGAGCCTGTTTTTCATGTACATTAAATTATATTAATTGCATAAACACCATTTAGACGATTATTATTAATTATAAAAGTAAATGTAATTATAGTGTAAAAAGGACGATAAAGATGATAAGAAATTTATTTTTTTTAAATAAGTGGAAATCATCTTAAATATACCTTTTGAACTGCATTTTTCTTGTCCTGATGTAGTTGGTCGAGAAATATCGGGATCAATTATAGAGTCTGTGAGATTAGACGAGGCTAAAATATAAAAAAGTAGTAACAAAGTAACTATCGAAAAATTAAACTTGAGGAACAAAAAAATTCGTTTTAGAAACTTCATAAAACTTACAAAAAATTACATTTTATATTTACTTTTCTAAACTTTTTCCCAATTTTTCATAAAAAAAATATTTACATCTTTCTTATCCTGCTAATAAATTCAATTCCTACAACGAATTTTATAAAATTTTTTAAATAATTGATTTCTTTTGACATATTTCTTCTGCACATTCTAATTTAAATTTTTATTATTTATAAAAATAATTGAATTCTTGCGAAGAATTTCATTACAATTTTTTAAAACAATTGAAATTCTGTGAAAAATCTTATTTTTAAAAATAATTGAATTTTTGAGAATAATTTCGTTATTTATCGACATAAGTAATTGAATTCTTTCCAATAATTATTTATGTAAATAATTTAATTCTTGGGAAGAATTTTATTAAAATATATTTTAAAATAATTGATTTTTTGAGGAATTGAAATTAAATTTTTAAGAACAATCAAATTTTTTGAACAATTCTTGTAAAATTGTAGTAAAAATAATTATAATCCTGCGATACATTTTATTATCCATGAAAAGAATTAAACAGTTGAAAAGAATTTTATTACAATTTTATAAAATAATTGAATTCCTGAGAAGAATTTTATTATTTATGAAAATAATTTAATTATTGTGATAAATTTTATTTAAATGTTGGAAAATAATTGAAATTCTGTGAAAATTTGGTTACTTTTTAAAATAATTGAATTCTTCATAAGAATTTTATAAACATTGTTTTAAATATGTAATTTCTTCGAAATATAATAAATATTATGAAAATTTTACTTTAAATAATTGTATTCTTGTGCAAAACTTTATTTGTAAATTTGAATTATTTGATTACTTAATTTAAAATAGTATTAATAGTAATTCACATTTTTCAATGAGTTTTAATATTTATGAAAAGAATTTAATTCTTCCTTAGAATTTCATAAAAAATTGTATTTCCATGAAAACTTTTATTATTAGTTAAAGTATTTGAATTATTGTAAAGAATTGTATAAAAAAAAATTAAATTAAAATTTGTTTATATTCTAAACAGAATATAAAACAGAAGTTTTAAAGAATACGTAAGAAAAAATTCGACAAACAATCGAAATAAAAGTTTGTTCAATGTCATAATTTTGTATTTTAAACAAAAATTCAAATTTAATTTTAAAATCCTTTTGGTAGAAGCGTAAGAAATTAAAATTTCTACATTTTGAATATTTTAAAGTTATATTTAAATAAAAATAATATTTTTTGTTAATAATAAATGAATATAATAAATTAATAAGAAATTTGTAATTTTTATTTAAATGCAACTTTTAATCGTTTTAAATATTTAAAATTAAATTCTTCGCCCTTCCACCAAGTCGAATTTAAAATTTAATTTGTGTTTTTAGAGCTGTGCAAAATAATTCGAACCGAACTGTTCGAATGTCGAAAATTCGACATTCGAGTTACTACAAAATTCGAACCGAACCGAGTTTTGTTCGGTTTTGGAACGTTAAAATGTCGAATTCTAAAATTCGACATTTCAGTCGCTAGTAGAGTTGCACATCGAGCGAGAATTTCTCGTTGTTTTTAATTTCTTTACTCGATTAACGAGAATATATTCAGAACGAGAACATCTCTCCTCATTTGTTTATACTCGTCTTTTCTCAACTCCATTCAAATGACATATTCTAGCTCAAATGTCAATTCAGATTGACAATTTCAAATTCTAAACATTATTTTAGAAAAATGATGCGAAAAAGGAATAACACAGAACCTGTTGGTAATTTAATTGCGGACACAGTTCAGGAAAATGAAAATAGCAATGCAGATAAAGAAATTTTGTCCCAGTAAATATATATTTTCAATATTATAAAAATAAATTTAATATAAAATTATTATTACTTTTATACTGAGCTTATTCACATAATGAATATTTATAATTTAATAATAATAATAACGATAATGTTATAATAATAAATAAATGTCTTAACCTCTTGGAAAATTTAAATTCTATTTTATTTCTACGTCGTTATTGTAAATAATGTGCATATTTTATAATTTGAATTATGTTATAGTTTAATTTTTATATACTTTTAAAACATCGGGTTATATTTCCTAGAAATAGTTGTACTGATGAGAAAATCATTGAAAAGAAAACATCCGTTAAAAGAAGGAAATCTAATGCTCTTCAGTTAACCGAATTCTTTGACATTTTTGTCGAAAATGGAGTGAAGCAAGCTCGATGCAAGCTCTGCGAATTAAATGAGCCACCAATCATAAGAATTTTAAAAATGACCGATGCTAATACTTCAGGAGTGAAGCGACATCTTAATCGATACCACGAAAAAGAATTCAAAGACATTTACTTTGCGACTCCAAAATCAAAAGTATGAATTTCTTTATTATTCGGATTTCCAGTAAACAATTTTTGACTATAAATAACTTAAACATTATACTCTTACAAAATTCAACTCTCATATAGTTTTCTATTAACGTTGTGGTTAATATTTTTAATTGTTAAAAAGTTGCATTTCGAAAATTTAATTAGAATTTTTATTATATTTTGAGTTTCAATATATCCATTTTATCTATCTATCACAAAATGATAAAATTGTATTTTCTTTAATATTCAAACATTTGCGCATTTTTGTAAACTAAAAGGATTTTTCTTTAGATTATTGAAAACTTTTTAGAGTAAAAAGAATTATTTTCAAATAAATATCATATTAAATAAGTCTATAAAGTAATTTTTTTTGAAAATATGGAATTTATAAAAAATTATATATTTGAATTTACAAAAGAATTTTTTTCAATTTTCCTGAAATTACAGGGTGGCCACTTTTTTCATAAAGAAATGTTCACGGTCATTAAGAATAACTTTTTTCTTTATTATAAATTAAAATAAATGTTTATTTATTATACATTATTTGATTATTGAATTGCTACTGTAACTTATTGAGAATTATTTTTAAAATTTCAATTCCATTATTTTCTACGAAATTTAATGAAAATATTTCTAAAATGCACTTCTTTACAAGACAATTTAATGAAATTTTGAATAATTTGAATGTTTTCCAATTAAATATTATATATTTAATAATACAATTAATTTTAAAAAAATGTGGATACAAAAATTTCAAAAAATTAACTTATTCGGAATTTTTAATTAAAATCTTTTAGAATTCAACTTTTTTAAAACTTAAATTATTTGAAACTTTTCTAAGAAAAGAAATTTTATTCATTGTATTTATTATTTAAAAATTAATTTTCATAAATTATTTGTTTTGCGATAAAATATTATTACGAAAGAAAATTTATATATTGATTTATTTTGCATTATTTTATGGAAAGTAATTTTTTTTTTGTTTAAAACTTTTTTGACGTATTTAATTAAAATTATATTTTGTTCAATTATTGTATTATTAGAAATAGAAAGAATTTAAAATTTTCTTTTTTTAAGTCTATTACATTGAACAATAAACATCATAATTTTCTTATAAATTCTAGAAATTGAATATTTTTCCAGTATACTTTTGATAAAATTCCCTGTCAAAATAAAGCGCTTTTATAGAAGATCATTCAATCTTTTTTAATGAAATATAATTAATAAGCCTTAAAATAAATATTTCTACTTTTCTTCACAAAATAATTAGTGATTTAAAAAAAATTTCCAAATCCCGGTCAAGATTAAAATTCACTGTCTTTTCCCGATTTTTCTCGGTATAAAAAAGTTCATTGTCATTTCCCGGTTTTCCCGGTCCAGCGGCCACACTGTAATTAAGATACTTTAAAAGTATTGCAACAAAATAAGTTTCCTCACAAAAAGATGTTCTTTTCTACCTGTTACAGAAACCTTTATTCAATGTTTTCAGGTATTTGAGCAGGAATTATTTATTGAAAAGTTATTGAACTTCACTGTTAAGAAATATTTGCCGTTTAATTTCTTTGACGATGAATGTGCGCAAGATTTATTTGAATATTTAAATCCTTCAGCTATACTCCCAAAGCGAAATCACTTGAAATCGTTGATTGAAAATCAGTTTAAGGAAAAACAAAAAGGAATAATAAAAATTTTACAACTGAATGCTTCCAAAATTTCATTTACAATAGATGGTTGGACATCTACTGCTAATCAGAGCTATTACGGAATTACCGCTCATTTCATCGATGAAAATTGGAATCTTCATTCGCTGGTTTTAGATTTTTGTCCTTCGCATGGCCAGCACAAAGGAAGAGACATTGCATCTTCTTTTTTTAAAGTGGTTAACGAAAACAAAATTGATAATAAAATAATGGGTATAACTGTGGATAATGCGGCGTCCAATACAACTTTTATGACCGAATTGCAAAAATTAATTGAACTTTTCGACCCTATCAATCAACATTTTAAATGCATAGCGCATGTTCTTAATCTCGCAGTTCAGGACTTGTTAAAAATTTTGAAAATTGAGGAAGGAAACTCGGAAAACGACGAAATTGGAGAAAGTGATGAAGAAATCGATATTGATGGTCCTGAAAGTGAAGAAAGAAGCGAGGAACTAGAAGAAAACGAATCAGAAGTGAACAATTGGACCTCTCCTGTAAATAAATTAAGAAGTTTATTTAAAATTCTAAGTAAGTCAGAACAAATGCAAAATAAATTGAAACTTTGCTGCGAAACATGTAATATCAAAATGCTGTCACCTAACGTCGATGTAAAGACAAGATGGAATTCCACCCATGACATGATAGTTATTGCACTTCGAATGGAGTCAGCTCTAGATTTATTGTGTAGTCACAATGAGAAATTGAAAAAATTAAAAATCACTGAGCAAGAATGGACAATTTTCAAAGAAGTTACAAAGTACTTACGTCATTTTAAAGTTCTGACAAATCTATTTAGTGCTGAAAAAAACCCGACTTTGAATTTGGTTGTAATTGGTATCAATTTACTACTCGATAAATTAGAGAATTCGATCAACAATCTTCGTTATGCTGAAAATCTAAATTCTATTCAAGAAATTATTCTTCTTGCTCTTAAAGCAGCCCAAGAAAAGATAATGAAACATTATTCAAAGACGAACTGGACGTATTGTACAGTTCTTATCTTAGATCCAAGGTTCAAAATTGAAACTTTTGAAAAAACTGCTTGGGGCAAAGAAATGAAAAATACGTCAATTAAGAAATTTAAAACTGTTTTAAGTACAATCTATTACAATTCAACACAGGATCAAGACGATCAAGTAATAATATTACATTTTATTAAAATTACAACGATATAGTATATAATTACATTTAATTCAATAATAAGTTATATAAAAAACAACAAAACCTATATTAAAATAACATCATTAGAATAAAATTTAAATTTAGAGAGTGATTTTTTTAGATAAAAAATTTTTCTTATTGATAATTATGGTCCTGAAAACACTCTAAGTTTATTGCTAATAAAGCCAAAGAAAAAATTCTTTAAAATGAATTAAAAATTATTGTATGTTAAAAATTCTTTTTTATTACAAGTTTTATTAGTAAAGAAATTAAAATTAATTAATTAAATTCAAAAAAAGTTAAAAAAAGAAAAAATGTCTTTAAATTAATAAATTTGTTTTTATATAAATAAAAAAGAATTGGCCCCATTTTTATAAATAAAATAATTTTTTAAAGCGTGAAATGAAAACAAAATTTTTAATTGGACGTATTTATTTATATAGGCACCTAATGAAACACATAAATCGAGTAATCAGTTCGAAAATTCAATTGACAATGATGAAAATGATGACATTGATTTAAATGTATTTTTTGAAGAAAGTAGTGTTAATAATAATCCAACAAATGACTGGCAACGAGAATTCAATATCTATTGTTCGGAAAAACGAGCTGACAGCTCAACAGACATTTTGGAGTGGTGGAAAAATCATCAAAAGACATATCCGATTCTCTCCAAGATAGCCAAAGATTATTTATCGATACAAGCAACTTCTGTTTCTTGTGAGCGTTTATTCTCACGCAGTTCGTTAACTGTTTCAAAACGGCGCAATCGATTAAATGATGACTCTATTAGATTTTTAATGTTACTAAATTCGTGGGCTACATGCTCTCTTGCAGATTCAATTCGATAAAGAAAATGTGATTTGAATTACATATTATAATAAAATTTTGTTACTTTTTAAACATTCTTAATTAATAAAAAAATAATTACTCTATAATTTGAAAATTTATTGAAAACCATAAAGCTATACAATTTATATAATGCTAATATAGAAATAGTTACTAATAAATTATTGCAGAAAAACAAATTGATATTAATGCAAAATACGGTTTTTTTAAATTTATTTTTTAAGAAAACATAACTTTATTTATTAATATTTTTTATGGAATAAATATTTATTAACAATTAATTTTCAGAAAATTCGTATCACTTTCTTCTAATTAATTCAAATTTTTAATAATTCAAATTTGTTTGTTTTGTGATAATATTATTGCAAAAAATTCATAAATTGATTTACTTTTCCATATTTTATAGAATGTGAAATTTTTTGGATAAATTTAATTATAATTGTATTTTGTTCAATTAGTGTTAGAAATAGAAATAATTTAAAAATAAATTTAGTATTTTTTTAAGTCTGTTACGTTGGACTACAAAATACATAATTTTCTTATAAATTCTAAAAATGGATTATTTTTTCGGTACTTTTGATAAAATTCGCTGACAAAATAAAACGATTTAAAAAAAGGCATTTAATCTTTTTAAGGAAATATAATTATTAATTAATAAGTCTTAAAATTAATATTACTTTTTTTTCTTACAAAATAATCAGTGTTTTTAATAAAAAATAATAATTTTTAATAAAAACTCCCGGTCAACTTCAAAATTCATTGTCATTTCCCGGTTTTTTAGGGTTAAAAAAATTCCCTTGTATTTCCCGGTTTTCACGGTCCAGCGGCGGATACCCTGTAAAACGAGAATTAAACGAGAAACAACGAGATTCTCGGCATATTGCAATCTCGTCCTTTAAAACGAGAACGGGAACGAGATTTATTGTTAATAACCGAGAATTTTTCGCGTTTCTATAAATTTCTCGCTCGTCCCGCTCGTCGTGCATCTCTAGTCGCTAGTTCGAATGTCGAATTATAGACATTTCGGCGCCCCAAAACCGAACAAAACTTGGTTCGGTTCGAGTTTTGCACATTTCTAGTGTTTTTCTTTTAAATCACGAAATTATGACATTGGAATAATTTATGATTTAACTCTCCGTTAGATTCTTTCTTAAAAAATTAATTTTACTAATTTTTTATTTTATGTAATACTGATCTCATACCATCTTCATGAAGAGGCTGACTTTGAGTACCTTCTTCTCGAAGCTCATCATCGTGATTTGAATGATGATTTTCCTTTCTTATGATTTTTGGAGGATTCCACAATGAATTTGTAATTTCAGCTACGAAAAAAGGGATTTTGAAAAGAGGTCAATAAAATTAATTCATATTAATTTTGTTCTAATCATATAAAATAATATTAAATACTTACATAAAGCCTTTCGCTTCGTTTTCGTCGTAGAATCGTCAGTATATTCTACGTCTACACTTTTAATGCATCTCGAATGCCTACTGCGTTTTATTTTTTCACTGATTCTCCCTTCATCGCTTTCAATTTCTGACCACTCAATGTAATTTTGAAGTTTTTTATTGGCACATTCAAGAGTTTCTGCAAAATACGATATTATTTATTATTAAATTATGTTGTTTTAATAAAAAAAAATTTCTACAAAAAACGATTCTATTTTGGTTGAGATACAAAAAATAATGGGACAAAATCAAATGTTTGATTAACATCTCGCATAAATGAAATTTTCAGTACTATTACTATAACTATTATTAGGATTTTATATACTGTTTTTTTAAAAATACTTAATGTTATAATAAAGTAAACTTATGGTTAGAAACTTATTTTAAGACAGATATTGAAAAAAATTTTATTTTTTCCATACACTTTCTATTCGTGCACCAGTTTGCACCCATCTTTAATTTCCCCCTACCTAACTTGAATAACCTCATTAAGTATACTTAATATGGTTAAGCGTATATGCTTGGTATCAAACGATAGATGTTATTTCATATTTTTATACCTAACGTGACATCTTCACTACAACGAAAAAGACACATAAACCACAAATAGGACGAATTAAGATATTTAAGAAAAACATATTGGATAAAAAATTTATAGAACTAATTTATCATGAATAAAAATAACCCTGTTGGGTAGATTGCATGTGCTCTTTCTATTTTCACAATGAAAAG
Organism: Leptopilina drosophilae; assembly: GCA_032873175.1. Classification (NCBI taxonomy): domain Eukaryota; kingdom Metazoa; phylum Arthropoda; class Insecta; order Hymenoptera; family Figitidae; genus Leptopilina; species Leptopilina drosophilae. The sequence goes on along the minus strand of CM065484.1, from coordinate 23,832,451 downwards.
TTATTTAAATAATGTCTAATAAAAAATACACTTGCTTGCATTATTTCTCTATTTAAAAAGCATGGAGAGGTTGGGATGTGGTTTGTGAACGAAGCCGAGTTCGGCAAAATTTATAACGGGAAAAGACTCATAAGCTACTTCGCGTATATTCTATGGTTGTATTTTGTGACGTATTTGATTACTTTTACAGAATTTGCGGTACGCAAAGTACTTCATGTACCAATTTCTGTTGTATTTTCTACTTTTTCGCGAAAAAAAATTATTTTTTATCAAAATGTAACCTATGTGTACTTTTCAATCGTAGGGCAGACATATTATTTTTAGTTTTAAAAGCTTTTGCACCTTTCTAATAACGTCTTTTAATCACAGAACAAAATTTTCCATACTTTCAAAAAATGAAGAAAATAGTTATTTATAATACAAGTGCGTAAAATTGTTGATTATACGAGTGTGACGTTTGCAGCTCAAGCCGAAGGCGAGTGCTGCAAGTCACACAAGTATAATCTGATTTACGCACGAGTGCCATACGAAATTTCTTGCAACACTACAACAATTAATCTTGCAGCAATATTGCCAATATTACTGTAAGTTCAGGTGTAGTGGGGGCACTGTTAAATGAAGTTTTTTATAAACTATTATAAAAAAATTTGATTGCAAATTGTTGTTTAAAAGCTTAATTTCATTGTTTCTCATCAAACAGTCACAAGAATGCTTAAAGTAAGCATTTTACGCACTAAAAATCACTTTACATACTGCTAGTAACACTTTACACACCGCTATAAAAAGACGTACAGTGGAACCTCGATTATCCGAACTAACCTAGGCAAGGCCTGATTCGGATAATCAAAAATTCGGATAATAGAGGTTTTAATGTTTTTCATAATTAAAGTAAAAAAATTGGACAATTGAACTATACGTATTTAATTTAATACATTTTTTAAAGATATATAAGTATATATATGTAAATATATGTTAATTTATAATAATATATTAATAAAACACAGAATATATGATTTTTTAAGACTTTTTTGGCATAAAGATAAACATAAATAATAAAATAAATAGAGAAAATAAATTTTAAAATTCGGATAGCCAAAAAAAAGTTCGGATAATAGAAATTCGGACAAAATGATTTTCGGTTCGGATAATAGAGGTTTCGGATAACAGAGGTTCGGATAATCGAGGTTTCACTGTACTTTACACACAGTTTTCTGTGTGTAAAATTCAATTTTTATAGGTTAGTGTTGCAAAATAGTTATTTATGATACAAGTGCGTAAAGTGAGTGATTATACGAGTGTCATACAACATTTTTTGCAACACTTACCTCCCCCCTCACAGAATTTTGCAAAAATATTGATAATATTTGGGCAACATTTCTATACAATTGTAGTAACTATGGGGGGAATTGTAGTTGTTCATTTTTATTTATATAATATATATTTTATTTTTTTATATATACGAATATATATAAATAAATGAAACATAAAAATTAAAAAGCATATACATGTACATATTAAATACATGTATACATGTATAATCATCAAAACATACAAAACAGTGCGTAAAGTAAATTTCGGTGCGTAAAGTGAATCACTTTACACACCGTTTTATAAAGAGGTTTTTTACACATACTTTTCGGTGTGTAAAATTTAACTTCAGAGGTTAGTGTTGCAAAAAAGCTTTTTATACTACTTTTCAATGACTTTGAACTTCCAGACATTTGCTCGGATGAATGAAATATTTTTATATTCATTTCTTTATATATGTAATATGCATTTAACTCTTTACGAAGAAAACGAATTCAAAATTAAAAACCTAGATTATATTTTTTCTCAAAAATCAATTTTGCAATCAAACTATTCCCTCAGCAACTGTACTTTTCACCCTAAGAAATATAGAAAAAACATACTAACTTGCCAAAGAAACTACTTTGGTAACAGCATATGGTTTGCCGTTTTCGTCGTGCCAACCTTCTTTCTCAGGTGGAGAAGCAGTTTTCGATTTTAACAATTTATTAAGCTGCTGTTTGCTAACATTGCCGGGAAAGTAGCTAGCAACTATTAAGCCTTCTTCCACAACTGACCACTCCCTTCTTATTATTTCAACTCCCTCTTCAAATAAGACAACTGCATATAGGTCATCGTCCATTCTGCAAAAAACATTAAATTATAAAATTACACTTAAATTAATTAAAAAAATTAAAATTACACTTATTGTTGCATGTTTTGAAAGAGTACAACCAAATAATAATAAATAATTCATTTAATAAAAGTAAAAAATGTAGGTAAATTATATCTCTTCAAAATAATATCTTAGGTAAATATTTCAATAAGGTACCTTCGTGCAAAAGAAACGACTAGTTATTCCTTTAAAGCAACTGAATTGCATTTTTTCGTAACCTCACCATATTCTCTTTCAAGCATTTTTCATTTAAAATAAAAAATGCATAAAATATTTACAATTTAATGTAATAAAGATTTATACTCTGTCAATAGTGACTACTGATTATAAATTGTGTGATAACCTTCACTGAGAAAACATTATACTTAATTCAAATAGAAAAATAATTTGATGTGATTTTGGTTAATTGAAATTAGTTTGTAAGCTTAATCCCAATATATTCAAAATATCTACTGATTCAAAATATTATTTGTCTGAAAAATTATGTTTAATTTAAATCAAATAAAATCGTTTTCTCAGTGTTTAAATATATATAAATCAAAATCTATCCAGGTTATGAGAAAAAATAGAGTTCGGTTTCTTTAGAGAAAAAATTGAACATTGTTTCTTTTACATTTTTTTAATAAGTTAGTCAAAAAGGCGTGTCTTTAAAAATTCTCCAAAATAAGAGAAAAATATTATACGGTGTTCTTTTTTTAAATGTTATGGGAAAAAGCATTTTTTTAAAAGCAAAATCGAAAGAAGAATAAAAATATTTATTTTTTATTAATATTTATGTGAATAAAAGAGTCACAATTAAAAATTATTACATTTTACTTATTCTTATTCGAGCCAAAGGTAAATTTTTTTCATCGAAGTAACTATTTCGCCCGTCAGTAAAAATGCATGGGAAAAAAGACAGGCGAAATAAGAGAAATAATTTATTTCGCCCGTCAGTAAAAATGCATGGGAAAAAAACGGGCGAAATAAGAGAAATATAGTTTATTTCGCCAGTCAGTAAAAAAATATGATTACTATTTTAAAATATTTGTAAATTTTTCTGTTTTTATTTGGAGGAGGTAGGAGTCATCCACCTTTGGTTTTTTAGAATTAATTAAAAAACAAAAAATACCACAATTATCCCTCCTATCAATTATATTTTGATAATAAAAAAAATTTCCAACCCAAGGTGAATGACTCCTTCCTTCTCAAAATAAAAACAGAAAAATTTACAAATATTTTTTCGCCCGTCTTTTTTCCTATGCATTTTTACTGACGGGCGAAATAAACTATTTCTCTTATTTCGCCCGTCTTTTTTCCCATGCATTTTTACTGACGGGCGAAATAAACTATTTCTCTTATTTCGCCAGTTGACAGGCGAAATAGCCACTTCGTTTACCTATTAATTAAAATAATTGAAAAATATTGGAACTCTCTAATTAGTCATTTTCTTAAATAAGTATACTACTAAAATTTTATAAACCTTAATAAACTAGTCTTAATGCTTGTATGACTCGAAAGATCTTCAAAAGAAGAAAAAATGTCGCTGCAGTTTTGCATTTACAAAAATTAGATTTGTAAATATCAATTTTTTAATTAATATTAATAAGTAATAAATTTAACAAATACTTTCCGTAAGTAGTATTACTATTAGTACTAATTAAAAAAACATTAATTATTACTTACTCATAAAAATAATTTTACTAGAGTTCTTGAGACATTATACGGAAAATTTTTCTTGTATGAAAGTAACCGAGACTTGATGGATATAGCACTTGCAATATTCTTTGAATAAACAAGTGTTGGTTAAAAGTAATCACGTTGTTTAAATTTAAGCCAAAGATATCGCTAGTGCTATATTAATCAAACAATTTTCTCTGTGTAACTCATAAAAAACCAAAAAGGAAAAAGAACAAAAAATTTTCTTTTATAGAAGCGTGGGTTTCGTAATGGTGACGCGAATAATGTTTATTACTGCAATTTTAAATATTAACATACCTGTTTAAAAGTTTTCAGACACTTTAATATTCTCTCTTGTCGATTATTATTTTTTGATTTTTCGCACAATGCTAGCGATGTTTGAATAAAAGTCCAAAGTCACCACACAACTTAAAATGTAGAAATTAGATTTAGACGCAAAAAAATTAAAAGATTATTCTCAGAAATTAATCTAAAAATTCACCGAAAACGATTTAGAGGTTAATATATCACATACACATCACGAGACACAAAGTAAAAAAATCGAGAAAATATAATATGGTGATAAATTAAAAGTACAATATGTTCTGAAAAAAATTAATGGCAAAAACTATTTTTTCTCCTTTTGTGAAAATGTAGATGCCATTACCACAAGACGCGATAAAGAAAGACGAAAACGAACGAGTGTGGAAAGAAGAAACCTTATTGGCTCATTTGATGGGAGAAGTGTCACGTGGGTCATGTATCAGATTCGCGAACGTTGTCAGCGAATCAGTTGTGCTCAGGGCTTTAGTGCCCTGCTTTTTGTTCCGGTTCCCGATCGTCTTAATCCCGATGTATACAGTGCAATCGCATGCATTTAAATTGTAGAAATTTTAATAAGTCATCTCACTTGAATAATTAAAGTAATAGTTTAAACAAAGAAATATACTCCTATACATATAAATTTTTTTAAAATTTTTATTGACCACAGATCTCTTTCCAAATTGATATCTTTTATTGATGAAGTATATAAAATATAGATGTAATCAAGTCCTTTTCGTTCAAACATACACACACACACATTTCTATTGTAGTGAGTTTCTTGAAGCATGGGGACGTGAGAAACTGTTTTACAACGAATACCTTGTGTGCCTTGTAGCAAAATTGTTCCTGGGTAGCTCCATGCCTAAAAAATCAAAGTTGTACACTAGTTCTTCGATTTTGTTGAAACTTCGAAATTTTGAAGTGGAATACATGCCAGTAAAGAGTCTCATTTCGATTTAGAAAAATTTTGAAAAATTTTGGATTTACGAGGTTTTTAAAATTTTTTTTGAAATTTTGAAAATGGTATATCTCTAAGGAAAATTAATGAAATTTAATAAAATTTTCAGGGAATGCTTATTGCTTACAGACAATTTAAGAAAATATTTTAGAAAAAAAAAAATTTTTTATTTAAACAAATTATTAAAAAAATAATTTTTAAATAAACAATTTTTTGAAAAGTACCATTTTTATTTTTTTTAAATAATAATGATTCGATTCCCACTTATTTCACGAGTATTTTCAAAAAAAAAATTGATGGAGGGTCTGAAACTTTAGGAGATATTGAATTTTTTGTCCTTACGCGCAACCGTAAAAAGCGCATTTTCCGACTATACTCTACATACAAACTAACGTTCAAAGTCACCTCTAAGTCGTAAATTTAAACCGAATTCGATTTTTCTTTTTGGAGAATGTCAGGCTATAAATTCGTAAGAATACTGTACAATTTTTAAATTTATATTTGTTTAAACAAATTATTATTATTATTGTTAATTACTAACTTTTTACATATTGTACACAGAGAGGTGTATTTTTTTCTAATTTTGCAATTTACTGGACCTAACATAAATACCAATGCAAATTTAAAACATAATTATTATTGTTTTAGCAAGATTTAAACAAATTATTATTGTTAATTACTAACTATTTACAGAATAGTATACTTAAAAGTTTCAGTTTTTTCTAAACAGGCAAAGTTATCTAACTTTTTTGATATACAGATTTACATTAAAAATAAAATTATATTTTAAACAAAAATAAGAATAATAATTTATTTCAAAATTAATTAACTTTTAATTGTTCTTTTAATTATAATCTGGGTAGCTCCATGCCAAAAATTTAAAGTTGTTTCCTAGTTCTTCGATTGAGAAATTGTCACAGAACACATGCAAATGAAAATTGTTAAAACGACTTTATAATTATTTGTTTATCATGATTATAAATATTTAATAAAAAACAAATTACCTATATTGAAAGCTCTTGAAATTAAAATATTTTTGAGAAATAAAAAAACAAGAACACTTCATTGAGTTCACAAAATAAAGTGAAATAAACTTTTACAAAGAAAAGCAACACAATTAATACTAAATACAATTGTTGTTAACAATTACTTAAACAATTTTTTAGCTTTGTTTTTTTTGAAAAATTTTTTTTTTAGTAATTACAAAAATTTAATTTTTTTGAAAAAAAAATAATATAATTAGGAAAAACATTACCAAACCTAATTAAAAGTTAATTAATTTTGAAATAAATTATTATTCTTATTTTTGTTTAAAATATAATTTTATTTTTAATGTAAATCTGTATATCAAAAAAGTTAGATAACTTTGCCTGTTTAGAAAAAACTGAAACTTTTAAGTATACTATTCTGTAAATAGTTAGTAATTAACAATAATAATTTGTTTAAATCTTGCTAAAACAATAATAATTATGTTTTAAATTTGCATTGGTATTTATGTTAGGTCCAGTAAATTGCAAAATTAGAAAAAAATACACCTCTCTGTGTACAATATGTAAAAAGTTAGTAATTAACAATAATAATAATAATTTGTTTAAACAAATATAAATTTAAAAATTGTACAGTATTCTTACGAATTTATAGCCTGACATTCTCCAAAAAGAAAAATCGAATTCGGTTTAAATTTACGACTTAGAGGTGACTTTGAACGTTAGTTTGTATGTAGAGTATAGTCGGAAAATGCGCTTTTTACGGTTGCGCGTAAGGACCAAAAATTCAATATCTCCTAAAGTTTCAGACCCTCCATCAATTTTATTTTTGAAAATACTCGTGAAATAAGTGGGAATCGAATCATTATTACTTAAAAAAAATAAAAATGGTACTTTTCAAAAAATTGTTTATTTAAAAATTATTTTTTTAATAATTTGTTTAAATAAAAAAAATTTTTTTTTCTAAAATATTTTCTTAAATTGTCTGTAAGCAATAAGCATTCCCTGAAAATTTCATTAAATTTCATTAATTTTCCTTAGAGATATACCATTTTCAAAATTTCAAAAAAAATTTTAAAAACCTCGTAAATCCAAAATTTTTCAAAATTTTTCTAAATCGAAATGAGACTCTTTACTGGCATGTATTCCACTTCAAAATTTCGAAGTTTCAACAAAATCGAAGAACTAGTGTACAACTTTGATTTTTTAGGCATGTAGCTACCCTCCTTAATTGATCTTGTAGAAGATCGTGGTTTTCACCTGAAACAATTTCCTTTTGTACGATTAAAAAAGTTTACTTTATTGTGAATATTATAAATTATGGATGAATCTGGGCAGTATAAAACAAAACGGGAAGGTGACTATTCTAAGCGTCACCTGAATCGGATTATTAAAGCCCTAACGGAGAAAGAATGCGATGATTTACTGAAAACCATTGAAAACGAAAAGTCACAAAATGCCAAACGTTTTGCATCTGCGGGAATTAGCAAAGAAAGACTTGAAAGGTAAGCAATTTAATGTTTTATCTTGTTTTGAATAACCTTAATATTAGCATACATATTTTGAAATCATTTCACTGTAAAAATTTCTTAAATTTACACGCCAATTTTCCTTACAATTTGTTATTTTTTACGTGCATTTATCGAGTCGTCTTAACGGTGTTGTGAAAATTCTATGTTACGTGAGACCTCCGATAATCGACCAAAACAAAAACGACACTGTATTGTTTAAATGATGTCTGGTGGGCGATAATAATCGGATGTCTCACATAACCTCAAAATTTCAGAGTTTCTCAACGCCGTTAAAAATATGTCAATTCTGTTCATCTTAGTGATCGTTCATTAATTATGAAAAACTTTAAGATAAAGGGGGATATATCTATTTCATCAGATTAATATAAAAAATGGTATATAAAATATCTTTAAGGAGTGGGGGCAGTCAGAGTTTAAAAAAATGTTCATTTAATTTATGGACATCACTTTATTTTGGAAATAGTCTGATACACGTAACAATAAATTTTAACATCCGAACAGTATTTTTGTTATTTGAAGGTTAAACTTTCTACGTATGTTTGTCATTGTGCACTAAAATGTTAAATCACACTGCGAGACGTTGAGAATTTTCGTCTTTACACATATATGTTAAGTCTAAATATGGTATTTTATCACATAAGATAATATAAAAAAGTTTTTTAAACACTTTAAATGCCAGGATTAAAAAAACAAGTTAGAGAAGTTAGTGAATCTAGGAAATTTTATCAAAAGTAATTAAAAAATATATATTTATTTACTTTTTTTACAGTCTCACGGGTGCTAGTAGAAGTAAGTTATAAAAAAAATTTAACTCCAAGGCCATTTCATTTGTATTAATACTGCCGTCCTTTTTAAAAAAGGCACTATCTACATTTTAACTCGAACCGAGATATTTAACTAAACGCGTTTGCATTTATATCTCTTAACAAAAATAAAATTTTGTAAATCAATCTATTGTTCTTAACTAAATTGGACCCGCTCTTTTCATTGGTGCAAAAATAAATTTATAATTTTAAATAATAATATGCAAAACAGTAGATAGTGCAAAATTTTTAACTAAAAATTGAAGGAAATACATATGGCGGCGGCCTATGTACATAGTGCACATTTTTGGCGGCTAAAAAATCAGTATTTTACAATCAGGTGGAGATGTTTTCCTTTTAAAAGCGTCACTATCTACAACAAAAATGGATAATTAGCTAATTTTTACAATTAAAATCTAATTTACATTTTAACTAATTAAAATTTATAATTTTCGATTGCACAGATAATTTTTGAATTTTGTAACGAATCCAGCCATATAAAAAACTCATTTTTCTTAAAAAATGTAGATAGTGCCTTTTTTAAAAAGGACGGCAGAATAAATATAGGATATGTGAATTGGTATAATTTGTGTTTGTGTATATAAAGTTTACATTTACATTGTATCTTGTTTGATGGCTTGTTTATGTTTATTCAATGGTGTTTCTGCATAAATCACTATATTTTTATTTTTTTGAAAGCACACTCCAAAATTTTCCTTAACCGATTGGAGTTTCTATTGATTATATTAATTCAAAATAATCCGTATATTACATTAGAGTCTTTCTTGAAGTATGAATCAATGAAAATTCATTTCATATTAGTCTAAATCTTAAAGAAACTTGATCACTTTTTCTTGAAACATTTCAACGATATTTTAAAACTAGTTGAGTAATTTTTAGCGAATTTTTCTTATTATCCAACGCTCTTGATCAGATTCAGAAATTTTTTGTGAATAAACTTTTTCATGCAGATAATTTCATTAAAAATTAGTGTAATTTCTAAAAAATTATGAAAGAAATCAAAAATGTTTATTAATAAGAACATTTTAAAATCTAAAAAATATTTTTAGTTAAAAAAAAATTTTTCTTAAACTTTTTTGAACATCCTGTACTGAATAAAAATTCTAAAAAACTACTTTTTTAGTTTTTTTGGCCATCGTTGAATACTTATTTTAATTACTGTACCTAGTTAAAAATTGTTAATTAAATTAAAGTAAATTTGTAGATTTTGTAACTACAGGTATAATACACAAATAACTACTGGAAGTAATAGATTGTATTACTTAAAGTATTTCAAAACGATCCAAACAGTTTCAATGTATATAGAGTAATTTTATAGTAGATTTCATTTCTTCTAGCAGTTGAATAATTTTGCTTATAATTTTTGTCAAAGAGTTTTAGAAGAGTATCAACTGTGAAAAGCGTAGCGTGCGAGCGTGGTAATAGGTTATCTGTTTACAAATATTAGGGTCGAGAATTTAATGAAATAGTATTATTTTTTTTGTCAATACGCAAAAATATATTTAATTAATATTTTGTAATTTATATAAAAATATAAATAATTAATATATAATATTGCAAGATTTGAACAATATTTTTCTAAATTTTAATTTAAAAATATTAAGAATTGAGTGAGATTATGAGATTTGCCTCAGGCACCTCAAAAGAACATTAATTTGCGGTGTACACTCTAAATTGAAACAGAATCATCTAAAACAAAAAAATCAAAGTGCATTTGTTGAAGGAGATGTTTTTAGAGATAACAACGGGAGTTTTTTTTCTTTTTTAAATTACCAATTTTACAATAACAAATTAACCGATTTATTATAGCGAAAATCGACTTCTTGGCTTTAAAGTGCTATGGAAAATCGGAAAATAAAAAAAAATCCTCCCGATGTTATCTCAAAAATCATCTCCTTTAACAAATGCACTTTAATTTTTTTATTTTTGATGATTCTGTTAAATTCATTTTCATATAAAATTGCAATGACACAACGTATGAAATTTCAAAAAATATTTAATCTATCTGTAATATGCAAATTTACTTAGATATTGAAAATGCAACATTTTAGTGAAATCTTATTATAGAAAATGTGTAAAAGACGATAGTTCTAGAAAATTCGTTTATCTGTGTCAAATTATTCAGAAATAAGAGATGTGTCAATGGTAGATTCCAGATTAAAAAATATATTGATGCTTGCGATCATTTAAATTTAATTTTTTTAAATTGTCTATAAATCAATGAAATGTTTTGGAAAAACAAAATCAAATTTTTGTAGCAGTATAAAGGTTGCTGTAGTACATCATATTATGTAAAGCATATCATTTCCAACGTGATACGCTTGTAAATTGTGATTAGTGTTTTTACAGTTATGTTTAACAAGACAATTAATTCTATTCCACTTTTATATTATCTGAAAAACATTAAAATTTAGCAGTAATATGAATGCTATTTATCAACATTCTGTACATAAATCAGTAAAAAAGTTGGAAAAGTAAAGTCAAATTTTCGTTTTAATGTCATGATTTGGAAAGGAATCTAAAAAATTTGATAAGAAATTAAAGCAAAAAAATGTATCACCACCATTTTGAGGAATATTATCTTAAAACATGATGAAGAAAGTTTTCTTAGTAATGTAATTTAAAGAATCATTTAATTATAACTTCAAAAACATATTAAACTTAAATAAGGTTGTTGTATGTACCAGTGGCTTTAAACTTAAATTTTTTTAATATTACAATAATGATACAGATGTACACCTCTTTTCATTGATCTAGCACTGGTGCAACCAGCCCACTGCATGTAGGGATGTCAAAGTCGATGCGATTATTCCATTGAAGCTGAATCGACTTTGATATCCCCTTAAGTTGTACACAAATTTTACATAAAATTTTTATGTTTTAAGATCTCCTGAAAAAGAACTGTCATCTATTAGTAATGCAGAACAGTACCTGCCAATGGATGTTCAAGACTCCAGTACCTCCAGCTCAAGTAATGAAAATACAATTGCGGAGTATAGTGGTGTTAATAAAGAAGAGCTTGCCGAGCGACTACATTACTGCAGGTTATATTATATTAAATTTTTTTAGTAAAATTATGACTGGAAATTCATAAAATACTGCAGGGTGGCCGCTGGATCGGGAAACCGGCAAATGACAGAATTTTTTTGTCCCGGGAAATGACAGTGAATTTTAATCTTCACCGGGATTTTGGAATTTTTTGTCTAAAAGCACTGATTATTTTGTGAGAAAAATAGAAATATTTATTTTAAGACTTATAAATTATATTTTATTAAACAAGATTGACTGTTCTTCTATAAAATCGTTTTATTTTGTCAGGGAATTTTACAAAAGTACTATAAAACTATCTAGGCCAGTCGGTGAGTGCAAAAAGTGCAACCTGAAAAGTCTCAATAGTTTCTTGTAGTTTGGGGGCCCCATATAAGAGCCCCATGGTTTGCTCTCGATTTCCGGTTGCAAAAAATAGAGTAAACAATCGTCAAAGTTTGAGAAACGTAGTTTAAAACTACGTTGGGTGTCTACTCGTCCTGGAATTCCTGGAAATGTCCTGGATTTTGAAAAAATGTCCTGAATTTTTAACAATTGTCCTTGAATTTTTTATATTTTGTTTTCTAATATTCAATAATTTCAAAATTAAATAAATTAAATTTCATAAGTGCAAGAAAAATAGTGATCTCTCTTGCACTCATGAAATTTTGTTTACACTATATGCTTCGATAGCATAAAACGGAAAATCTAAATATTTGCATATCTGAATATGTTACATAAAAACTATCAGTTAAAATCTATTCTTTTATCTATTAAAAAGTAAATTTAAATTCGTCATTTGATTGAAGAAATATGGGTTTCTACAAAGTAGATTGTTAATGGGTCAGTCCACTGACTTTCGTCTGAGAGTCGTTGCGACCATATTTTTAAAAAATCTAATTTCATATATGTAAAACTCGATGACTTGCTGAGTTCATTAACCATGATATAATGGTAGAAATTTTTTTTCGTTAAATAATATTAATTACACTGTCCGACACTAATTTTGCCCTTTCAATAATTTTAATCACTTTCAATAGATTTTTCCACTCTGAATACGAATCTGAAAAGAAAAATGCTTTACCACGTTGAGTTTTTGAGAAAATTAGTGTTAAAAAGTGGAAAGGGCATGTTTTTGGCTATATTTGATTATGATTAAAAGAAAAATAAGAGGTGCTAGAATTTTGTTTCTGGTATCAAATGAAAGCTTAATCACAACTAATCATCTTAATCACAACTAACAATTTCCTTGCAGAAAAATTCGAAGGCATTACCGATAAGGCAATTAAAAATGATTTTTTCTTTTGTATTAAATTTTGTTATTAATCAAATTTTATTAGCACTACGTATAAACTTAGCATTGTGAAACAAGTGATAAACAAATGAATTTTTTAGCACTTAAATTCATAACATTTTATATTATTTTCAGGTTATATTTTTTTACCAAAAAAATGTTTAGCAATCTAATTTTTAGAAATCCCTACAAAAGATTTTAATTAAAGTTTTATTTAAGAATATGTCTTAATTTTAAATAAATTAAATTGATCAATTCTTCTAATAGAAATTAAATACCTAACTAGTAGAAGAAAAAGTATATTAAATTAGATATTCAGTAATCATACAAATTAAATTTTTTGTTAAATTTAAACACATAATTAATTCATAAAATTAATTATAATTATTTTTTTTTTAAATTATTTTCTCATTGTTAGATATTGAAATTTATTTAAATTGTAAATATTGTCTGCTTTTATTCTAATGGATAAAAACAATTACTGAAAACAATGTTTCAATTTTGGAAAAACAAAACGTTAAATTCATAGGAATACTTTATTTCTCCTTCTTACGTCATTTACAGTAGACACCCTGGTTTTTCGATGACCTTTGCTTCCGGTAAATTTTAGAGGAAAAAGTTGTGATTGAAAGTTGTAGAGCCTAAAAATACCTTTCAAATGACTGGTCATACGTTGAAAAAGGTTTATTAGTTTAGTTGCAAATGAATTTAAACCATCAAAAATAGTACTTTTTTAATTGTTCAATAACTTTGTTAATAATTATCGAATTTGTAATTTTTGCATTTGGTTGACCGTATTAATTAATTTGTTTAGTAATGAGAAGGCCTAGATACGGTTTGTTTTTTTTTAAAAGAATTTTATTGAAATCCCAACTAGTTTCGAACTATATAGTTCCTCATCAGGGGATGAAAATTTTATAAACATGTTGTTATCCACACGTCAAACATATAGTTTATAAGATTTCAAAAAGGATTAAATAAAGAAATCAAATGATCTGAAAGAGGAAACAAAGAAATTTTCTTAAAAATTATTATTTCAAATTTAAATGGAATTTATAGGTTAAGTTTTCATTTATGAAAATAAAAATATCTTACCTTTTAAAAGAACATTATAAGTATGAAATAAAAAATATTAAATTGTTAAGGAAACTTTTATAAAAGTTTCTCATAATTAGAAAATTTTTTCCTTTAAAATTAATAAAAATCAAAGATTTTAAAGAAACACATTTTTTATTGAAAATGTGCTTCTATGATTAGAGAGTTTTGACAGAAAGGTTAGGTTGTGTAGTTGGGTGCAGGTATAGTTGATAAAGTAGATATCTATGTTATTATTTTCATCCCCTGATGAGGAACTATATAGTTCGAAACTAGTTGGGATTTCAATAAAATTCTTTTAAAAAAAACAAACCGTATCTAGGCCTTCTCATTACTAAACAAATTAATTATCGAATTTGTTTATAATTTTCCAGAAATATTCTCCTTGCAAAGCTGAATAAATCCCAAAAAAAATTATCTTGATCGGATAAATAGTTTATGCATAATTCCATTTGTTAACTAAAAACATGTAATTTTTCAACGGAAATTCCCCACTTTTGGACCAACGAATTTCGGTTTTTTTTTCGAGAGTACAGTTTAGGAGTCAAACTTTCATCCCACTTAAATGGAAATTCGATATTTTTTATTTAAATGCATAATAATGGAGATTAAAAAAGGGTACATTTTTTTGTCATAAAAAAATGGAATAACTCAGCCAATTTTCACTTTATCAATTTGGTCTAAACGGCATTAAATTTCATGTGTTTTCACAAATCTTTTCCAAAAAAAAAATCCGACTTAGGTTCAAGGGTGGGAGAGTTAGTTTTTTTATTTCAAAAATTTCCTGACTAGTTTATTATTAATATTTTTTAATGAAATTTGCACCATCTACAGTTTAATACACGTATTTTATGAAAAAAAATTAATTGTTATATTTTAGGCTTTTATTTTTCATTTGTATCAAGTAAAAATACATATATGTGACGTGCCGCGACAAAAGGGACCTTATCTCTGAAAAAATTAATTTCGAGTTATGTATATCATTCAATATTTATTGAGTTGTTCTTTCACACACAAGCGTCAAAAATACTTTTTACTTATCCTTCGCGCTACCAATAGTTTTTGCATACGCGGACTACCGGACGGCCACCCGGGGTGGCCAAACGCTTTTTTACTATTATGTTCCCAAAACGATTAAAATTCATCAAAAGTTTTGAATATAATTATGTGTTAATACAAATACTGTATCTTAATAATGTTTTATGACACAAAACATTTGTTTTATTATTAAAAAATTATTTAAACAAATTATTGTTATTATTTACCAACTTTTTACAGAATACACCTAGAAAGTTGCAGTTTTTTCCTAATTTTGCATTTTACTAAATCTTATATGATTACAGATAAAAAATAAAAGTTGAATAAAAATTTAACTATTTTTTAAACAATTTTTAAACAAATTATTGTTGTAATTTACCAACTTTTTACAGAATACACCTAGAAAGTTGCAGTTTTTTCCTGATTTTGCATTTTACTAAATCTTATATGATTACAGATAAAAAATAAAAGTTGAATAAAAATTTAACTATTTTTTAAACAATTTTTAAACAAATTATTGTTGTAATTTACCAACTTTTTCTAGAATGCACCTAGAAAGTTGCAGTTTTTTCCTAATTTTGCATTTTACTAAATCTTATATGATTACAGATAAAAAATAAAAATTTAACTATTGTTTAAACAATGTTTAAACAAATTATTGTTGTTACTTACCAAATTTTTCCAGAATACCTAGAAAGTTGCAGTTTTTTTCTAATTTTGCAATTTACTAAATCTTTTATGATTACAGATAAAGAATAAAAGTTGAATAAAAATTAAACTATTTTTTAAACAATTTAACTGCAGCTTTCTAGGTGCATTCTGGAAAAAATTCGTAAGTAACAACAATAATTTGTTTAAAAATTGTTTAAACAATAGTTAAATTTTTATTCTTTGTTAGTAATTATAATTATTATTATATAATAATATTTAATATATAATATTTTTTTTTTTTTATTTTTTATATATTATTATTATTATTATTATTATTATTATTATATTATTATATAAGATTTAGTTAATTGCAAAATTAGGAAAAAACTGCAACTTTCTAGGTGCATTCTGGAAAAAGTTGGTATATAACAACAATAATTTGTTTAAAAATTGTTTAAAAAATAGTTTAATTTTTATTCAACTTTTATTCTTTATCTGTAATCATAAAAGATTTAGTAAATTGCAAAATTAGGAACAAACTGCAACTTTCTAGGTGTATTCTGGAATAAGTTGGTAAATAACAACAATAATTTGTTTAAACAAATAAAAAATGTATTATAATATCATAATATATTTTATTTATTGATATAAAACAATTTTACTGTAAAAGTTTAACGATTTTATTTATATTTTTTTGCAATATACGAAACAAACACCCGGTCAGTTTTCAGTATTCTCGTACATACTTTTTTAATTGTTATAAATAAATAAGAAGAAATGTTTTAAAAAAATTTATTTTTGTTTTTTTTCGAAAGTAGATAAAATTTTGTTCAGTGAGTTAAAATGGCGATTTGATTGATACAAAATTCGAGGAGGTATTCAACATTATGTATTAGTTGGCCACCCCGGGTGGCCGTCCGGTAGCGCGAAGGTTATAGATGTTTTTGTTATTAATGTTTAAAAATGAGCTTGTTGAGTGTTTACACGTGGTTTTTCAGAAAAGCACCCATTCCACTCTCCAATACAACTACACTGGTCATATACATACAATTCGTGCGCTTCGTGTAACGCGGACAAATATCAATGTGTAGTGAGTAGTGGGGCTGAATTCTAGTGGAACGTCTCCACCAATCAGAGACGCTCTACTTCAATCGCCTTTCCTGCAAAATTCACTATTGGGAGCTAAGGTCCCTTTTGTCGCGGCACGTCACATATAGTTTTTTCAACTCTTGGAAGGCGGAGTGGGGGTACTCAGTGGCGCTTGGTTATCGACGCTACAACTGAAATCAGCCGTTCAAATTTACAAAATTGGTTATATCTTCGTTAATTATTAACCGATTTTAATTTTTCTTTTTTTAATTTGATGTATTTTTTTATGCAGAATCCGAGAATGATTTTATATTTATTCAAAATACATTATTTTTTGTAATAATAAAAAAAAATTTGTTAACAACAAATGATTATTGTCATTTATCATATTTAACTAAAAATTCTTTTTGTATATATTATTCCATTGAGTTTAAAAAAATATTAAAAGGAAAAAATTCTTAATTAATTATATATAAGCTAGTAGTATCACGTGCACATATGCACGCCGGTTTAATTCGCAAAATGTACTAAGATGATTATGCTACACACTTATATACATATAATTTGAATTTCTTTTTGTGATAATATTACTTTCATTTTAATGGAATAATATGTACAAAAAGAATTTTTTGCTAAATATGATAAACAACAATAATCATTTGTTGTTAAAAATTTTTTTTTTATTATTACAAAAAATAATGTATTTTGAAAAAATATAAAATCATTCTCGGATTCAGCATAAAAAAATACATCAAATTAAAAAAAGAAAAATTAAAATCGGTTAATAATTAACGAAGATATAACCAATTTTGTAAATTTAAACGACTGATTTCAGTTGTAGCGTCGATAACCACGTGCCACTGAGTACCCCCACTCCGCCGTCCAAAAGTTGAAAAAACTATATATGTATCTTTACTTTATATAAATGAAAAATAAAAGCCTAAAATATAACAATTAATCTTTTTTCATAAAATACGTGTATTAAACTGTAGATGGTGCAAATTTCATTAAAAAATATTAATAATAAACTAGTCAGGAAATTTTTGAAATAAAAAAACTAACTCTCCCACCCTTGAACCTAAGTCGGATTTTTTTTTTGGAAAAGGTTTGTGAAAACACATGAAATTTAATGCCGTTTAGACCAAATTGATAAAGTGAAAATTGGCTGAGTTATTCCATTTTTTTATGACAAAAAAATGTACCCTTTTTTAATCTCCATTATTATGCATTTAAATAAAAAATATCGAATTTCCATTTAAGTGGGATGAAAGTTTGACTCCTAAACTGTACTCTCGAATAAAAAACCGAAATTTGTTGATCCAAAAGTGGGGAAATTCCGTTGAAAAATTACATGTTTTTAGTTAACAAAAGGAATTATGCATAAACTATTTATCCGATCAAGATAATTTTTTTTGGGATTTATTCAGCTTTGCAAGGAGAATATTTCTGGAAAATTATAAACAAATTCGATAATTACTAACAAAGTTATTGAACAATTAAAAAAGTACTATTTTTGATGGTTTAAATTCATTTGCAACTAAACTAATAAACCTTTTTCAACGTATGACCAGTCATTTGAAAGGTATTTTTAGGCTCTACAACTTTCAATAACAACTTTTTCCTCTAAAATTTAACCGGAAGCAAGGGTCATCGAAAAACTACGTTTCTCAAACTTTGACGATTGTTTACACTATTTTTTGCAACCGGAAATCGAGAGCAAACCATGGGGCTCTTATATGGGGCCCCCAAACTACAAGAAACTATTGAGACTTTTCAGGTTGCACTTTTGTGCACTTTTTGCACTCACCGACTGGCCTAATCCTATTTCCAGAATTTATAAGAAAATTATGAATTTTGTTTACCAAAGTAACAGACTTAAAAAAAGAAAATATTACATTTGAGTCATTCCATTATATTTCGACTAAAGTCGTTGCCGACTAATTTTAAAAAATTGTAATATTTTGCAGGAATGATTTTAAAAATATTAGGATTACCGAACAAAAGGAATTTTCAAAATATTTTTTATACTTATTGTAAAATAAGCATCTAAATCATATGAAGTCGTGAAAATTGTAACATTTTCATCTATTAGAAAATATTAAAGAAAACACATAATTTATTATAAAAACGTAAAAAAATTAGATTTTACTAAGAATGAATTATTTTATTATTATAAATTGATAGAAACAATTATTAATAAGAAATATTAAATAAAACATGATTTTAAAGTTCACCTGGTAAATAACCTATTTTTGCAAATTTCATTCACTAAATGTGAGAATTAGAAATCATTAAACTGAATAAAACCTTATGAAATATAAAGTACCTGTGATTAACTTTTAGTTTTTCTTAAGGCTATGTCCAAGTTGTGAAATGTAAAGAAACCAGTATGTAAACAAACCAAGCATTAAATCAGCTTTTTTTACATCTTTTTCTCTCACAAAAATTACGATTCCAAAACTCTTTTTCAGAAAAATGATTAATTAGAGTGTCAAAGTTTTCAAAAAAATCATTTTTGAGTGTGATCAATAAATAGCAATTAGTAAAATAACTAATTGAAATGACCTGTAAAATAGCATTTTTGACGCGTCGCGAAAAATAAACTGTTTGACTATATCAACCGCACAGACGATGAAGAAGTCTCATATCAGTGATTGGACCTTCAACATGCGGAAAGGGAAAAATTTCCCTGCATGAAATTACAAGGAGAAAGGGTAAAAACTTCTTCATCGTCCGTGCGGTTGATATAGTCAAACACTTTATTTTTCGCGACCTGAGACTTTGTTGCTTTCTGCGCAAGCGCAGAGCGTACTAAGAATGCAATGACAGCACCATGTGGAAGTGCACATTTTCTTTTGAATGAAACTTAGTTGTTTTCTCATTTTTTTCAGCTATGCAAGGCGTAGTTACCAAATAGAATACGTCAGTTCACCATTTTAATAATGAAAATGTAATTTTATATTCATTTGTAAAAATAGGAACCGCGGAAAAAAGTTCACAATTCGGTCTTCTGTTACTGCTTTTTTTCGCGGTTCCTATTTTTACAAATGAATATAAAATTACAATTTCTTTATGAAAATGGTAAGTTGAAGTATTGAATTTGGTTACTACACCCAGCATAGCTGGGTAAAGGCAACTGATTTGTTTACGATGATTTTTGTGACACTCGTTCCGGTATCGGGGCACCCTCGACCTCACCGTAAACAAATGGCTGCCTTCATACCCTTGTTGCTTAATATACTATTATAGCCGGCAAATGATCGTGGATTATTTTGAATGAAAAAAGTGGCCACCCTGAATAGAATTTAATACAATTTCGTTAAATGGAAATGCTGTTAATTAAAAAGTCAATTAAATAAACGTTTTATCAAATGTTAAGAAGTCATAAGTGAAATATAAAAACTATAATAATAAAACTCCAAATTCTTTCAGTTTTAACATTTTGATATTGTCCATCTATACAAAATTCACGGATTTTTCTCTTATTTACATCATACTTTTTTCCTAAGATTTGTCTGAGTTTTCAAAAGAGTCTATGCTGAATTGCACATTTATTTGATTTTATTAAGAAAAAACTAGTTGATAAAAACTTATAAAATGTTATATTATGTTTCTAAAATAATTTAAAGAACAAAATGTGAAAATTTTATAAGTTTTTGTCATTTTATTTAAAAATTAATTATAACATTATAACTTAACTTAATTAATTATAACTTAACAAAAAATCTGTGATTTTTGTTTGAATGAAAATTTTAGTCTACTTAGTTTTTTTAATAATGTCTTTTAAAATTACTTGAATTGAAATATTTCCGAATTTTTTATAATTATTAGTATGTATGTATATTAACATCTTTCTATATCTCTGTTTACAGTGCAAACTCATCAAATGTAGAAAAACAAGATTTTGACGTCTTTAATCTATGTCATTGTAAAAATGAAGAGATTTTAAACTCCGATATGAGCAGTGAATGCTCCTCCTCCTCTGATAGTGATTCTTACCAGAGTAGCACTGAAGCCGATGAAGTCGAAGATGAAACTGAAAATGTTTTATACGAATCTGCGGAAGAAAATTTGATAGGAGAAAATTTGGTAAAAACTTAGATGAAATTAAGTTGGCAATCAATATTGACGGTTTACCAATCTTTCCTGTCGGTGCTTATTTTGGCGAAAAGAAACCAGATGACGCCAATGAATTTCTTAAAAATTTTGTTTATGAGTTAATCGAGTTATGTGAAAAAGGATTTGAAGGTGTTCGAATTACATGTTCGGCTTTGATTTGCGATACACCTGCCAAAGCTTTTATTCTTTACTTGAAAGGTCACACCGGTTATAATAGCTGTTCGAAATGTTGCATATCTGGGAGTTACGAAATGTCTAAAGAGCAAAAGAAAAGAAAGAAAAAAAAGGAAGAGTTTGCTTTCCTGGGATAGGACCGTTTGTATTAAAGACTGATGATGGATTCAACCGCGATGAATACAAAGACGTTGAAGCAGGAAATGAAAGTATTTTCAAAAGAGTTCCAAATTTTGGCTGTATCACTTCTGTTCCGCTAGATTATATGCACCTAGTGTTATTAGGTGTCATGAAGAAACTTCTTCGCTTGTGGATAATGGGAAATTTAAAAACAAGATTAGGTTCATCAGATGTTAATAAACTTTCGAAGAAACTGTTAACTTTACGATTTAGTATTCCTTGCGAATTTAAAAGAAAGCCTAGGTCATTAGTAAATTTTAGCCACTGGAAAGCAACAGAATTTCGAACTTTTTTGCTCTATACTGGTCCATTAGTATTACAAAATATTCTTCCAAAAGAATGGTACAACAATTTCATTCTTTTACATAGTGCTGTTACACTTTTAATAAGCAGATTCCATATATAACAACAGGTAACATTAAATGTGCGCATGAAATGTTTGAACGTTTTGTAATTGATTTCCAAAGAATTTATGGCATCGAGCATGTTTCCCAAAATGTTCACAATTTATTGCATTTGTGTGCTGATGCGGAGATATATGGGCCATTGGACCAGTTTAGTGCATTCAAGTTCGAAAATTACATGACTTCTATAAAAAGAATGATCCGAAAAGGAGACAAACCGCTTCAGCAGATTGCACGCCGTTATTCGGAAAGAGAAGCTATGGAGAAGAATTCACCGGCAAGAAGCAAACCAATATGCAAAGAACTTCACAATACTGGACCGCTACCAAGGGATTATCAAACAGTTTTACAACAGTATAAAGTTTATCAGAATGAATCAATTACAATCGACTGCAATAATGATAAGGATAGATGTATTTTATTACAAGATGGAATGTTTGCAAAAGTATTAAATATTGTAAAACATGATGAAACTGACATTCGCTTAATTATAATTCCTATTGTATCAACAACTAAGCTTTATGATGAGCCAGATTCTCGAGCACTTAATATTCACATTGGAAAGATTTGCAGCGATGAACTTCTCTCAACTTCAGTGGAAAATATATTAAGCAAAATATGGAGAGTTCCAACAAGTCGAGGATTGGTTATGTTTCCTCTCCTACATTGAGTGAATCATCTCAAATAAGAAGACATTGCAATTAGTGGTATGTTAAATTTATATTTTTTTTCATTAATAATTACTTATTAATAAATAATTGCACTTCACATATTTTTCAGATTTGGACGTAGGAACTAAGTTTCACTGGAACAGCATACTTCATTTGGACGTAGGAACTAAGTTTCATTGGAACAGCATACTTCATTTTTGAAACACTTAACAAGAAAACATTTCGAAAATCTCAAAATGAAAACAGCGTAAATGAATTTAATTAGAAATTTTAATGAACTTAGATTTAAAAAAAATGTTTAAATTCAAATTCTTCTGAAATAAGATAATTTGTCTGTATAGAATTTTACTCAAAAACACTAAACAAAATTAGTTTTTTGGAGAAGTTATAAATGATTATAGAAATTCAATTTTTTTTGTAATAAAATTCTTCTGACAAAATTCAATTATGTTCAAAATTTTCAACAAATTCTTGTCAAAATACCAATTATGTACTTAAATAACAAAATTCTTCTCAAAAATTGAATTATTTTCAAAAATGTAAATAAAATTCTTGTCAAAATGTCAATTATTTTCAAAAATGTTCCTCTTTTCGATAAATAATTTTTAATATCTACTATTTAAAAAAAAATTATAAAATTGTGCGCAAACATTTAATTATTTTCATAAATATTAAAACACATCTCAGAATTTCAAATATTTTTAATACAATTTTAATTAAATTTCTCGAAAAATGAAATTATTCTTAAAAATTTTATTAAAAATCGCAAAAAGAATTTAATTATTTAAAAATTTATTAATAAAATTCTTTATAAGAATTCAATTTTTAAAAACAGTCAAATATTTAATAAATTATTTACTTCTGTTTTCAAATAATTGAACTCTTGTAAAATTGTCTAATGAAAATTAATTTTAAAAAGTTATAGTAACAATATTTTTATAATATAAAATAATGTTTTTATTACTCGATCATCTTTAATCATAAAACATGAAAAAATCGATCACTCCGAGTCTTCGACTTACAGAAATCGATATCTTCATGTTTTATAACAATATTTTTGTAAATTATTTAATTTCAAAAAGGTGCAAAAATATTAATAATTAAATATTTATTTAAAAAAGAAGCTATTGAAGTTTTCGAATAATTTTACAATTAAAAAAATTCGTAAATACATGTAACAGATCATTTTTTAGAATTTATAAAGATTTTTTCTTTTATTTTTAAAAAACTTTAAATTTTATTAAAGCAATTGTAATTCAGGAATCGAAATAGTACAAATTATTTCCTTATGAAAATTGAGAACTTTTCACAAAAATATTAAGAAACAGGGATATGCAACGTTTTATTTTGGAATAATTTTAGATTCAAAATTTTAAAAATTAAATTATTAACTAATTGACTAATAATTATTTAAATAATTTTAAAGAATTTTAATAAAATTCTTTACCAGAAAAAAATGTAATTATTTTTGTAAATAATAAAATTCTTCTCAGAAATTCAATTAGTTTCATAATTAATTAATAACATTTCACAAAAGAATTAGATAATTATTAAAAATTTTGATAAAACTCTTTATAAGAATTAAAATATTTTAAATATTATTATAATTAAATTTTGGATTCATTTCTTTTGTAAAAATTACATTATTTCAGGTTAAAAATTATAAAAGTAAGTAAGAAATAACACATAAAGAATATTTTTAATTAACAACAATTTTGTTTAATTGCTTTTCCAATATGAAAAGCGGAAAGCATTTTATTACATTCGAGTTTCCATTAATTTAAAATATCAAAATATTAAAAAGAATAATTAATAAAGTTTAGTTTAGTTTAATGCTTATCTATTAAATTTCTAATTTAATATTTTCATTTTTAATAATTTATTTATTCTAATTTTTTTGAAGATTTCATTAATAAATAATATTAGTAATTAAATTATTTATTGTAATGAGAAAATTCAAATATCTTTGTGAATCCTTTTTTAAATTAGCCCGCCATTAGTGACGCCACCAATGAGATCACTTGAAGCTTAAGAGGACCCGAAATATTCTACTCTTCACATGGTTGATTAGGTTAGTTGGTTAGGTTGTTTCTTTCTGCGTTGCGAACCCGGGTTCTATCCCCAGTCCCTCCAAATTTATTTTCAAGATTTTCTTCAATAATATTGATATTGAGGAATAAATAATATAGTTCACGGCACTAAATAAATTATAGAGAGAAATATTTTTTATTTTATTTCTATTAAATTTATAAATATTATTTTTATAGTTATAAGTAAACTGAAATATTAAGTAAGTTTAAGTGCACATTAAATAGATTATTACGGAAATTCCGTAAATGATTATTTGTATAATATCAATTCATATTATATTACTTACCTTATGACGCTTACTAGAAACTACCTTCTAATGTTTACAGATACTTACCAGAGATAGTTTTAAAGAAGATAAACAAGCAAAATTATCGAAAACTAACAATTTAATATTTCACCAACTTTTCTCTACTTGCTTTCAGAAAATTTTCTTAGATAGCTTTCTGCAAGCTAACACGGAAAACTAAAAAGGTAGGACATTTATAGGCCCAGGGAAGCTAACGGGAAGCTAACCATGTTAGCTACAGAAGCTAACATGGTTAGTTTCCCGTTAGCTTCCCGCAAAATATGGTGCTATTTGGGCTAACACCTGTCCAACCCTAAAAGCACTCCCCTACAATTATTGTACATTAATTTATAAATAAAAATAAATAGTAATTTTTGTTACAGCTTTGTAGAAAACATTGGATTTGTGGTAAATAATATTTTAATTGGATTTTTACCGAAACAATTATTAAATTTAATAGGTATTTTTACATGAATTTTAGAAATATTTTTTAAAAAGATATAGCAATAGATTTATAGCACAAAATTTAGTTCATTTATTTTAATAAATAAATAAATTTGAATAACCAACTTAACTTATTATTATAAATGTCAATTTAAAGACATTTTACTTAAAATATTCATTTCTAATTTTCTGTAAAACAATAAATGAAAAAGAATACCTTGATTATCAATTTCTCTTAAAATTTTCTTTATCTGTACATCATCTTCGTCATACAAGTCTCCTCCAGCGTTATGCAAGCCTCCCTTATCGTCATGCAATTCTTCCTCACCGTCATTCGATTTTCCCTCACCTTCATCAATGTACTCTTCCCCCTCATCCTCCTTATCCTCCTCATCCTCGCTTTCCTTTTCCCCTTTGACATCCATTTCCTTATCTTCCTCGTTTTCCAATCTATTCACACTTAGAACTGTTTTCTTTTCATGTTTCTTTTCTTCCTCAGTTTTAACTTCTACAGAAATCTGAAATTGATTTTAATAAAAATACAATAATATAAAATTTATTATTTTACTTTTTTTGTTATTAATTTTAAATTGTTACCTTGTTAACTTGTTTATCCTTTGTTTCATTTTTTCCAAATCCTAATTCTGGCACTTCTTTTTAATCCAAAGCCTTCTTCTGGCAATATGTTCTTTATAATTGATTCTTCAATGTCACTAAACTTCACTGTAACTTTTTCTCCTTTTGCAATATGTGCCCTTCTTTTTTCTTCTTTTTCTCTTGTGTTTCTTTTCAAGTCGGACCAAGTGTGTAATTTATAACGATTTATAATTATAATGAATTTATTTTTAATATAAATAATTAGCAATAAATAAAATAATGTATTAACTTTTTATTTAAAATTACATTTTTATTCTACAAATTACATGTAATACAAAAATATAAACAGAAAATATTTAAATATAAATGTACAATAAATTAAAAGATAATTTATATTTTGTATAAATAAAAACTATAAATAAAATAGATAATTCTCACCCTTTTCCAGTTTTCTTCATTTTTTACTGCACCGTTTTTGACAGCGTTTAAAGACAATGTCAGACGATCATAAAGTTCATTCTGTAAATTGTTTTTAATGTATTTTTTATAAAAATCAGATGCGAAAAGCAACTTAGAAAAATGTTTATTAATTATTTTACTAAAAGCATGTCTACAATATTCATGTCTGTCAAAATAAAAACGTAACAAATTTATCGCAATGTAAATAAAATTTTACCACTTTTGTTCTGTAATTGTTTCTAGATAATTTCCCAGTTGCAAGTTTTTTATGACAGCATAAAATCGACAAGTAGCTTTTTTTGTTCATAAGTACACTGTTTTTTTACCTTTGACATTTTGAAAGTCAAATTTGAAATGACAGTTCTTTTATAAATGGAGTGAACATTATTACATAACAGTCTTTTATTCGTTAACAAGTAATTATAATTTGGTTATAAAAGTTTTTCGTAGTGCAATCGTTTAAATATTAATAAAAATAATTTTATCTGTTTGATAAATATTTATAAGTAAAATAGTTTGCCTTAAATATTGTTTAATATTAGAAGTTAAGAATTCCTTATTGTTGTTCTAAAATTCGTTCGATTCTTATCATAATTTACGTAGAAATAATAAATTCAATAGTTGCAATTACATTCAAAATAAATGATTATTTTTTACTTCAAGAGGTGGAACTAATAAATAATAATGCAAACAGAGAACTTAGAGCAACTAGGAAAAGCTTACGAGATACACAAGATCCCTTTGATTTACCAGAAAATGAATTTCGAAAAATTTATAGGTATCTGAAAGGTTATGAATTGCAATAATGAATTAAATATTATTTGGGAAATACAAAATTTTTAAATAAATGTTTAATTTTCGGATTAAAAAACTTTTGTTACTATGTCATCCTTTTTTAACAATTTAATGATTCGTTTATAAAACTATTAAGATAATTTTAATCATAAGGTTGTCGAAATATTTTTCTTACAATTTACATTTAATTCCCAGGTAAAAATGATCGCACGGAAATTCGTTTGAAAATTTTTTCAAAAATTTTCGGTCATAACTAAATTCGTATTAAATTCTAGCGAGTTACTTTCGAATTAATTATGGAAAATTTTTTAAACGTTTTACACGGAAATTCATATCAAATTCCGCACGAAATGTCAGCTACAATTTTTTTACAAAAATTTTCGGTCAAATTTCCGAACAAAATTCGAGCGAATTACTAACGATTTTTTTATAAAATATTTTTTAAAAATTCATTAGTAATTCGCACGAATGTGATAAAAAAGGTAACATATTAATATTTTAGATTGCCTAAAATGGCAGCGAGAGATTTTGTTGATGAATTGCATCCATTTATGCCAGAAACGCAAAGAGTTACTGCGATTTCTTCTGAAATTCAGGTATATCATTTATTTTTTTATTATTAGTATCCCAGGAAAAAAAACCTATTAATCAGGCCTTCTAGTGAATCAGACATTTTAAGAATGCGGATTTAAGCGACTTGCTTTGATTCGGTTTCGGGAAATTTGAATCGGAATATTTTTCAGACATTTTTGAATCTGTGTTTTCCCATTGACTAATTCGTCAATTTTATACACCTGAATAATCTACGTAGGAGAAGCTAACCTCAAATTTTTTCAATAAGCATCTTCCAATTAACAGCATAATAAATCGAATGAGTAAAATTATTTATCAAAAGGCACTATATGAAAATATAAAGTTTAATAAGAAACTTGCGATACTGACTGAATCGTGTTAAATATTATTGAATAGAACTTTTGAAATCCATACCTAACCTAACGTGATGCGTCTCTCTTTATATTATATCAATGCATTCCATGTGGCTTCGGTTTGTGGCGTTTTTTGTAATACGGAATCAATAAAAACTGTTTTTTTTAATGCGAGATTCTTTTTTAATTTTGTCTTTTCCATTATATTCTACTAACCTATAAGTTAAAAAATGAAGTATGATTAATTTTATTTTTAATTAATATATGGTTTAAATAAATAATTTACTTTTGGACTTGTGCGGTTTCTGCACAAACTGCTTCATTTAATAAAACGTTATTTTAAAAATGATTATCATTCGTTAATTTATTTTGAAAAATAATGTAATTATTATCTGTAAACATATTTTTATCGTACTATTTTCATTCGACGCCACCTCCGATTCATGTCACATTGTGAATTGGATAATAAAAAGTTTGTTATCCCAATTCAAATTACTGACGTCCTATTCAATAAGTAGTACAAATAATCAGATTTAATCTGCCTTCGCCTTTTAAGAATGCGGATTCACGAGAGCTTTTGACCGATTGAAAACAAGCGAATAGGTTTTTGTTTCCTGGGATCAATTTAAGTATAAACATCAAATGAATATACAAAAAAATTACAACATAATTATAAAAATATTGTATTTAGTTAAATTTTGTCAGGATTCATCATACATATATGTGCACAGTCTCTAACGGAATGTGAGCTTAAATAACATGCTATTTTTATTGCTTCCTCATATAGAGGAAGTATTGTAATACCAAAATTTATCGACTTCGTTTTTTTGACATATCTCTGTTATTTTACCTCAGGAGTTAAAAAATGTCATTCCGTATATGTGTATGTATAAACATCACATTTTCATAAATATCTCTAAATTATGAAGAGGTTTTGGACTGAATTTTTTTTAAATTGTAGGTCTCATCTGCGAAAATAAAATGAGAGTACTTTGAGACAGATTAATAAAGTTTAACTATATATTTTTTTGATTTTTAATTTTTTAAAAAAACGTTTAAAACCCATAACTTTAAAAAAATGTTAGGACACGTATGAATGTTTTTCTCTAATTTTGTAGAGTTTTTTAAGGCGCATATTTGAGCCCTTAATTAACATTTTTCGTCCATATCCACTAGAGATATTAAACTTTTAAAAATCAAAAATTTCGAAAATAAGACTTTTTAAAAATTTTGTTAAAAAATGTAGAAATAAATTTAAAACTAGCATTATCATCTTGTAGACCACTAAAAAACACTTTGACTGACTTATTTTTGAAGCTAATTCCATTAGAAATACAGAAGTTATTCATACTTAAAAAAAAGAAATTGTGATATAAATTTATAGAAAAAAATTTTTAAAGTGTAAGTAACTTTGTAAAGTTGAAAAATATCATTTTCCAAATCATTTCTAAAATTTTAAAAAAGAAATTAATTAAAGTCATAATATACCATAAAAATCAAAATCGCTTGTCACTTTTCATTTAAGGGTTGTTTTTACCCCTACAAGCCAAAAACGACTTGATCCAGTAAAACGGTCAGACACGCTATTTTTTTGGTCCTAGTTTCCATAAATGTATGATTTTTGTGTGTGTGAAAAATCGTGTCGGACGGTGTTACATATTGTTTGAGAAATTTTATACCAACATTTTCTCTTAATCTAAACCAGTAATAAGTAGCCATTATGAAAGGAAGAATTAGAAATAATTAAAAAATTGTCTTATTCCAATGTATTCTTTAATCGGGACCAGATTTTTTGAAAATGAATTTCAATCAATTCCGTTTTAGTATAGCTCTAATTTTTCAATTCCAAAATACCTTTAAAATCCAATACCATCAATTCCGTTTAACTCTACTATAAGTACTTTTAAAATTATGTATCTATAGTGCAGTTAATACAGCTGAGCGGAGAGACTGTTCAGTTTCGAAGCTGGAAATCGAGGGTTTAAATCTTCGGACCGACAATTTTTTTCTGCGAAAAATATTAAAACGGTATTAAAAGGAATTGATTTTTTTCTGCCTCACCAAAAAAAATTTGAAAAAATTAGAGAGAAACATAATTTCGAAGACTAAGAACTTCGCACCTACACGTCTTCGGCGTGCTTTTGCTCCGTCTCGTTCTTCGAACATTGTGCCCGTCAGTATGAAAATTCATCCGTGGTGCATATGATTTTTTATGCTCGAAGCCTCTGATTTTCTTCCTGAGAAACAAGGTTTAAAAATATAAGTTATGAGGTTCAGTTGACCTGAAAGATAAATAATCTGTCCAGAGTTTTATGTATCTATCTGACAAACCTAACCTCAATAATATCTTTACAATATTACATATTATATGAAAAGCTGGTATATATGTAAAACTTAAAAAATTATTATTTTTATAAAAGTCAAAGTTTTCAGTAACCTTAATGCATTTGGACCCTTAAAAGCATTCACGAACGAAGAAAATTTCGAGAACCAAAAATTAAAAAATTTTACATAAAAACATTTTTAGGAATTTTCACGTGGAATTGTATATTGCCGTACAGTTTTACTTTCTTACAATTTAGATATTATCTACCATCAATTTTGTCGTATCTGGGACATATCAACGAGTAATTGGAAATTCTTTTAAAAATTTCATGTCACAGACATCAATAAGTAGAAGTATTCACAACGTAATAACCGCATGTGAACATGTAGCACATAATTGGATACAATTTCCACAAACACGAGAGCAAATAGCAACTACTCAAGAAAGGTATCTGTTAATTATAATTTTCTTGAGTTAAAAAGCGTACCCACGTAGCACGAAACTTTCAGGACAACCTTCAGAAGTTACCCTTGGTAACTTCTTGGAAATTTCCAGGAAATACAATAATGTCCGCAGGTTAGAAGCTTCCCATGAAAACTTCCTGGAAGTTACCAGGAAGTTTTCAAAAATTATTTAAAAAAATTTTTAGTTTATTTATTTTTTATTTAAAAAAGGGACTCGAACCACCATAGGCCTCAAAAGTGTACTGCTGGGATAGCGCTTTATGCGCTCAACCAAATCGTCACTTGACTTCACAGAGTTAATTTATATATTATATATTTCATGATATCTTTAAGAATTTTTTGGAAACTTCCTGGTAACTTCCAGAAAGTTTCCAGGAGGTTACCAAGGGTATCTTCCGAAGGTTGCTACAAGTAACTTCTTGGAAGTTTCCTAGAAGTTTTTGTGCTATGTGGGTACATTGTATGACACGTACTTAATAAAACATCATAAAAATATAATTCAATAGTGACTGCATGCAATATTACAATGTGACTAATAATTCAAATTGTTATCACTATTTTATTATCTATTAATTAGTCAATATTAAATTTCATTACTATTTTTCTTAATATTTTTTTCTCTGAATAGATTTTTTAATAGATTTAATTTCCCAAACGTTGTTGGAGTGATCGATGGAACACATATTGCGATAGTTTCACCAAGAAATGAAATAGAAGAAGCTTTCTTTAATAGAAAGGGATACTTCTCATTAAATGCAATGATCGTACGTTTACATGTTATGTCAATCTATTTTTTTCAAATTTCAATTAAGTATATATAATAGGGTAGAGTGGGGTAAAAAAGCCAATGGTGCAAAAAAGCCATTTGGCTTCTATTTTGAAACTATTGAACTATTAATTTTTTGAAATATGGAATTGAAAATATTGAATCATTGAACTTTAAAAAAAGTAGCTAATTTTCAATTTTAAGTTTAAATTTAAAGAGTTTTCATTCAAATTTTTAATAATTGAAGGGTGCGCTAAAAGAAAGCATTAAGCGCCAACACGACACTTTAACTTTTCGAGCTAATTATCATTAATTAATATCAATTTATTGATAATAAAAAATTGTTTGTAATTATCATAATTTTTAACTAAATAAGAATGTCCTACTGATTTAACCATATGATGTACCGAAAAAGATTTATAACGTCAAATTTGATGCAAATCTAACCTATGAAAAAATGGCGCTTAATGCGTTCTTTTAGTGCACTCTTCAATTCTATTATTTGTAAAATTTGTAATTAAAATTCTGCAAAAGTGAATTTTCAAAAGTCATAATAAAATACTTTTAAAAAAATTAATTATTTTCAATTAAATTTTACAAAATTTCAATTATTTAAAATCTTTGCAATTGCGTATATTTTATACGTAAAATAAGAAAAATTATTTTAAAAATATGTATATATTATTGTATATCTTAATGTCACATAATAGATCTAATACAGAATTCTAATCGACACGCCGGCGCGCCGCCGTACGCCGGTTGATTTAAGACTGAACGCCGCCGCCGTTAAAATTCTATTCGGCACAGATTTCTATATTATAGTTGTTATTGTAATTTGTATTTTTTAATTTTGATAACAAATATTTTGACAAAATCACCAAATGGCTTTTTCACCCCACCAAGTGGTGCAAAAAAGCCATTTGCAGAACTTTCGTAAAATTGTTATAAGAGTCAGTTAAGAGTTTTTGAAACAAATTTTGAAGTTTAAAAGAAGGGTAGATAGTGTAGAGTGTGTAGTGGAATTTGCAGTAGTGCAAAGGAGAGGTATGTTTCTATAGAAATGTGTGAGCCAAAATGGGCATAAAAGAAGCTGGTAACGTAAAAATATACTTACTTTGATAGGTGATTCAGGTTATGCCTTAACTCCAACACTGATTACACCATTTCATCATACTGAAAGAGGATCTCCGTCCGAACGTTTCAACATTGCATTTGTAACATGTAGATCAATTGTAGAACGTACAATTGGAATCTTAAAATCCAGATGGAGGTGTTTAAAAAAGGAAAGAACTCTCTGATGTGATTGTTTTTGAAAGTTATATCGAAATTGAAGGTCTAGATGAATTATTCATCTAAAAATACACAACGCAATAGAATTTAAGTTTTTCATTACTTCTGGGATCGAATAGGCTGATTTTTATAAGTTTTTTTATGCTGAATCCGAATCCGTAATCAAAATTGCTCGATCAGCTTAGATTTATTAGAAATTTGACCTTGAAAATTGAAAAAGGCTGTTTTTGGGGTACTTTTTGGTTTTTTATCAGAGTGCAAACATTTTTTCCAGGGTTTTCATGATATGCATTCGAAATCTCATATCCTTCTCAACAATCTCCAATTTGAACCATTTAAAAATATTTATTTTTAGATGAGTTATCCTTTTTTGAATATATTCTTAGAGAATCTAACTTCCTATAATAATTTAAAAAACAATGTTATTCAAATACGTCTGAAATTAACACATGCTAAAATATATAATAAATTAAAAGGTACAAAAACCCAAGAAAAAATGTTTGTACCCAGATAAAAAACCAAAAAATACCTCAAAAACGGCATTTTCCTCATTTTACAATTTTTTTGTAACAAAGTACGACTTGGACATTAAATTAAATTAAACCGTTTTCTTTATTATAAATTCAAGTATTTGTAAAAATATTTTGAATTCAAAATATTCAAAATTGATCTCACTTCTGGGTGACCTAAAACAAAATATGGTTGTCATCTACATAGTATTTACCATCGTCTGACGAAGGATTTTGTCAATATCTTTCTTTATTTAGTTGTTATAATCAATAATAAAATCAAATGTAAAACAAAAAAATTGACAAGATTTCAAGAATTTTTTTTCGGCGCCAAAATTTATTATTTACAAAATCCTTCGTCAGACGATGGTCAATACTATGTAGATGACAGCCATATTTTGTTTTAGAGTGTCACGACGGCAATTTTGTATATTTTTACTTCAAAATATTTTTACAAATACTTGAATATATAATAAAGATAACTTGTCAGTACAATCTGATCCAGACCCAATAAAGAAAAAACTGTATTTCTGAAAGTTACGATTGTAATTTTTTCTAAATTTAAATGTTAATTTACATCAGATTTTGATTTCATTTTGAGAGTAATAAAACTTTCAAAAAACTTACCAAATTTCTCGAGAACTTACTCGGCAAGCTTGCCATAATTTTAGAAAGTAAGCTTAGGATAACATAAAGATATAATTTTAATGTAATTTGTTTAAACAGGCAGAATTGTAAATATGTGTTGTGTTTTACATAACATATGCAGAAGGTATGGGATACCGGATCCAGTTTTGTATGAAAACCCAGATGAACAAGACGAAGTATTTAACGAGATAGGAAGAGAAGATGGTGAAATTGTTCGACATGAAATTGTAAATG
The DNA here is from genome assembly GCA_032873175.1 of Leptopilina drosophilae. Taxonomy (NCBI): domain Eukaryota; kingdom Metazoa; phylum Arthropoda; class Insecta; order Hymenoptera; family Figitidae; genus Leptopilina; species Leptopilina drosophilae. The sequence goes on along the minus strand of CM065484.1, from coordinate 23,798,409 downwards.
AATATTTTTCATAAAGGACCCCGCACTTTTACTATTGAATTTGGCTCTCAGCCAATTTTTTGTAACTTTACAGATTTGTAGTTTTTGACCTTCTGAACAAAAAATGTATGGGACAAAATTCAAAATAATGACCAGTTTTTGAGATACAGACGGTCAAAGTTCAAAAAAATCAAATAACGGGTATTAGTCGTTCAAGAATGTTTTGTTGACAAAAGTCAATTGAATTCGCTTGAAACTGGTTACTCGGGGGTTTTTAAGGTCGCTGATAACGAATATGATGTTGGATTTTCAAAATTCAAAATGGCGACTCCAATATGGCGGACACATTTTGAGAAAAGTCAATTGAAATCGCTTGAATCTGGTTACTCGGGGGTTTTTAAGGTCGCTGATAACGAATATGATGTTGGATTTTCAAAATTCAAAATGGCGACTCCAATATGGCGGACATATTTTAGAAAAGCCAATGGAAATCGCTTGAAACTGGTTACTCGGGGGTTTTTAAGGTCGCTGATAACGAATACGATGTTACATTGGTAAAAACACACTTAGGTAGAGAGAAAAATAGACAAAGAGAGGGGAAGAATCTAATAGCTTAATAAAATGTTAGAAAGAAACGTAGAAATATATACAGATAGTTGTAACATAAGGTGATAAAGCAGTTTAAGGCAAGATCAAAAAATAATTCAGCAGTTTAAAGAATTAGTATGTGATTCAGCCGTTGAAGGCAAGAGCAGGGGGTGATTTACAAGTTTAAGTCAAGATAAGTTAGTGATTTACTAATTCAAGTGTTTTTTTTATTCTGCATACTCTTCATTTTGGTGCTATATCTGCTGCAATTAAGATATTGTTCGTAAGTGTTGTTTCTGGGTATTTTACATTTCCTTGATGCCGTGCATGATCCAGAAATCACAATATGTCAATCAGTAACATAATGATCGATATACTCCTGGGAATTTTGAAAACCAATCTTGTTATTTATTATCAAACTTACACATTGTATGCTTGGGTAATAAAAGATAAGTTTCTTAAAGTCGTCAGGCAATCCTTGCCTTAACTTACATGAGGAAGTCAATAAATGTTATTTGCAATGTTTTTCATATTTCTAAGTTGGTAGTAAAACACTAAAAAGATGCCATTTTTATGAAAATAATGTCGTCACGCCATAACTGCACTTTAGATAGTCTAACCACGTTATTATTTTGGTTAGTAATGACGCAAGGGTAGTTACACGGAGAGAAATCTGTTGCGAATAATGCATGGAGTAGACACTTACTAGCGTAAAGTATAAGAAGTCCACCTGAGTATCAGAGTCGACTCCACCTAATATTCAGGCGGACTCGAGCAATAAATAGGCCCCTTTGTTAGGATTTTACCATCAAAGAATCTATGGAAAAACTACAATAAAAGCTACTTGAGATAAAACATTTAATGAAAAATAATGAGGATCCCCATTTGATTACCTTGTGCTATTTCGTTTGAAACTGACAAATAGCATTAGAAGCATAATCTGGAATGCTTATTTATCTGAAGTGCAGAATAGTTGAATTAATCTCTTGTTGTGGCAAACTGGCGCCTAATAATATTTTTTTATCATCGAACAATAATCGTATTTGTTGTCTTGAATCCTTCAAATAGATTCTAAACGCTATTTTAAAAAACTCCAATATTCATCAGTTATTCATAAAAACGTTTTAACTATTATAATATAAAAACAGTAGAAAAAAGTGCACAAAAACTTGTTTTTTGTTTTTGAGTTTACTTTGGTAAAAGTAGCTATAAAGAAAGATACTTTAATAGTTAGGAAAGAAGAAATAGCAGTTGTAAATAATGCAAAACAAGGAGGTGAAACTTAGCTGTTTTCTTACGATGTTGACTTCACTTCTTTTTCTCGCAGCGTTGACCTTCATTGATTTTGACAATCTATGAGTGCTGTAAGTTCGACACGCATGAACCTAATATCCTAACTGAGCTAAGAGAGGAACTGACAAAGAGAAATTCAATTTTGCTTTTAAGGTTAACCAAGATGATAACTAACTCTTTAAAAGCAAAACTGAATTTCTCTTGGTCAGTTCCCCTCTTAGTTTAGTTAGTTAGGATATTAGGTTCATGCGTGTCGATCCCGGGTTCGAATCCCAGTCCTACCAAATTTGTTTTAAATATTTTCCGTGAAATGTTAAGTTTCTACATAAATAATATCAGAGAATCAAACATAATTTTTTTATTAAATATTTATTTATTATATTGAAACTTACTTTATTAATACTCACATTAAGTAGCAACCTTACCACAATCTTACATCAACCTTACAACTTGATTGTATCTTTACCACAGCCTTACTATTAAAGCTTACCTCAACCTTGAATTGTAACCTTACTACAACCTTTACTTGTAACGTTACCTCATCCTTTATTTTTAATCTTACTACAACCTGTATGTGTAACGTTACTGTCAGGGCGGAACTTTTTAGTTCACCATAAGTATACTTCAGGTTTACTCTGTAACCTTACAAGCCATACAAATAAGCTTACCATAGCCTTACTGTATTATGTTCTGCTATGTGGGTAAATATGCACCTTCACAACAAAAGAGAAACTTTTTTAGTTTCTCTTTTGTTGTGAAGTTGTATTCACAATTTCTGCGTTTCTCAATGTTCTACATTCAAAAATAATAAAAAACACCTTCACAGAATACAACTTAAAATTTGAAGACGCAAACAATTGAATTTAGCAATAAAAACAGGGCCAAGTGAATGATAATATTATTTTTACAGCAATTATTTGAAATCTTTTTAATTATATCACAAGTCTTAAGTTTATATACTCAAAGTTTCAGGTTATGTCTCTTTACAAGATGTATAGACTTTTATTTTTTTTAAATTTCATATTCATACAGGTGTACAGAGTTTGAGAGGTCCAATTTAAAAAAAAAACTATTATGCCGTCACGAAATTTGCCCACACGGTTGTGTGATAAAATAATTATAGCTTACCTAAAACTGTGCGAGTATATACTTACGACTGAATAATCGCAGAAATTGTGTCGTTTTCAGTTACTCTTTTGTTGTGATCGGGCATATTTATTTTCATCCATAATTATAAACTTCAATTTTTATTCAAACTTATGAAATTACTTTTAAACTTTTTGTAAAAACAATTTAAGCTAACTGCCAAAACTCATGGAGTTCACCGTATTGTAACCCATTAAAGCCCGAATTATTTCCACCGATTCGTGTTCAACAACACTTAGTATATAATAGTTTTTGGGGTCGCTGATTACGAATATGAAGTAAAAATTGCAAAATTCAAAATGGCGGATCCAATATGGCGGACAAAAAAAATAAAAACAATGGGATTTATATGAAACTTGTTACTCGGGGGTTTTTTGGGTCGCTGATTACGAATATGAAGTAAAAATTGCAAAATTCAAAATGGCGGATGAAAAAATAAAAAATAATGGGATTTATGCGAAAATTGTCACTCGGGGGGTTTTTGGGGTCGCTGATTACGAATATGAAGCCAAAATTGTAAAATTCAAAATGGCAGAGAAGAATTAAAAATTAAATAAGATTTACTTGAATATTGTTACCAGCTGACTATCATTTGTTCTTTTTCATTCAAGTCATGCGCTCCAGGGTTGTCAATTGTTTTGATTGATTGGCCAGCTAATTTTCATTTAATATTTTTTCGTTCGAGTCAAGCGTTCCAGGTTTACCAATTGTTTTTATTGATTATCTGACTGTCATTAATTTTTCTTCATACCAATCGAACGCTTCAATGTTAATAATTGTTTCTAATGATTTTTCGACTGACTGTCATTTGTTTTTTCGTTTGAATCAAGTTCTCCAGGGTTACCAATTGCTGTTATTGATTAGCTTACTGACTGTCATTTGTTCTTTTTTTAATAAAAGTAATAAATTTAATTCATTTGTGAAAGGAAAGGGTAGAAAATGACAAAGCCAGCAAAGACGAGGTCAATCTTCCGCCCAATAGTAGTGAGATAATTACCCCTTCTGTTGAAGGCAAGTGTAGAAAGTGATCCAGCCGGTAAAGGCAAGACCAATGACCCGGACAGTCAAGGCAAGGTCAATCTGCTGCCCAGTATTGGTAAGATAATTACCCCGGCCATAGAAGGCAAGGGTAGAATTGATCCAGACAGTAAAGGCAAGATCAATGTCGTGATCAGTAAATGCAAGGGCATTTTTCGGCTCAGAAAAAATGAGATAATTACCCCGGCCATCGAAGACGAGGGAAGAAAATGACCCAAGTCATTTATGGTATTTAGAAAAGCAATTAACACATAGGGCTACCTTGCATACAGTACACACTGTTTTTGTACGAGTTTGTTTCTTTTATTTGTATAGTAATAAACACATCGTCTTCTTGTATCAAATTTAAAGTCAATCCCTATTAATTTGGTATTTTTTGTCTTTCATATTGTATCCTCAATTTTCAATTTTGCATTTTTTACTTCATAATCGTAATCAAAACCCCAGAAACCCCCGAGTGACAGTTTTCGCAAAAATTCCATTATTTTTTATTTTTTCGTCCTCCATATTGGATCCGCCATTTTGAATTTTACAATTTTGACTTCATAATCGTAATCAGCAGCCCCAGAAACCCCCAAGAGACAATTTTCGCATAAATCCCATTATTTTTTTATTCTTTCGTCCGCCATATTGGATCCGCCATTTTGAATTTTGACTTCAGATTCGTAATCAGCAGCCCCAGAAACCCCCGAGTGACAAGTTTTAAACGAGTCTGATTAATTTTTTAAAATTTTTTCGTCCGTCATAGGAGAAAATGTATCTTGACACTTTTTTTATTTATTATTATATTATTTTTTTAATTTCGTTTTTTTAAATATCTGCTGGAAGAGTTTTACTAGAGCTGAGAATTTAAAATTGTTAGAAATATGTATTAGTTTCAAAGTTATGATGACTTTAATGCATTTGTGGTACAGCGTATGTACCACTGGGCGTTAAAGGGGTAACACACAGAGTCACACCAGCGGCAGTTCCAAGTCGGCCACCAGATGCGCTAGTTTAGCTGTTTGAATCGCCAATCAGTGGCGGTTCCGGAATTTACTCCTAGGGGGGGGTCATTTATAGATTCGGCGAACAACGACCATAATTAGCTGACCTTTTTTAATGTAAATTGTTTGACCCAGGGGGGGTCATGACCCCCCCCCCTCCCTGGATCCGCCACTGCACACAATTAAGTCGCTCTACACTTTTTCACCGGCATCTAAAACATGGCGTCGATGGTTTCAATTATTTTCACACCGGAAGCTACTTTTATATAGCAGTCGCCCATCCAGTTCACTATATAGAGATCAGTGGTTAGTATAAATCATGTGGTTTGAATTGATAAACGAAATTATCTTTTATGAGATGCGTCATCGACAAATGTAATTTCATTCCTTTTTTGACACTTTATATATATATATATATATATATATATATATATATATATATATATATATATATATATATATATATATATATATAATTAAAATTTTTTATTATTATTAATAAAATGTGGTCTTCTGTTTTTCAATTTGATAGTTCATCTTTTTGTTTAATTCACAATAATTTTTAAAATATAAATTTCATTAATTTGTAATATTTTATCGTTACATAATTTTAAAAGAAAATATTTTGTTACAAAGTATAATGATGTAAAATTGAGAAGGCTCGATATATCAAAGGGAGCTGGACTCTGGAAAAAAGGTATTATTCTTATACATAAAAGCGACTGTGATCAAGACATAAGAAAATAGAGACCAATTACTCTCCTGAGTGTGATTTCTAAAATTTTCGAAAGCATTGTACGTGATGTGCTATTTAGTGTCATAAAAAATCACATTATTGATGAACAACATGATGTCATGAAGAGTAAATCGGCTAATGCAAGGTTGCTTATTGTCACTGATTATATAATTAATTGTCTCGACAGGAAATCTCAAGTTGATGTCATTTACACTGACTTTTCTAAAGCGTTTACCTACTTCGGGCGTTCCACAAGGATCGAATCTCGGTCTTCTCCTATTTTTAATAATCATCAATGACATCTATCTTATATAAGATAGATTTAAAGATTTAAACATATGTTTAAATACAGTTAATTTCTACTTTTTGCAGATGATCTTAAGATATTTAATACTATTAACTCGATTACTGACGTCAATAATCTACAGTTAGATTTAGTTAATTTACATAAATGGTGATCTACTAATCATTTCTTTGAATATTAAAAAATGCTACTTCAGTACCTTCCATGGAGTAAGAGAATTCTTATTACATAAGTTCTACATTAATGACACTGAAATTTCAAGAGTTATCGAGGTTCGTGACCTTGGAATGCTTTTTCTGAATCATTTTTTTCACTGAGCATATTATGTTGATTACAAGCAAAGCACTTCGTTTGCTCCGATTTTTAATGAGAAACGCATCACTTTTTCATAATAATTTTAACTCTGAGAACGTTGTTTCTTTCTTTATTAAGACCTGTCATTGAATATCTCTCGGTAATTTGGTTTCTATTTAATTATATTTAAGTTACAGTATTTGGTTGTATACATTTATAAATACATTTGCACAAATGGGACTCCTTAGTGCCCGTAAATAAGTAACAAAAAATAAAGTAATCCTATATCCCCATTATTTGTTTATTTTTAAATGCTTTTATCAATTTATAATAATAAATTTAAACATTCTTAAGAAATGCAAATAATTTTTGTTATATTTTTGTACCAAATTGTATTTCGTTTACATTATTTTCTACTGGCAATTTGTCGACAGTTTTTAGCATCTCTTACATTTTAAAATTCATATTTTATAAAAGATATATAATTATTTTTAAAAAATCTTTTTATTTTGTGATTTTAGTAACATCAAAATCATTCCTGCAGAATATTACAATTTGTTTAAATTAGTTGGCGACCACTTTAGTTGAAATCGCTTGCTGGGTGTAAAAACATGATACATTGGATTGGCGTTGAAAAACATGATACCTCGGATTTGACTTGAAAAACATGACATATCGTCGTTTGAGTTGAAGAACATGACACGTCGAAAAAAACTTTTTCTTTTCAATTTTCAGTTGATACCACTGACCGCTAATTTTAAAATGTGCCAAATCTTTGAAACTTGTATGAAATAAATGCTTTCGCTTCATAATATGCCAATTTAAAGAAAAAATAGGTTAAATATTTTTGTATACAGTTTATGTTGATTTGAGACATTTTAAGATTCGCGGTCAGTGGTACCAACCGAAATTTGAATAAAAAATTTTCGTTTTCGACGTGTCATGTTCTTCAATTCAAACGACGATATGTCATGTTTTTCAAGTCAAATCCGAGGTATCATGTTTTTTAACGCCAATCCGATGTATCATGTTTTTACACCCAGCAAGCGAAATAAAATAGATTGACCCAGGTAACAAATTTTTTTTAAATTTCATGGTTTATTAGAAAACAAATTCTTAAAAAAACAAATATCTTTGTTAACGTTACAACTGAACTGTAGTTATATATTCAAACGAGAAATAAAAAAGATTTAATTTAAAACCATACCCCTTAATAAAATATTTGTTCCAGTTTGGGTGGGATTTGATATATAAAAAATAAGCTTATGGGCGATTCTCCCAAAATACTCCTTTTTGTGAGTTACAAACAGAAAAGAAAAAAAATTATTATTTATGTATTAATGCAGTCAATTATATTGAGCTTTCAAAAATCTACCACCTCTATAGCATGATAATGCTAACTTTTAGCTTTTAAAGTGTATATTTTAAATTAAAATTTACAAAATATATTTTTTTATTTACAAAAAATTATTTAATAATCATAATTTAATGAAATGATATCGCATTATTTTTAACATTTGAATTTCAAAGTTTCTACAAGAGTAAAATTCATTCATTTTTGTACGCGTAGTATATCTATACATATTATTGAGCTCAATGCTCGGCGGACAGGTAAAGAGTACCGATGGCGCACCCATTGCCGCGCATCACGTGGGTTTCTCTCACCTCACGCTACACCTCTTGTGGGCCCAGCGATCTATAATACTTGGTTGCTCGTACAATTTCCTCAGTTCGCCGTTGACCAGACTCGGGGCTTGCTCCGAGGCAGATCGACAGCAGCTCTCTCTTTTCTTTCTCCTTTTCACATTTTCGATCTAACGCCGAGGTTGAGGTACGACTCTCCCGAGGAATGAGATCTTCCTTTCTCACCTAGTGCAAGCCGGCGGTATCTCAGGCACAGCTGGGGCTGCTTGCTTGTACATCCTAGAAGGAGTTGTACTCAAGACTCAGGTACAACTGGGCAGTAGTAACACCCTTCGCCTCTCCGTTTCTCTCACTCTTTCTCTATCTCTTTTCACCTGTTATTTCCTACATGAGAATGTGAACCAACCCTGTGAAGAAGAGGTACATCTCGCCCTTCACAGAGTTGATGCACCAGGTAGATTCTTCGACCCAAGGTACAGCTTGGGGGAAGATGAAGCTTGTATTTCTACTTTTACGCAACTAATTATCGTGTCGGGCATGAATACCGTGAGAATCGCGGTATCTAGTCTTTTCGATTTTGCTAAATCGACCTAGCGTGCACGACCCCTAGTTATCGTCCGTACCGGTATTTAGGGGTAGTTTCTAGAGTCTACCCTTGCGTCGGTCGCGGTAGGGAATTTGTCATTTTGGGAAATAAACTTATTTTCTTTCTATTCTATTTTAGTTAGATTAGTTCCTTTTATTGCAATGTTACTAGCTAGTTAGGGTTTCGATTGATTTTGGTTAGATAATTTTTGTATTATATCGAGTCATTTATTTTCTTATTTATTGTTATATTTCTTTTGGTTCATTTTAAATTTACCTTCGCTAATTATTAATTATGTATGATTTCTTTATTATTTTGAATATATTTTCTTACGAAGGTTTAAAATTCTGCTTTGTTACTGACTTCACGCTGCCTATCGATATCATTAAATTGACTAACTAGCTTGCTTAAATTTTGTAATGACGCTTTACGCCATTTTATTAATTTATTTGATAAAAGATAAATTGTATTTTAACCCGGACTCCATCCGGCGAGCAAATCCTTCAGCAATAAAAATTAAGATCATTACATTATTAATATTATCTATAAATTTTATAGATTTTGAAATACTTACAGTTATCAAACATCTCTTTTAACAATTGGCAAAAATTATTTTTCATACATTTTAGGTTCACTTTTTACTGGCAGTTTGTAAACAATCGACAATCATATCAATTTTTAATTTTTATTCAAAAAAGTGAGAGGAATGACAATTTCAACATTTTTTAATTTTATTTAATTGACAAATAATTTTCCTTCCTATCATGTTTATAAAGGATAACTTTCTGTGAAAAAAATTTGTGATCAATTTATATATATATTAATATTGTGTTTATTAGGGATGAGAGGAATGACGCTTTAGGTTGTGAAACTCTGCTTATGTCTCAATTTTTATTTTTTTAACGCAAAATAATGACATTTTTTAAAAAGTAACTTAAGAAATTAATATTAGAGATGTTAATTTAAATATTGATCACAATAATTAATCAATATCTCTACCCACAGCAAAAATATTGGATAATATTCAACGAGTGAGAGGAATGACGCGGTACTATATGACAAATTTCATTTTCTATATTTAAAAAAAATAACACGACATATTTTATTCATATTTTAGAAAATTATTCTTAAATATCATGACTTTTAGAAAAAATTGATAAAGTACCTATTTTCATTTTTTAAATAATTGTTTTACGTATTGGAAAAATGAAATCACTTAGATGACAAAGAAAAAATTAATTGATGAAATTAATTGATGAATTAGAAAATCGATTTTGAGGTGGTAAAATATTTTAAAAATGTATTAAACAATAAAATTTTACAACTTTTTCTTGCAGAACATTTAGACAAAGTGATAAAATAAGGAAATATGACTTGGTATTTCCCCAAATGATCATAATTATTTAGAAAATCTTGACTACATGCAAAATGACTTTTTTTGGAGAATCACCCTTATACATTCTAAATTGTCTGAATAAGTAAAATCATTTAATCCTTTAATTAGAGATGAAGGGAATTAAGAAGAAAGGATACAAATGAAACAATCAAATTGTAATAAATTACACCAAGTTTATTCGCTGATTTCTTAATGTGTTACTATAATATTGCCTACTTTTATGTTAAGTGGATGTGATGTTGGCTGCTGGTTGCCGTTATATTATTTAATCAATTAACTAGTTATAATGGCGCAGCAAGTAGATATTGAGGCATGAGGTGTTTGATTTCACGTTTATATTATTTCAAGCGCAGAGAAATGATTTTCAATATATATATTTTCAAAAGTTTTTTAAATTTAAACAACAAAAGGACTACACAATGAAATATTTTGTATATCATTTTTAAAAACTTATAAAGTCTTACAAAACCATTACATAAAAAGTAAAATATATTCCAGTTTTTAGTTTTCCTTTTTCATTTGATAAAGGTAAAAATATTTGATCGTTTGTATATTAGATTTGTTTAATTGATAATATTCATTACTAATAAAGAGAATATTCAACAATAATATGTGAGAATAGTAATTGCTCCTTAATAATTTTGATTCTACCAGAAAAACTGATTGTGTATATAAGTATAAATAGCCTTCAAACTATCAATTACAATAAAATTTTAACGCATACGCTAATTTTTTCATAAAACTTTTTGTATGTCAATTATTGATAGTTTAAAAGTAAAAAGAGCTAAAAACTTCTCTAGTCTTCATTTCATTTATAAATTGTAACGTCTTATTGAAATAAGTTAAGTTTGTTAAATTTACAATTACTGTAATAATCTAAAAACAATATATAGTAATTTAAAATGATGTACACATCAATCTTTAAATTTAAATTTTTATGAAAATTTACATAAAAATGAATAAAATATCAATTAGAGGATATTAAATAAAAAATTTATTAGTTGTTTTAAATCTTTTTAGCTAAGTTTCTAGTTCTTCTTAGAGCGAACGTGTAAATCAGTCAAGTAAGTTTTTTTTATAGAAGTGCTGGTTTAACCAGCAAATCTATTTGATAGCAATGTTGGGAGAAAGTAATGAATTTTGGACTCCACCAAAATTCTGTTTAAGATTTAATGGAGACCAATATTCCTTGCTATATCGTTACATCATGATAATGTGCATGAATGTACATATCACACCCAGTTGACCTATTAAATGTGTAGCCAAGATAAAGAAACGTTACAAAAGGAGGCACGTGCACAATGTATTAGACAAAAATTTAGGATAATCATCAAACTACATGTTTTAAATAGATTTCTTAACCCTTATTACTTCCCTCAATTGTTTGTAATTTTTTTTCTTTTTTCAAATAAACGCTAATACCAATTATCAGAGACTGGCAGTGCATACAAACATATATACATACACATACATGAATGAATGCAAGCATGAAAATGTACAAGTTTATATTGGTATACAGAGCCAGTGATAATGGCTGATACAATTTTTATACATAAGTTTTTTTCTTAATGTTTAATTCTTTAAAACATTAAAACATCCCCTGATCACGAAAAATATTGCATGTTACTTTCGCAAAGGGTAGATACAATTGTAAAGGCATTATTTTTCTCATTTCTTTTTTTAAATGAAACAAGTGCCTTTTGCAGCAATACATAATGCGCATTCACAGAACATAGCAAAAACAATGCAATCCATAAAACTGAAAAGTTCAATTCATCTAAATTGTAATAAAATTTCTATTTAACTGTCGATTACTTCTAGAGATGTTTTTAACGGAACTTTTTATTAGTTCACGACCTCATCTTCATCATCTTCTTCTTCAGTTGACTGAGCTTCTTCTAACCACATTAACCAACTGTTCACCTATAATAATAAATACAAAAATTATAATAGAACTCATACGTCTAACATGCATTGAAAAAAACAAACGGTGAATTATATATTTTTTATTACTATCAATTGCAATGCTTCATAGATTACCTGAAAAAGAGCTTCTCCTTTTCCAGGGTATGCATCATTAACGTCTTCTCTCCACTTTAAGAAGGCCTCATCATCGATTATCGAAAAATCGTAGAGTGCATTAAACCATCTCAGTAACATTCCTTTTGGGAAATTCAATGACAAGCAAAAAACTTGCAGTGAATGTATGGCTGTCAACTGAGACTCAAGTGTAGGAAGTAAAGTGTTCAACATACGCTGATATTTTTCCAGAAGTTGACGTTCTTTATCTTGTAATGCCTTATCGGGAATAACAGTTGGGTTTGCACCAGGTGGAAGAGTAGACTCCTATTTATAAAATTGTATAAAATAAAAGAATAAATTATGCATAAATAATATAATGTCAATTTTATTTTACAGTATTTAAGAAGATTTTACGCCTTGTGTTAATAAATTATAAGTGACAGTCCAGAACAAAACGTGCCTTAGCTCCCAAAAAATTAATGTCAATTTTTAATAGTACTCTATAGATTTTGAGTCCCTCTTTCTCATAGAAAAGTCAAAAATACTTTTTACTTACAGATTTTTTTATTATTAATGTTCAAACGTGAAATTAATTTGAGCCAAGCAGGAAGGCTTAGTTTCTAATACGTTTCCCGTAGAATTCATATTGTGGAACTAAGGCACGTTTTCTCGTGAACTGTTACATATAAGTTGCTAATTGTAATTTTATATATTTTTATATAAACATGTTCTATTGTTTCTATATAAAGTATAAAACCCAATTGTTACATATTTGTCAGTAGGTGGATTTCACTAAAAAATGTATATAAAAATAAGGCTTATTTGTTTTTTCATAAAAAATTATTATCTACATTTCTGTTTAAAAATATCCATTAAAAAAAATTGCATAAGTGCATGTTCAATTTTGTGAAAGTTAGAATTTCTTAGGTCGCTGAACTTAACCCATTAAGGCCCAAACAGTTAAAAAATTTAAATTGACTTTGAGGAACTCGTTTTTTATAAAAAATGCATATAAAAAAATTTCACCAATATTGCTTATGAAAAAAAAATTTTTACAATTTATTATTTAAAAGTTACACGGAAAAACTTTGTATAATATTTTTTGTGAAACTCATAATGTATTTTTAGTAAACTGACTACTAAAGTGGGGAAAAAGTGGTCACTAGACGAGATTTATAATTTAATAGAAATTTTTATAATATTATATGATTTCTATTTTTTCAATATTTAGTAGTCAAGTTGAGAAAAATTCGCTTATGATATACGAGAAATAAGTTAGTATAGAAAAAGTTAACGTCAAAATTTTATTTTCTATATTCGTAAAAATGATATTTTCTTTGCAATTTAGTAGTCAAACGATCAAAACTGCACGCATACAAACGAGCACCGCTGTTCATGTAGTCACACATAAACACTCAACCTCATAAACATGTGTTCGAGTTAAATGTCCGCCGTTAATTAATAATTAATAACCAATTGTGCTTTGGTCTTTAATGTTTCAGATGTCAAAAAGTATAATCTACAAATGTGACGTTATGTTTGAACAAGTCTTTAATTTGAACAAGATGTATATGGGTGATTCTCCGCGTAGTGCACAATTCAATGTCCCTCGTATTTTTTAAGAAATTAGTTGCACATATTGCAATGAATTGAATGAGAAAATCTAATTTCTGTGTTTACAAACAAAAGCCAATAGTCGTTTACATTTAAAAATTTATAATTTTGCTTTAAAAGCTGTTTTAAGGTACCAAAACGTCATGGTCTGGCCTGTCCCCAGTACGATGTATATAAAAAAAATTGTTATTTTTAATAAAATACAGTAATTAATCTAAAAACTATTCATAGTTTCGTATTGTTTATGTTCATAGAATTGTGAAAAACAATGAACTTGCGAAAAAAATTTATTTAAAACAATTTTTTTTTATGTTAATTCTTGTCCCTCGTTTTTGCGTCATGGTCTGGCCTTTTTATAAAATTGTATTATTTACATAAAAATCAAATCGAAACTTTACTCAATATTAGAAAAACGCAACAACAAACTCTCCTAAGTAAATTACTAAGAGAGAAACTAATTTGAGAATTAATTGTTTAATTTTTTACACATTAAAAGCACCAAACTTGCATAGGGAATCACAGAATCGTCATGGTCTGGCTTCACATAATTCTCAATAAAATTAATAATTATTAATATTTTACGTCAATTAAAGTGTAGTAGTATTAGATCAGTGAATATAAATGACGTAAATATGAAACAGAATGAAAATCGCAAATAAATTGTTTAAAAAATAACTTTTTCTTGAGCGTCATGGTCTGGCCTTCTTGTCATGGTACGGCTTTTCTGTATTAAACAGCGTGTAACAACAGAGTGAACTGAATAACACCAACAGAGTGAAGTAAAGCAAATTGTTTTAATCGTTGAAGTTTAGGAATGTAATAAATAATTATATAAATTTCCATAAATTACCGCATAATTTTTCATAAATTACCATAAATTTCCCAAAAAAATTTTTTTTAATTTTAATTCCATTTTATAATCTACTCTTAATTACAGCATAAATTTCCATAATTCACTATATAAATTTCCATAAATTACCGGATAAATTTCCATAAATTTCCCAAAAAAAATTTTTTTAATTTTAATTCTATTTTATAATCTACTCTTAATTACAGCATAAATTTCCATAAATCTCTATATAAATTTCCATAAATTACCGGATAAATTTCCATAAATTCCCGAAAATTTTTTTTCTTTTAAACTTTGACAAAAAAAGAATCTTAAACAACCTTCCTAATTTTTCGTGTAGAATTGATTAGCATACATAGTTTTTCAAAAAATGTTACTGTTTTCATAATTTGTTTAAACAATAATTGTTAAACAATTGTAAATTGCAAAATAACATATACAGATAATTATTATTCCATTTGCCTGTAAATATAACAGGTGCTTTCATTTTACTATGGCTGAATAGTATAGCCGCAAAATATATACGCAGATATATAAAAATTATTTGTTTAAAAAATAGAAAAATTATAAATATTTTGTCCGGCCCATCACTGATACTTCATTCATAAACACTATATTTGAAGATTCTATATCGACTTTTACTCAATTTGAAAAAAAAAATTAGTAATAGTAATAACTAAATCGTGCGCTACGTGGAGAATCACCTATATATATATATATATATATATATATATATATATATATATATATATCAGTTACAGATATTGACAATTAATATTTTTCTCAGTATAATTGTTTTTTAATTAAAATTTTGAATTAAATTCAAATTTTTCAAATATTTGAATTATATTTAAGAGGATTTTCCTAACTTTCTTAATATTTATATAATTATTTTTAATTAATGAAATTGCGCTCCGGTAAGTAGAAAACTCTTTTTTCAGTGTTCATTTTAGGCCCACTTTTTCAAAACTATATGTCCTTTTAGTAAAAAATCTCAGCTTTCGTTTAAAAAATAAAATCTGGACAAGTGAGAGTAGAACTCGTACTAACGCCGAGGGTTCCGTACCCTCGTTGAAGATGAACTCTAATAATTTTTTTGCATTTCTTCTGTAATCTACCAATTTTTATCTCTTGAGATAAAAAACTGTGGGCGCTAGAATAAAATACACGCTTCTTTGACAAAATTTTTAAAAACTTTAAGTTTTTCGCTGAAAAAATATGAAGATCAAATCCAATCATGTTCGCTATATTCTTCCTGAAATCTACACACGAAACTACATAAAATACGCCAAACTGCAGTCCACTTTTTTCTAAAACGAAAAAAAATTGTAGTTTTTCGCAAAAAAATATGAAGATGAACTCCAATAATTTTTTTGTATGTTTATTGAAATCTGCACGAAAAAATAAATAAAAATGTATAACGGCAATCCACTAGGTTAACAACTTGCAAAAAGAGATTTTAGTTTTTCGATGAAAAAACCATATGAAGATCAATTCTAATCGACTCCGCTATATTTTTCCTGTAATCTACGCGAAAAATGAATAAATATGCCAATTTTCAGCTCTCTAGGAAAAAAAATTGTGGGTGCCAGGGGATGTACATCCATTTTTTTCGAAATTTTCAAAATTTTTGAGTTTTTCGCTAAAAACACTATGAAGATCAATACCACATATGTTCGCTATATTTTTCCTGTAATCCATTTTTGAAAATACATATGCTTACCAATTTTCATCTTTCTAGGTTTAAAAAACTGAGTACGTGTGCCTTTTTTTACGTAAAACGGCCAAAATTTGATGTTTTTCGCAAAAAACTCTATGAAGATCAACTCCAATCATGATCTCTATATTTTTCGTGCAATCTACGCGAGAAAATACATACGTATACCAATTTTTAACTCTCTAGATGAAAACTGTAAGCGTTAGGGGGGGGGGGTACATGGTCATTTTCCGTAACCGTTTAAATCGTATCCTTCCCCCCAATAAGTCACATTTATTTTTAATTTTGATTTTTTAATTAAAAAATTTTTTTTTTCAAAATGATTATTTTAAATTGAAAGAGCATGAAAAAATTTATTGAAACTGAACCTTACCAAATTTTTTTTTAATTATTTAAGAGTAAAAAATTGTCAAAATAAGCATTGTACCGTAATACCCCTTGATCACTACACATGGAATCGCTCATTTATTAAAAGAGATGTTTCTTGAAGTAACCGTGGGAGAATTTTTTATTTTTTAATTGTTCATAACACTTAGAAGCGAAAAATACGATTTTATCTATACAAAATTAGTTAATCTGTTATAAAATTAGTAATTTTTTTTTAACCTATGGTAAATAGGTCTCAGTGGTGAGACTTTGTGGCTTGCGATCACCGAGGTTAAGCAACATTCAGTGCGGTTAGTACTTGGATGGGTGACCGCCTTGGTGTCCGCTATAGCCTGGTGTTTTTCTCACTACTTTCGTGATTTATCAAGCGGGAGGTTTGACGTCAAGGTATGATGATGTGCACTGTCGATTATTGTCCGGTACACACCATTAGAACTTGGCTGTCGATAAACCGGTTGTACGCAAGAGAGGTTTTCTACAGTTTCCCTCTCCTCTGGCGAGAAAACCTAATTAACAGGTGGTCCAGGCAAATGCGAGAACTCCTAATAGAGCCGGCTGTAGACGCAAATTAGGTTAATGTATTAAAAAATTTCATAGATAGAATGGTTATGCTTAATCCAAAAAAGTATTTCTCGGGGACTCTTGTCGAAGTGCGTAAGGCCAATAGGGCAGGAGTATAAACAATAAAAAAAAATTAGTAATTTTTTCTTTTTTAAAAAAGCTCCTTGAGATTACCAAATTTCAGATTGTTTGGTCTAGTAGATTTTGAGTAATGTTGTACGCGGACTTAGAAAACAACAACAGCAACCAGATGCGTTATATTTGAAGAAACGTTTCTCTTTATTTGTAAACATTGAAACGCAATTTAAATAATTTCACAATATACATTTCTTATGGCTCAGGAATCGCTTTTTCAAATGAAGTATCCAAAAATATTGCTTTAAAAATAAATAAATTACAGATGATTATTTAATATTAAATATAAATCCTGCAGTCTGGACCAACGACGGATTAACTTTTCTCTGACTAGGTAAATGAGAATAACAATTTGTTCGAACTAAAGAAATTGTTAAAATAATGATTTTTAATTGAGGGGCTGGATCGAAAAATCAACGCTAGACAAATATGTATGATCTACAATTTTAAAGAAGAATTTTAAAGAAATTGTTAAAATAATGATTTTTAATTGAGGGGCTGGATCGAAAAATCAACGCTAGACAAATATGTATGATCTACAATTTTAAATCTGAGAAATCTAACATTGGGCAGACTTTTGTTGTAACTGCCTGTCAGATTTTATCTTAATATTTTTATTTGGTTTTTTAACAAAATTTTTGTTTTATTTTTCAATAAAAAATTAACGGATTCTGATCTGTCTTTCTTTAAATTGGGATATAATATTTCTCTCACTATAAAATAAATTGAAATTTGTTTTTTAAAAAGATTAAAAATTATGAATTTCAAACCTACTTTGAATGCAAAACGCAGTCAGTATTCTGACATTTAATTAATTTTTGGGACAAATTTTGCGTCAATCTTGGGAATAAAATTATCAATCTAATAAAATAGAAACATTTGCATTTTACAGGGTGAAATTATATTATTTTAAGTTACGTGATGCAAATTTCCATCGGCAATCTGATAAACAAATGTAAGAAAAGCTGCAGCGTTGTATCGCCTAACAATACTACTTAAAAATAATATATACTAGTAAAATGCTTTAACTAACCTGAGTAATGTATTTCAAAAGAACAGTCATCAGAGCATTGATAAATCCGGTATCTGAATGGTGCAATGGATCAAGTTTTTCTTTAATCCATTTGTAAAGACTGGTGGGTGATGGATCAGATTCCAACTGTTTCCACATATCGCCTTGAATTCTGAGTAATGGATATAGAAATGTTAAGTCTCGGTCCTCGAGAATTTCGCCAAGTTTTTCTTTTGTCTTTTCTGTATCTGGCAGCTGAGTCATTAAGTTAACTTTGCTTTCGTTAAAAATACGTGTGAGCGTTGCTTTGCCCTGACTTTTATGAAGTTGTTGGAGTGTAAGAAGGAAAAGTGGATAATGTTGACCATTTTCTGTGACTGAAGCAACATCTGATAATTGAATCATGGTGTCAATGATGGCTCGGGCTGTTAAAAATGCAATGTGTGATGTTACACAAGGCACAGTGCTTTCCTTTTCAGTTATGCTTGCAACAAGCTCCTTCCAACCATCAATAACTTGTAACCCAGTAAGAATGCCGTCTTTCTTTAACTGAGCGACAATCTTGCTTATTAAATCTCGATCAACATCATTTCTTTCTAAGGTGTTCGAATAAAGTGTATAAATAGCGTGGCGTAAGAAACGTTCTGGAATCTTAAGCTCCTTAAAACTATTTACACAATCTTGAATATTTGCGTGGGAGACAAAGTTGTCCACGAGTGCGTTAACTTTCTTTAAAATGTCTTCCTTGGAAGGTCCTTTATCTTTACGTTCCCGAGCTTTATCACGTTTGTCTAAAGGTCCCTGTTTGATAACAATTGACGGTGATGTTTCTTTGTGCATTAGAGGAGGATTTTGTTTCAGTGTTGTTGTGCGCAATAACGACACTTCAGTTGGTCTTCCCGGGAACAATTCGACACCTATAAAAAAATACAAAAATTATAGGACTTTAAAAGAAGGATAAAATTTTAAAAATACCATATTTTTGGTAATTTTCAAACTTTTGAAAAAATATTTGGTAGAGTTGTTTATCAATGCCAGAGTAATAAATTTACAAAAGTACAGTCAAATCCCAACAAGTCATGAAAATTAGTTTACACAGGCCAACAAAATTTGATTCAATTTACTTTCCATGAATCAGACAATACTTTTCCGAAGGATTTCGACGTGCTGAATTCAAATCTAACCTCAAAAAGCACCCATCACGTCAGGTTTTCGAGATATTTTAACCTAAAAGTGCAAAAAACCTGTTTTTAGTTCTATTTGATGACATGTAACATCAAGAGGTAATTTTTTTCTCTTAGAGGTCAATCTTGCTACTAAAAGTGCTACTCTTTCCCTTTAATATCGATTTTGAAAATTAAAAAAATCTTCATTTGTTTCTGAGTAATCGTTCATTGAATTTTCTGAGTTTGGCGAATTCTTCGAAAACTGAGTAGAAACAAAGAAATTTTGATAATAAAGCAGATTTTAACTACAAACATCTAAATTTTAAATAGTTCTGAGGATTTTCGATATAACTGAATACGAATTCAATATCAGATTCACAAAATTAAAAATGGCGTATACAATATGGCAGACGACTTATTTAAAATTGATTGTATTTCCCTAAGAAATTTAATTTTTAAATCTGTCAATCTGATATCGAATTCGTATTCAGTTATATTGAAAATCTTCAGAACTATTTAAAATTTAGATGTTTGCAGTTAAATTCTGCTTTATTATCAAAGTTTTTTTGTTTCTACTCAGTTTTCGGAGAATTCGCCAAACTCAGAAAATTCAATGAACGATTACTCAGAGACAAATGAACATTTTTTTAATTTTCAAAATGTATATTAAAGGATAAGAGTAGCACTTTTCGTAGCAAGATTGACCTCTAAGAGAAAAAAATTATCTCTTGGTGTTACATTACATCAAATATAACTAAAAACAGGTTTTTTGCACTTTTAGGTTAAAATATCTCGAAAACCTGACGTGATAGGACCTTTTTGAGGTCGGATTTGGATTCAGCGCGTCGAAATCCTTCAGAAAAGTATTGTCTGATTCTTGGAAAGTTGTCGGCCTGTATTATTGAACTGACGTGGAAACCACCAAATAATGAATATAAAATGCACTAAAATGCATTGTTTCCTATCACACAATCTGTGGGGTATTGGGAGCTTTTACTTGAAATTAAAAAAAATTTAATTATTTTCTATTGCTTAGGAATATTTTTTGTTTTCTAGTAGAAAAAAGTGTTAATACTTATAAAAAAACTACCCATAAAAGGATTTTAATAGAAAAAATGAAAAGCAATTAATTTTTTAAACACAACTATATCCTCTAATTTTTCTTAAATCCTAAAAACTACCCGTGCACAGATAGACTCAGACTTTAAAGGAAAAAAAATGTAAATGAGTTTTTCAAAGAATCCTTAAAACCATTAAAAACCATATAGGTCCAGAATTTCCCAAACAGATCATCGAAAACTAAAAAACTTTCTTTTTAAACCAAAATATTTTTTTTGACTCCTAATATAATTTAAAAAAAAATCTCTGAAAATATTTTTAAAAAAATTTTTTTGTAAAAATTATGAACAATTGAAATTTTTAGTACTGCTTAATTTGTCTTCGTCATCATTGCCGGATTATGTGAGCTTTAGTGCCAGAAGGGTGGGCCAACTGAGGGGGTTGATGAAGTATGCCATGATAAATAAAAAAGAGACGGCAGCCTAGCAGAAGCAGATAAGGGATAAAAGGAGGGATAGGGAGAGAGTGGTCAGAAATAGGGTGAAGAGGATGAAAATGAGGAGGAATGCAAGGAATATGGGGAAGTATTGGCATGGATGGGTGAAATGGCAAGAGCAATGTTGAAAATGAGTGAGGAGACAAATAAAAGAATCGAAAAATTGGGTATGGAAATTAAGGAGGCTAGGAAAGAAAGTGTTAGGAGAGAAGGGAGGAAAAAGTTACATTGATCTTTAGAAATAGAAAAAAAATAAAAATTGATACCATTATTTAAAGGCAAGTTTGGAGTGATAGTCGACTGTTTGAACATCATTGAATTTGCTGACGGCCGCAAAGAGACTTCTTCAGGATGACCGATTAGCATTTTACTTTTGTTAAAACGTAGTTGGTCTTTGTTGCCACCTGAAAATGAAAAATTTACCTTTTTTATCTCATTCATATTACATAAGAAAGTATATATACAAATTACAATTTTACAAAATAAAATTTACAATTTTACATAAATATATTGAAATTTAAAAAATCACCTTTTTATACTGCTCGACAAAATCAAAAATTTTTCTTTTATGAACAAAATTTATAGATTTTAATTTGTGAGTATCAGATTTTGAAGTATTTTTCATATACTTTCTAATGCTTGTTAAAATATTAAATTAAAATATTAAATGGGGCGGATTTGATTCTGCACATTTTAACTGCATACAGAATTAACTGCATACATATATTGAATACGGTTTGACTTTATACAAATATTTATATCATAATTTTCTAATTAAACTCTATACAGTTGAAATACTTGCGTTTGAATAAAATTTTATATGTTTGACCGTAAACAGTTCGACTTTATACTATTTAACTTTATATAATGTTTAATATTAAATTGCATACGGTTAAATTCTATACAGTAAATCAGAAAGCCCTTGAAATATTATTTTCTTCGAAAATTGCATACAATTAAACTGCATACTAAAAAAATTAAAAAATATAAAAGTATAATTTCATACAGTTGAATTGTATACAGCGTAACTGAATACCTGATATTTAATTTTTAATTGTACACAGTAAAGTTTTTATACTATTAAAATATTATAAAATATTGATATTAAGTTCTACACGATTTAAATTGTATACAGTAAAACCATATACAAGACAAATTAAAAATCTAAAACTGTCGAATTCTATACGTTTTAAATGTGCACAATAATAGTTTTTCAAATATTAATATTAAACCATATGTGCACAATTAAAACGTATAGAATTCGACAGTTTTAGATTTTTAATTTGGCTTGTATATGGTTTTACTGTATACAATTTAAATCGTGTAGAACTTAATATCAATATTTTATAATATTTTAATAGTATAAAAACTTTACTGTGTACAATTAAAAATTAAATATCAGGTATTCAGTTACGCTGTATACAATTCAACTGTATGAAATTATACTTTTATATTTTTTAATTTTTTTAGTATACAGTTTAATTGTATGCAATTTTCGAAGAAAATAATATTTCAAGGGCATTCTGATTTACTGTATAGAATTTAACCGTATGCAATTTAATATTGAACATTATATAAAGTTAAATAGTATAAAGTCGAACTGTTTACGGTCAAACATATAAAATTTTATTCAAACGCAAGTATTTCAACTGTATACAGTTTAACTGTATAGAGTTTAATTAGAAAATTATGATAATTATAAATATTTGTATAAAGTCAAACCGTATTCAATATATGTATGCAGTTAATTCTGTATGCAGTTCTAGACTAGAAGTCTAGAAGTAATAAACCATTTATTACTCTCTATTGTTCAATACGTCCCCTTTTATACCTGCATACTAACATTGTAAATAATTATTTTTCTTCGAATATTTTTCTGTTAGAGATTAGTTTTCATTCGACGACTCGACGTTCTTTCTGTACGGTAGTGTTTAATAAAAGTTCTATAAAAAGAAAAAGTGATCTTATTTTTGTGTTAACTTCCATTGTCTTCCTTTTTATTATAACAACAATGCTTACAAGAAAATTTTCAAAAAAAATTTAATAACTTTTTTTCAAAATGAATTTTTATTTTTTGACCGATTTGGCTATTTTTTAAAAATAATTTCATTGGAAAGCTGAGGTTTTTTCCGACGAAATATGTAATTTGTAAAGTGGGACAGAAAATAGTATAAGAGAAATTTAATAAAAATGTTAACGTTGCGCGCTGTTTGTGCACCTTTTACGACTGCGGTTTCTGATTGCACCTAATTCAGTAATAGCTCTCTGCATTGTTCAGGGTTAAGACTGTAAGTATACAATAATGCATGAAGTAGTATAAGGAGACCGAACGAAAGACATTATAAATGGGCCAGATTTTGGTACGCGCTTAGTAGATAAAAATAAAAAAAGAAACACTAGCGCTGCGCATGGAAAAAATGGAAAACATAGTTGACTCACAATTAATTAATAATAATAATCTTGGTATTCTTTCATTCATTCTGTCCGCAGTTTGAAGTTAGTTTTTGTAAATGCTTTTGTTTTTTTTCTTTTGCAAAACACTTTGCTTGACAGATCAAAATTATAGTTATTCGATTTGTCAATATCAAAATTTTTATTTTTTAAGAAGAAAGAAGGTTAAAAGATGTAGTTTTTATAAAATAAGGTAAGAAATTTTCATAATATTGATTTATAAATTTTATAATTATTTTTTGTTTATTTTTTTTTAATTATTAGTTTCTTTTGAAATAAACAGTTGCGAAATTTTTGTTTTTCAATTACAATTTTTAACAATTTTTTTTCCTTTTTAAATTAATAAAAAAAATGTGTAGGAAGAATTTGTGTATTTCATAATTACAATTTTTATTTTTTTTAAGTATATAAAGATATTTTATATTTTACTAGCAATTTTCTTTTCTTTATTAAAAAAAAATTTATAATCTTGTAATAATAATTGATAAATGTTGATTTATCAATTATTATTACAAGATTATAAATTTTTTTTTGAGTGATGTTGATCTCGCAAACTTCTTTCATTTTTTATACATAAAAAATTAAAGTTTTGTAACAAAATTTTAGTTGACAATCCAAAATAATATATTTTCTTTATTTATTATAAAAAAAATTTAATTATATTACAGAATGTTAAATTGTATTAAGAAAAAGGTAAAAAATTTTAATAATTTCTTTTTTTAATTTTTCAATCAGGACTTTCAATAAAATTCTGATTTTTTGGAAATAAATAATATAAATAATTATAATTTCCATTAAATGATCATTGTTGTTAAGCTATGTTTGTACTGCGTACTGACATAAGTTTGATTTTATTTGTAAAAATTAGAAACACTGCGATAATAATGGTTTTGGTACAATTAACTACTTTTTTTAAATTAATAAAAAAAATTGTAATTTTAATTCGTGATCATAATTGTATTCTTTTAACAATTGTTTAGTAATTTAAATAAATAAACGAATATTTTTACAAAAAAATACAAAAAACGAAATAAATTATTTATTAAAAAATGTTGTTTAGTTCCAGAAAATTCCGCTAATATGAGACAAGTGGCGCCAAAAAGTAGGCCTATATTCTGGCGCCACTTGTTCTATATTAGCGGATTTTTTCTGAACTAACCTATATAGTGAATATTATATTTAATATTTAAATAATTGTTTTTTAATAGTTTTTTTAGTTTTAATTTTTTTTAATTTAGCTTTAGCGCGCGTATCCTATGCTAGTTGATAGAATAATTATAACACTGAAAATAACACTATAATTATTTTACTTTGATAATATTCAAAAAATATGAGGAACACATGAAAACCTATATGACACGCATGAATTAGTTAAACATAAACAAATAATATAGGTTATGTTTTGTGCTTCTGATAGTCAACAATTTTACCACATGCAGCGCTGGTGTTCCTTTCGGTATTTTTCACCCACAATTCAGGTACCGAAATCTGTCCCACTTTCAATACAAAATTTGCATGGTCCTTCGGTCTTCTTATACTACTTCATGCAAAAATGCTTGCATTACTGTTACTGAAAAATTTAGAATAACCTGTTTTGAAAATTATACTTTATATTTCCTTTTACATTTCCGCATGTTTCACTTAAATCGGTTCATTTATGTAGGAGAAATAACATTTTGTTTAAAAAGTTGCAAAAAAATTAATTTTGCAATAACTTTTATGAGAAATAATTTTTTTTCTGTTTTTTGGTGGACACATTCCTAAGACCAAATAGAAATGTTTTTTCAACATTTAGATTTAAAAAAAATACATTTTGTTTTCTGTGAAAATTTCACGAATTCTGATCCTTTTTAAAAATTTTCTAATTCTAAACGAAAGTATTTTTTATTCCCTTTATATTCCCGCTTGGTTCATTCATTTCTTAAATCGGTTCATTCATTTAGAAGAAATGACATTTTGTTTAAAAAGTTGCAAAAAAATTAATTTTACAATAATTTTTATAAAAAATATTTTTTTTCTGTTTTTTGGCGGACACATTCCTAAGACCAAAACGAAATGTTTTTTTTATCATTTTAATTTAAAAAAATACTTTTTGTTTTCTGTGAAAATTTCATGCATTCTGACCTTATTGCAAATTTTTTTCCCTTTTAAAAAACTAATTTATTTATTTATACACTCGTCTTTTGCCTTAATACTAGCGTTACAAGTGTCCCCGTGGAAATTTGTATTACATACTATACTTATACTAAATTTTTGCGTCTACAGAACGTCTTGAAATTAGGAGTACTCGCATTTGCATGGACCACCCGTCTAATGGGTTTTCTCGACAGTGGAGAGGGAAACTGTAGAAAACCTCTCCGAGTACAACCGGTTTATCGACAGTCGAATTCTAATGGTGTGTACCGGAGAATAATCGACGATGCACATCATTATACTTCGACGTCAAACCTCCCGCTCAGATTATCTCACGTGCCGGAAAAATCCCATGCTAATGGGCGCGAACCAAGTACTCCCTTGGTTCTAAGCGTCCTTTGAGCCAGACACCTATCCGACCGAGCTAATCTGTCGGTTTTAAAAAACTAATTAAAACTTTATAACAAAAATTATTATTGACATATAGAGTTAATACAAATTTGTCTTTATTTCTATTGAATAAAAAAATTAAGTTTTGTTAAAAATTGTTGTTTGTTATTCAATCTTTCCTCGAGACAATTTTTCTATTTCGGCTAGTGACAGTATAATAATTTATAATTTTAATCAATTTCAAAGTAAAATTTTCAAAACAGGTTATTTTAAATTTTTTCAGTAACAGTAATGCAAGCATTATTGAATACTTACAGTATTAACTCTGAACAATGCACACGAAAAAAAGTTCCTATAGGTATTTCAGAAATTATTTCCTAATTCTTGGATACGGTGTCACAACACTGAACTAGTGACGAACATTCAATCGTAATAAAAAAATATTTGAAAGAAATTCGGGAACTGTATTAGAAAAAGCTATAAATAGTCCAATAGTCTTTTTTTCATCACTTCCTCATGTAAAGTTCATGGCACTGACCGCAACTGTTTCTGAAAGTTTCGGGAACTCGTCAAGGAATCCTGTGCGCAGAAACGCAGTGCGCACCAGTCTCAACAAGTCTCACAGCCAGTAAGACTTGCGGTTTAGCCCAAATAATCGATCAGGAGCACCAAAATTTGATAAAGATCCAGAACTTTTTGCTCGTTCGAGTCCTTGAAAATAATATTGCATAAATTAAATAGTAAAAAGTCAGCGGGGCACGACAGGATCCCCAATTTGTCCATAAAAAAATCCTGTTTAACAACCTCTTGAATAACGCGTATTTCCCAGAGAATTGGAAACTGACGAAGGTCATTCATTCCACTGTTAAAAAAGTATAAAAATCTAAATTCCTACAAAAGTTACAGACCAATTAGCTTGTTGCCTAATCTGGGAAAAATCTTTGAAATTGTAATAAACAAAAGTTTGGTCAAGTGTACAAATCAAAATAAAGTAATACCGTATGAGCAGTTTGATTTTAGGGCCAAATGCTCAACGATACACGCAATATCCAAATTTACCGCAGATATAAGTGATGCTTTATGCGAAAATAAATTTGTAGCAGCTTGACTGATAGAAGTCGAAAAAGCGTTTGATTCGGTGTGGTTGGACAGACTGATATTTAAAATGCTAAAAAATTCGGTGCCGGAGCATTTGATAAGAGTAATATGAAGCCTAATTAAAGGGAGAAAATTGTACGTATCTCTTAGCGATAGGGCGAATAGCGCAACATATGTTTTAACAAACGGCCTACAGTAAGGGGCAGTAAAGCACAAGAAGAGCTAAGAAAACTATTTGTAAATGTATGTAACTTTTTAGGGGCGTGGAGATTAAAAGTTAACATCGAAAAGTGCGACACCATACTTTTCAGGCCGCTTGTCGACTGTAGGATAGGTTTAAATTTATTTCACATGTAAACCTAGCATTGGAAAAAGAAGAAGGGCGTTTTTTGGAAATAAAAGATTATTTTTCTCCTCAACGTTAGATACTGGGGTTAAAACATTATGTTACATGCTGCTGATTCGACCAATTCTCTCGTACGGGTGCCAGGTTTGGCACGGTGTAGCGCCAGTAGAAATGGAGAAACTAAGATCATTTGAAAGATTTTGCCTGCGAGTGTGTGTACGCATGCACAGGGACCCAGAGACAAATTTCGAGACTTACATCTCAAATCAAAGAGTTTACGATGCAGCGGGTATACCGCGGATCGATGTATTCATGTTGGACTTAATTAGAAATCACATCGAAAGAGCCAACAGAAATCACGAAAACCCGTTAATACCGTCCTTATTTGATAGTGACGATCTAAGGTTAAGAAAAAGAGTAGAACAAGGGTAATCTCTGTGGATGCGTTCACTTACCTCGATAAATACAATTGGCTGTTTCTATTTCAATTCATGCAGGGCGAATAGGTTGAAAATTCTAAATCAAGTTTAATGTGATTTTTCTTGTTTTTTAGGACAAATCAAGAGATACGTATTTTTTGGTTTGGCGAAAAAAAATTTTTTGCAGAGTTATGAGTATTTGAAAATTTTAAGGCACATAGTGATTTTAGAGCTAAACAGCTGAAAAATTATTTTTAAATATTTCTAGTTTTTACAAAAATTAATATTTTTTAATCCTGTTACTTGATTTTAGTAGTGTTTTTGATACTCTTTCTTTACAAACTTAAAAATTTGAAAAATTTTGAAAATTAACAAAATAGCGTCCATTTTTTAAAAAATCAAAAAAGTCCATTTTCTCCAAAACATTATTTTTTATTTTTATGGAAATTTTTTTGTGGTTTCTAGATAAAAAATAACCCTTTCAAGAAAGGTGACTTTTTCTTAGTAAAGTTGATAAATTTCAAAAATTAACTAAATGCCAGCCACTTTAAAAAATTGTTTTAAATAACTATAGTTATTGGGTAAAGCTTTCTAAAGTGTACCGATGGTTTTTAAGCCTGTTCTTAATGAGATAATTAAATTTTCTTAACAGCATTTTATTCTAGGTAGAATTTGAAAGTGTTACAAAAAATATTTTAGGGCCCACATTTTATTTACAAATGGCCCGTGCAGTTTCGCGGGCAGTTGCACTGACGCGTTATACGCGTTGAATTGGTTTCAATTTGTTAGTTGGGGGTCATTTATAAAGCATTTAATACATAATTTCAAAAATTTAAATGAAAATTAATTGCAAAATCGCGGATCCAATATGGCAAATAATATAGCGCTTAAGAAAAGTATAGCTTTATTTTATAAATAAAATACGGGCCCTAAAATTT
This sequence comes from Leptopilina drosophilae, assembly GCA_032873175.1. Classification (NCBI taxonomy): domain Eukaryota; kingdom Metazoa; phylum Arthropoda; class Insecta; order Hymenoptera; family Figitidae; genus Leptopilina; species Leptopilina drosophilae. The sequence goes on along the minus strand of CM065484.1, from coordinate 23,769,625 downwards.
TTTTTTGATAATATTTCTACATTTTACGTAGAATAAAGTGATGTAAAGAAAAAAAAAATTTCCAGAAAAATAAGAATAATGTTTTGGAGAAAATTGAGATTTTATATTTTTTTAAAACGGCCGCTATTTTGTAAATTTTTGAAATTTGCAATTTTGAAAAGAAAAAGAGTCAAAAGCACTATTAAAAAAGATGAACACCATTGTATACATGAAAAATATATATGTCGGCACATTACTCAAAATAATGAGTTTGTCCAACGCCTTCGGGGAAATGGAGTCATTGTGCACTAGGCACCAGTGGAGAAATGTACCTCATATCTCCACTGGCCGTTTGTCCAGTGGAGAAATGAGCGGTGAAAAGAGTAAAGGCACATTATGTGTGGTTATTTCGGTTCCATATCACTATAAATAAATCATAAAAATCTATTCTAATTTGCTTTAACTTTGTTAAATTTTGTCCTAAATAAGTAATTTATAACTAAAAATTAAAATTTTGAAAAATTAATTGTATTATTAATACACGGAGAGAAGAGTTACAGTTGTGACAACTAAACACGTTTAGTAGCAGAAATACATGGAGAGCGATAGTAGCGCCCCTGGCGGTTTAGTTCCTGTTTAGTTACTCTGACTGAACGTACAGTCGTTCCTACTATTATATAGTAGATGCGACTGTTATTTTTGTCCGTCGAAAATTAACTAAACTGTTTAGTTATCAGAACTGAACCGACAGTCGCCTTCACTATTCTCTTCTCTCCGTGTATGTTACGTTCTGACAATAAATGAATAAAATTATTATAATTAGTATGAAAAATTAATAGAAAGTGTTTTTCAGTTGTTGGACAAAGTAATATGTGCAATTCGTCGCGAACAGCGATTTTCGCTCGCTTGATTGCTGCTCTCGCTGCGCTCGAGCAGCAAACTTCAAGCTCGCGAGAAATCGCCCTTGTTCTCCACTCGTTGCACAATATACTATTTTTTATTTTCTGAAAAAAATTATAGCGACTTCCAGAAAGTTTTAGCGAACATGAGACCTTTTGGAAAAAGTTCCTTTTTCCATCTGGAATCCACAAAAAAATTTGCAGAAAATTAAAAAATGACGTTTTTGAGAAAATTGACTTTTTTGATATTTTAAAAAATGGCCGCCATTTTGTTAATTTTCAAAATTTTTTAAATTTTCAAGTTTGTAAAGAAAGAGTATGAAAAACACTACTAAAATCAAGTAACAGGATTAAAAAATATTAATTTTTGTAAAAACTAGAAATATTTAAAAATAATTTTTCAGATGTTTAGCTCTAAAATCACTATGTATCTTAAAATTTTCAAATACTCATAACTCTGCGAAAAAATTTTTTTTCGCCAAACGAAAAAATACATATCTCTTGATTTGTCCTAAAAAACAAGGAAAATCACATTAAACTTGATTTAGAATTTTCAACCTATTCGCCTTGCATGAATTGAAATAGAAACAGCCAATTATATTCAAGATCAAAATAACATTCCGTTAATTTATCATGTAGCCAGGTACTCATCGAAGAGAATTATTGAATGAAACGCAGAAGACGTAGAAAGAGATAGGTCAATTGTGCTAAATTACTCAACTGTGATGGCCCGATTAGCAAAAGGATCAAATCCTGCGTATAGAAAAAAGCACTACTGGTGACTAAATTAGAGAAAAAAAATTATTGTATATACGTATGTAAAAATTGAGACGAAAATGTATTGATAATTGATGTGCTAAATGAAATAATTTTTAAAAGTATTTTTATGACAAATAAAATAATTTTAGTTAGTTTCTTGAAAGGAAAAATTGTATGATTTTGAATTTTAGGGAACTAGATATTTACTGAATTTTTCTTTTTTTTATAACCAAAAGCAGGATGACCACTTTTTATACCGGGGGTAGTTTTTTTATGGTCAATATGCGAGAATAGAAATATGTATATCAAAGTTTAGTAATATGAATGAGACAGTATAAATTATGATAAAAAAATATTAGAAATAACAAAATGAATTTTATTCGGCGAGTGACCTGTGAGTCCGATTGAAGACTGATTACATATTATAATATGAAATCTCGGTATTGATATTGTTGAATGGCGTTTTTCGTTATTTATTCCGCCAATTAATACTTGTAACTTTATGTGTTGTTAATTAATTAATTGAAAAAAGATAAGACGCCGGACTTCCCTCCTTGGGTACGCGAGTTCTGTTCCAGCCGCCGTCGATTTTTCTCTAATATGATTTTTTCTATTTCAGAAATTTAATGTAAATTGTATGTGACCTTCAAGGATAAAAGTGTGTGTGTGTGCACGTGTCAAGGAGGGGAAGCAGATTAGTTTTTTTCTAGCATTTGTCTAACTTTTCGATTTTCTTGAACAGTTCCCAACTTTTTCAAGAACAGTTTGCCAAGAAGTGGTGAAATAGTAGATGACATATTCAAACAAGGTAACGGTTAGGTTTCTAGGAACTACCCGTCGTATCCAAGAGTTATTTAAAAAAAATACCCAAATCGGTCAAACATAAAAACTACTTTTTAGAATTTTCTTTTCAAATGTTCCAATATTTGGGACATTTATCACTCTTATATAGGACAACAAATTACCAAAATATCAAGTCAATCCCAGAACTTTTTTTGGGGGGTCCCCTTCAAAAATTTTGCCCCTGGTGTCTAAGCGTTTCATTAGATCAATTCATTTACAAAATTTTCATTTAAGTTATGTACTTCATATCAACAGACATAAAGTAATATAGACAAATTTTGAATAGGTTAGTAAGATTAAAAATATTGTTTTATTTACGGTATTCCTAAATATTAATTTATTGCAGTAAACATATTTTATATTTATTTTGAAATAGTTTTACTCTTATCGTCATTTTAAACAATTTGAAAATTGTTATATTAATATGCACAATTTTCATGAAAACAAAGAACTTTTTGAAAGCATATTTTTTCCATTCAATTTTAAAAAACAGATTTCCCTTTTTATTATTATTACTGCACTATTGTCTATTCCTTTAAAAGTCACATGCATATAATTTTAAGTAGTACATTGTGCAACTAGTGGTGAAACGGGTGATTTTTGGAACAAAATCATTTTTTAACGCGAGTTGTACACAACGTTACTCCAATGCCTTGCAAGGAAAGATTTCTTCGTAAGTTTCCCATAATTTTATTTTAACCCATTAAGTCCAATGAAGAAACCAGCCATTGTATTAAAAAACTAACAATTGAATTCATAGGCAAATGGAAAAATGGGTTAACATGTGATTATATTTAATATAATAACGTAAGAATGTTTTGATTGGGGGAGGAGTTTCTAACAAAAAAAGTACTCCTGTCAGAACGTCAGGCGTTGCAGAAAAATATTCTATCCCACAAAATGTTGAAATGAAATATTTAACATATTATTAACACAATTTCAACAATTTATAAAAATCTATTTCCATAAGTGACCATATTTTAAAAATAATTTGAGCGGATGGGAAGAAGTCAGGCATTATTAAGAGTCTTTAGTCTGCTTACTGTTACCAGACTGGTACTATCGATATCCGCTGCGATCGTGTGCTAATAGAGTTCTTCGCACCCGCTCATATTATAAAAAGTATTATTTAAAATATAAAAATAGTAGTGGAAATGAACTTACTATTGAAGTTTTGAGAGGAGTTGTGTTGTTGTTGATTATGTTTACTTTGGTAGTTTATCTGATGGCGATTTTGATTTGGGTAGAAAGTAGATGGATTGCGTTGATTATGACGATTATAACTTATAGCAGGTGATGGCGAGAAGCCATTGGGACTAAAAGATGTAATTCCAAAGGGGGGAGAAGTAAGTGGAATACTGCTCACCATATCCATATCCAACGAACTGCGTGCAGTTCGTCGCAAAAAATCATTACAAATGCGATCTTCGCGTCTGTGATAACTACCACTTCTGGACGATTCATCGTTGTCATTGCGAATCTGATTTATGGGCATTGGACCCTCAGTACTAGTAGCTTTGCGCGGTATCCAGCCGTCACGACGTAATTCAATCACGTCGCGCAGCATGAATCGAATACGTAAAGGGAGATCACTTCTCTCCGCCAATTGACTCATACGTTTGAAGTATTGTTCCATAAGTCCTTGACCAACGTGCGTATCAAGAATACGCCCGCATGTACGCATGATTTGGCAGAGGCATTCTATGTCCTCAGCCATGTCCCCCCGGGATCCTCCACGCTTTCTCTCCACCAACTGCTTAATGCACAGATGTAAAATTTTATCTGAAACAATTTCCAATTTGCCAAGTTCTCCAATGAATTTAATATTGCCAAGCATCTTACGCTTAGCCACTTGGCGTCGTTCTTCTTCTTCTGTTCCGAGATCATCTTGATTATCAAATGCTTCTGTGGCTTTGGATCTGTTTTCGAATTCAATTTTGCATTTTTTGAGTAAAAGCAGCTCAAATGTTGACTGTGGTTTCTGTCCATCGACGGTTGGATGTGGAGCTTCAAAGTTCGGTGCCTCTTCTGCCAATCGTTTGCACAGCTGTGCGTACATAGAACTGTATTTCGGTTCATCTAGTGCTTTTTCAAAGATCTGTAATAAAAAAATGATCAAAATTACAAATACATTAATTTCAAAAACCGTTTCTCAGTCCCATTTAGAAGGTCGTATTTAAACTTTACTTCAATTTTTTAATTTATGTAAGACATTAGTGAAAGAAAATTTTTTAAAATGCATACGTTTAGTATCTTATTAATCACTTTCAAATGGAATCACTGACTTCGTATTTGAAGACATGTTTTGGATAGTAAATTAAATATAGAATACAAAGACCACAACACCAATTTTAAAATACCTGAAATTCTAATTAAAAATTTAAATACAAGTATGTTAAAGAATAACTTGTCTAATAATTATTTTCTTGTTGATCTTTTTTTTCTTGATTGACTCATGACATTCATTTTTCAAAGTGACTGACATATATAAAAACAGTTATGTTCAACAAGGTACGTAGCTACTGTTTATGATTTCCTTTTTTATGTCTCCCTATTTCTTCCCTTCTGTCTTCCTTTACGACTCAACATCAAATTTACTGTTTCGATTGATTCGCTTTGATATACTACACTTCTAAAATGTTTTGAAAAAAAACTTTTGCGTTGATTGATACATATACAAAAATCTGTTCTCTATTCACTCGTTCCATTCCTAACCTAGTTATAGTTGGCGCTTATATTGGCGTTGTGGTGATTCAGAGTGTCTAACAAGGATTGAGAAAAAAATTCCCTGACTTTTTACTAATTTTATTTCTTGTTTCTTGGGCCAAAAATATGGTAACTGACATATTTAACAATAAATTAATATTTAATGATTGAAGCAAACAATAATAAAAATCTTCTAAGTTTTGTTAGATTAAAAAAAATTCTATTCACAAGAAATTTTAATTTTTCTATAAATTTTTAGAAATTTCCCTGATTTTTAATGAAATTTTCTGACATCCCCTGACTTTTCTATAACCAAAAATCTCTGACTTCCCTGTCCGTAAGACACCTTGTGATTAGCCTTTTCATTTAAAGAACTTACACTGTGCAAGCACAAAATATATAATACTTTTAACAGTTTTTTGCTCTGCTTGTAGAAAACATTCAATGTTGGTCATTAAAATTTTTAGAAAACAGCATTGTTATTGCGTGGACAAAGTTTATTAATGTGTATTGTATTTTAAAATTTCAATTCTGTTGATCAAAAATGACATTAGTTATTTGTAGTTTCAATAAATAAGCAATTTTATTGAATGCCAATTGTGTAAGAAGATAATTATGTTAAAACTTATTTCTGCTGAATGACAATTAGGTTGCTTTTTAGGATCGCAAAATGGCTATTTGTTTGAGCGACAGTTACGTTAATTGTAAATTTTGTTTCATCTCCTGTCGGTAAAATGTAAATGACAATTACATTTCTTGACATACTATTAAAATATCAATTCTGTTGCCAGCCAGATATATTAAATAACAATTCTATTAACAAAATAAACTATTTTGTTGTTACATGTCAGGTTGTCAAAATAATTCGACAACAAAAATTAAATTTCAATTAGTTACGTGACTATTCTGTTAAATTTCAAAATAATTTATAAGAGTTTCTTCGGAGGCACTTGTAAAGAGAATAGTAAACCATAAGACAAGTGTGTGTTAATAATAAATTAATTAATTACATCATTAAATTATTTCTACTAACCTTGTTCATTGCTCACAAAACTTGATATTAATAAACAAATATGCTCTTCACGTTCTAACAAAAAATTAAAATTGCATTCTATTCCTTAAATGTCTCCGAGTGTAAAACCGTTTCGAAAAAAATGAGCCTCAATTAGAAAATAAGTTATTAATTAAAAACTACAGCTGTATAGTGCCTTATATGACGTTAAACTCACCTCGCGCACATTGGCATTTTTTACAATTTACTGTTCAGTATTCTCTGTAACTTACAAATTTTATCGGATTTTCATGTGCTTGGTCTTAAATTAAAAGGGATAAAATTTCTAAATTAGTCCAGATGAACACCAGACAAATAATAATGTATAATACAATTTATTTAATTTGTTGCAAACAATGTTAATTGACAAATAGATAACTTTGGTTCTTTTTTATAAAATAAGTTTTTTTTGCAGACAAATTTATATTTATTTAAGTAATCTATGTCAATTTTAATAACAAATTATTTAAAATTTAAAAATTATTATTGTTATTAGCAATCATCATTAATAAAAATCTAGTTATCATTAATCAAGTAGAGCTTTACATGACTTTAAATTAGTTAAGATATGAAAAAAAAATTTCTTTTTTGCAGGAATAAGCCATTTACTTGTTTAAAAAGTAAATAATTTATTTAAAACAAATGTAATTGTTTGTGCTAACAAACTTTTAAAGTTTCTGAAAGAATGTACGTATTATATAAGAGGCATTTCATTTCAAACCGTTCCACCGACAAAAACAATCGCAAGGAGACATATTTTCTAATAATTTTTATTATATAATTCTTTAATTGTTTATAATATATTATACACTGATTCAAATGAGAATTTCATGAGCTTTCTATTGCTATTTTTATTATTTAAAATTTTTGCCAATTTCGTAGAGAAATTGCTGTTTGAAATGTTAATCTCTTAATATCTTAAAACACCCCCCCGCCGATTTTTATCAAAATTATATGATAATAAAGCGTAAATTCCCTAGTTTCTATTCTCATTTGATATATTATGGACATTTGATGGGATTAATAAAAAAAAATTGTTTAAAAATGTGTTTTTGATAAATTTGACAAATAGTACGAAATTGAATGTAAGTTGAATGGGTTAAGGTTCAACTTCAAACTATTTGTCAAATTTTTCAAAAACACATTTTTTAAACAATTTTTTTTCTATTAATCCCATCAAATGTCCATAATATATCAAATGAGAATAGAAACTAGGGAATTTACGCTTTATTATTATATAATTTTGATAAAAATCGGCGGGGGGGTGTTTTAAGATATTAAGAGATTAACATTTCAAACAGCAATTTCTCTACGAAATTGGCAAAAATTTAAAATAATAAAAATAGCAATAGAAAGCTCATGAAATTCTCTTTTGAATCAGTGTATAATATATTATAAACAATTAAAGAATAATATAATAAAAATTATTAGAAAATATGTTTCCTTGCGATTGTTTTTGTCGGTGGAACGGTTTGAAATGAAATGCCTCATAAACATTTTATGTTTAAAAAATGCCTAAAATGTTTACAAATGTCTAAGAAACTAGATTATTGTTCATAATAATTGTTTATAACAATAAAAATTTTTAAATTTAAAATCATATTTTAATAAAATAGGCATAGATTACTTAAATAAATATAAATTTTGTGCAGTTATTTTATTTGGATTTATAATTTTAGTGTGATATTATATAGTTTAATAATCTCATATATTCCAAAACAAAGAAAATTCCTTGCATATGTATTGGATAGTTTTTTATTTGTTTTTGAATATATGAGATTATCAAACAATATAATACTACATTAAATATATATGGGTGATTCTCCCGAAATACTCCTTTTTGTGAGTTACAAACAGAAAAGAAAAAAAATTATTATTTATGGATTAATGCAGTCAATTATATTGAGCTTTCAAAAATCTACCACCTCTATAGCACGATCATGCTAACTTTTAGCTTTTAAAGTATATATTTTAAATTAAAATTTACAAAATATATTTTTTTATTTACAAAAAATTATTTAATAATCATAATTTATTAATATTATCTATAAATTTTATAGATTTTGAAATAGGGTAAACCAGACAGTAGTCGGCCACCCTACAGTAGTCGGCCACTTTTCAAGTTTGAATAGCTATAAAACTGTACGAGATAAAAATATGTTCAAAGTTACTAATCATTTCTAAGATGATCGTAAACAAATGTAAACTTTTTTAATAGAACAAAAAAATTTTTTTGACGGTTTTTGAAAGCTTTTAAAAGTGGCCGATTACTGTCGGTTTAGATGGCCGATTACTGTCGGATTCTTACTTGTTTATTTACTAATTTTTTTTTACGAATAAAAAATTTTTTTTCATGAACATGATTGGTTTAATAGTTTTGTGTGATCGTAAGGAACAACATCACATTAAAAGAATTCGAAAAAAATATGATTTGCTCTTTTAAAACAGCGTTAATTAAAAAGATTGCTTTTAGGTGGCCGACTACTGTCGGATTCTAACTTTTTTTTTGTGAATTTTTTTAACGAATATGAAATTTTTTTTTGTAAACATTATTGGTATACTAGTTTTGTAGGAGCATTAGGAACAATTACTTATGAAAGAAATTTTCCAAAAATTTTAATTGTAATTTTTAAACAATATTCATTAAAAAGATTTTCTTAAGTGGCCGACTACTGTCTGGTTTACCCTACTTACAGTTATCAAACATCTCTTTTAACAATTGGCAAAAATTATTTTTCATACATTTTAGGTTCACTTTTTACTGGCAGTTTGTAAACAATCGACAATCATATCAATTTTTAATTTTTATTCAAAAAAGTGAGAGGAATGACAATTTCAACATTTTTTAATTTTATTTAATTGACAAATAATTTTCCTTCCTATCATGTTTATAAAGGATAACTTTCTGTGAAAAAAATTTGTGATCAATTTATATATATATTAATATTGTGTTTATTAGGGGTGAGAGGAATGACGCTTTAGGTTGTGAAACTCTGCTTATGTCTCAATTTTTATTTTTTTAACGCAAAATAATGACATTTTTTAAAAAGTAACTTAAGAAATTAATATTAGAGATGTTAATTTAAATATTGATCACAATAATTAATCAATATCTCTACCCACAGCAAAAATATTGGATAATATTCAACGAGTGAGAGGAATGACGCGGTACTACATGACAAATTTCATTTTCTATATTTAAAAAAAAATAACACGACATATTTTATTCATATTTTAGAAAATTATTCTTAAATATCATGACTTTTAGAAAAAATTGATAAAGTACCTATTTTCATTTTTTAAATAATTATTTTACGTATTGGAAAAATGAAATCACTTAGATGACAGGTTAGAAAATCGATTTTGAGGTGGTAAAATATTTTTAAAATGTATTAAACAATAAAATCTTACAACTTTTTCTTGCAGAACATTTAGACAAAGTGATAAAATAAGGAAATATAACTTGGTATTTCCCCAAATGATCATAATTATTTAGAAAATCTTGACTACATGCAAAATGACTTTTTTTGGAGAATCACCCATATTTGTCTGTAAAAAAAATTTGTTTATAAAAAAGAACCAAAGTTATCTATTTGTTAATTAACATTGTTTGCAACAATTTAAATAAATTGTATTATACATTATTATTTGTCTGGTGTTCATCTGGTCTAATTTAAATTGATTTCAATCATCTGCAATAAAAAATAGAAAAAACATGATTTTTTCTATTTTTCTATTCCCTTTAATTTAAGACAAAGACTATGAAAATCCGATAAAATTTGTAGGTTACAGAGAATATTGAACAGTAAATTGTAAAAAATGCCAATGTGCGCGAGGCGAGTTTAACGTCATATAAGGCCCTATACAGCTGTAGTTTGTAATTAATAATTTTTTTTCTAATTGAGGCTCATTTTTTTTGAAACGGTTTTACACTCGGAGACATTTAAGGAATAGAATTCAATTTTAATTTATTTGTTAGGACGCGAAGAACATATTTGTTTATCAACATTTTATAATCAAATTACATAAAAAAATACAAAAAAGGAAAAAAATTAAAAACAAAAAATATATTCAAATAGTGCAATTCAAGACGAAAAAAACCCATATTTCATTTTTAAAATCCGCCAACTAGAACTCGATAAAAAAATTTGTTAATTTAGCAGTACTAAGAAATTCAATTGTTACTAACTTTTACAAAAAAATTTTTTTGGCTTAATATTATTAGGGATTATTTTATCCATATTAAGAGTAAAAAAAAAATTATTTTGGTTCAAAAAGAAAATTTTTTAGTTTTAGGTGATCCGTTTGAGAAATTCTGGCCCATATATGTTCTATTACCTGCGCTGCGTATAACACTTTGCAGGATTTTACTCGTTATCTTGTTTATTGATCAAATTAAACTATTGCTCACCAATAAATTATATAAATCATTTTTTGTTTGTTTATTATAGTGAAGTGTATAAGAAATAATTAAAAATTTATTAGATCAAAGCAATTTGAATACGAATTAGAAATTATGAGCTTCATTACTTTGAAAAATATATTCACCTTCATTAACTAGTTAAATTTTGCTATTTTCAATTAATATTAGTTAAATTAAGTGAAACAATTAAGCCGCTGGATCATAGATAGGCGCGTAAATTTTTCTAGGCCGAAATCTAAGTCTCGAGGACACTCATCGCTCATATTTTTTTCATATGAAATTTTTTTTCTATTTATTATCGTTTTCAAAACTGAAACTCATTTCGTTTAAAAGGTAAAATAAAATAAACAAGCTTTTATATACTGGTATTAAATTTTTACTTATAATGTAGTCTTTTTATTAAATAATAAGAATAAAGCTATTCTATGGGACAGTAGGGGACATTTTGTTCTTTTTTTTATTCACAACATAAATGGGGGATTTCACGTTAAGTAATTCAGGCCTCATGCGTTTACATGTCATACTTCGCTGATTTATAATTTACTTAAGGAAAAAGTGTGATTTTCACAAAATATGTTTTGGAAAGATTTTTTCGTGTAACTTTTCAATGCTGATTGAAAGTTAAAAAATTAATATTAATTTTCATTTTTTTGTAAAATCGGTATTTTTTTATTAATTTTTTTTATTTAGAAAGAAAGCTGAGCTTTTTTCGGATCAAAAACACTTTTATCCAAAATGGAACTAAAACGATTAATAAATAAAAAATAACATTTTCTTTCGCGGTAAAACAACGACGCGCCGCGTCACGCTCTTGTGCGCTGAGTTTTAACGTTTATTTTCCAATTCTGGATAAACACTCAGCTTTTTACAGAGTTGATACTGTTACTATTAAGGCGCCTGCATTATGCTCACCGAAGAATTTTGAAAAAAATTTAATGAAAATATTTATCTAATAAAATATGTTAGCACTATTTACATAAAAGGTTATAAAATATTGAAAATGGTGAGTGTTAAATGGATACCTATTACTTATTTGGAGGATTAGTTTAACTAATGAGTTTAATTTCCAAAAATTAAAATGAAATTTAAAAAAAAATTAAATAAAAATAATTATTAATTTAATAAAATATTTTGACGCTAATTACAAAAAAGGTAATAAAATATTGAAAGTGGTAGTGTTAAATGGATGCCTGTTACTTTTTTGAAGGAATCGTTAAACTAATGGTTTTAATTTTACACGATTATTATTACCTTTTATGTAAACAGTGCTAACATATTTTATTAGATAAATATTTTCATTAAATTTTTTCAAAATTCTTCGGTGAGCATAATGCAGGCGCCTTAATAGTAACAGTCTAAATTTTGTAAAAAGCTGAGTGTTTATACAGAATTGGAAAATAAACGTTAAAACTCAGCGCACAAGAGCGTGACGCGGCGCGTCGTTGTTTTACCGCGAAAGAAAATGTTATTTTTTATTTATTAATCGTTTTAGTACCATTTTGGATAAAAGTGTTTTTGATCCGAAAAAAGCTCAGCTTTCTTTCTAAATAAAAAAAATTAATAAAAAAATACCGATTTTACAAAAAAATGAAAATTAATATTAATTTTTTAATTTTACTAAAATAACCATTGAAAATTATAGAAAAAACCTTTCCAAAACCCATTTTGTGAAAATCACATTTTTTTAAATTAACTATAAGTCAGCAATTACAAGAGATATAAAGTATTTACTTACCATTTCACGGACGAGACAGTAGTGGACAACTATGTTACAATCCTTAATTAATTATTTTTCTGCTCGACTATATAGTGCAAGTGCCTCAAGGACAGGGACAGAAGGAAACATTTAGTCTGCTTTTTAGTGTGCATTTCGTTTTGAAGCACCTCAAAGTTTTTTTAAGTTATTAAAAAATGAGGGTATGTTAGATATTAATCAAACATATCAAACAGTATTCATTTTCTTTGACTAAGGAACATAAATTTTACCTTTTAAATGAAATGAGCCATGTATCTAAAATATTTAAATTCAGAAATTGAATTTTGCATGTCCAGGGGACTTAGATTTCGGCCGAGAAAGACTTACGTGCCTCTCTTGTCAATTTCGTAAATTTTTACACACAAGTTGTTTCATTTTTTAAACTTGAAACATAATTTACAAAAATTAGGTACAAGGAGAAAATTTGTTCCTTATATTTTACTGAATTTTTCAGTAAAGTTGGGATATAGTGGCATAACAGTAATTTTTAATAATTTTTAAATTATTTTTTCATGAATAATATTTAAAATTTAATGCCAAATCTTTATTCCTTACAAACTAGTACTGTAAAAGTTCAAACGAAATTGAAACTGAATGTTTAATAAAAATTAAATAAAATTTTTACGTTTCTTTTGAACACCTCCTTGATGGTCACTAACGTTTCAGGAACAGTTCGGTAAAACTTTCTTGACTTGACTCGAGTGTTAGTTTTCAGGATTGAAATACTTTATAAAATGCCCCGTAGTAAAAAAAACTTTGACATTAATAGTTAGTTGTTTTTAACTTATTTGTACTAATTAACTAATAATTAATAATTGAGCTGCCGGATCAAAGAAGGGCACATAAACTCGCCGCGCTGAAAAACGTTGGCCCCTGGACACTTAAAATTAAACTTTTGATTTTAAATGTTTATTATGCATATCCTTATAGAAAATTTGATTGCGCATCTTTTTTTCATATAAAATTTTTTTCTATCTATTACCGTTTTCGAAATAATAAAGAAAAACCATTTTTTTGAAAACATGAAATTTAATTAAATTTTTCACTTCAACCCGCGATATTTCAGTCAATTTTGCATATTTTTCAATATCACAAAAACTAAATTACTCGTTGAAATATCCTGAGAATGATGAAAAAAGAAAAAAATTGTTTTAATTAGAAATAAAATTGTTATTAATTTTCTTCTAAACAATTGAAAAAATCGTGAAGTGCAATTTTCACGGGCTTCGTTTAACGGGCGAATTTTAAGCAACAACAAACTTTCAGTGAGAAAGTTGTTTATTGTAGTCCAAAGAAGTTTTTTGTAAAGTTATATTACAATTGAATAATTAGTAAAAATTAGTGAATGTTTAAAGTTGCGCGAGCGGCTGAACGGATGGTTTGTTTTGATTTACTTAACCTCTAAAGGCGAAACAACGCTGTGACATATTCAGTCGAGCTTCTTTCAACAAACGGGCGTCACACGTTGAGCCGCGCGTGCAACTTTAAACATTCACTAATTTTTACTAATTATTCAATTGTAATATAACTTTACAAAAAACTTCTTTGGACTACAATAAACAACTTTCTCACTGAAAGTTTGTTGTTGCTTAAAATTCGCCCGTTAAACGAAGCCCGTGAAAATTGCACTTCACGATTTTTTCAATTGTTTAGAAGAAAATTAATAACAATTTTATTTCTAATTAAAACAATTTTTTTCTTTTTTCATCATTCTCAGGATATTTCAACGAGTAATTTAGTTTTTGTGATATTGAAAAATATGCAAAATTGACTGAAATATCGCGGGTTGAAGTAAAAAATTTAATTAAATTTCATGTTTTCAAAAAAATGGTTTTTCTTTATTATTTCGAAAACGGTAATAGATAGAAAAAAATTTTATATGAAAAAAAGATGCGCAATCAAATTTTCTATAAGGATATGCATAATAAACATTTAAAATCAAAAGTTTAATTTTAAGTGTCCAGGGGCCAACGTTTTTCAGCGCGGCGAGTTTATGTGCCCTTCTTTGATCCGGCAGCTCAATTTCATTTATAGCAGAAACCGCTTCTGAAACGAAAATAAATAGAAAATTATTTTCGTTTTAGTTATTAAATAACCCAAAAACAAAAGTATTTGATACTATTAAGTTTCGTGTCAACTCGAAACAAAAGATTGGAAAGCATAATAATTTAGTGACAATCACAGAAAACTTGTTTCCCCATACTTATCTAACTAGAGCAACGTAAGTAATTAATGTAAATTACGAGGCTATAGTAATTTACATAATTAAAGTAAGGTACGTGTGTTACGTAACCAGAGTAAATAACGTAACTAGAATAACTTACGTAATTTAGCAATTTCACGTAAGTTACGTAACTGGAATAATTTACGTAAAGAATCCAACTTACGTAAGTTACGTAACTAGAATGAATTACGTAATTTATCAATTTAACATAACTGGAATAACTTACGTAAAGAATCCAACTTACGTAAGTTACATAAATTCATAAATTGCATAAGTTATTCTAGTTACGTAAGTTGGATCCTTTACGTAAGTTACTGAAGTTACGTTATTTACTCTGGTTACGCATCATAAGTAAACTTACTTTAATTATGTAAATTACTATAGCTACGTAATTTACTCTGGTTACGTAAGTTACATTAATTACTTAAGTTGCTCTAGAGACGTAAGTCAGGGGAAACATTTTTTTGTGATTGACACCAAATAATTATGTTATTTAATCTTTTGTTTCGAGTTGGCACGAAACTTAATTCAATAAGTTGATTTAGTTTCGAGTTGACACTAAAGTAATATTTAAACAGTAATTTAGTTTCGAGTCGACACGAAACTAAATACACTTTATTAGTTTAGTTTTGTGTCGACTTGAAACTAAAATCACTTTGTTAATTTCGTTTCGTGCCATCTCAAAAACTAAAAAGAATCTAAACTTTCGAGACGGTCCCTGATTTATAGTAACAATAATACTAAAATTGATTATTTTAATCATTTTAATAAAAATTTAAGAATAATAAGAATTTTAATAAACTATTGTTTTATTACATAAAATATAAATTTAAACATTTTCCTTTATAACAATAAAAACATATTTTAAAACTATTTCAGAAATTGACCGTGAATAAAGTTAGAAATTATTTATTAATACTCTCTACATTTGAATCAGCGAAAATTTCACTGATTCTCTCAGTGACTTAAATTTCCACTGAAAAGTCAGTGACGTTCACTGAATCATCAGTGGCTTATCGCGTCTACGCGTATACAGTGCGTTAGAATATGCGCAATCTGCCACTGCATTCTGTAGATGAGAAAAGTTAGGTGAGCGTTGAGATGATTTTGGCGATTGTGTCTGATTTTATTCAAAAACTTATTGTTCTCAAAAAGATTCTTGTTCACAGTTTTAGGCAAGAAAGATTAAAATAATAAAAATAAGTGACTTTGTACATTTATTTACAGTTAGTAATATAAAATTTTAAAAAATTATATACCTACATAGAGAAAGAAAGTATATTAAAATTTGTAAAAGTAATTTATAAATTAGGAATAAAAATGCAACAAAGCGAAATTTTTATATAAAAAATACTAAACTTTAAAAAAACTTATTTTAAATTTAGTATAATTAATATCAAGGATATTAATTAAATTTTAATACTTTACTAAATGTCACAAAAATTTTTTTAAGTTTAGTATTTTTTATTCCAAAAAATCTCTTTGTCGCACTTTTTCCCCAATTTGTAAAATATTTTTACAAAATTTATTTAACCGTCTGTAGAGTGAAAGACCATTTATTCAATCAATGGAAATACGAACTCTCCAGAAATTGCTTATTAAATAAATGGAATAAGAAAATCACTGATTGTATGAGTGGAAAAAAATAAATCACTGATCGATTCAGCGAGTAGTCGCTGATTCCCAGCTGCATACTCTGGGCTGATTAAAACAGCGATTATTCGCTGGTAAGGGGTCTTCCATAAACCACGTGGCCCATTTAGGGGGAGGGGGGGTGTCAGCAAAATGCTACTCTTGACCACGAGAGGGGGGGAGGGGTTCCTCTTCATGACACGTGGCTTTATTTTACATTTCTTTTCGAATTTACGCGGGCTATGTCGAACGCAAACTAAACGACGGAACGAACCGAACTCCGAAGAATCGCGCTCATGCGCATTGTTGCTTCGCTTCGCCTACAGTTTGTTCCAAAAAAAGTATAGATGATTTTTTTATTTTTTGCAACTACTGTTTATGAATTTGAATTTTTCTCACAAGCGGTGAAATAAAATTCAGATTCATATATAAGGATAGTTGAAACTTTCTGAAGCAATAATGTAAAGCGTGCGATGTATGTATTAATGTATGCGTTTAGAATGTACTGTAGGCAGGTGTATTGAATAAGTATTTGTTCGTAAATAATTATAGGCGGTTTAGGTAGTGATTAAAGTAGGTAAAATGAGATTTATGTCAGTATTACTATAGAACTACTGCAATGACATTATTTTTTATTCTTCAAGTTTTACCGAACTATTCAGTAATTCAATGAATATAAATTTTACTGAACATTGTACCTTACGTTTTACAGAACTTTCAATAATACTAAGTATACACGGAGAGACTTTTAGTTAGAAAAATTATTTTATCATATTTTGATATTTCTAATAAAACGTAAGAATTTAGGGATAATCGAGGTATAGTTAGAAGAATTCTAATAAAGATTATGAAAAGACATAGTCAACGTCACTTTTGGTAATAAGTCTTAAAGTTTTTTTAATCTTTTCTAAAGCTTTATACTAAAAGTGAAGATTAGGTGACGCTACATATATATAGCATATATATATATATGTAGGGTTATACAAAATGCGTTACTAGGCACGTGTATACTTATATAATACATATGTAGGGTAAACCAGACAGTAGTCGGCCACTTAAGAAAATCTTTTTAATGAATATTGTTTAAAAATTACAATTAAAATTTTTGGAAAATTTCTTTCATAAGTAATTGTTCCTAATGCTCCTACAAAACTAGTATACCAATAATGTTTACAAAAAAAAATTTCATATTCGTTAAAAAAATTCACAAAAAAAAAGTTAGAATCCGACAGTAGTCGGCCACCTAAAAGCAATCTTTTTAATTAACGCTGTTTTAAAAGAGCAAATCATATTTTTTTCGAATTCTTTTAATGTGATGTTGTTCCTTACGATCACACAAAACTATTAAACCAATCATGTTCATGAAAAAAAATTTTTTATTCGTAAAAAAAAATTAGTAAATAAACAAGTAAGAATCCGACAGTAATCGGCCATCTAAACCGACAGTAATCGGCCACTTTTAAAAGCTTTCAAAAACCGTCAAAAAAATTTTTTTGTTCTATTAAAAAAGTTTACATTTGTTTACGATCATCTTAGAAATGATTAGTAACTTTGAACATATTTTTATCTCGTACAGTTTTATAGCTATTCAAACTTGAAAAGTGGCCGACTACTGTAGGGTGGCCGACTACTGTCTGGTTTACCCTATTTAAATTAATATATGATTTATCATAATATTATTACACAATTCAATTGTTTAATCACTAATAACTTTTGAAACGTTTTTTACAAAATACTTTCAAGACGATGATGACGCTCGGTTGTTTGCTGAGTGTTCGCCTAACATTAACTGTCTTCGGTTGTGGACGGAACTGTTCGGAAACCTTCGTGAAAATATTCTAATAAAATTTTGTAAAAATTCAAACTACTCACCATTTCAGAGCGTGTTAATATTAAAAATAATACAGTATCTAAATTTTTTTTACATTTAATAGTTTTCAAAATAGTGGGTTTACAAATATAAATATTAGATTGTATTATAAATATGTTCCATATTCTCTTATTTGCAATTGTCTTAACATCAAATGATATTCTTTCTAAACTTTTATACTAACTTCTGTTCCCTAAAAATTACAATAGTAGATAAAAAAATAACACTACTTATTATTATAATAAGAACTATCATCATCGTACCTCGATTATCCCTAAATTCTTACGTTTTATTAGAAATATCGAAATACAATAAAGTAATTTTTGTAACTAAAAGTCTCTCCGTGTAGTGAACACTTACCCTACGTTTTACCGAACTATACAATAAATATAACTTTTACCGAATACTGTGCCTTACGTTTTACTGAATTTTTAATAAAACTGAGTATAGTGTACACTTACCCTACGTTTTACTGAATTGTAAGTGAAGGGCTAATACATGTACCGTAAGGTATATGCTTTTTACATTATTTTTCAATGCAATTACTTTTACAGTCTTGTTCTTTAAAAATTACAGTTTTAACATTTCATCCCAGTTTTACCGAACGAAGTTCGGTAAAATTTCAAGAATAAATTTTCTCCGTGTACATTATCAAATTTTAAATAAGTTCTTTTAAAATGAAATATACAGTGAAATAATTTAAAGCACTATGATGCCTTTAGTGTAAGGTAGCAGTAAGTCTGTTTATGGAGCAAATGTTGCTCGTTTAAGAGTATATGTTGCTACTCCTTTAGGAAACAGATATTGCCTCAAAATAGAGTGTACTACTACAACACACTGAAGACAGTGGAGTTAAAAATTCTTTCATTGTTTACTACTTCAATTGGTATGGGTTTTCGATGGATAAAAGTTACAATAATTAAAAACCCTGATGTTGAATTATCAATTAAAGTGGAATCTAACTTTTGCATTTTGTATAAAAATGAGTAAAATTAAATTTTATGAAAATTAATACTACCATTTTTCTCCTTCGATGGCGTTAACAGCAAATTTTTCTTATTTGACACTTGGTGAAAATGCACATAAGTACAAGAAGTACTATTGTATGGGATAAAAATATCAAATCTAGTGACAATAATTTGAAGGCAACTTAGACGTAGAGTAAATTAAACTCATCTTAGTCTCTATTTTTAACCAAAACTAAACATTAAGCAATTATGGAAATAAATTCTTACCAAAAAAATTACTCCTTTAAGAATGACATCTGTATTAAGTTCAACATTGAGTAAATCGTTGCTCAGCTTTGCGAATTTTTCCGGTGTGAGTTTGTTGAGAATTCCGCGCACCTTTCTGAAGATAAGATCATTTCTGCTTTCTGGGGTGAGTGCATCGCGTCTAACAGTAGAAGGAGGGATCCAGCGTCGCTCAGTAGATAGGGAGCGAATTTCGTCCCTGGAAGGCATCGAATTTTTTAGTTTTGAGTTACACTAAATGGGATTGCAACGCGTAGGATTGTTTGAAGTAAAAAGGAAGCAGGTTGCTTTTTAAACTCGTTTAAAGCCAAGGTAATTATGTAAACCCTGACCTTCCTCCCGGGACACGAGCTGCACCCCCCGGTCCTCTGGGGTTATCCGTTGTTGCGTGTGTTTGGTCCCCTGAATGATAAATTACAGGATACAGATATTTTTTTTATTGAATCTGAAACAAACAATTCAATTTATTTTTAAACCACCCATTTCACAAAGTTATAAAACAAGAATACCAATGCTAATTTTCCCAAAAAATTAAATTTTATTTTTGTTTTTGAATTTATAGACTACTATTATTGCTACTGGTGGTAATTGTCTGACCACTATTTTTTGATGATTCTTAAAAAATTTCAAACTTGAAAACAATAATAACTAAAATTTTCTTTTTAATAAAAAATGGTAAAATTAAAAAAAATGACACCTTAACACCAAACAATAATAATTTATTAATCAAATATTTAACAAAAATCTCATTTTCAGTAATTTAACTACATTGTTAATATTTTACGAAGAAAATAATCGTTTTTAAGGTTAATAGGCTCATTTTAATCAAGAGTAGGTGCAGAAAGTGTAGCAAAATGTATGGTAAAACATTCTTTTCTCTTTGCCGGATGTGACGTAATTTTACCATACATTTCGCTACACTTTCTGCACCTACACTAAAAGAATTTCCGCTCGTCTGCTGTGAGGACGAGCGACTTCTGCACATGGGATGTGCACAAGAAGACTAGGGATAAGCGGAACTCAAGGCACATACCATGCGCAGTAGGCAGCACAGCACATGTACCGAAATTCTTTTAGTGTACTCTTAAGGTAGTGTAAAAGTTACACTTAGTGCAGACAACGATCGCATATATAGCTGAAGTTTTTAAATGAACATGGATTTCTATAAGTTTACTAATTCATGTTTATGTCGTAGGCAGTAGGCAACCTGCCTAGGCAGTTGGCCAACCGCGGGCAGTTAGCAGAATGACTGGTTTAAAATGGATTAAATTAGTCATTAAGCCAACTGCCTAGGCAGTTTGCATACTGCCCAAGATCGAATGCCTTCCTCTTTTATCCATTTTTGAATAATGTAAATAAGAAATTTCTAATTGCCTGAAACGTCTTGGGCAGTATTCAAACTGCCTAGGCAGTTGGCTAAATGACTAATTCAATCCATTTTAAACCAGTCATTCTGCTAACTGCCCGCGGTTGGCCAACTGCCTAGGCAGTTTGCCTACTGCCGGATTATGCTATCTGCCTACGACATATATATTATATATATTTAAATTATAACTATAATATAACACTACAAAGTTTATATTACAGGGCTCGGATTGTGCGACGTTTTTTGTGAAAAATACGGCTAATAAAGGCAAATAAGTTTTAAATCACATATCAAGAAATTTAAAACTAGGGGATTGGCGCGCAAAGGGTCGAAGACCCCCTAGTATATATATATATATATAATACACAAAGATATCGCCGCTGCTGTTTAAATATTTTCTGACCTACTGGTCAAGAGTTTCCCGTGGGGGTCCCGGGCGCAGAATAGGCCCCCTGCGATCGGCTGCATGTCGTAAAAGGCGACTAAATGAGACTCGGAGTGTTGCCACTGCTTGCGGTTAGTTCTCGGTTCGTCCCAGGCTTTCTCGCAGAGTAGTGGCTTACGATGATGATGGGCGGCGCCGTGTCGGCCCGGCAAGTCTAATATAGACCGACAACTTCGCCCATTGTTGGTGTCGTCGATTCGAATGGGACACGCCGACAATGGGGCCGTGTTTGACCCGGCAAGAGAATAGGCAATCCGCGGTCACAACTGCGTGTCGTAAGAGACGACTAAGTGACTATCGAACGCATTACGCCCGTCTCGTACGGGCCTGGTGAGACTTCGGTCTGGAAGCAGAACCTCCGCGTGGTCCCCGCTGGTAGTGCACGAGGCTTGCCCTCGTCAATCTCCAGCAAATGGGGCATTGGCGGGGTCAATACGACTGCAACTAACTGCTTCCCCCTTTCATTGGGCACCGGTCTTCTAGCATTTCAGGCATTGCCTATCTTTATCAGAGGTGGTAAAGGAATTTAATGCTTTGAAAGCGTTTTTCCATTCCCCTCTTGTCAGTGGTTGAAAGCTCGCATGCTGAGCTAGAGGTGTGTTCAACGCCTGCCTGAGTGAGTTGCAGGTCCTCAACTCGGGTGGTTACCTGCAGAGTAACCAGGGATTAGAAAGGTCCCGCCCCCGACCCAGGGGTCCCATAGGTAATCCGTGTTGGTTACCATGGGTGGGTAGGCGGTTGGTTGTTAAACGTTAACAACCTTCCGCCGCGTTTGGTGCGAGCGTATCTCGGACTGCGACGCTCGTAGCCGAGCCGTGTGGGTATACCTGTATAGGGAGGCCCTGCACGATAAAGACCCAAAGGCCGCTACTGGTCAAGAGTTGACTAGTAGTTTTTTCCTCTCAAAATTTATATCAATTTTGAGGGCAGTTTTGACCTAGACGTCAAAATTTAACAAACAATATCCGCTATCCTCAAAATTTAGGTCAATTTCGAGGTCAGTTCTGATCTAAACGTCAAAATTTGTCGAACAATCCCCGCTACCCTCAAAATTTAGGTCAATTTTGAAGGCAGTTTTGACCTAAACGTCAAAATTCGACAAACAATTTCCGCTACCCTCAAAATTTAGGTCAGTTTTAGGGCAGTTTTGACCTAAATGTCAAAGAATTTCTGCTACCCTCAAAATTTAGGTCAATTTTAGGGCAGTTTTGACCTACAGGTAAAAAGAGTCCCACAAACGTCTGTTACATTACGTCGAAATCTATATGTAATGTAACATTCTTCTTTTACTTACATGTCATAAACGGCGAAATAATAGCTCTTACTTTATGTCAAAATTCATGTCAGATTTAATTTATCGTTAAAGCTGCAAATAAAAAGGGCCCTAATAATGCCTTTGATGATACGGCAAAATCTATGTCAACTTTAACCAATATTTTTACCTTTAGGTATAAAGAAGTACATCCCGTGTGAAAATTTGTCACGTATCTGCAACGTAACGGTATAGTTTTACTATTTACTGTACAGTTCCGGTATTGTGAAACATTATAGAAACTGTCTATAAATGTAACGTAACGATCATCAAGTTTCTAGATAATTGTACTTTGTGGATCTAGAACAATTTATGTACATCCGAGGCAAATGCTGGAATTTCCAAGCCTTGGTTATTCATTGACAACAAATATTGGACCAATATTAATAATCAATTATTTTCCAGCGCTTTAAAATTAAATTATTAATGAATGGTTATTTCTTGGTTACCAATATTGAACCAACGTTTGAAATTAATATTTTATTAATACAACACATGGAAAATTTATTCAAAAAAGTAAATGTTAAAATGAATGAAAAAATAAAGTACTAGTCTAAAGAAGAAAAAGGAATTAATTTAATTGGGACACTCTATTAAAAACTCTATTAAAAAATCAGACAAAAATAATATTCGTCTTTAAGTTTACTTTACTTATCCTAAGTAATTTCAAACATAAGTAGCGCGGGACTGCTTTCAAAGGCGAACAATTTCCCATTGGGTAGAAATACTCGACGAAAAGTATATATTGTTTTTATGCAAAGCAATTACTGATTTTGGTAATTTAAATATTTTATTTTATATGATAAATAAGTTTTTCATATTGTTTATTATTTAGTTTTGCTAAACAGAATTTATATAGTTGAATAACGTAAAGTAGTTAATGTAGTGAAACTTTACAGAACCTAGAACGCTTAACAATACACGGAAAAAAGTCCACGGATCTCTCGTGAACTAGATTATCACTTTTGGATGGGACACAAAATTTCAAAATTTCCATTCACTTTTGATTAGAAATGGCGAACGTCAACGAATAGCTGAAACAAAGTTAATGAATTTTTGATGAACTGTTAAGGATGAGTAGTTCGTCAAACGTAGAGGTACAAGTTGACGAAAAAACCGTGAACTCGACAGTTTCAGTAGTATGCGCAGTTCGTAATGCGCATCAAATATGGCTGATCAAGCAGTCATCATTCAGTCGGTGTCATCTGTGTTAACGTTCGGGCAAATTCTTAGATGAAAGTTATTATTTAGAATCAGTGTTTTCTATTATTTAGTGAATATTTTTGTGTGCTAATTTTTTTGTGAAACAAATAATTCATAAAATAAATTAAAGGTTACGACAAGGGTCATTTTCTACTTTGCACGGTCCTGAGTTTGACAGCAGACAAAGCTAATCGTGTCGTTTGCAGAATGACAGTGTATGTAGATTTAGCAGTGGCGGTTAGTTGTTAGAAATATTATGTCATAGGGTATAGGGTACTAGGTTCGAATTAAATTTCGTTAACTTTGACGAAAAGTTCGGAAACCATACGCCAATTGGAACGCCATGCCGCTGAAGTGGTTAATGGTTTGCTCTTTCTTTCCCCCTCACTCGGGGGTTTATTGGGATTGCTAATTACGAATCATAAGTCAGATTTTCAAAATTCGTTATGAGGGTCGGAGAAGCCACCAAATAACAAGATTTATGAAAATCTAACAGATTTTTAATTTCTCGTTCGTCATTTATAAAAAACGGATACAATTTTTAGCTACTTGGCCAAAATGTAGCTTATTTCCAGGGATTTTTGAGGTCGCTGATTAAGTACAGAAATTTCCCCTTTTAATTTTCAGAACTATCTTGTGATGATTTCAATTCGAATTCAATGCAATTGAGCACCTGGATCGTAGAAGGGCACGTAAATTTTTCTCGGCCGAAATCGAAGTCCCCTATACACTTAAAATTCAATTTCTGAATTTTATATTTTAAATACACATCCTTATAGAAAATTTCACTACACATCATTTTTTCTTATGAAATTTTTTTGTATCTATTACCGTTATCGAAATATAAGGGAAAAACTGTTTTTTTAAAAAACGAAATTTTAATTGTTTTTTTCACTTCAACTCGCGATAACTCAATCAATTTTTCGAATTTCTTAATGAAACAAAAAAGAAAATATGCGTTATTTTATCCTACGAGTGATTAAAAAAGAAAAATGATGTTTTAATTATAAATAAAAAATGTATTAATTTTTTATTGAGATATTGCAAAATTCGTAAACAGAAATTTTCACTAAGCGGGGAAGTTGAGCAAATTTTGAGCAACAAAAAACTTCCAGCGAAGAAAGTTGTTCATTTAGGTCTCAACAAGTTTTTCCCGTAAGTTACAGTTCAATTAAATAATTAGTTAACAAATGGCGAATGTTAAAAGTCGTTGGCGGCTGAACGCACAGCGCGCGTTTTCTCACCTTATAGTAAGCTGGAGTTTTATTCTGCGTATACATAATGCGGGTGAGAAACGCGCGCTGGGCGTTCAGCCGCCAACGACTTTTAACATTCGCCATTTGCTAACTAATTGTTTAATTGAACTGCAACTTTCGGGAAAAACTTGTTGAGACCTAAATGAGCCACCTTCTCGCTGGAAGTTTTTTGATGCTCAAAATTTGCTCAACTTCCCCGCTTAGTGAAAATTTCTGTTTACAAATTTTGCAATATCTCAATAAAAAATTAATACCTTTTTTATTTATAATTAAAACATCATTTTTTCTTTTTTAATCACTCGTAGGATAAAATAACGCATATTTTCTTTTTTGTTTCATTAAGAAATTCGAAAAATTGATTGTGTTATCGCGAGTTGAAGTGAAAAAAACAATTAAAATTTCGTTTTTTTAAAAAAACAGTTTTTCCCTTATATTTCGAAAACGGTAATAGATACAAAAAAATTTCATAAGAAAAAAAGATGCTCAATGAAATTTCCTATAAGGATATGTACATGAGATATTTAAATTCGAAAGTCGAATTTTGGATGTCCAGGGGACTTTGATTTCGACCGATAAAAATTTACGTGCCCTTCTACGATCCGGCTGCTCAATTTACAACACTAAAATAAACTTTCGGATTATCCTTTGCATTGAATATTATACATTTTCCCACATTAAGAAATAGTATATTGTGCAACGAGTGGAGAACAAGGGCGATTTCTCGCGAGCTTGAAGTTTGCTGCTCGAGCGCAGCGAGAGTAGCAATCAAGCGAGCGAAAATCGCTGTTCGCCACGAAGTGCACATATTACTTTGTCCAACAACTGAAAAACACTTTCTATTAATTTTTCATACTAATTATAATAATTTTATTCATTTATTGTCAGAACTTAACTCTCTAAATCTGAATTAGTAGAAAGTTACTAATGAAATGGTGAAAAGTCGTCTACTAAATGATTTAGCAATAATTCTACTAACAATTAGTAAAATTTTACTAATTGTTAGTAGAGCGTTACTAATTGATTAGTAGAATTCTACTAACAATTAATAAAACTGTTTTATTAATAGTCGATAAAACAGTTTCACTAATTCATTTAGTGAAAAAGTGACTTTCAATTAGTAAAATTCTACTAAAACATTAGTAGAATTTTACTAAAAATTAGTAATATTCTACTAATTAAAAAGGTGAAAGTCGTTCATGAAAACTACTAAAAATTAGTAAAATTTTACTAATTCTTAGTAGAATTCTACTAATTCAGATTTAGAGAGAACATATTAATAATACAATTAATTTTTCAAAATTTTAATTTTTAGTTATAAATTACTTATTTAGGACAAAATTTAACAAAGTTAAAGCAAATTAGAATAGATGTTTATGATTTATTTATAGTGATATGGAACCGAAATAACCACACATAATGTGCCTTTACTCTTTTCACCGCTCATTTCTCCACTGGACAAACGGCCAGTGGAGATATGAGGTACATTTCTCCACTGGTGCCTAGTGCACAATGACTCCATTTCCCCGAAGGCGTTGGACAAAAATCATTTCAAACCTTATATTTTTCTTAGAACCGTAATTTCGCTAGTCTAAATTGTCGAGTGGTAATTTAGAAAAAAGCTGTCATAAAAATGTTTATTAGGCTAAGCATGGATCATCTATCCCTTTAGGATTAGGACCATTGTTCGAGCATAACAATAACTCGTCGTTGTAATTACTCACACATACACACGAACCTTATGAATTTTCTCTACCTCCGCCTTTTTGGGTTTTTCCTATAAATAACCAGTCATAGACAAACCAATCCCTCCTTTGCAAATTTGGCACATCCCTCTCATCTCCAATACTTCAACCTCTTAAAACTTTTTCAAAAAAAAAAAAAAACGTCAGATATAATTTGAACACTGTAAGCAAAGGATAAATCCTTTTTACATAACACAAATCGCGAATTTTAACACTTCACAAAACAACCATTTGTACCTTTGATATTCGTCAAAAATACAGTTTGTAATTAGAGTGAATTTCTCTAATTGTTTTATTTGTTAACCTTTCTAATAATTAACAAAGTAAGTTTAATTAATTCAGAACCATACATTAAAATAAATGTGTGGAAATAACACTATTAAAAATTGTATTGAAAGTAAGTTAATTCTTATAAAGCCTTTTCACCAAATTTTTGGAAAATGATTGAATTTCTGCTAAAAATTTTATTTAAATTTTTGAAAAGAACATTAATAATCCATTAATAAATTAATATAATTCTTTTGAGTTTTAAATCTGAAATTGGTTAAGGGGAGGAATGAGTGAAATTTTTTACTCCTTTAATTTTTTCTTTAAGGTGCTTAATTTTTGTTTGATTAATTTTTTTAAAATGATAATACACTAAAATATATTAAATGAATAATTTTTAATAATTTATTTAGCTAATGCTCGGAAATGATTGAAAAATATAAAATTTGAATTTGTTTTAAAATTTTTATTTTCATGAGTAAATTTTTATATTTTTAATAATCAATGGTATAGGTTTTAAAAAAACTTAATCCTTGAAAAAAATTTTTTTTAATATAATATAATGTCCAAAGCCTTTGCGCAATCTCAAATTTAGTCGATTCAATTGATCTTTTCAGAATGTTTCT
This sequence comes from Leptopilina drosophilae, assembly GCA_032873175.1. NCBI lineage: Eukaryota > Metazoa > Arthropoda > Insecta > Hymenoptera > Figitidae > Leptopilina > Leptopilina drosophilae. The sequence continues at coordinate 23,742,013 of CM065484.1, read as the reverse complement.
CAAAATGAAAATACATTATATCAGCAAACCTGCAAATTTATATTTATATTTTTTTAATATTTATTTTTGAACATTATAACAATAATTTACCTGTAAATTAAAATTTTCACATATAGACTATTTATTCCATTAATATTTAACAATTTTATTTCAATACATTTTAGACATTATCAAGCAAAAAATAATTATTTAAATACTACATATATTTCGATTTTTCTGTTTTGAAAAAGTTTAATTTATTTTTATTTTAATTATAGGGATTTTGATACAATTAATAGTAGCACCATAAAAGCTGCGAAATTTTCCAACGAAACGGAAATTTATTCAGATTTGAGTAGTGAAGATTCACTATCAGACGATGACGAACGCAATTACGATCAAATCTCGGAGGCTGAAAATATTTCTGACGATGACGATCAAGAAGAAGTAGACGAAGATGCTGTCGAGAAAGACTGTTCCGAAGAAGACACATTTAAAAAAAAGTTAAGAAAATGGGCGTTACGTTTTCACATAAGTTTGATAGCCCTAACTGCATTACTCGTATTACTAAAACCATTTGTTCCATTTTCTTTACCACTCGATGCTCGAACTTTAATGGGAACTTTGAGAACTGTGAACATTTCTGATCTTGGTGGAGGTGAATACTTACACTTTGGTCTAGAAAGAGCAGTCAAAGCTATTATTATGGATTATGCGAGAGAAGGCATAGACATAAAAGACATACAATTAATGGTAAATATGGACGGTTTGCCAATTTTCAAAAGTCGAGTGGAAGGTGTTTGGGTGATTTTATGCTCTGAAGTAAATTCAGAAAAAGTGTATCCGGTTGGACTTTTTTATGAAAAAGAAAAGCCCACTGACGCTAATGAGTTTGTACAACAGTTTATTCAGGAACTAATAACCGCAACTAAATATGGATAGTGCTGCCCACGAGACGAGAAGATACGAGATTTTATGTAGTATCGTCTCGGTCTCGTTAAATATTGTAATTTTAAGTATCGGTATCGGTATTGCCAAACATAGTCTCGATATCGTCTCGCTGTCTCGCGAGACTTCAGTTAAGTCGAAGTACATGCATTGAAAAATCGAAATCAAATTTTTTAGTTTTTTTATTTTATAGAATTAACAATCCCTGTAAGTATTACATTCGATACTGAAACCAACCATACACTGAAAAAAATGATAATCTCAATTTCAGGGATGGCAAGCGTAACCGATAACCGAAAAAACAGAAATTTTTAAAAAACCGGAAACTAGAAACCGAAACCGAAAAAAAATTATCTGAAACAGAAAACCGAAACCCGTATTATAAAAATTTAAAACCCTTTATTTTAAAACCTAAGTTTCATTTTTTCGATTTTTTAATATAAAAGTAAAACTGAATATTACACAAAAATTAAAATCTTTTGGTACAAAAAAATAAATGAAAAAGAAATATTGAAGTATGGCATGTCTAATATTGTAAATATTAAGTAGAGGAACCAAATTTGCAGATTACAAATAATTAATTAAAATAAAACAAAAAATTTTTGAAAATAAATTAGAAAAAGATTTTTTTAAATTAATCACCTGTCGGAAAAAATCCCAGGCTGGCGGAGGGCGCGAACCTCGCTCGCACCACCCGCAAAGTCGGAGCTCCAACCAACTGAGCTATTCCGTCGGTATTAATACTCATATTTCATTCTAAGTAATTAAAATGCACACAAATATTTTCATTCATATATTGTCCCGGGATAACAACCGAAATACCGAAACCGAATTTTTTTTAGAAGAATACCGAAAAGAGGAACCCAAAACCGTTAAAATTTCGGTAACAAAAAAATTATTCACTTTAAAAATTTAAAGTCAATGGCAACCGAAATTTTAACGGTTTCGGTTTCCTCTTTTCGCTATTCTTCTCAAAAAAAAGTTAGGTTTCGGTATTTCGGTTACGGTTTTGTTTTCAAAGAATTAGGGTTTCTGTATTTGGGTTTCGGTTTTTAAAGTGAATAATCACCTGGTCAATTTTGACATACATGTATGGTTAGGATGTATGGCTGACACAGCAATACTATATGTCAGTTCAATATCCACCAATATAATATTTGAGAATTGGCTATATTTATGACAGTACCATAAATATATTTTTTTCAGTGTACCAAACTATGACAGTGGCGCTCTTGAAAGGAACGATTAGGCACGATGTTTAAATTCATGAATTTTTTAATTAATACGCAAATCTATTATTTTTTAAAACAGTAGTTAAAAATTTTAATATAAAAAATTGTTAAATATGAATATTTGAAAACATCATTTATAAAAATTCAATAAAAAAAAATAAATAAAACTACATCTTAGTAAGCGAAGAATTTTGAGCTACATCGAGATATTTCGACTTCGAGAATAACGTCAGATAGCTGGAAGGAAAACAAACAGACGGCAAAATGCTATTTTTATGAGAGAAAGTATTTAAAATTCATTAATTTGTAAACAATGAATATTTTTTACAACTTTAAAAATTTAAATTTCAGTTCCTTAAAAATCTCGTTGAGAGTCTCGGTCTAGTGACATATAGTATCGGTATCGTTTGGATTCATCCAAAACTAGTATCGTCTCGATACGATACGAGACCGAGACTAGTCTTGGTATTGTGGGCAGCAATATTTTTAACATAAATACACAGTAGGCCAGTCGTTGGGTCGAAAAAGTGCACAAAAGTGCAACCTGAAAAGTCTTAATAGTTTCTTGTAGTTTGGGGGCCCCATATAAGAGCCCCATGGTTTGCTCTCGATTTCCGGTTGCAAAAAATAGTGTAAACAATCGTCAAAGTTTGAGAAACGTAATTTTTCGATGACCCTTGCTTCCGGTTAAATTTTAGAGGAAAAAGTTGTTATTGAAAGTTGTAGAGCCTAAAAATACCTTTCAAATGACTGGTCATACGTTGAAAAAGGTTTATTAGTTTAGTTGCAAATGAATTTAAACCATCAAAATAGCACTTTTTTAATTGTTTAATAACTTTGTTAATAATTATCGAATTCGTTTATAATTTTCCAGAAATATTCTCCTTGCAAAGCTGAATAAATCCTAAAAAAATTATCTTGATCGGATAAATAGTTTATGCATAATTCCATTTGTTAACTAAAAACATGTAATTTTTCAACGGAATTTCTACACTTTTGGACCTACGAATTTCATTTTTTTATTTTTTAAAGTACACTTGAGGAGTCAAACTTTTATCCCACTTAAATGGAAATTCGATATTTTTTATTTAAATGCATAATAATGGATGTTAAAAAAGGGTACGTTTTTTAGTCATAAACAAATGGAATAACTCAGCCAATTTTCACTTTATCGATTTCGTCTAAAAGGCATTAAATTTCATTTATTATCACAAATATTTTCCAAAAAAAAAATCCGACTTAGCTTTAAGGGGGGGGGGGGGGGGAGTTAGTTTTTTATTGTCAAAAAATTTCTGACTAGTTAATAATTAATATTTTTTAATGAAATTTGCACCACCTACAGTTTAATACATGTATTTTATGAAAACAAATTGATTGTTATATTTTATGCTTTTATTTTTCATTTATATCAAGTAAAAATACATATATAGATTTTTTAACTCTTGGATGGCGGAGTGGGGGAACTCAGTGGCGCGTAGTTTTCGACGCTACAACTGAAATCAGCCGTTCAAATTTACAAAAATGGTAATATCTTCGTTAATTATTTACCGATTTTAATTTTTCTTTTTTTAATTTGATGTATTTTTTTATGCTGAATCCGAGAATGATTTTATATTTTATCAAAATACAATATTTTTTGTAATAATAAAAAAAATTTTTTTAACAACAAATGATTATTGTTATTTCTCACATTAAACAAAAAAATTCTTTTTGTACATATTATTCCATTAAAATGAAAGTTATATTATCTCAAAAATAAATTCAAATTATATGTATGAGGCATTTCATTTCAAACCGTTCCACCGACAAAAAACAATCGCAAGGAGACATATTTTCTAATAATTTTTATTATATAATTCTTTAATTGTTTATAATATATTATACACTGATTCAAAAGAGAATTTCATGAGCTTTCTATTGCTATTTTTATTATTTTAAATTTTTGCCAATTTCGTAGAGAAATTGCCGTTTGAAATGTTAAACTCTTAATATCTCAAAACACCCCCCCGACGATTTTTATCAAAATTATATGAAAATAAAGCGTAAATTCTCTAGTTTCTATTCCCATTTGATATATTATGGACATTTCATGGGATTAATAGAAAAAAATTATTTAAAAAATGTGTTTTTGAAAAATTTGACAAATATTACGAAATTGAATGTAAGTTGAATGGGTTAAGGTTCAACTTCATACTATTTGTCAAATTTTTCAAAAACACATTTTTTAAATAATTTTTTTTCTATTAATCCCATGAAATGTCCATAATATATCAAATGGGAATAGAAACTAGAGAATTTACGCTTTATTTTCATATAATTTTGATAAAAATCGGCGGGGGGGTGTTTTGAGATATTAAGAGTTTAACATTTCAAACGGCAATTTCTCTACGAAATTGGCAAAAATTTAAAATAATAAAAATAGCAATAGAAAGCTCATGAAATTCTCTTTTGAATCAGTGTATAATATATTATAAACAATTAAATAATTATATAATAAAAATTATTAGAAAATATGTCTCCTTGCGATTGTTTTTTGTCGGTGGAACGGTTTGAAATGAAATGCCTCGTATATAAGTGTGTAGCATCATCATATAACAAATGAAGTATAACAAATGAAATTTAATGCCCTTTAGACCAAATCGATAAAGTGAAAATTGGCTGAGTTATTCCATTTGGTTATGACTAAAAAACGTACCCTTTTTTAACATTCATTATTATGCATTTAAATAAAAAATATCGAATTTCCATTTAAGTGGGATAAAAGTTTGACTCCTCAAGTGTACTTTAAAAAATAAAAAAATGAAATTCGTAGGTCCAAAAGTGTAGAAATTCCGTTGAAAAATTACATGTTTTTAGTTAACAAATGGAATTATGCATAAACTATTTGTCCGATCGAGTTGAATTTTTTTGGGATTTATTCAGCTTCGCAAGGAGAATAATCCTGGTGAATTATAAACAAATTCGATAATTATTAACAAAGTAATTAAACAATTAAAAAAGTGCTATTTTTAATGGTTTAAATTCATTTGCAACTAAACTAATTAATATTTTCTAACGTATGACCAGTCATTGGAAAGCTATTCCCAAGCTTTACAACTTTCAATAACAACTTTTTCCTCTAAAATGTAACCCGAATCGTCAGTCATCGAAAAACCACGTTTTGCAAACTTTGACGATTGTTTACATTATTTTTCGCAACTGATAATCGAGAGCAAACTGTGGGGCTCCTATGTGGAGCCTCCAAAATACAATAAACTACAAAAACATTTCAGGTTGCATTTTTGTGCACTTTTTCGACCCAACGACTGGCCTACACGGAAAAAAATGGTTAGTTTTCTGATAACCAAACTGAGTATGGTTGATACTAGATAGGTTGTTAGAACCAAAGGGTATGGTTAGTTCAACCTACCCAGTTTGGTTGTATCAACCTGAACCGTTTGGTTAAGACAGAATTGGTTGTTGGAACCAAACACTTGGGTTACAGAGACCGCATTTTGACAATTTTCGGCGGTAATATTTTCGTAGAGCAGAAGCTTAAAAAAATCCAGTAAAAACTATTCCTTACATCTTGGACATCGCTCTTTCAGAATCTGCACTCAAAATTAAAAAAAATAAAAATCCAAAAAGTTACAGCCATTTTTTTTTAAAACATGGGTTTCTGAAATTTTTTTCGAAAGTTTTGAGTCTAAACAAGTGCGTGAAACCTTGAAATATCGCGTTAAAAATGTTTAAGCTTTCGGTTAGTACAGTTTATTTCCTTAAAATTCAAGATGGCGGATAAAAAATGGCGCCCAAAATAACTTCATTCAAGGTCCTGTGACGCCTTCAGGCGACATCTTGATTTCTTTCTAAGTTTTAATTTATCATTTTATTGTGCTAATCTTTAGTTAATAAAAATTGTGTTTATTTAAGCTAAAAACGGAATTTTTTTTTATCAGTCAGAGGAAGAAAGAAACGTTTTTTGCAAAAATAGAAAACTCTCATTTTGGAGTAACTTAGAAATTCTGAAATAATTTGATTGATTTTAGATAAAATTTAATACTTATTGAAAAAATCGAATAATAAAAGTCACAGCATTCAAATTCAACACTGAAAAAAATCTTTATGGTATTATTAACTATAAACCCAGGGTTAATCTTAACCTAGTATTCTGCGAAGTCTGAAACCGAAAGGTAGTTCCGTAAGTGGATAGAAGGTTCGTAACCCAGGGGAAACAAGAAGAGGTTTTAGTTGGTATTGTGACTGCTGTAAAAAGCAGGTATGTAAGGTTTCTTTTTTTCCTTGCATTTTGTGCGAGTCCGACATACCCCAGGTAAGTGGGATCTTCCTGGGCATATGTAAATGCATTTCCTCTTCTCCCCCGTGAATAAAAAAAAATCTTAAACCTAGTAAAGTTAATTAGGATTCCCAGTAAATTCAACCAGTTCCTGTGATCAATTCCTTAAATTCAAACTTTGTAAAAGTAACTCTGCATTCCCTGATCAAATCAACTAGGATAATTACTTATTTTGAAAATTTTCTGAACTGCGCATGCGTCTATTTATTTTTTGACAGTATTCAGCTCTGTGTCTTTTTTAATTCATGATTATTATTTCGTAAAACGATTTTTATATTTATTGATCGTAGTTATTTTTTGTGCAAAAAATATATTTCCTGCGTATTTCACATTTACCGCTTTCATCGAGTAAATCGAAACAGATAATTAAAAATTAAGTTATTATATATTTGATAATTTAATTTGTTCAAACTTTATAGCTAACCTAAAAAGCCTGAAATTGAGCCTCCCAATTCAAGAACTCGCCCGACGCTCGGATGAACACTAATGCCAGTCAAACGTTAAGAAAAGTGACAAAAATAAAAATTTGAAATTTTGATTTTTCAAAAGCACTACCTTGTAGGAAATTGAATTGCGCATCTTTCTCTATTTTGACTTTTTTTAGGATGAATATTGTCGGAAATAATGCCAAAAAACTAAAATTTTGTTTTTCAAATTTAATTGCTTTTTAAAAACATAAATCATCGTATCTTTGACAATTATTGTCGAATTGACTTCAAATTTGCTATGCAAGTCTATTTTGGTTCTGGGAAGACGATAAAATGTTCAGAATGTAAAAATTCCCTAATTGTTCACTAATTTGTTAATGTAAATAAACGCGTGCCAATTTTAGGTTTACTTCCCTTCGTCGACAAAAAGTCTGCGGTGAACTTTCAAAGTGAAAAAACTTCCAGTGAGACATTTGTTTATTAGTGTATAAAGAAGTTTTTTTGGAAAATATCAGATTGATTTAGCAAGAAATGTGGAAAATATTAAGGTTCAAAGACAGCACGGAGAGCGCGATATCGAGTCGCGGCGTACAAATATCACTAAGCACCAAGTTTATAGGATGTCAGTTGATGAATTTGTTCTTATTATCTCGTTTATTAAACTCAGTACCTTAAAAAAACATTAAATAAATTATTGGGACATAAGGGTAGTATAATTTAAAATTTAAATATAATTTATAAAATGATTAAAATTGTAACAAAATTAGAAAATTATGTTAAATACGTTTTTTTCAAAGACTGAAAATTGGGAACTAAATATATTAACATAATTTTGTTATTGAAGGTAAGAAAAAAATACTTTAAAGTAAGAACTTGTTGACATCCTATAAAGTTGGTGCTTAGTGATATTTGCACGCCGCGACTCGATGTCGCGCTCTCCGTGCTGTCTTTGAACCTTAATATTTTCCACATTTCTTGCTAAATCAATCTGATATTTTCCAAAAAACTTCTTTTTTTTCACTGTGAAAGTTCACCGCAGACTTTTTGTCGACGAAGGTAAGTAGGGGAGAGTAGGCTACATTGAACCAGCGTCAACAGTGAACCACTTTAATTTTCTAAGAAATGACTGAGTGGAATTTTTTCTTATTTAATATATAAATTAGTATTACCGAAAGCGACTACGTCCAAAAATTTTGAGCACGTAGGTTTATTATTTACAAAGAAAAACGAAAAAAACTGTTTTTCACGTACAAAACAAAAATTTTGTGGAAGTATAATGGATTTTTTTTATTCAAATAGGAAGTTTTAAAAATTAGTAAACTTGTGATTTATGTCGCTTAGGGTGTCAACTTGAATATTCCGATGTGATAAAGAATTTTAAGCCTTACATAAATTTATTATAAACAATTTTTGTTGTGAATGTCATGTGAATGCAGTGAGTGCGGCATCATTGAACCACCCGAAAAAGCAAAAAATTTTCAATTTTAAGAGTGGTAAAGTTGTCTGATCTACTAATTAGTAAGAAAAATACTAGAAGACATGCTTTCATCACAATTGTGAACGAGATAAACTCAAACTGTCACTTTACCTACCTAACCTGACATCAAAATATATTAATCTCCTATATTAACAAATAATAACTCTTTAACAACAATTTTCTATTTTTTTTTGAGTCAAAAATAATATTTTTTACAATGTGTAAGTGGAAATATTATTTTTGAAGTAAATTGTAATGTTTTATTAAAGGTGGTTCAATGTAGACACAGATTCTTCAAAATAAGAAAAGTGTAACTTGTTAGAAAAAAATTAAATTTAATTATTTAATCATAATAATTTGTGTTTGTAACGTGTATATTAACTAAAGGAGTACTTCAGCTTAATGTTGATACAAAAACCTGATCAAAATTTGTAAAATTTAATTAGTTCTTGGACTTTAGAAAATACCCGGTTCAATGTAGCCTACCCTCCCCTAAACCTAAAATTGGCACGCCTTTATTTACATTAACAAATTAGTGAACAATTAGGGAATTTTTACATTCTGAACATTTTATCGTCTTCCCCAGAACCAAAATAGACTTGCATAGCAAATTTGAAGTAAATTCGACAATAATTGTCAAAGATACGATGATTTATGCTTTAAAAAGCAATTAAATTTGAATAACAAAATTTTAGTTCTTCGATGTGGCTAGAGTTTCGAACATTCAAATGAACGAAATTTTTTTTCACGTTAAGTATTTTTGAAAATTACTATCTAAAAAAGAAAAATAATTTAAATTAAACAATACTTAGTTTAGAATTAATTTGTTTTAATCTAAAAATAATTTTTTTTTGAAGGAAATACAAATAAGAAGTGAAAAAAATATTGTCGTTCATTTTGAACGTTCGGAACTTTAGGAACATATGTTTCGTCATTATTTCCGACAATATTCATCCTAAAAAAAGTCAAAATAGAAAAAGATGCGCAATTCAATTTCCTACAAGGTAGTGCTTTTGAAAAATCAAAATTTCAAAATTTTATTTTTGTCACTTTTCTTAACGTTTGACTGGCATTAGAGTGTTCATCCGAGCGTCGGGCGAGTTCCCTTGAATTGGGAGGCTCAATTTCACACAAGTGGAATCAAAATTTTTTAGTATTTTAATAAGTGTGCTTAAGTGTTATACCGTTTATATTAATGCTTGCATTTTAATGTTATAATTTATTGACTGTAAATTTTTTATTAATTACTAATAACATATAAATGTCAAAAAAAAAATTCTTGACGAGCAAGTAAAATTGTATATTTAAATAAATAAAATATCTGGTTAAATATTACATTTTGACTAGAAATTCTAATATCTGATAAAAAAATTTAGTACAACACGTGAGAGTGTAGTGTAGTGGTTAGCGTGCCGGGTTTCAATGTGCGTATGCGTTAGTGTTAGGTGTTCGCGTCCTCCCGTGTTAAATATTTATTTCATACACTGAAAAACTGTTGGTAGAACTGTTCGCAAAATGCGCTGAGCGGCTACGTTAACAAAAATCGCACAGTTTACTATATTTTTAGGAGAGCAACTCTCCTTTTTGATAGAGCTGCCGAACTATTTGTCAAGCAGCTGCCCACTTAACGCCATAGTGCTTCTACAACAGCTTTTTTTTCATCAAAATCAGTGTGGAAACGTTGCGCGCGCAACTATTTTGCATGGTGCATTTTGCTCTTGTCGATGAAAAAAAGCTGTTGTAGAGAGCCCGTAAGAGAGCAACTCTCCTAATTTTGATGGAGCTGTGAGTTTAAAAGCAAGTAGCGCTGCACTACAGTCAATAGCGGAACTGTTCTTCCAACAGTTTTTCAGTGTAAGTTTGTGTTAATTCTAAAACGTATACATTTAAGGTGAATTATAAATGTGTTCCAAACAATATTATTTATTTTTTTATTTAATCTTTACTTTTTGTTTGTTATGGGATAATAGAAATTTGATTAAGAATCCTAGTCAATTTGACTATTTTTCTTATCCACATTAACTAATTTTCTAGTCACTTTGACTATGCTTGACCTTAGTCTTTTAACTAGGTTGTTCTAGTGGATGCCTCTCGTAACCAGGCAAACTAGTCAATTCCTGGTATACGAGTGCCAGAAATTTTTTTCAGTATAATATATGTGCCCTGACGCGGTGAAAGGGACCCTACGCCCCAAAAAATTAATTTTTAGTTATTGATACCATTCTATCCAGATTTTTTCAATCGATATAATGGCATTAATAACTAAAAATTAATTTTTTGGGCGGAAGGTCCTTTTCACCGCGTCAGGACACATATTATCAAATTTATGTTTATCATTTTCGATTGACATATATTTAACTTTTTATATAAAAGTTAAGAATAGTGGTATAGGAAATGTTTATAGACACACGATCAAACATATGAGGCATTTCATTTCAAACCGTTCCACCGACAAAAAACAATCGCAAGAGATAGATTTTCTAATAATTTTTATTATATAAAACTTTAATTGTTTATAATATATTATACACTGATTTAAAAGAGAATTTTATGAGCTTTCTATTGTTATTTTTATTATTTTAAATTTCTGCCAATTTCGTAGAGAAATCCCTGTTTGAAATGTTAAACTCTTAATATCTCAAAACACATCCCCGACGATTTTTATCAAAATTATATGAAAATAAAGCGTAAATTCCCTAGTTTCTATGCTCATTTGATATATTATGGACATTTGATGGGATTAATAGAAAAAAAATTATTTAAAAAATGTGTTTTTGAAAAATTTGACAAATAATACGAAATCGAATGTAAATTGAATGGGTTAAGGTTCAACTTCATACTATTTGTCAAATTTTTCAAAAACACATTTTTTAAATAATTTTTTTTCTATTAATCCCATCAAATGTCCATAATATATCAAGTGGGAATAGAAACTAGGGAATTTACGCTTTATTTTCATATAATTTTGATAAAAATCGTCGGGGGGGGGGGGTGTTTTGAGATATTAAGAGTTTAACATTTCAAACAGGGATTTCTCTACGAAATTGGCAGAAATTTAAAATAATAAAAATAGCAATAGAAAGCTCATGAAATTCTCTTTTAAATCAGTGTATAATATATTTTAAACAATTAAAGTTTTATATAATAAAAATTATTAGAAAATCTATCTCCTTGCGATTGTTTTTTGTCGGTGGAACGGTTTGAAATGAAATGCTTCATATATACGTAATTGATATTTAAACAATTCAACAATAATTACAACTAGAAATTGTTGTGCGATTCCATGGGAGATTTTAGTCTTTTCGGAGTAAGTAAACCAATTGCATTGAAATTTAGGAATTTTAATCTACACATAAAAATAAATGTTTCCACCAAATATTACGTCAAAATATTCGGTAGTTTTTGAGATGTCAAAATTTTTGAAAAATTTTGAAATCGTTATATCTCCTTTCTATTTTAACCAAATCACTTGATTCTTTTTGGAAAAAATTCAGCATAAAAAAACAACAGATTGTTTACATCATGTTTACATAAAATTTTTATAAACAAAAAAGTTATTAAATAATAATTGAATAACTTTTGGAATGCACCACGAAATTGAACGAAACAAGCACTAAAATAATCATACCAGTGATTTCTTTAAGATTCCGAAAGAAAAATAGTATAAATTGAATGTCTTTATATAATATATTAATATTTTTGTTCACTTTTGAAAGTAAACATTAGAAGTTTCTGCTACTTGACGTGCAAATTTAGGTGCGCGCGCAGACCTCTCTATCCAAAACCGGAAATTCGTAGATGATTAGAAAGAGAGGTCTGCGCGCGCACATAAATTTGCACGCCAAGTAGCAGAAACGTCTAATATTTACTTTCAAAAGTGAACAAAAATATTAATATATTATATAAAGACATTCAATTTATACTATTTTTCTTTCGGAACCTTAAAGAAATCACTGATAAGATTATTTTAGTGTTTGTTTCGTTCAATTTCGTGGTGCATTCCAAAAGTTATTTAATTATTATTTAATAACTTTTTTGTTTATAAAAATTTTATGTAAACATAATGTAAACAATTTTTTGTTTTTTTTAAGCTAAATTTTTTCCAAAAAGAATCAAGTGATTTGGTTAAAATGGAAAGAAGATATAACGATTTCAAAATTTTGACATCTCAAAAACTACCGAATATTTTGACATAAAATTTGGTGGAAACATTTCTTTTTATGTGTAGATTAAAATTCCTGAATTTCATTGCAATTGGTTTACTTACTCCGAAAAGACTAAAATCTCCCATGGAATCCCATGTTATATTTTGTTTTAATGTTTGGAGAAAAGTCGAAAAATACTTAATTTTTTCCCTCTGACTTTTCCCTAACTTAACTGACAAAAATTTTTTTCCCTGTCTTTACTGACAATGTTACCACCTTGTAATACATATATTTTTTGCACCTATTAGAATAAACTTTTTTGGTTCAATTATCAAGTATAGAGAAAAAGTACAAAATTCCAAAAATTCTTTTTCAATTTGTTCAATATATCTCCTTTAATTTTTTTATTATATTAATTGTAAAGCACAGACTTTTTTGAATAAATTATATAAAATTTGAAAATGAGAAAGCAGTGGGTTTTTAAGAAAATAAAAAGTGTTTAAAAAGTTGTTTTTCTTCAATATTTTAAAAGTATATTGTTGGCCCCTCTTTTAGTGGGAATTATTGGAAAAAAGTTTTAGCGTTTTTATACCAAAATAAATAAATAAAATGATAAAATAGGTAAAAGTGGAATTACTAATTTATTTGTCATTTTTCAACTTTGAATCCTTAAAATATTTATGTATGCATGTGATATTCTTGGCAGTACATATTTAATTAATTCAAGATACTATAAAAAAACTTGTTACTTGCAAATGTAATAAAAATACACAATGGAGAAATAAATTACAAGTAATTTTCTTGCAAGAAAAATGATTTAAAGAAATACATAAAAGTAAAAAATAAAAAACTAAAAATATTTATACAAAAAATAGAACTTGTAAAGAAACATATTATACAGCAACAAAAAACACAACTTCTGGGAAATAAAAAATTTTTATTCACAGTTCCCTTCTGAAAAGATAAAAAATGTGGTAAACTTGCGAAACAGATGAATAAATAAAAGGACAAATGAAATTTACATCTTTAATTATATACTTGATATAGTATTAAAGAGTGATCAAAAGTGCTTGACTCTTTTCTACCACCTTGAGGATAACAAAAGCGAAGAATTAATTGTTTGTTTCGTGATTATTGAAACAAAAACGGAAAATTGTACAAAGAACTTGATTTAATTTTTGAAGATTGAAGAATCCAAGCAGGAAATACAATCAGAGTAAACTCATATTTATTAACTTAGTAAATTCAAACTCGAAACGTCAAAATAAATGTGTCAAAAATGAAATATGAAGTGAAGTAAAAGACAAAAATGAAATTGAAATACGACACGAATGCAGAATAAAGAAAGAAGTTAGTAGTAGAGTGAGTCACAAGTTACAGATAGAAAGATGCTTAGAACCGACATGATGCACGATTCGACGTATGTCGTGCGAAAGCGACGACCAAGGTGAACATTCACAGATCCTACTCCACAATTTTTTGTGATATCTTTGTTAGTCTCAAATCAAGAAAATACATTTGAAAAACTACGTTCCACAATAAACTTTCGCTGTAGAACACTTTTGATCACTCGTGTAGATGGTATTTGTTAATTAAAATCACTAAAATCGAAATAAATCACACAAGGTTTTACTTACGGCCAAGACTTGTTTAGGAAGGGTTTCGCAATCTATCGGTCACGCTCGGAAATTTCCGACTATCACTGTTAACTTCAGCGAGTTATAGTATATCACAAAAATTTAAACTTCTTTAATCACTACACTTTTATTTCAACTGGTAAAAAATATAAAAACATTAATTTATTCTGTACACTTTAAAATAATTCTATTACACTACCGTCAAAATTGACTTATAGATTTATCTTTTTTAGGTATTACCTTGACACTAGTAGTAATAATACTTGAACACAAGCATACAGTCCAAGAAGACTAGAGACATAAATGCAAACTATGCTAACATCCCACCAGTATAGGGATGGGCCATATCGATTCGATTACTCGAAGCTTCTTTCGAGTGCCGCCACACAAAAATTGGGTGTTTCCGACATTCGCTCTCTGAGCGCTCTGAAACTACGAAACCTGATTGGTTGGATTAGGGGAATTGTGGATTTTGATTGGCTACAACTCTAAGTTGACAGTTTCGTACTCTGCTCTCACGCCTCGCATATCTCCATGGAGCGAAAAAGCAGAGCACGAATCTGTCGAGTTAGAGTTGTAGCCAATCAAAACCCACAATTCCCCTAACATTATTCACAATTCCCCTAATCCAACCAATCATGTTTCGTGGTTTCAGAGCACTCAGAGAGCGAATGTCGGAACACCAATTGTTACACCTCTGCGGGGCTTTCTACGGCTGCTTCTACAACAGCTTTTTTTCATCGAAATCAGTGTGAAAACGTTGCACGCGCAACGTTTTTACATGGTGCATTTTGGTCTTGTCGATAAAAAAAAGCTGTTGTAGAAAGCCCCTAAGGATGAGTTAAAGAAGGATAGTTATATTGTTTATCCTTCTCTAACTCATTCTAACGCTTACGGTTACAGATCTATTCTGCGTTGGCCTTTAACGCTGTCTATTGTGGACTCAACTTGATCTTCCCCTAAGGTTGGTTCCAGAATGGACTTGACGCAAACGCAACGCACACGCGTCCCAATGCTAATCAAATGGGGGCGCGTCGCGTCGAGACGCATGATTTTCCCCTAATCGCCAAGTGGTCGAATGTTCAAATGGTCGAATACCAAATCGTCGAATCGTCATTTTGTCGAATGCTTAAAACGTCGAATTGTCAACTGGTCGAATGCTTAAAACGTCGAATTGTCAACTGGTCGAATGCTAAAAACATCGAATCGTCAAATGGTCGAATGTTCAAAACATCGAATCGTCAAATGGTCGAATGCTAAAAACGTCGAATTCTCAAATGATCGATTGCTAAAAACATCGAATCAGCAAATGGTCGAATGTTCAAAACGTCGAATGGTCATTTCGTCGAATGCTCAAAACGTCGAATTGTCAACTGGTCGAATGCTAAAAACATCGAATCGGCAAATGGTCGAATGTTCAAAACGTCGAATCGTCAAATGGTCGAATGCTAAAAACGTCGAATTCTCAAATGATCGAATGCTAAAAACATCGAATCAGCAAATGGTCGAATGTTCAAAACGTCGAATGGTCATTTCGTCGAATGCTCAAAACGTCGAATCGTCAAAAAGTCAAAAAATTTGCTTGGTTTAAATTAATGTTAACTTACATCAAACAAATTTTTCGACTTTTTGACGATTCGACGTTTTGAGCATTCGACCATTTGACGATTCGACGTTATGAGAATTCGACGAAATGACGATTCGACGTTATGAGCATTCGACGAAATGACGATTCGACGTTTTGAACATTCGACCATTTGCCGATTCGATGTTTTTAGCATTCGAACAGTTGGCAATTCGACGTTTTGAGCATTCGACGAAATGACCATTCGACGTTTTGAACATTCGACCATTTGCTGATTCGATGTTTTTAGAATTCGATCATTTGACGATTCGATGTGTTTAGCATTCGATCATTTTGAGAATTCGACGTATTTCGCATTCGACCATTTGACGATTCGACGTTTTGAACATTCGACCATTTGACGATTCGATATTTTTAGCATTCGACTTGTTGACAATTCGACGTTTTAAGCATTCGATCAAATGACGATTCGACGATTTGGTATTCGACCATTTGAACATTCGACCACTTGGTGATTAGGGGAAAATCATGCGTCTCGTCGCGTCTTCGTTGCGTTTTGCCTCATTCTGGAATGACCCTAAGGTTGGTTCCAGAATGAGCCAAAACGCAACGTAGACGCGACGCGTCCCAAAGCTGCCTCTACAATTAAGAAAAAAATTGATAAACGCTCGACGCAGACGCGAAACGCGAGAAAAATACATGGTATTTTCTCGCGTTTCGCGTATTACTTTCTAATTGTAGAGGCAGCTCAATGCTAATCAAATGGGGACGCGTCTGCGTTGCGTTTGCGTCAAGTCCATTCTGGAACCAACCTAAAGGCCAACGCAGAATAGAAACGTAACCGCTAACGTTAACGGAAGAATGAGTTAGAGAAGGATAAACAATGTACCTAAAACGTCGAATTGTCAACAAGTCGAATGCTAAAAACATCGAATCGTCAAATGGTCGAATGTTCAAAACGTCGAATCGTCAAATGGTCGAATGCTAAAAACGTCGAATGCTCAAATGATCGAAAACGTCGAATCGTCCAAAAAGTCGAAAAATTTGTTTAATGTAAGTTAACATTAACTTAAACCAAGCAAATTTTTCGATTTTTTGCCGATTCGACGTTTTGAGCATTCCACCATTTGACGATTCGACGTTTTGAGCATTCGAACAATTGTCAATTCAACGTTTTGAGCATTCGACGATTTTAGCATTCGACCATTTGACGATTCGATGTTTTTAGCATTCGGTCATTTTAGAATTCGACGTTTTGGCGATGCGACCATTTGACGATTCGATGTTTTTAGCATTCGACTTGTTGACAATTCGTCGTTTTAAACATTCGACAAAATGACGATTCGACGATTTGGTTTTCGACCTTTTGAACATTCGACCACTTGGCGATTAGGGAAAAAATCATACGTCTCGTTCGCGAAACGCATTGCATGGATTTAGAAAAGGACATAGATATAGTTTTGTCCTTTTCTAACTCATGCTCTGCATTTTGCGATCGACTTTTGCGAATCAATTGTGCGTTGGTCTTAGGGCTTTCTACAACAGCTTTTTTCATCGACAAGAGCAAAATGCACCATGCAAAATAGTTGCGCGCGCGCAACGTTTTCATACTGATTTCGAGGCATGTATCAGTTTGTACCAAAATGGATTACACGAATGACTATTACGTCGAATCCATAACCTTAGAATCTGTATTGTTAGAAATGTATTTTTATCGAATTTTAAATGTAAGGAAATTTTATTTTCTGGAATTAACATTTTACCGAAAATGAATATGAGAGAATAATTTATGATCGAATCGACATGTGCTGTAATTATAAATTATCATAATTTCTGTTTGTCTGAATTTTAACATAACCTAATTTTAAATGTTAGAATTCCTAAAGTTTGTAAGAAAGATGGAACCGAAATTTAATATAGAGTAAAGGCATTTTTATAGAATTAGTTTTGGTCGAATTTTAAAACGTCGAATTCTCAAATGCTCAAATGCTCAAAACGTCGAATTATCAAATCGTCGAATGTTCAAAACGTCGAATTATCAACTGGTCGAATGCTAAAAACATCGAATTCTCATTTCGTCGAATGCTAAAACGTCGAATTATCAACTCGTCGAATGCTGAAAACTTCGAATCGGCAAAAAGTCGAAAAATTTACTTAGCAAATTTACTTAGCAAATTTTTATTTAAATCAAGTAAATTTTTCGACTTTTTGCCGATTCGAAGTTTTCAGCATTCGACGAGTTGATAATTCGACGTTTTAGCATTCGACGAAATGAGAATTCGATGTTTTTAGCATTTGACCAGTTGATAATTCGACGTTTTGAACATTCGACGATTTGATAATTCGACGTTTTGAGCATTTGAGCATTCGAGAATTCGACGTTTTAATATTCGACCAAAACTAATTCTATGAAAATGCCTTTACTCTATATTAAATTTCGGTTCCATCTTCCTTACAAACTTTAGGAATTCTAACATTTAAAATTAGGTTATGTTAAAATTCAGACAAACAGAAATTATGATAATTTATAATTACAGCACATGTCGATTCGATCATAAATTATTCTCTCATATTCATTTTCGGTAAAATGTTAATTCCAGAAAATAAAATTTCCTTACATTTAAAATTCGATAAAAATACATTTCTAACAATACAGATTCTAAGGTTATGGATTCGACGTAATAGTCATTCGTGTAATCCATTTTGGTACAAACGGATACATCCCGATTTCGATGAAAAAAAAGCTGTTGTAGAAAGCCCCTTAATGGAGCGTTTAGGCATCTGCAGTCTGTCTGTCTGCAGGTTGCCATGGTAACGTACAAGAGTAAAAGAATAAGGAAATTCAAATTTATTACACCCTCTCCCTTACTCTTATTGCTTCTGGCTGCGCAGACAGACAGCCTGCAGAGGTCTGAATGCTCCTTAAGAGTGTGCCTTTAAGCATCATTAAAATTTGTTTAAACATATGGAATGACAGAAATGGCGCCAAGTTCTGATATAAATTTTATCTCCTACTTTAAAAGTCATAATAAAGTACGAGAGCAACAAAGTCATACAGCAAAAGTTCACAGCGTTGGATGGAGTTGGTGACGGAAAGTATTTAGCTTCTGGTTCTTTTTGACAAAATGCGTTTGCGTTTTTTTTCACTTTGCAACCGATCGTCTGGTAAACATTTATTTTTTATCAAATTTTGTGTTATAATATGTTTCCTCTTATAGTAGGTACGAGATTGTTCTAAATTTTTCTATAAAGTACATTTATTGACGGTAAATTTAAAAATTAATTTGATATTAAAAAAATTTTAATATTTAATTATCTACAGGTAGTTATTAACGAATGTTTAGTTTGTTTTTTTTGATTATCATGTGTCTATTTGGCCCGTCACCCCTCTAACCATACATTTCAAGACGGGCCAAATAAAGAAAGTAGTTTATTTTGGCACGTCAGATAACAATTTAATAGTTATTTTTATAAATAACTATTTGACAGGTAATATATATTATAACCTTAAAGCGTAGATATACATACACTATAAAAATGATTTTTTGAGAATTTACTAATGAATTGTAAGGTTACATGGATTTCTGTAAATTGACAATGTTGGACGTAGTATTAAAGCAAATAATTTGAGATAAAGTGACGTCTAACGTTGTAATTTTACAAATATTTGTAAGGCTACAACGTTGGACGTGACTCGAAATATGTCCCTACGTCCAACGTTGTAACCTTACAAATTTTTGTAAATTTACAACGTTAGACGTAACTATATTTAAAATGTTTGCTTTCATACTACGTCCAACGTTGTCAATTTTACAAAGATCCATGGAATTACAAAATGAAATTTTTTACAGTGTACTACAATAGGTATAAACTTTTAATATACGAGGAGCTTTATATGAAATTGAGGGGTCAACTCTCGAGTTCTTCTCAAATTTCATTTTTTAATAGAGTTTATTTGTCAAATGTAATTATACCAAGTATTAATTCAAAATATTTTAATATTTTGTTAGATATTTGCATTAACAAATTAATGCAATAATTTTTTTAAACTTGAATAACTTTTTTATTTTTGCTTGTAGAAAAAAAGTTATCTGAATGTTTTTTTCTTTAGAATGGCTCAAATTTTTTGGAAAAAAAATTAATTATATATAAATTAACTTTTTTAATAAAGTTATTTAAAAAACATTTTTTTTATATTTTAACACCTGTTATCGGCTTTCAATCAAGCTGAAAAAGATAAATATTGCTTACTATACTACAAAATTACATGCCGAATTTGACGAACAAGTTATTTTTTGTTTTTGAGAAAAAAATTTTCAAAAATTGAAGTGCAGGTAGCGAGCTGAGGTAGCTGACTGGACAATGGGAAATTTTTGTCTCTTAAAGCTATTGTCGCGTCAGCTAAGTCGGCTCGCTACTTGCACTTTAATTTTTGAAAATTTTTTTTTTAAAAAACAAAAAATAACGTGTTTGTCAAATTCGGCATGTAATTTTGTAGTATAGTAAGCAATATTTATCTTTTTCAGCTTGATTGAAAGCCGATAACAGGTTTAAATATAAAAAAATGTTTTTTTAAATAAATTTATTTAAAAAGTTAATTTATATATAATTAATTTTTTTTCCAAAAATTTGAGCCATTCTAAACAAAAAAACATTCAGATAACTTTTTTCTACAAGCAAAAACAAAAAAGTAATTCAAGTTTAAAAAAATTATTGCATTAATTTGTAAATGCAAATATCTAACAAAATATTAAATATTTTGAATTAATATTTGGTACTCTCTAAATTTGAATCAGCGAAAAGTCGCTGATTCACCAGCCCAGAGTATGCAGCTGATCAAACAGCGTATATACGCTGGAAAATCAGTGCATATACGCTGTTTCATCAGTGTATATTCGCTGATTGACTTCAGCTGCATACTCTGGGCTGGTGAATCAGCGACTTGTCACTGATTCCAAATTTAGAGAGTATATAATTACATAGACAAATAAACTCTATTGAAAAATGAAATTTGAAAAGAATTCGAGAGTTGACCCCTCAATTTCATATGAAGCTCCTAATACATAACATTTTAAATTGAATCATTTATACTTATAATATTTAAAAACTTAATTTTTTTTTTTAGATAGTACAGTCTCCAAATTTGAATCAGCGAAAAGTCGCTGATTCACCAGCCCAGAGTATGCAGCTGAGTCAATCAGCGAATATACATGATGAAACAGGCGTATATGCACTGATTTTCCAGCGTATATACGCTGTTTGATCAGCTGCATACTCCGGGCTGGTGAATCAGCGACTTTTCGCTGATTCAAATTTAGAGAGCATGTAAAACTGATATCACAGTTTTAACTGTTTATCAGATCATTTAAAATTTAAAAATGTAAGATAATATTTTACTTTGAAACTAATATAATCATAAAGAATGATCAAACAAGGTTTGAATAATACTATATTACTAATTTTGACAGAGTGGACGATTGAATTGGAATCATGGTTTGTTACACAGGCCTTACAAATTAAAAAACTTTTTTTTGACAATCAAACAAAACATTCTATATTTTCGGATTAGTAGGTGTTTTCTTTGAGTAATGAAAATCATAGTTTTAAATTTAACAATTCCCTCGTGTAGTTTTTTTGTAGCTTCAAATTATTGTTTTTATTTTGAGGAGCGACGGCACTTAATAATTTACCTGTAGGAAAGTCAACTCGTCCAAAAATGATGAATAGGATGCCGTTTGAAAGTGTAAATAAATAATATAATAATAATAATAATATAAAAATAATAATAATAATAATAATAAGTAACAATAATATAATAATAATATAATAATATATAACCATATAATTAAATTATCATTCAATCCATATTATTACAGGAATAAAATTGAAATGAAAATTGATGAGAGCTAACAGTCGATTCAAGTGATCAAATATTCATGAAAATTTTGATGATTTTTAGACACTTGACTAAACTTTTTGATAATTTTTTTCCACAACAAACAAGTAGAAAAATATTTAGGTTTTAAAAATTTTTTATTGATAAGCTTATTCCATTGAGAAACTTTCCAGCCCTTGTGCACCTTGATTGGATTAAAAATGAAAATTACTACAACACATTTAGTGAACGAAAGCTACTTTGCCATTTTTAGTATACTGTTTTCAATATTTGCAGCAAACTATGCAAATAGTAAAATTAAGTATAAGTACTAAAGTTACTAAAATTCACATATCAAGGAATTTCTAGAGTTGCTCCAATTCAAATAACAATGTCAAGTATCAAAATTTCAAGATTGCGGATCCAATATGGCGGCCAAGTTTTTTTAAAAAATCGATTAAAATTTATGACAATTATTCGTTACTCGGGGTTTTTTTCGGTGTCGCTAAAATAGGACGAGTCCTGATGTCAGATTTTTAAAAATAAAAAATGGTATTAGATTCAATTGATGTGAACGAGTTTTGGCTCTCTGATTAGGTCTCCGATTAGCAGAATTCCATTGTCATTATTTTGAAAAAAATTCAAAAATGATAGTAGGGTAAGAGGCGAGGGTTAGTTGAGCATAGGGGTTAAGTTGAGCAACCGAAATAGTCTCAGGCTCTATAAAAATGTCCACTTAAATTTGTATTTTCAATGCCAGAAAGAAGCAGTGCACTTGCCGCAGTTTATGTTCCCAACTGCCGCAAGTGTCCTTCTTCTTTACTGGCATTGAGAAAAAATTAGTGTGCCAACTTTATAGAGCCTGGAAATATTTTCGTGGTTGCTCAACTAGCCCGCTCTCTACCCTATTTCCGTCTGAGCGTGAACATATTTTAAAATGGTTTTTAAAGCAATAAAATACGTCATGAAAATTTCAATACATTTAGGGTTTCTGAGGTCTCTAATGCCGAAACCAAAGTCGGATTATTATAAATTTTTAAAATTGATGATATGTTTGTTGAAAAAAAACTTTATTTAATTGCATTACCATTATCTTAATTTTAAATTTTCAATAAATTTCTATAACTTTTTAATGCAATACATTTTAAATCTATTCGAAAATACAGACCATATTTTTAAAAAATTTAAAAAAACATCAAGGGGGGGGGTCGTGGGTGAAAGAATCTAAAAGGGCTCGAAAACATTAAAAATAAATCATTTTTAATTTATTCTATTCAAAAAGTTTTGTTTTTTAAATATACTTTGTAAAGTTAATTACATGATATTTTAAAAGTCGTCAGGTTGCAATTAAATAAAAAGTGTATAGAGAAATTTATTGAAAATTAAAAAAATTAATAAAAAATATTTTTACTGTGCAATTAGAATAGAAGTTTTTATTTTCACAAACATAACATCAATTTTAAAAATTTTAAAAACCGACAGAAATTTGGGTTTCGGAATTAGAGACCTTCTCAGAAACCCTAATGTATTTAATTTTCATGAGTTTTTATTGCTCAACTTACCCCCTATGCTCAACTAACTCCAGCTCCTACCCAAATACACCTATTTGAAATTTCAAATATGACATGGTAATTTTGTAGATCGGAGACCCTAATGTCAGAGAGCCAAAACTCGTTCACCTAGCGCACTCATATTGAATCTACCATTTTTAATTTTTAAAATCTGACATCAGGACTCGTCATTAGCGACACAACCTGAAGAAAACCCCTGAGTAACGAAATTGTCCCATAAATTTATAATTCGACGATATTTATAAAAAAAACTTGTCCGCCATATGTGGATCCGCAATCCTTGAAATTATCGATACTAACATTAGTAATTTGAAGTTGAGCAAACTCCTAGAATTCCTTTAAAAGTGTGGATTTTAGTTAACTTTACAGTTACTTAAACTTAAATTTTTACTATTTTGCATGTTTTGCTTCAAATATTGAAAAAGTATACTAAAATTGGCAAGAGTAGTTTTCTTTTCACTAAAATGAGTTTGTAGGAATTTTCATTTTTTAATCGCAATCAAAGTTGCAACAAGTGCTGGAAAAGTTTCCTCAATGGAAATAAAGCTAATCAATAAAAATTTTAAAACCTAAATATATTTCAACTTTTTTGTTGGAGGGGAAAAAAAAAAAAAAAAAAAAAAAAAAAAAATCAAATTTAGTCAAGTGTCTAAAAATCATCAAAATTTCCATGCAAATTTGATCATGAGAATCGACTGTAGCTCTCTCAATTTTCATTCAAAATTATTCTGTACTCATATGGATTTGGAATTGAGTAATTTAATTATATTAATAATATTAATTTTATTATTATATATTATTATTATATTTTTATTATTGTTATTATTATATTATTATTATTATTATTATTATTATTATATTATTATTATTATTATTATTAATATTATTATATATTATTATTATATTTATTATTTATTGTTAATATTATTAGTATGATTATTTATTATTATTATTATTATATAATTATTATTATTATTATTATATTATTAAGTTATTATTAATATTAGTAATTATTATTATTATATTATTATAATTATTTAATATTATTATTATTAAAATATTATTTATTTACCTTTCCAAACGGGCATCCTATTCATTCATTTTTGGACCGAGTTTGACTTACCTACATGTTAAATTTATAGTGCCGGTCCGCACCTCAAAAATACAAAATTTGAAGCTATCAGATAAAAAGGGCTACACGAAGGGTAAAAAAATTA
This sequence comes from Leptopilina drosophilae, assembly GCA_032873175.1. NCBI lineage: Eukaryota > Metazoa > Arthropoda > Insecta > Hymenoptera > Figitidae > Leptopilina > Leptopilina drosophilae. Next base: position 23,717,583 of record CM065484.1, on the reverse strand, counting down.
AAAACTATGATTTTCTTACTCAGAAAGAACACCTACTAATTCGAAAAAAGGAAGAGTTTTGTTTGATTGTCAAAAAAAAGTATATAATTTGTAAGCCTGTGTATCAAACCATGAATCAATTCAATCGTCCTCTGTCAAAATAGTATAAGTATAATTCAAACTTTATGATCAATTTATAATAACTTATTAGTATCAAACTAATATAAATACTACCATATAAACATAAAAGAAGACATAAAACAGTATAAAACTGTGGAAATCATATTAACAAGCACTCTAAATTAGCTCAGCTGAAAATTCCCGCATAAAACACCATCCCCTGCGAATGCATCAGAATCACACAGCTAATAAACGCTGTAAAATCAAGCAAATACGCTTTTTCATCAGTGTATATTCGCTGTGATTGACCTCAGCTGCATCCTCTGTGCTGGGTGAATCAGCGACTTTTCGCTGATTACAAATTTGGAGATAGTACTTGCTACAAATAATACAAATTAAGATTATTCAATATTAAAAGTAATAAATTGATTCAATTAATAATGTTATAAGAATGATGAGCTTCATATTAAATATGAGGGGTCAAAAACTCTCGAATTCCTTATCAAATTTTCATTTTTCAATAGAGTTTATATGTCTATTTAATTATACTCTCTAAATAGAATCATTGACAATTCTCTGATTCACCAGCCCATAGTAAGCAGCTGAGTCACTCAGCGAATAAACACTGATGAACACAGCGTATATGCACAGATTTTCCAGCGTCTATACGCTGTTTGATCAGCTGCATACTCTGGGCTTGTGAATCAGCGACTTATTCGCTGATTCAAATTTAGAGAGTACCAAATATTAATTCAAAATATTTAATATTTGTGTTAGATATTTGCATTTACAAATTAATGCAATAATTATTTTTAAACTTGAATAACTTTTATTGTTTTTGCTTGTAGAAACAAGTTATCTGAAATGTTTTTTTGTTTAGAAAGGCTCAAATTTTTGGAAAAAAAAATTAATTAAATAAAAATTTAAACTTTTTTAAAACACAAAAATTAAAAAAAACATTTTTTTATATTTAAACCTGTTAATCGGCTTTCAATCAAGCTGACAAAGATAAATATTGCTTACTATACTACAAAATTACATGCCGAAATTGACAAACACGTTATTATTTATGTTTTTTAAAAAAAAATTTTCAAAAATTAAAGTGCAAGTAGCGATCCGACTTAGCTGACCCGCGACAATAGCTTTAAGAGACAAAAAATTATCCGATTGTTCCAGTCAGCTACCTCAGCTCTCTACCTGCACTTCAATTTTTGAAAATTTTTTTCTCAAAAACAAAAAATAAACTTGTTCGTCACATTCGGCTTGTAAATTTTGTAGTTATATAAAGCCAATATTTATCTTTTTCAGCTTGATTGAAAGCCGATAACATGGTTAAAATATAAAAAAAATGGTTTTTTTAATATCTTAATTAAAAAAGTTAAATGTTTATAAAATTAATTGGCTTTTCCAAAAATTTGAGCCATTCTAAAGAAAAAAACAATACAGTAAAACTGTAATATTCTACAATCCAAAAATAAAAAAGATATTCAAGTTTAAAAAAATATAATGCGATTAATTTGTTGAATGCAAATATCTAACAAAATATTAAATATTTTGAATTAATACTTTGTATAATTACATTGACAAATAAACTCTATTAAAAAATGAAATTTGAGAATAACCGGAGAGTTGACCCCTCAATTTTCATATAAAGCTCCTCGTAAATTAAAAGTTTATACCTAATGTAGAACACTGAAAAAAATTTCATTTTGAAATTCCATGGATCTTTGTAAGATGTGACAACGTTGTACGTAGTATGAATGCAAACATTTTTAAATATAGTTACGTCTAACGTATGATAAAATTACAAAAATTTGAAAGGTATACAACGTTGGAACGTAGGACATATTTCGAGTCATAGTCCAACGTTGTAGCCTTACAAATATTTGTAAAATTCCAACTTTATGACGTCACTTTATCTCAAATTATTTGCTTTAATACTTACGTCCCAACATTGTCAATTTTACAGAATCCCATGTAACCTTACAATTCATTAGTAAATTCTCAAAACTCATTTTTATAGTGTATGTATATCTACGCTTTAAGGTTATCATATATAATACCTGTCAAAATATTTATTTATAAAAAGTAACTAATTAAATTGTTATCTGACGATCCAAATAGAACTACTTTCTTTATTTGGCCCGTCTTGAAAATGTATGGTAGAGGGGTGACGGGCCAAATAGACACATGAAAAACAAAAAAACAAACTAAACATTCGTTAATAACTACCAGTAGATAATAAAATATTAAAATTTTTTTAATATCAAATTAATTTTTAAATTTACCGTCAATAAATGTACATTATAGAAAAAATTTAGAACAATCTCGTACCTACTATAAGAGTAACATATTATACACAAAATTTGATAAAAAATAAATGTTTATACCAGACGATCGTTTGCAAAGTGAAAAAACGCAAAACGCATTTGTCCAAAATAACCAAGAAGCTAAATACATTCCGTCCACAACTCCATCCAACGCTGTGGAACTTTTTGTCTGTATGACTTTGTTGCTAACTCGTACTTTATTATGACTTTTAAAAGTAGGAGATAAAATTTAAATCATAACTTGGCGCCATTTCTGTCATTCCATATGTTTAAACAAATATTTAATTATGCGTAAAGGCACACACTTAAGGAGCATTCAGAACTCTGCAGGCTGTCTGTCTGCGCAGCCAGAAGCTAAAATATTAAGGGAGAGGGTGTAATAAATTTGAATTTTCCTTATTCCTTTTACTCTTGTACGTTACCATGGCAAGCACCAGCAGACAGACAGACTGCAGATGCCTAAAACGCTCCATTAAGGGGCATTCAACAACAGCATAATTATATCATCGAAATCGGGTAAGTATCCCGTTTTGTACCAAAATGGATTACAACGCAAGACTATTACGGTCGAATCCATAACCTTAGAAACTGTTATTGTTAGAAATGTCTTTTTATCGAATTTTAAATGTAAGGAAGGTTTTATTTTCTGGAATTAACATTTTATTTATTATACCCGAAAATTGAATATGAGAGTAATAATTTATTATCGAATCGACATGTGCTGTAATTTATAAATTATCATAATTTCTGTTTGTCTGAATTTTTAACATAACCTAATTTTAAATGTTAGAATTCCTAAAGTTTTAGGTAAGGAAGATGGAACCGAAATTTAATATAGAGTAAAGTCATTTTCCAAAGAATTAGTTTTGGTCGAATATTAAAACGTCGAAATCTCGAATGCTCAACATGCTCAAAACGTCGAATTATCAAAACGTCGAATGTTTTACAAAACGTACGAATTATCAACTTGTCAAATGCTAAAAACATCGAATATCCTTCATTTCGGTCGAATGCTAAAACGTCGAATTAATCAACTCGCACGAATTGCTTGAAAACTTCGAATCGGCAAAAAGTCGAAAAAATAACTTGATTTAAATAAAAATTTGTTTCTTGGTTTAAGTTAATGTTAACTTAAATCAAGTAAAATTTTTCGACTTTTTGCCGATCAGAAGTTTTCAGCATTCGACGATTTGATAATTCGACGTTTTAGCATTCGAACGAAATGAGAATTCGATGTGTTTTATGCATTTGACCAGTTGATTAATTCGACTGTATTGTAACATTCGGACGATTTTGTAATTCGACGTTTTGAGCATTTGAGCATTTGAGAATTCGACGTTTTTAAAATTCGACCAAAACTAATTCTATAAAAATGCCTTTACTCGTATATTAAATTTTCGGTTCCATCTTTCTTACAAACTTTAGGAATTTCTCACATTTAAAATTAGGTTTAATAGTTAAAATTCAGACAAACAGAAATTATGATAATTTTTTATTTTATAATTACAGCACATGTCGATTCGATCATAAATTATTCCTCATATTCATTTTTCGGTAAAATGTATAATTCCAGAAAATAAAATTTCCTTACATTTAAAAATTCGATATAAAAATACATTTCTAACAATACAGATTTCTAATGTTCTGGATTCGACGTAATAGTACCATTACGTGTAATCCATTTTGGTACAAACTGATACATGCCTCGAAATCAGTATGAAAACGTTGGCGCGCGCAACTATTATTGCATGTTGAAATTTGCTCTTGTCGATGAAAAAAGCTGTTGTAAGAAAGCCCCAAAGACCAACGCACAATTGATTCGCAAAAGTCGATCGCAAATGCAGAGCATGATTTAGAAAATGGACAAAACTATATCTATGTCCTTTTCCTAACTCCGATTGCAACTGCTATTCGCGAACGAGACGAATGTATTTTTCCCTAATCGCCAAGTTGGTCGAATGTTCAAAAGGTCGAAAACCCAATCGTCGAATCGTCATTCTGTCGAATGTTTTAAAACGACGAATTGTCAACAAGTCGAATGCTTAAAACATCGAATCGTCAAATGGTCTCATCGCCAAAACGTCGAATACTAAAATGACCGCATGCTAAAAACAACGAAATCGTCAAATGGTCGATATGCAAAAATCTTCGAATGCTCAAAAGGCGTCTGAATTGACCAAATGTTTCGAATGCTCAAAACCTTCTGTGAATCGTCAAATGGTGGAATGCTCAAAACTTCGAATCGTCAAAAAAATCGAAAAATTTGCTTGGTTTAAGTTAATGTTAACTTACATTAAACAAATTTTTCGACTTTTTTGACGATTCGACGTTTTGAGCATTCGACGTATTTAGCATTCGACCATTTGACGATTCGACGTTTTGAACCATTCCGACCATTTGAGCGATTCGATGTTTTTTAGCATTCGACTTGTTTGACAATTCGACGTATTAGGTACATTTTTTTAACCTTCTCCAACTCATTCTTCCGTTAACGTTAGCGGTTACTTTTCTATTCTGCGTTTGCCTTTTAGTTTGGTTCCAGAATGGACTTGACGCAAAAACGCAACGCAGACGCGTCCCCATTTGATTAGCATTGAGCTGCCTCTACAATTAGAAAGTAATACGCGAAACGCGAGAAGAATACCAGTGTATTTTTCTCCGCGTTTTTCGCGTCTGCGTCGAGCGTTTATCAATTTTTTTCTTAATTGTAGAGGCAGCTTTGGTACGCGACGCGTCTACGTTGCGTTATGGCTCATTCTGGAACAAACCTTAGGGTCATTTCCAGAATGAGGCAATACGCAACGAAGACGCTACGAGACGCATGATTTTACCCCTAAACACCACCAATAGGTCCGAATGATCAAATGGTCCGAATAAACCAAATCGTCGAATCGTCATTTGATCGAATGCTTAAAAACGTCGAATTGTCCAACAAGACGAATGCTAAAAATACGGAATCGTCCAAATGGTCGAATAGTTTCAAAAGCGTCGAATCGACAAATGGTCGAATGCTAAAAACGTCGAATTCCTCAAATGATCGAATGCTAAACACATCGAATCGTTCAATGATCGAATTCTAAAAACATCGAATCAGCAAATGGTCGAATGTTCAAAACGTTCGAATGGTCATTTCGTCGAATGCTCAAAACGTCGAATTGCCAACTGTGTCGAATGCTAAAAAACATCGAATCGCGTCGCAAATGGTCGAATGTCTCAAAACGTCCGCATCGATCATTTCGTCGAATGCTCATAAGCGTCGAAACGTCATATTCCGTCGAATTCGCATAACGTCGAATCGTCACATGGTCGAATGCTCAAAACGTCGAATCGTCAAAAAGGTCGTAAAAAATTGATTTATGTAAGTTAACATTAATTTTAAAACCAAGCAAATTTTTTTGACTTTTTGACGATTCGACGTTTTGAGCATTCGACGAAATGAACCATTCGACGTTTTGAACATTCGACCATTTGCTGATTCGGATGTTTTTAGCATTACGCTCATTTGAGAATTCGACGTTTTTTAGCATTCGACCATTATGACGATTCGACGTTTTTGAAACATTCGACCATTTGCCGAATCGATGTTTTTAGCATTCTACCATTTGACAATTCGACGTTTTGAGCATTCGAGCGAAATGACCATTCGACGTTTTGAACATTCGACCATGTTGTCTGATTCGATGTTTTTAGCAATCGATCATTTGAGAATTCGACGTTTTTAGCATTCGAGACCATTTGACGATTCGATTTATTTTGAACCAATATATCCCCGACCATTTGACGATTCTATTTTTTTAGCATTCGACCAGTTGTACAATTCGACGTTTTAAGCATTCGACCAGTTGACAATTCGACGTTTTTTTTAAGCATTCGACATAATGACGATTCGACGATTTGGTATTCGACCATTTGAACATTCGACCACTTGGCGATTAGGGGAAAATCATGCGTCACGACGCGACCGCGCCCCCATTTGATTAGCATTGGGACTCGTGTGCGTTGCGTTTGCGTCAAGTCCATTCTGGAACCAACTTTAGGGGAAGATCAAGTTGAGTCCACAATAGAAAGCGTTAAAGGCCAACGCAGAATATATCTGTAACCGTAAGCGTTAGAATGATTGAGATAAGTATAAACAATATAACTATTCCTTCTTTTAACTCATCCTTAGGGGCTTTCTACCACAGCTTTTTTTTATCGACAAGACCAGAAATGCACCATGTAAAAAAGATGCGCGTGCAACGGTTTTTTCACACTGATTTGCGATGAAAAAAAAAGCCGTTGTAGAAGCAAGCCGTAGAAAGCCCCGCCGAGGTGTAACAATTGGTGTTCCGACATTCGCTCTCTGAGTGCTCTGGAAACCACGAAACGATGATTGTGTTGTGATTAGGGGAATTGTGAATAATGTTAGGGGAATTGTGTGGGTTTATTGTATTGGCCTACAACTCTAACTCGACAGATTCGTGCTCTGCTTTTTCGCATCCATGGAGATATGCGAGGCGTGAGAGCATAGTACGAAAACTGTCAACTTTAGAGTTTTGTAGCCCAATCAAAATGCCACAAATTCCCCTAATCCCAACAATCAGGTTTTCGTAGATTCAGGAGCCGCTCAGAGAGCGAATGTTCTGAAACACCCAATTTATTGTGATGGCTGACACTCGAAAGTGAATCTTCGAGTAATCGAATCGATATGGCCCATTCCCCTATACTGGAGGTATGTTAGTGCATAGTTTTCGATTTATAGTCTCCTAGTCTTCATGGACTGTATGCTTGTGTGATCAACGTATTATTTATTAAAAACTAACTATTGGACAAGGTAATACCTAAAAAAGATAAATCTATAAGTCAATTTTGACGGTAGGTGTTATAAGAATTATTTTAAAGTGTACGAAAAAAATTAATGTTTATATAGTTTATTACCAGTTTGGAAATAAAAGTGTAGTGGAATAAAGAAGTTTAAATTTTTGTGATATACTATAACACGCCCATGAAGTTAGACAGTGAAAGTACCGGAAATTTCCGAGCGCGTGACCGATAGATTGCGAAACCCTACCTAAACAATTCTTGGCCTGTATAGTAAAAACCTTGTTATGAATTTCTTTCTGATTTTATTGATTTTAATTAACAAATACCAATCTACACTAGTGATCAAATATGTGTTTCTACAGCGAAAGTTTAATGTGGAACTTAGTTTTTATAAATTGTAATTTCTTCAAATTTGAGACAAACAAGAGATATCACAAAAATAGTTGTGGAGTAGGATCTGAGAATGTTCACCTTGGTCGTCGTCTTTCGGCCCGACATACGACTAAATCGGTGCATCATGTCGTTTTCTAAGCCAATCTGTTCTATCTGTAACTTGAGACTCAGCTCTACAACTAACTTCATTCTTTATTCTGCAATTTCGTGTTCGTATTTCAAATTCATTATTGTCTTTTACTACTTCACTTCATATACATTTTTGACACATTTATTTTGTACGTTTTCGAGTTTGAAATTTACTAAGTTAAAAAAAATGAGTTTACCACTGATATAGTAGTTTCCTGCCTTTTATTCTCCAATCTTCAAAAATTAAATCAAGTTCATTGTACAATTTCCGATTTTGTTTCAATAATCACGAAACAAACAATTAATT